>JAGPOW010000797.1:6594708-6650631 GCA_030014935.1 Caiman crocodilus | reverse complement strand
CATCTGACCCCGGTGCTCTTTCCTGCCAAGGCGGGGGGTCGGACTAGATGACCTGCCCAGGTCCCTTCCGACTCTAGATACTATGATACTATGATAATATTAATGCAACACGCCAATTTCCAGCAAAGTTCATGCTGAAATGTATTGCTCCTGGGCACAACATTTACGTGCACACCTGGAACTGCAGCACATTGGACCAGGTCACAGCAGCCCCAGATGGCAGGGCCAAGGGGTGCTACATTGTGGGGCTAGCTGGCAGTCAGCTTCACACTGTAGCACCCTTGTGCACTAGCCAGCCCTGGTCACTGTCTACACATGTGTTGCAGTAGAGTAAATAACTCCACCATAGAATAGTACTTGTGTTAGGTAGTAATATCCTATGGTAGAGTTACTTAGTTTACTCCAGCCTAATACCACCACTCATGTATGCAGTGATGCTTTACTGCAGAGCTAATTAGGCAACGCTCCAGTAGGAGTCTCGTGTAGATGCACCCACAATTATATAAATCTGAAAACTAAACTTTCTTGAATACTAGACAGAAGAAACATAAAAATATGGAGATGATTTATAAGCATTTGGAGGAGAAGAAGATGATTAGGATGGATGATTAGGTCAGCATGGATTCACCAAAGACAAGTCATGCCTGACCAACATGAATGCTTTCTCTGATGAGGTGACTGTCTGTGGATGAGGGGAGACCAGTGGATGTAGTGGACCTTGACTTTAGCAAGGCTTTTGATATGGTTTCCCATAACATTCCCACAGGCAAGTTAAGGAAGTATGGGTTGGATGAATGGACCGTAAGGTGGATAGAAAAGTGGTGAATCATTGGGTTCACAGTGTAGTAGTCAATGACTCAATGTCTAGTTGGCAGCTGATATTAAGTGGAGTGCCCAGGGGTTTGTCATAGGGCTGGTTTTGTTCAATATCTTCATCAATGACCTTGAAGATGGCATAAAGTGGACCCTCAGCAAGTTTGCAGATGACACCAAACTGGGGGAAGTAGAGGATATGCTGGAGAGTAGGGTTAGGATTCAGAGAAACCTAGACAAACTGGAGGATTGGACCAAAAGAAATCTCATGATGTTTAATAAGGGAAAGTGCAAAGTTAAGGCAGAAGAAACCTGGGAGGGTTACAGTGGACAGTAAGCTGAATATGAGCCAGCAGTGTGCCAAGAAGGCTAATGGCATTGTGGCCTGCATTGGTAGGAGTGCTGCCAGCAGATCAAGGGAAGTGATTCTTCCCCTCTGTTCAGCATTGGTGGGGCCACGTCAGGAGTCCGGTGCTCAGTTTTGGGCCACCCGCTGCAGAAAGGATGTGGGCAAATCAGAGAGTCCAGCAGAGGGTGCTGACACTGGATTCGAGGAGCCCAACCCTTACAACTTTGTTCCAGGCAAGCACACCCCGCAGACCAACCACAACACCTGCCACTTGTTAATAGGCAAATGTATTGATACAGAGTAGTAACAGAAAAGCAACAATGCAAACAATCAAACAATATCTACACCTACCAATCCTAAGGCTGTCATCAGAGTCAAATTACATCTGGGCAGGATGCAGGCTCCACTCTGAGACTCTCTCTCTTAGGTGTCAGCAGTCTGGAGATGGGATGCCAAGGCCCACAGCCCCCCTCCAGTGGGATGCATGAGACAGGATGCTGGTGTGTGCTCCCCGTCCATGGTGGCCTTGGGGACCCTTCCTGGGGAATGGGGACATGGATGGGAGCCCCTCTCAAGGAAAAGGAGGAGGAGGATGACAAGGAGGGACAGGACAATGGGAGGGACAGCGAGGAGGGACAGGGAGGGACCCTTTGTTAATCTCAAGTCTCTGCTTTTGTCTTCTCCTTCCCCGCTGATGACTCCCTATTGACTCTTCATTCGTGGCTGTCTCTCTGTGGTCACACAACCACAGATGTAGTCTTCTGGGCCTTTGCCTAATCTGGTCTGTTTCCCCAAAACTGGGACTTAGGCCCCCCTGCTCTCTGAGCCCTCGTTGCTGGTGTCACTTATCTTGTGTTATGGGAAAATGTGGTACATGCTTCTTTGGTTCCCAGGCTGTGTATCCTTGTTGTGTTAGACAACCTGTCTGCCTTGAAGGCTGTGATCTCATGTTATGGCACACCACCTTCAATTCTCAGGCTGTGTCCATCCATTGGCACGGTTGTGCTAGACAGCCCGTCTGCTTTCAGGGCCATGAGAAGCTGTGTGTGTGTCTCCCAAGCTCTTTAGAAATCCATTTAACCCCTGGTGCCCATCTTGACCCCTGATAATGCATACATTTATACCTATAAGCTAATTTCCCCAAAACAGGCCTTTAAATGCCATTTTCAAAATAACAGAGGGCAGTGAAAATGGTTAGGAGCCTGAGGCACATGATTTATGAGGAGCAGTTAAGGGAATTGGGCTTATTTACTCTAGAGAAGAGGAGACAGAGAAGATTTAATAGCAGCCTTCAACTACCTGAAGGTGGGTACAAAGAGGATGAGCTGGACTGTTCTCAGTGGGGGCAGATGACAGAACAAGGAGCAATGGGCTCAAGTTGCAGCAGTGGAAATTTAGGTTGGGTATTAGGAAAAACTGATCACTAGGAGGATAGTAAAACACTGGAGCGGGTTACCCCGAGAGGTCTTGGAATCTCCGTCCTTGGGGGTTTTCGAGACCTGGCTGGACAAAGCCTTGGCTGGGATGCTCTAGTTGGTGAATATTCCTACTTTGAGCAGGAAGCTGGGCTAGAAGATCTTCTGAGGTCCCTTCCAATTTCTATCATCTACTAAGCAGGAATAACACCAAAAAGCCAGAGGGTTTTTAAAATCTTCAATGAGATCAATAGAAAGAAACTTGGAACTACTTTAATAAAAGGAGTGAGACCAGTTTTCCAAAAATTGAAATTCACAAGAATGTGCATTATCTGCGTAGGCAAATTGCCACAACCAAGCAAGCAAATCAGACAATTGCATGCCAATGTGCCTACTTAACTACTTGCGTATGCCAGCCAATTTGTGTCTGCAATAGCAGTAACTGTGCCTGCAAATTAGGTACACATCTTATACACACAAAGATGAACCTAAAGCATAATAAAATATGCCATTTCAAATGAAAGATAGAAAAAATAGCAAAGATGAAGCCTTAATGAGAAATATGTAGCACACAAAAGCAAACACAGATACACACCCATAATGTGAAAAAAACCAACATATATGGATGTTTTCAGAACTTAAGTGGGACTTTCATGGTACCTAACCAGTGGAATAGTACTCTGCCTGTAGCTGGATTGACAGCATAGGCACTCATAGTCTCTCGTCATTCACAGCACGGGTACAATACAGGCCGCTAAGAAATGGCAGGGCCATCTTTCTCACCTGTCCAAACCACCTGACTTTGTGACATCACCCACAGGGAGAAACGGAGAATTTCGCCTCCTGTTCTGTTCCCGGACCCTCGCCCTTACCAAGAAAGGCGTCATCTGACGTCAAAAGTGGACAGATGCCGAAAAGGAAAGAGACTTGTTCACCCCCTTTTCTTTTCTTTCAGTAGTGTTGATCTAAGTGGCTGAAGCAGAACATGATTGCTATTTCACTTCCAGTCCTATAACTTCTGTTTTGGAGTTAACCAGAATAACCTCATTTTGCCTCTGTGCTGTTTATTTGCCCTCAGGTAGCAGTAGAGCAAACTGGTAGGTAGGTAGGTTAGCAGGTAGGTAGGAAGGCAGACTGATTTCTGGTCTGAATTATATCCTGGAACTTCAAATCAGTGTTATATTTTTAAAGTGCTTAGACCTTTAACTTAGTTGTTAGCAGATTAATGAGATGCACAGACTGACATTTTATTTGAAATTTTCCAGGCAGAGAAACATAAAGTGCTCAGTGTGAAGAGCAGACTGAGGAGTGATGACAGCAAGCCCCCTCAATCACTCCAGGCTTCGCAATGCTCACAGATACGAAACAATGAGCACAAGTTGAAGAACAGAATAAAAATGTTGATTAAATTTTGATTCAGTTGCCTTTGTGCGGGTGCCTGCATCAGAGGGCTCCGCGCTCGTGCGGCACTCAGACAGCGGTGATACAACAAAGATCATTGACCGCTCAGTGCCATCGATATCAGGCTCACAGCACTCATGACTTAGAGCAGCTGTTCAGAGGCATACAATCCATACGGTTCTTAATGATCCCAAGACAAGCTGGAATCAAAGCACCCAGACTGGCCTTCGGGCCACGTGAAATATATAGCTTCATGGAGCACCCTCATGAATGTGTGTAGGTCACACGCAGGATCTCCTAGCTCCAACCTGACACAGGGCTCTTAATATACAGCTTCACTTGGGACACTGGAAACTTTCCTAAAGGTACCAACATATGCTGGCCAGTCTTTCCTGCCCATTTCCGGTAGGTCGCACTCACGATCCCAGCCACAACCAGTAGCCCTGGTGCTGATGTGCATTGGCTTTGGAAAGTGCCGTTCCTGAGAATGCCACTGCAACGCCCGAGGACAGTGCCACGGTTGGCAGCAAGGGGATAGCTCGAGGACACCTTAGTCTGTAGGTTTCCGCTCACCCTCTATTCGGGAAAGCAGCTTTTCCAACTCCACCAACCACTTCTCTTCCTGTTTTGTTTAAAACCCAGAATACTATTTTTGACCCTCCCAGAAAGGGAACAAGCTGTTTGAGTGTAGAAAGTTTATTTCCTTTGCTCTGTTTAGTGGCCATTCTGCAGTCCTGATGTGCTGATTTCTGGCCCGCTGTCATAAAGCTAAAGCAAACACTCTGTCTAACTTTAGTTTCAAAACACGTGCAAAATCATTTAGTTACATGTCTGGCTGGACATGCAGATCAGAGAAGCGAGCCCTCTGCAAAAATGTAAAAGCCTTCTACCTGCAAAGTACGGCTGCCCGTCTACAAAACTGAATGGCCTGGACATATCTTATTTGTAGTTTGATCACGTTCTGAGGTTAAATTAAGATCTTTTAAATAAAGAACAAACCTGACTTGGTTCTTAGGTGCTGTTTTATATAAAGCTATTGGGATGGGGGGTTTTTGGTGAGGAACGATATATGGAAACATTAAATGCTTTGTGAGGCATCTACATTCAAAGTAGGGGGGCATTGCTCAGGCATGCCCTAATACACACAAGAGTTCTTGTCTAATCGTGGTCCAACTAATACTTTGCTTTCACAGGGTCTGATCTAAAACTCTGAAGGTAATGGAAAGGCTGCGAGACTTTAATGAGTTTTGGACTGAGCCCACAGATTTTGCTCTTATGAGCGCAATTACTAGTACATAAAGTGCTATAAAATCCTTAAAAACAGAGCATTCCCCATAGTCAAGAGGAGAAAGATTTACTGGAACTAAGAGCGATCTAAAGACAATCTAGCTCAGCTGTGATTTTTCTGAAAGGATGACAGGGGATAGAGAAATGCAACAGGATCATGAGTTAGCTAGTGAAGGAGAGAAGAAATAAGAACTGGTTAAGAAAAACTGTGGAATATGAATAGTGAGAAGTCAGATTGATTAAGAAACCTGGACGAAGACATTTTTGCACATGCGTTGGGAAATAACTGTTAAAATCACTTCAACCAAGTACATGTGCTCTTCCAAGAAACCCATAAAAATACATTGTCTATAAACCAGGACACACAGGGTTGAATCAGCCCATCTTAGGGAGAATTGGTCAGTTCCCCGACAATGCAAAGATCCACTGAATCCTAGTTGCTGGTAGTTTATATAAAATTAGGACTACCTTGTCAAGACTTACCTGCTGAATGGCTCATTCCCATACCTTCTGTATAAGGAACACTGATAGAAATCAGCTATTTTGTCCAAAAATAAGAAAATTCCAACCTAGAATGAGTTCATGCTTTTACTCAAATAATTGAATTTTTCAGGGACTAAAGCTGCAAGAAGCAAAGGGTGGCATTCTGCCCTAGATCAGATTCATAAACACTCGTGAACGGTATTGAAATGATCAGACAGACGCATGCAAGGTGCAGTTGGGTGATTTCGTGGCTGGAGCTCTCTGTGCTTGAATTAGAAGCACCTCCTCAAGAGCATCTTGGCTTCCTTGTCAGGAAGGGTTCAAAGACTTAGCTCATTGAGAAACCTTTTCTCACGAAACAAGCTCAAGGATTCCTTCTTCCAAAGTAATATTTAGAGATTGAGTTGCTTTGAGCAATTGTAGGTGACAGAGATGGAAAGATCTATTTCTCCCTCCTCAAGATATTTCTTAGGAAACCCTTGTCTTTTATCTATATTTTAGGTTTTAAAAATGAAATCTCCACAGCACCTCTGAAGCAAAGCCTCCTGATTTTCTGGCTCGCCAAACTGTGCAACTCGCATCTTGCTCTTTCGGCTTGCCTGCCCTGACCCTCGTCCTTTCTCTGCACAGATGGCATGTCCCTCTGGGGCAGAAACTGGTCTCTATTTTTCATAGTTTCATAGTTTCATAGTACCTAGAGTCAGAAGGGGCCTAGAGCAGGCCATCTAGTCTGACCCCCGGCCGGTGGCAGGAAACGAGTGCCAGGGTCACAGGACCCCAGCCAAGTACCTATCTAATCGACTCTTAAAGACACCCAAGGTAGGAGCAAGAACAACTTCCCTAACCCTAGCTGTGAAGTAGTGCCTCCTAATGTCCAATTTTTTCTTTTTTTTGTTTTTACAGTTCACACACAGTGAAGTCCTCACCTCGTTTGGCCCCTCTTGGCATCACCCTCGCACAAATGCATGCATCTCATAAAAAGCACAGGAAGCACAGAGAAGAAGGGCTGGAAGAGACCTCCAGAGGTCATCTGGCTCTACCCCCTTTTTATCCAAACCATCCTATACAATCCGTCATCTAAACGCTTCGTAAAACTGCCATCAACCCTGACACAACATGAGACATAACGCCAGAACTGCCGCAGGGGAACTGTGTCCTGCTCCTATGAAATGTTGTCAGTAGGATCCCAGGGATCCCAGGCAGAGGGCCGTGCCCCTTGCTACAGAGGAAGGCAAACCCCCATGGTCCGTATCATGGTGATCAGTCTGAGTTGAGGGGCAGGACCCTCTAAGCTTTGGTACCAGTATGAGCACTGGGACAGCCCAGTCAAATCGTCAGTCTTGGCTTCAGAAGAAGGCCAATGCTTCTGAGGAAGGGTTAGAAACACCCTGACACATAGCAGAAAGTAGGGGGGGGAAAGGCAACCAGCAAAGGAGGCAGCCAACTTTCATTTAAGCCAATTACATTATTTAATTTAAGGAAACACAGCAAGGAAGTAAAAAAACCGCAGCAGAAATGGGTAAAAATAAAAGCCTGGGTTTGGTCCTGGTGGTACAAGAAGGGGGGCTGGGAAGTTAGCAAGTGTGCACCTGGAATGAAGTGATCTAAGAAGTCCTTGGTCTCTTTTGAACCATCAAAACCAGCTTTATACTTGTGAGGAGAGAAGGTGTCTGTTCAAATGCCTATGGCTCCCAGCATTCAACATTTTCAGCAACAATGCGAAGACGAATAATTTGTCTTTAACACACTTCAATCGCACCAGGATTCTTGTAAATGAGTTCTCCCGTCTCCCCTTCTGCTTTTAGCAGTGAGTCGGGAAGAGTTTTGCCCAGACTTTCTCAGCCTTCCAGATGGATTTTGGTGGTTGATGTAGAAACTAAAGGCTTTGGTAGCTCTCAGAGACACAACAACGTGGTCAGGCACCCAGGGAAACGTCCACGCGCGGGGGCAGTGGCACCTTCCACTGCCACTGCTTGTGTAACTGTGCAGTTCACACTGGTTTTTCTGCCCCCTCCCTTCCTCCCCCTGAAAGCAGCCGTAGGGGTGGGTGACTGCCCAAGGTGCTGTGGTCAGAGGAGCGTGCACACACACACACACACACACACACACAAGTGTGAGCAGCCTGCTCTCACAGCAGCGCTCTCCTCCACCCCACCCCGGCCAGGCTCCACCCCAGGCAGACGGCCCCGGCCACCAGCCACTGCTCGGAAGGAGCTGCAGTGGCACTTGCTCCTGTCCACCCACTAGCTCCCACTCAGCAGCCATGGTGCTTGCCTGCCTGGTGCACCATGCCACTCCACCTCCCCACCAGACTGCATCCTGCCGGTCTGCCTCTGCCTACGGCAGCGGCACCCATGGCTTGGGGGGTGGGTGCCAAAATACAAGTACCTCCAGGGTGCCAATTTCCTTAACACCAACTCTGCCTGCCCCCCTCCGCAGGTCATCACCCAGGGCAGCTGCCCCAGTCACCCTACCCTAGTTACACCAATGGTCATTCTCTTCCTTTGAGTGAGAAACTCGGTTTGCTTCCCTTAGCTGCAGAATATGCACTCACATGTGGACTCAGCATTGTCTGGTAGGAATAGAGGCAGCAAAATTCCCAGAGAAAATAAAAAGCAAGCAAGCAAGCAGTGGAAAGATGAGTGAACCGTAAAGGAGTACAGAAAATATACTGGCTTGTTTTGATTTGTCTTTTGCTTGGATTGTCAAGAGGATTGCACACAGGTTGCTCTTTGCAGCCAGTGAATATTTATAGGTTGCAAAAAGCTCTGAAACTATATATTCCTTCTCTATAGAATAGAAAGCAGGTATTGTGACAACGTACATGAAATTAGGGGCAATGGATGCACTAATATACCCAGCTGGATGCCCAGAATCTAAATGAAAGGCAGTCAAGTCATCCACACTGAAATACAGATACACGCAGACCTAGCCTATTGTCGGCATGCTCAGTCTCACCCAGTTATCATTCTTTTAATGAAATCTAGATTTAAACCCCTTAAAGGGCCAGAGAACAATGCCTTTACCCTATGACAAGCCTTGAGCTTGCTAGCACAGACTGAAAGCTGAGAGCTTACATGCTTTACAGCTTAGTGCAAGTCCTTATGGGAATTAATTACTTACTCTTTGTCATAATTAAGGCACAAACAATTGCTATAAGAACCTCTATTTGTTTACAAGTGGGTGGATTTTCCCTCTCCTTGGAAAGTCTACAGCCACATTTGTACTCCAAGGCTTGCTATAGTCCAAAGGGAGATTATTCTGCTTGACTGCGAGTGAAAGCCATCTCTTTGCTGTAGCAGGTATGGCTATATTAGGCAGCAGTTGGGGGCCCTCAGGAGTTACTTGATTACATGTTAAAACAGCTTCATTCCTCCGGCACCAGGCCAATTAGTCCTATAGGAAGACTGATGGCTTAACTAGATACATCCATCTAAGTTGCTGGTTTCTAAATATACTGTTTACTAGGTACAGAGGGAAGCTCCATTGCTATTTCTTATTTTCTACAGAGGTCAGGAGACACCTGTGATTTGTGTTCCAGGCAGATGTTCCAGGAACCCGAAAAGCATGCCACTAGAATTTGGGCTGTCTTTCTCATGAACTAATTGCCTACAGTCGCCATCAAGGGACTATGAATAAGATCTTGAATCATTTGATTTCACTTTTGTCTATTAATCTGCTGTGGACAAAGTGGGCCAGAAGCAGCCCCTTGGCACAGGGCTGGAAAATCCAGCCAAACTGCAGTATCTGCACGGGACTCTGTAGGACACGAAAAATGTACGGCAGCAAATACAGCAATGTCGCCACTCCACTAATTGATTGCAGAATGCATCCGCATACCTGAGCTTGATTGAGAGGATGCAGTCCTGAGGCCAGGATCTAAGAGGTCCTGGGCATGGGATGCTCCAAGTGAAATTACCAGGGGCTGCATCTCCATTTGGCCTGTAATGACATTGGCAGGTGTTATAATCTCCCTTTCAGAGCGTGTGTCCAGCCCCAAAGCAGCTTTCAAAGCTCATTCCACGGGACCCTGGAAACCCTCCTTTCTTTTTACAAGGCCCGTTGTGACATCAAGTGCTCTTTCTTTCCTAGGCAGGGGGTCGGACACGATGATCTGCTGAGGTCCTTCCGACGCTAGCACCTATGAATCTATGAATGCCAGGAATAACTCAGCATTGCTCAGATATTCGTCCACCCCTTTCAGACGTAATATCTGTAGCTATACAATGAAACATTCTGGTACATTCAAAGGCTTCACACCCTAAGTGAAACTTTAGAAAAGAAAAATTAAAGACCACAGCAATGTACCTCCCATTTTCCCAGGGACAATAAAGCATTGGGAAAAGTACACATGAAACACTTTCTTATTATGCTAGGAAAATGCAGCTGGTCACTCAAAGCAGAAAGTAGAGAAACCAGCACAGATCCTCTTTAGGGGTCAGTTTAGTGAATAGTCTCCAGCATCAGGATCAGATCCTTCCCACTGCTAAAGTCCACACAGAAAAGAGGTCAGGAGGGTTTATCCCTGGTGTTGGATCACACCACTGCCCCAAGAAAAGATGTCATCTAATGGCTACTGCGAGTTTCAAAGGCTGCTGGTACCAAGGCAGCAACCCAGGATCATCCCCTCCTGGCCATGATGTTCCCTCTTCCAGACATGGGATGGATAGACAGGCCAAGCTCACAATATAGGGCTGGTATTTCCAGGGCTGGTAATGCTGACATCAGCTGCTTGGCATTGTGAATATGTCTACAGCACAGGTCAGCATCTGGGCCGCTGTAATTACCTCCATGAGCAGCCCCACTGAAGTCAAGAAAAGGCTTGTGGGTGTATATGTGTATAAGATCTTGACAGCCAAGCAAGCTCGCTTTCAAGAATCTGATGCTGATCTGTGAATTTATTTGTGTCACATGCCCATTTACTTTAGGATCAAACTAGAATTCGCAGGCACTTCAAAAATGGATCAAGCCCTTGTATAAAATGTACTGTTTTATGTTTTCACACAGCTCATTCCTTACATGCTTGCTCCTTATTTCTGATAAAAAGTAAGGATAAAAAAGAGGAAAGGCGGTATTATCAAATAAATTCTCTTACTAGAGTGTGCCTATAGATACAACTGCTAATTTGTATCACAAAAGCATGTCTTGGAACAAGAGGACGGAATAATTTATTCTAGTTTCCCCCAAATGCAAAGTCCTCAATCACCCTGTAGCAATGTCTGATTTTTAAATTATTCAAATTTCCTCCTCATCTTCGTGGCACTCTTAGAGGAACTGAAGAAGCTCTGCACTTATTTCTGTATGTGATATATATGAGGCTGCTGTAGAGGAGGTTTGGGGGAAGGTTCCTCCAGGAGCTACCCAGGGGAGGTCATTGCACTTTTGCATCAAGCCTCATAGGGAAGAATACTCCTGGCGTACGAATCCCTACACCGGCTTAGGTTGAGGTTCATTACCCACTTGCTTCTGAAACATCTGAAATGCCTGGATCAGCTGCAGAGGTGCAGCACCTCCAAGTGGCAGTAAGGAGTAGCAGAGCAACACCTTCAGAAACAGGGAGGCAATGGGAAGTTCAGGGTATGTAGCTACACTGGACCCACCAGCTACCGAGGCTCCTTGCATGGAAGCAGGAAGGAATTTTGGCCAGATGGACTGTGACAAACCATTCAAGGTAGGCCTGAGTTGGCTATGAGCTGTACTGGTGTTCACCGAGGATTGCCCATGTTCTCCCCTTTAACAAACCCTGGTTTGATATAATATTGCTTGAGAGGAGTACTAGCCCAGGAAGGATCCCCTAAACAAGCCCCCAAAACATAACCCCCCTGCCAGGCACTAGACGGCAGTAGCGTGGGTTGAGGTCAATTTAGGGGTTTTACACTTCCCGGTGCTGTCTGGGCTGGGGCAGCTGGTGCTGGAGCTGCTGGGAGTGTTGTCCATGTCCATGTCCCTGTTCCTGCCCCACACAATAGTGACCACATAGGCCTGGGGAAGGACTCATGAAGGTCACCAATGCTCGGCTGGGCTCCATCACAACATGGTTTTAAAGGGCTGTGCCCGTTGTCTCTGCTGGAGCAGCCTGTAGCACCTGCCCCAATGCCAGGCCATGGTGATGGGGGGACCTGCTGCTGTACTCTGCCCGCTTGCCTGAGATGGCCAACAGCACCAAACACATCCCGGACAAGCCCCCAAACATACCCTTCCCAGGCAATTGTGTGATAGTTCAGTAAAGCATTTTACTGAGCTCCTTCAGGAATATCTGCAATCAGTGTGGCAGTGCCTTTCCTGGAAGATGGGATGTGGACCCTCACTACTTCCAAGAGGAGATCACTCCCACCCACCCCTGTTTCTAATATAACCCTCTTAAAGAGAACATCCGAGCTTCTGTAAACAGAAGGAAAGACCATGGCAGATACACCAGGGTTGTTGGGCTTGCAACCACCGGCTCCAGTCATGGATACCAGTGAGGTATGGGCAAAGGCTTCAGGGCAGATCTCAAGAGAGATTTTATAACCTCATTTTGAGTTAGACCCAGAGAGAGCTGAGGGTTTTCTCTGGAGGCTCACCACCCAGAGCTGGGGAAGTGGTTTTGAGCCCTGGCTTGTTCATGCCCCTGGACCCGTGGTAGGTATGAGAGAAAGAGAAACAACACCTTTTGATGGAGAGTCCCAGAGGCCCAGCATTCAGCGTGGTCCCAGCTTTAAAAAAGCAATGACCCCAAGGTCAGTGCTGAGGACTACCTAGATTGCCAAGCACAAAGGTGTAGGGTTTGTTGAGGAGTCAGGGGATTTATTGCTGTAACACCAGGCAGGACAAATACGAGACGATTATGGCTTGCTTACTGAGACTGGAAACATTATTCCAGAGAGTGGTATCTAAAAAGGAGGCATCACCCAGGAATATGTAAGCCGTGCCTGGTTCAGTCAGACCTTGAGAGGGGTGGTCTACAATAAGATGATAAGAGTTAAACAGAGGCTTAACCGAACAACAGAAGAATCCCCTTAGTTTCTGCTAGCTGATTAAAGAGGTCTGGGATGAAGAGGAGAGACCATTATGGAGGGTTTTCAAACCCACACGGGTAGTACAGCCCTTTCAAGACTGTCTCAGGCTCTTGCAGTGAGCCCTCAAGACCTCTCGGAGCAGGTTAGGACCCTCGTAGCTGCATTACGTACAATCTGTCACAAATTCTACAGGTCCCGAAGTCACAGACGCTACACAATTGCAGAGGTCTCACAGAAGACTTTTGTTCCATGATCACAGTGCAGGGACGGGCAACCCTTGTTCTCCTGTGGGTGCAGAGATGATGGGCACGTGGCCACAACGTGGCAGAAAGTGGAAAAGCCCACCTTACTGTTTCCAAAGCTGAAGCCCCTCTGGGTGGGCATGAAGAAACTGGGCAGGGGGCCTGGAAGTCCAGGGTCCCAGGACAGAAGGCAGCTCAAATCCCCCCAGGATGTATAAGGACCTGAGCTGAAGTTCCAGTGAAGATTGAAAGGCTGGCCGGTGCTGGACGGCAGGGCTCAGGAGACCATTCGTATTCAGTCATTTTATAGCAAGAACTCGAGACACTTACCTATATCACCGTTAACTGGACTGGGTTTGCTTAAACTGGTGCAGCTTAAGTAAAAAGAGGCTATGTCAGAGTTCAATTGACATTTCCAAGGGGGTTGATGGGGTTACGGAAAAAGTGACCGTGGCCACATTGATAGGCCCTGACCCCACAGGAATTTGAGAGGCGTCTGAGGTAGTGGGATTAACTCCAGTCTCTTCTAAGTCCTTGTCCAACGCTAAACCTCTAAATGAAAGAGTCCCGTGGAGACAACAACCTATTCTCACTCTTCCCAACTACAATTTCCTCACCTCCTCCTGACGCATGTACCTGTGGCTTGTTTACTAGGTACTGTACTGCAGCGTGGGAAAGTTCGAGGTTCAAAGCTTGCCTTGTGTTATGTATTTGCTGATGTGTGTGCTTCTCCCAGTGTTTACATGGGTTACGTGAGCCCTTATAATTATATCAGTCTCACCTTTAAAATATATTCTGCCTCTGTTCTTCACTTACATTTAGCATATTTGAACAAAGTAATGCACCATGCAAGAGCAATGAGGCACTAGCAGCACTGCCAGAAATAGGGGCGTGGGAAACCTAATTTACCCGGAGCCTCCCATCACAAGAGCTTTCCATGAGCCCTGGCAAAATTATTGCTACTATATCTTGTAGGGCATACAAAATACGATGTCTCTAAAACCTTAGGCTTGCATGTGCTCTGACTTCACGCTGCTGCAAAACGGGTGACCTTTCAAGCAACTTAGCCACTGAGGAAACTGGGAACATTTGAAAACTGTGGAAGGGATTTTCACACCAGAAGGCTATAAATATGAATGACCTAACCTTGAAATGGGGACGTGATGCAGTCCATCAATACAAATGGACGCAGCCCCGAGTGACACGCTGAAGTCTAGTGACACCTCCATGAACATCTCGCCTGACCTCATACATCTCACAGACCACAGGATTTCACCCAGGGATGCAGGAATTACCTTTGTAGGCAGGACAGCTGAGACCCATAACTTGCAACTGAATTGTGCATGTAGATTAGTCTGATCTTTTATTGTTTTGTAAGTGTAGCACAGGAAAGCACAGACAAGACAAGTTTCCAGCCTCTCGTTACTTCTTAAATCACTTATTTTTGGATTTGAGTTCATTTTACTCATGGGCTACCAGATACATTAACACCTGGGTGTTTTCATCCTTTAAAACATCTCTGCAAATTGCTGGCTATCTTGGTGATTTTTATTGTGGGTCTCACAATAGTTTGTGTAGTTTGAAAGACTTCACTGCTTCCATTTTGTTTCTAGTTCTCATGATTATGGAAAAAAGCTTGGTGTGTCTGGTACCCCAAAGGCTCCGAAGACAGAAGGCAAATAAAAAGAATCCAAAATCTATTGTTTTGAAGGTCACCACAGGAAGGGACTCATTTCTGAGTACCTGTGGCTGGGAATGGTGGAAGCAAAAAGAGAAAAAAGCTAATAAGGAACAGGGGGAATTACTGAGGAGCAGGAAGACTGCTAAGTCTTCTCTTCCACGAGTGGATATATGAGCACCATGAAGTGACAGAAATAAAACTGGGATCTTCTAGGAGGCTAGAAAGTCTATGCAAATTTCTCTTTCAATGAACGACCTGTATGCTCCCTGAGAAGCTCTCCAGGATATTTCTTCTGCAGTATGAACTACTTAGTTGATCGCTCAGCTTAGTGGTTTGAATATCAATATCAAACCAATGCTGTTTGTTGAAGAAAAAGACCCTTTCGCATCTACCGAAAATTTGACATCTTCTAACAAACAGCCAGAAAGAGATACAGATTTTATATTCAATATTTATGGTCTGGTATAATTGTTCTGCTCTGATTCAGTTCACAGGGTACTCCGCAGTCAAAAAGCATTTCTTCCTTGACTTCAGCAAAAGCATAGTTTTATATGGCAAAGAAACAATCATGGGATTGCTAAAAAAACGATCTCACCAAGACATGCTTCTTGTATGATGCTGTCGGTTTTATGACCCGTAACAGACTCTTTCAAAGACGTAAGAAATCATATTCCAAGACTATTGCTAAAAACCAAGAGTCAATCACTTAAAAAAATTCTCCAACAATTAAGCAACAGATTTTCAAGGGCAAAAATATTCACGCACTCAGGTTTCCCATGCTTAGCTCCTTCCATCAGGGATCTCACTCTTTCCATCAGGGATCTCACCGGCAAAATGCTATCATTGGCCTTCATGACATCACCAGTAAAAAAGGAAATGATATTATCTTCCTTCCTTAGGCAAGATAAGGCTGAGGAACGGATGCCACGAATGGGGGGGACAGACACCCACTCACAATAGACATGCTAGGTATTACTGAGGAACTTTCCCGTGACCGTCCAGCAAGACCGTGGGAGACACAGGCATTTAATCAAATTCTGCCTGCTACTAACTCAGACTTCTTTTTACAAGACACTTCCTGCCTAATAAAACAATAAATCCTGGTAATGCTATTTAAGAAGTAGAGAAGCAGGCAGAATGAAGCTGTAGCAAGGAAGTCAAGAGACTGGCTTTGCCGTCATTATTGTTCTGGTGTGTTCAGCGTGCATGGCATCCTGTGCAGCTCTCCCAGCATGTCTAGCACTGCATTAGTGCTGTCATCTGGCCCTAATGTGGAGCAAAAATGCAACAGCTTCAAATTAACAAGGCGTCTAAGAAAAAAAACCCCAACAGCCGACAACTTGACCTGCACAGAAGAGCGCTGCGTCTACAAGTACCTGAGTTAGCTTCAATCTGGCTTTCCCCAGCTGTAATAATAATATAATACACTGTAAAAGGGAATCTGAAAAAAACAATCTCAAATTGAATCTCTGTGTTTACTATCAAAGTAACTATGGAGAATGTACAGTATAAAATTTTAATATTTTCAGCAGGCAAGCAATACATCTTGTCTAGACGCTAGAGAAATTTTCAGCCACAAAATTATTTTAAATGCTAAAGCAAATAATGCAGACTGTACCTCACATCCCTACCAGATTGTAGAATGTCATTTACTTTAAATTTGCAGCCAGACATCACATAGGCAGAGAAATTGCCTATAAGAAAAATAGGCTGACACTTATCACTGCATTCCAGTGGGACCATGGAGTGATGTCAGCTATCTCGCTGTTTCTCCCAGACAATTGAGCTTCCTACAAATCAATAAAAACAAGGTTTATTGGTACGTTTGCTTTATCATACTTGAGCCACTTTCATTGTCCTAGTGACAAAGTCTTCACAAATTGAATCATTAAACACAGTAATTGTGTTTCAAATACATTGGAGAGAGGAGCACGGAAAGGGAGAGCGTCAAAGATGATGTGCTACAGTATTTATGGCTGCAGAATTTAGATTTGTAACATTTTGCCATATCTATAGTTCATTTTCAATATGGGCGGGGGGGGGAAGATCTAGCAAGTAGAACAAGCAGTTGCACTCAAATTCAGACCAGCTAAGCTTTTAATATTTCACTGAGGCAATGTTACATAAGGAGTTCTCTCAACAGCTTTGCACACAGAATGTCAAGCTTGTTTTAAAATTATATTTTTAAAAAATTATTCAGAAAATCTCACAGAGTCCAGATTCAAAGGATTGCTACCAGCCTCGTGGTTAAAATAATTCCTTTTGGTGGGGGCGGGGGGGTCTCAGTCCCTCAAGCTGGTGCATTCAAAATGCAGACTCGCTGGACTCAGCACGCTTAAATTCTGTGTACCGCTTCTCACATGTTGTTTGCAAAGTATATGCCCCCCACACATAAAGAGGCATTGACATTTTCCACTTGGCTATTTGGGATTTAAAACTGTATCCATCACACTATTTCGTCACTCAAGAGCTCAGACCTGCATGCCTCGCACACCACCCACCTCTCCCACTAAAGTGCAAGAGGGTCGAACCTTTAAAAACCATCCTTTTGCATATTTATCAAGCTTCTTAATGTTCTTTGTGCGTTGGCTTATTTAACCCTCTTAGGGATGGAGCCGAGTGACCTAATGACTAAGATCCTGGCCTCACATAGCAACTCTGGGTTCAGTTGCTATGTGAACCCAGTTTGCTGCTTTTCAGCGGAGGGCCTAGCAAACACAAGTGCATTTCACAAAACTATCTCACATTATTCAGCAAAACACGGTGTGACTAGAGTCCTCTGTACTGGAGGGGCCCTTGACTAAGCTAGCATGTAAATTATATTGTTTTCTTCTGAATGGGGCTGACCTCCATTGAGCAAGGTTCAGGTCATTGGCAGGCCAGCACGGGAAAGCTCATAAAAGTTCCACATGCTCGGAGTCTGACTTGGAAATAAGTAGGGGAGCCCATTTAACAATAGCATTACTTCTTTTGTCTTAACAAGCAACATTTGAGAGAAGTCATGGCAGAGGGGAGGGGAGACTCGGGCTGTATTCTTAGAAAAGCCGGTCCTATTGCATCAACTCAAACATGGGTTTGTCTACAGCAGCCAGATGGTTTTGCACAGTAAAGACTGCCCTTTCCCTTGTATTAGGTTTTCTGTGTATATCAGAGTTATCCCTTTTTTTTCGAATCTTGTTGAATTTTTCTTCCTCCATTAGCTTGAAATGGAACATGATCATACTTCCAGCTGCAGTCGGCGTCCAGCACACCAGCATCAGACCTTTCCACACGTCGCACAAATTGTATTTTATCGTAGAAAATTAAATGTAGAAGGCAATGAGGTCTATGTGCCAAATGCTATAAGAGGATGTGCAAGTCCTTCTACCGCAGCCCACGCAGCACTGGTTCTTAACATGAATGACGGGCTGTCAATCTAAGATCTTCCAGCAGCTCTGAATCAGTGCAGTGCCCTTCACATTTACATCACAATATAGTTACCAGTAAGTAGATGCAGTAGAAAAAAAAATAGCAACCAATCTTTAGTGCATGCTAAAGTTTCATGTGCATGAGCATGGGATTCCCATGAGTTACAGGAGGAGTTCAGTGGATCTAATTCTTGCAGTCTCAGCCCCTCACTGTCTGTGAGCGGATGTACAAATACAGCCACATTTCTGATGTGATCCTTTTTTTATTGCTAGCCCTCATAAAATAGATGAGTGCTTCAGAGGCCACTGTTGTCTGTGTCCTTTACACAAGCAAAATCATGCAGAAAATCCTTGCAGAGCTAAGTCCCAAGCAACCATGTTTGCTAAATATGCTTAAACAGGAAATTCAGGGCTACATATATTGCTGCTCTAACTAACTCCTGACACCTTTTCAATACAGAACATGGTGAGCACTGGCTAGACAGCTCGCAGCCTATTTTTACACAATGCACTAGAACTCCTGTAAGAGGGTTGCAGTTTTGAGAGTCGCTCACATATTGCAAGAATTGCTGTACTCCTCTGGATGCACAGGGTACTAGCACAAGGAACCCATGCATTAATGTGCATTCCTGCTGTACATTAAAATTTAGTACCTCCAATGTGAGGCTCTAAATTAATGCGTGTTTGGCTGCCCTAATACGCAGTAGCACAAGCACATGCTTTTTAGGTGATGCTTAATGCACAGTAGCCTATTTTACTGTGCATTAGTGTAATAGCATGGTTTTTTCCATGTCGCCTTAATGTAAAACAGTAAAATAGGCTACTGTGCAGTAAAGTGCACATGTAGACACGCCCAGTGAGGTTCACTTTGAGATGTGAAGTCATTCACCAGAAGCTCACTGCAAACTCATTTCCATCAACATCCTCTGGCTGGATTCATGACAGCAGGCAGCAACAGCTGCATATTTCCAGGCACGTAAATTTGACTTCCTGTGTATTAAAGTCACGTGAACCAAACTTTATGAAGACAAGTAGGGCAAGGGCGAGGTGATGATGATTAAAATCCACCGCTCCAAACTGGCTATGCTGTATGCTTTTCAAGCAGTTTCCCAGAATAGTCGGAGCTATTCTGCACCCTTTGCATAGGGCCACTGGGTCTGCATAGTTTCAGACAGGTTGATTTTGCTCAATGTTGTCTGGCAATTACCTGCCTGAAATGCATCCCAACCATTTTTGATGCAGAGACAGAGTCTGTGAATTAGACAAACTGTAATGTGAAATAGGTCTCTCGTTAAAGCAAATTACATAGAGGAGCAGTTTGCTTTGACATGCTTTCACCTAGCTAAAGCTCAGGGTAAGGGTTTGGAGACATAAACAGAATATTTATGGCTGGAAAAAAATAGATGGGCTTTATTCTGCCTTCTCACTGGTGTAAATCAGAAGTAAATTCCCCAGTGACAGCAGAGTTACAGTGGTGTGAAGCTGATTTATGGGAAAGGAGAGAGTCCGAATGAGTCCATCAGCTTCTCTCCTTTGTCTTGGAGGGGTAGCCTACAATGCAGCAAACCATTATACCTCTACAAACAAATCAAAGCCATACATCTTCATCGAAGCAATACTTGTGCAATCACTGAGTTGCTCTTTCAGTTTAGCATCTTTTTGAACAGACAAAAATGACATCTCTGGAAAAACCGAACGTCTTTATTGATGATTTTCAGCAATGGTGACCAATTCAGCTGCACTTGCTTGTTCTAATCCCTCGGGATTAGATTCATCTAATTATTCTTTATTAAAAACCAATTCATGGAATAATGTAAAATGGCTCCCCAAATTGGCATGTTACATTTTTCTCGAAATTTTCATTGGCAATTGAAATCAAGGACCGATGGTAAGGGCACCGCACAACCACATAGGAGGAGTCAATTCCTGAGCCAGGGAGCTTGCAATCTATACAGAGAAAGCAGAGGAAGATGGGGAAGGCGAAGACAGAAACACAGAGCTCTGAAGCTGCTCATTTGAAGTTACCTGGCAGGTCAGTGGCTGAGAACCAAGCAGTCTTGGCCCAGTGTCATATTCAAACCCCAGTGTCTATTACCACCAAGAAAATGGACTGAAGAGGTTGTGAATCAAGGCCAAAAGAGTGTGTTTATACTCATACAACTCATATCCCACAACTCATGCTCCCCTTCCCTAAAGGCCTATTTGTGATTCTTGGGACTATGACCCTTCCCTAGGACCCGATGTGGTAGCTCATCTGAGCCCTGAATCCCTCCAGTAAATGTAAGTCCCCTGGGCAGCACACCAAGGAACCAGGGTTTTTTTTCTTTTTTGTTATTTTTAATTCTACCTTTGCTTTTATTTCACAGACCTAAATAAAATATGGCCATTTCTCTTAAGGAACAGGCAACCAGGCTTCAGCTTAAACAGAATGAATCCAATACTATCCTTGAAAAAAAGAAATCAAGGAATGGCAGGTTAGGCAGAGACTGCAGGCGACAGCTCAGAACAACCTGGACCTTGTCACCAGAGTCAAAAGATTTTTTTTTTTTTGTGACACGTAGTACATTTTTTGTAAATTGAGTTTTGGAGGGACTGACATCATTTGAAAATTTGGGTGAAATTCAGTGCTTGTCCAAAAAGCATTGAAGATATTTTTGAAACAAATTGGTTTTTTTGATTGTTTCAAAATTCCACATTTCATTTCAAGACTGACTTGAACGTGAAAGAGTTAAAGAAAACAAGGAAGTAACTTCTGTCCACGGAAACCCGAAATGCCGCAGAGGTGATACAGACCATTTCCCTTCTTTGACCGGCACCCTCTCTCCACATCTACACATCCTTGTTCAATGGGAGCTATGGCCTGCAGATATTGTTATATTTCTGAAGCTCCAGTAATAGCTACAGTGTAGTCCTGCTGTCTCTCCACAGCCGGGAGAGAAAAGAAAAGGTCATCCCTGGAAATCACCTTGACATCAATCACCTTGATGGGGAAAGGGGTTTGTTCCTATAGGTGTAAAGATTGTGTGTTCATGAAATACGATGATCGCCTCTATCAAAGACAGGGTTTGTCATTTCTCCCTCGTCCTGCTAGTGAATTCAATGAGGCAATCAAGCTTGAAACAAAGGCCTGTGCATATTGACAGCTAAACCCTGAAATTTAAATGATCACTATGCAACTTGATTATTTTGTAGAATATCAGTGCAGGGGATGGGATCCAGTATAATCTGCTGGATCACAGACTGGATCATTTGTCTTCAGAAAGGTACACTCCAAAATGAGAAAGCCTCAAGTTCGGCGGGTCGGCAAATGACACCGCTGGTTCTGGATGTATTTATACTCATGCAGAACGTGGTGAGCAGGGTTCTTGCTTACTCCATACTGGATTCAAACAATGACATCAAACAATTAAATACTTCCACTGGTTTGAAAGCTTGTGTCAGTCTCATGGATTTCAGTGAAACTATAGATTTACACCAGTGGGAGATGGCAAATGCTTGCAGAACTGGCAAAAATTTTCAAATTGTCAAAAGCATCATGTAAAAGCTTTTGACATTTTGCTATGGAAGTGCTTATACCGCTGACAAAGTATGTCTGATCTTCTGGTGGAGTCACCAATTAACATTCCTCCTGCCCTCAAGAAAACACCTCAACACAATTTGCTCTTCTAAGACCACTTCTTTTTTGCACTAGGACCAATGGGACCTTGCATTTAAACTTCAGTAAGGGCTAAATCCTGCAAACCTTGCCCGTACCTACCTCAATGAGAACGCCAGATGTAGAATTCAGCCTGGGTTCAGCACCAGTGGTAGTAGTAATAAAACATGATTATTACAAAATATAGATATAAGCAATGATAGGTTCATTTAATAAGACTGCTAGTGTTTAGCATTAGGCATATTCATAAAAATCTGACTAATTTACTGATATTCATGCAGCTAGTAGCTAAGCAGTTGGTATTATGTTTGAGAGCTTTCATCGTATCTGATTTCTGGAGACATTAAAAATAGGTATCAAGCACGTATAAAAATAAGTAATTACATTGTTCCTTTAAACAATGCAGAACAAATATCTGCCTTAGGTTTTGTGAATGATTAGCAAATGAAAAGCACAAACTCAGATGACCTTTTATTTAAGAAAGCACTTTGGCCACACAGCAGAGAAGAAAAGAGTTGGTATTTGGGAAAAGAAAAAGAAAAAAACCCCTGATGTGAGCCAGAATCTCATTCGATTAGGTGACCCTAAAGATTAGAAACTAATTAAAATGAAAGAAGATGTATGAGGGGGTTGCCAGGTGCCTTTAACAATAGCAAACATTCGCTCACGTCTCAAGTTTGTGTGGAAGTCAAGAGCAGAGACTTAGCTGTGATGAAGTATTTGATTTGTGTTTGCTCAAGAAAGTGCTTTGATAGTTTAGCTAAGAGGAGTTTGTATTTAATCTGAGCAGAGCTTGGAGTAGATAAGAGCCAAGACAATCTGCAAATTCTGGAACTGAACCAGAAGCGGAGACAGAGGATGCAGGTTGGTGAACATGTTACTTAAGACTATTTGCAGAGGCACGTTCTTGCTAGCACCCCAGCTTGCAGAGGGTGAAATGTGAAGTGCCAGACCTGGTGGGCTCCCACCCACGACCAGGGGGCCTGCTCTGACTCGCTGGGAGAATGGAAGTTAACAGGCTCCAGGAGACTCTAGCCTCACGTGTGTCAGCATCCTGGCCCTGAAAAATGGCAGCAGGGCGCTTGGAACGACAGCATTCAATGAGCTTTAGCTCAAAGAGCTCTGCCGCCGTTTTTTTAGTACAAGGACACTGCTACATGTGATGCTTGGGTGCTTTTAATTAGTATGCTGCGCTAATTAAAGTGCCCCCCCCCACCTCTCCCACAGCATGTGTAAATTGCCCTGGAAGTTCATCCCTAGGAATTAAGTTTATCCCGGTGCATTTTCTTATCCTTCATTCATTTTTCCTATTAATCTTTGCCACATGCTCCCTGCTATTGCAGCTTGCTTCTGTTCACCTGTGACAAACATTTTGGATTAGAGGTGGGCAGAAACTACGGTTTTGTTCTACCGAAAACTTCAATGGGAACAATTTGTTGCCAGAAAACTTTCCGCTGCAATATTGCTTTTTGTGAAAAACACGGAGCCACCACCGTGATTAGTGAGACTTGGCATCTGGGTACTTCATGCTTGCATTATTTTTTATAGACCCAGCTCCCTGGTTGGACAATGGGCTTCTGTATGATAGTTCATGGCCTATCCTCTCGATAAAGGGAGCGGTAGTTGCATGGCTCCTGTGCAGCATGGGAGATAAAGTCCTGTTGGGGAGTGTAGCCTGTATGGGGGTATAAGGCACCTGAATTACAATTCCATATGAGGCTTCACAGCCACATTTCAGAATATAATTTTTTTTTTTAGGTTTTCACTTTTTGAAGAATTTTTTTTTAATACTACAGAAAGTAGACTCTACTAAAAAACCCTGAAAATTCAACTTTTCACTGAAAGATACTTTTGATGGAAAATTTGTGACCAACCTGACTTCAAATTGAAAGTTGTGTTACCTATACCTTTCTCAGCTGGAAGTCCAGGAAAAGAAACTTCAGCTAACCTAACAGGTTAGTGTGCGCACATCTACACGTGCTTAATGCGCAGTAGTCTATTTTAGTGTGCATTAAAGTGGCGCGTAAAAAAACTGTGCTAATATGCTAATGCAGAGTAAAATAGGCTACTGCGCATTAAGTGTCACCTATAAAGTGTGCATTTGAATGTAATGCATATTTATTTAGTACTTCATATTAGAGGTAGTAAATTTAATCAGCATTAGTAAAAGTGCATTAATGCATGTGTAGACAAGCCCTGTACATACCTAACTGTTAGGGAATGGCAATACATAGAGTCATAGAAAATTAGATTTGGAAGGGACTTCAGGAGGTCACATCTAGTCCAACCTCCTGCTCAAAGCAGAACCAGCCCCAGCTACATCATCCCAGTCAAGGCTTTGTCTAGCTGGCTCTTAAAAACCTCCAAGGATGGAGATTCTGTACGTCTCTGGATAAGCTGTTCCAGTGTTTTAGTGCACCTTGAGTGATAAAGTTTTCCCTAATATCCAACCTAAACTTACCTCACTGCAATTTGAGCCCATTGCTGCTTGTTCTGTCATCTGCCACCACTGAGAGCAGTCCAGCTCCATCCTCGTTGGAACCCCTCTTCAGGGAGTTGAAGGTGGCTATTAAATCCCCCCTCCGTCTCCTCTTCTCCAGACTAAATAAGCCACCTTCCCTCTTGACTTTTCCAGCAACTGAGGTGAGGCTGACTGGTTTTTAGTTCTCTGGATCCATCTTTTTCCCTTTCTTAAATATGAGCGCTATATTTGCCCTTTTCTAATTGCATGGGACCTCACCTGATCACTGTGAGTTTTCAAAGTTGATGGCCAATGGCTCTGCAATTACACCAGCCAACTCCCTCAGCACCCTTAGGTGCATCCCATTCAGCCCCATGGACCTCTATATGCCCAGCTTTTCTAAACAGTCCCTTGTCTGTTCTCTTGCCACTGTTGGCTGCTCACCTCCTCCCCAAACTGGGCTGTCAGGTGCAGTAGTCTGAGAGCTGACCTCTCAAGGCAGAGGTGAAAAAGGTATTGAGCACTTCCACCTTTTCTGCATCCTCTGTCACTAGGTTGCCTCCCCATTGAGTCAGGGCCCCACACTTTCCCTGATCCTCCTTGTTACAGACTTAGTTGTAGAAACCCTTCACGTCCCTTGCTAGCTGCAACTCCAATTGCACTTTGGCCTTCCTGACTTCATCCCTGCAAGTCCGAGCAATGCTGTTATACTTCTCCCTAGTTGTGTGTCTAATTGCCAGTGAAAGTCTCATAGCTAAAAAGGAAGCTAGCACAATAGGCATTTTATTCAGCACAGGCATTCGATACTCAAAGAAATTAACTTCTCCAAAGGCTAAGATTGACAGCAGTCTGTTTTGTTACTGCTTCTGAATTCAGGACCACAGACACAAGAAGGGAAAGAAGGAGCAGAGATTTGTGGCAGAGATGAAGCTAAGGCAGCAAGAGCCCAATGGTATTTGACCAAATTAAGGGACAGAAGAAGAAGATGGGTGCTGATGCATCTCTTGCTCTTTGCTGACAGGAAGTGTCTTCGTCTTATCCTTGTTTTCATTGGGTAAGAGCAATGGTACTAATATATTTTCAGCTGCTTCATTATTAGACAGGGTCTAAATGATGAACTAGCTTAAGTACTGTGCAGAGCATGGTATATATTTATAGCGTAGCCGCCATCCATTATAGTACTGCATGAACTGCATTGACACTATTTTCTTATAGACGTACTTAGGCTGCAGATTTTCCCTAATAATTCTTGCCACCATCAAATAACCAACCTGGCCTGTAAAGCATGCTCCTGCTGTATGTAAAATGCCCTCTTTCCCCGCATAGTGTGCAGATATAAACCACCATTGCATTCTTTTAGCATTTGGCCACCGAGCAGGATTTGGCAGGTTCTGAAAGACATTTATGCATACATGGTTTTTGTTTCATTTTTTTTTTAATTTGTAGCCAATTTGATTTGCAGTACACCCGCATGGAGATAAATAAATATCCCTATTCACCCGAGAAGGAAACCTGTCCACAGTTACACAGTAAGTCAGTGATACTTCAGCAAATAAACTCCAGATTCCTATCCACGAAGAAGCTTTGCCTGCTATTCCATTCCATGGGATTTTATTGCGTTTCAAAAATTATCTTCCCAATGCACTATAAAAATTGTGATTCAGTCATAACTGAGTGGGGAATAAGAAATGAAAGTACAACAGAACAAGTTAAAATAATGAGTAACCAAAATATGCTAGAAATAAGTAGAAGAAATATGGCCAACTGTTGTAGCCTATATGGACTAGAAATAAGGTTTGGGAATAAGACAGTAGCTGAAGAATATATCAGGGGGGATATATTCATGGTAGAACATTTTTCATCAAAGAACATTGTTGCTGTAGTGGATACTGCTATGAGAGCTATCCTGCAAATACATAATGCACATTAGTCATTTTAATTATGTGAGTGGTCCTGTTGAGTTCAAGAAGGTACTCACTTATGTAAAATTATTCAAGGGAACAAGTGTTTGCAGGGGAGAATCCAAAGTTCATTTCTTTTAAGTCAGTATTTGTTTTAAACCAACTAGAACATCACACTGATTCTAACTGAAACTTGGCTCGCAGGGTGGGAAGAAAAGGTCGTGAGTTTTATCCCCAGTTGGATTCTGCCTCTTTGCTTCCATTTTCCTTAGAAACCTGATCTAATATAAAATTGTTTTACTTAACTCAGAGGCTTTTGGGTATAATCATTTGTTAAAATGACCTGTTCACTCCTCCACCCCAGTGTGTGCATTCCATACACACAGGCCACGTTTACATGAGACACTTTACTGCACAGTCGACTAATCTACTGTGCAGTAAATCATCACCGTCTACATGTGTGTGGCATTTACTATACAGTAAATTGGTCTACCGTGCGATTGGTAGATACAGGTAGTAGCTTAACTGTGCAGTGGCACACATGTAGACTGTGACTCATGTGCAAATCTGCACCCAGTCAGCCAGACCAGCAAGGGGCCAGCCTCCTGCCTGAGGCAGAGCTGCGTGGCTGGGTGTCTCTCCACATGGCAGGGACAGCTCTTTGGCTGTCTCAAGCTGGTCTTAAAACCCCTGGCCTGACCCCTGGGGCCTGTGCCAGCTGCTGCCTGTCCCTGGGCATCGGGTTCCAGAAGTACGGGCATGTGCTGGCTGCAGCATGCCCGCAGACCACAGCTGTGGCCCCTAGGGCCTATCCCCTGAGTCCCATGTCCCTCCACTGTGGGCATGTGCCAAGCCCTGCCGGCACCTGGAGTCTCTGCCTGAGCCCCTGGGGACCCTGGAAGCAGCCACGAGGGCAGCATCCATGATGCCTCAGACAATGTCCTAGGGCCCAAAGTGGTCAGAGGGAGAGACCACTGACCTCATCATGGTCCGGGCAATGCCGAGGTGCAGAGGCAGCTTGCCTGGGCTATGCCTTCCAGGCTAAGCCTGCCTGCCCCTTCCCCCCAGAGCCTCCAGAGAGGATCCTCCAGCTCCCCCTGGCTGCCTCAGAGGGACAGAGTAGGGCAGGAGCAGGCTTGGATCTGCCTACTCCCACTGGGAGCAAATCTGTGCCTAAGAGGGTGCACACGTAGATGCATTCTCATGGAAGGCTTACTGCGCCTTATTTTACTGCACAATAAGCGTAAAGCACATTAATAGCCCATGTAGACATGCCCATAATGCTAAGGTTTTAATTTCTAGTAGCACTTAACAAAATGGAAAACTACCAAAGCCCAAGTGTGAAATCTCCAACCGCCAGCCTCTGGATTCATAGGCTGCAAGAGTAGCTGCATAGGATGCTGAGCAGCCGGCTCACCTCTCTGCTGAGGTTTTTACCTTCCCACCTGCTGCACACTCAGCCCTCTGGGTAGATGAGGCAGGGGAGGAGAATTTCTCACTCGTGAGAGATCTCCTTCATTCGAAATTTCTCTGCAATTCAAATTGGGCTGGATTTGGAAAAAGTTTCTCTAACCCAAGCCCTTCCAACTGAAACATGTCAAGCTGGATGAACTGGTATTTTCTGACGAATCTTTGTTTTGTTAAAAATTCCCAAACAGCTCCTTTACTAAGGCCTGATTCAGACCCCTCTGTGTCCAGTCTCTACATCCCCACTTCTCACGTGTTATGTGAGAGGAGTTTGTTTCACTCAGCCTCCATACTGGTTTAGGCCCATGGAATAATTAGGAACAAGCACCCCAAATATTTGCTTAGGCATAGGGCCATCCCTATATTACATGCAAATTAAATGTTTGCTAATGGCTCCCTTCCTTCTGCAACTGCAATAGTTGAGAAATAATGAATAGTCTGGATCCTGCTTATGTGCATTGCTGAATGCTGTCTCAGCTGTACACGTACAGTTCTCACTGGTTTCAGCGGAAGCCCCTCACACACATCCTTTTCACACTGTAGCTGTTAACAGCATGAAACCTATAAATGTGAGTGGCTCCCCCTGCCCCCCCACATTTTCATATTGTATTAAACAGCAAAGGAAATTGAAATTCAAAAACCAGCAGGCATTTGTATTTTAGTGTATGGTGTCCTATTTGCACATTTCTCAGATGATTGTTATGGCCCCTAATTGGATTCAGTGTTTTCTATATGTAGGGATCAAGTTTAATGCAATCTGAAAACTAATCATGTTTAATTAGGTTGTTCTATTAGAGAACAGCCAAGCAAATTAAAACAATGCAGATCATACTTGAGAAACTCACAAAAGCAATATTCTAAAGTACAAAATTATTACAGTGAAGATGTGAAAAACTCAACCGCTGACCCTTGACTGATGCAGGCAGCGCAACATCGAGTCTCCCGCCAGGCCTCCAGAATCATCCTGCACGGCTCCTCTTCTATGCAATGCTGTGTGTTCCCCCTCGCCCCAACTGTCTCAAAGTAGTTTTTTTCTATGAAGTGTCAGGTACTGCAGTTTAGACCAACATTAATATTCAAAGCAGTGTAAACCAATAAGAAACATCCTTCTCAAGCCAGCTTGAGACTTCAGAAAGAGGTAGAACCCAACAATAGAAATTAGACACACAAGAATTGAACCCACTAGCGTAACAGTCATGGATTTAATAGATGTGTATGCCATATTACCTAGTTTATTTAATAGCCACCCCAACATTTTTCAGTAACTTGCTGAGAGATCATTAATCTAATGCAAATTTAATTCACTTTCTGACACAGCTCAAATGACGGTGCAGCCATTTGTACTGAGGGGGAAAAAACAAACTACCCAACCACCTCATTTTAAGTAAGTTGGATTCACTGATAGTTACACGGACACTTTTCCTGACTTCTGTGAGTTTACTCCAGGATTTATACTACATATTTACACTTAGTCTGGGATATTTGGGCAATAAATACTATGAAAAACAGAACGGGGATATATACCTTCCACAAGGGATAAGCTCTGAACAGAAAAGACAAAACAGACTGGTTTGATATAAGAATAAACCTAGACAACTTATTGGCCTCCAAATACAATAAAGCATGACTTCCTTATACCCAGATATCTGAAAAATCTTCTCTTTTTTAAATGCCTCTGAACCAGCTTGGTAACAAAGAGATCCAAAATAATTTAAATCTGGATCCTGGAAGCTCCTTGTCAATGTATCTGAACTCAGTTGTGCTTTAGGAGTTTCAAATGCTTTTAATTGTTTTCAAAGAATCCAGTAATTCAGAATATAGTAATTATGGTTTCGTAGCTTTTTGTTATAAGTCTACCTGAAAGTCAAGTCTAGTTTCTGGAGCCACACAAGAGCATCTTAATATGCTACCTAAATGATGGCTGACATACATCTGGAGATGTGCCAAAGTAGGAATCATTTAGGGGTTGCCCATCTCACATCTGTACTAGCACATCATTCATTTGAGCATGAGGTGTGGCTACGTTGAGCTCACCATATTGTGCCCAGCTCTGTGCTGGCCCTACTCTGAGCCTTCCTGTATTAGGAAGGGAGAAGACTTGATATGCTGTTTACTCTTGTCTTCTCTCTTTCCTCTAGCCTGTTTCTTTCTCTGCCTGGGAAAGGACTGATATATACCTTGCAGAACTGTCTTATACTAGAATAGTTCATTTTTCCCACTTACACCTTACCACGATGCTTATAGTTAGATGGATACATATGCAGCAAACAAAAACAACATTAAAAATGTCATTCCTTCATTGTGTTACAAGATGCAACCTCTAATGACACAATATAAGAGCTTGAGTTTATGTCTCTTCCTCTTATTCTTTTGGAGTTTATAATATTGCACAGTGGGTGTGTCTACATGTGCACTTTAATGCACAGTAGCCTCTTCTACTGTGCATTAAAGCCTCACAGCAAAAACAGGGCCAATATGCTAATGTGCAATATAATTAGGCTACTGCGCATTAAGCGTCACTAAAAAGGCATTCACTTTTCTACCAGCCTAATGTACCTCATATTAGAGGTACTAAACTTGGTGTGCAGTAGAAAAAAGTGCATCAATGAACATGTAGATGTGCCCTGTAAAAGCAACTTGGTATCAGAGCTATCAACTCAGTATTAAAAAAAAGACGTTGTTTATTGAGCACTGACAGCACGCATTCAGAACGACATGGAACAAAGAGGACACTAAGGTCTCTCCCCAGCTGAGCTTGAAATCCAAGGTAGGTAGAGATGGCATAGTTTTAACTTGTTCAGTCAATATTTCAGAAGAAAAAAACCACAATAAACTGCATCAAATTCTGAGTGTGTTTGGATATCTAATCTATACGTGAACCAATCTGATGTACAACTAGCCATTTGTGCATGCATTCATTCATGATATATCCTAAACAACACCTATTTTGCTAAGGATCTAAGATGGTAAATCTCTATGTCCGAAAGCAATTGAAGGGCAAACTTCAAATGATCAGCAACCATCCTTCAGGTACATTCCTGTAGCTGGCACTCATTAGTGGTCAAACTGGGTGTGATGGTAGAGCTGTTAAGCCACCTTGCTATGGGGTTGGCAATCTTAGCTCATGCCAAAGGTTCCCTTAGTTGACAGAAGTACAAATGAGCACCTAGTCATTTGTGTCTGAACATCTGCCAGATGTGTGCCAGTGACTTGCTGGTTAATCAGTGGAAAGTGAGAAAGGAAGTATATTTTTAAAGGAGAATTTTGTGTATAGAGATGGAAGTTATTTGTTGAGCAAAAAGTGAGGCAGTGCTGAGAGCATGGGTGCCATGCACAACAGCAGGAAGCTTAGTGGGGAGAAAATTTTGGAGGAGCAGGTGGAAATAGCAGCCAAATTGTCAACCATTCCAGACAGGGTGAAACTGTAGCTCAGGGGCTAGAAGTTGATGCAGAAAAAAGACTGGGAGGAGTGGGAGAAGGGGGCATGATTGCGGGTTGGAGGAGTGTTAGTCTTAGCAACAGGGGAGGAAGATTTTAGTGGCAGTGTTTTGGATGCTGGGATTATTTCCATTTCCATTCCTTTTCTGGGGGCTAGGTTTGCTCCCTTGCTTTGCTACACATTACAAAAGATGCATGCCTTTGATAGAAGCGAGTGGTTCTGTGATTTTCAAACAAAACATTAAAGCAACTCCTTACAAGTTAAATGACCCACAGACTTGACAAAAACCATGGTTGTCTAGGCAATGTGGGAATTAACATTGATTTGAAGTTTGCTTGCCTCTCATCGTGCTAGCAAAATCCTATGCCACCAATATGCATTTCCATACAGAACAGTCTCTTCCATCACATCTGTCACTACATAAAGATCAGCTGCACATTATTATCAAGGCTTGTAGGTGATCATTCTGACGAGTTCGATCAGAAGTAATCTGTTACACAGCATCCTCCCTCCCCTTTCCCTCCCTTATACAGACCCAATCAATAAAAAAAGCCGCTCCCTTTTCTTTGCAGATGTTTGCATCTCGGATCTTCTCTTGGTCAAGCTTTTTCCATGGGGCCTGCTTTCTAGAGTTGCTGAAGAAACTTTCTTTTAAATGATGATTTATGCAAAATATTTGTTACTCCCAGTACTCTTTAGAAAAATATAGTACAGTTCAGAGGTAAATTCTGTACAGATATTCAGTTAGGTAGGGTGGTACCCACAGATAGATGGCCAGAAGGATGGTAAAATCCCAACAGTTAGTATTTAGTAGGTATGCAGGCTGGTAGGGTGGTAAGAGGTCATTGGCTGGTAGTGGAGCCAAATCACAGCAGCAACAGTGGGTGAATCTTGCAACAGTTCTTAAGTATGTAGAAAACCCATAAGTTAAATGCCTTTCTGGATTAGGACCTATGAGGAGTCCACTTGCCTTTTCAGATGGCTGAGCATTAAAGAACTGTTGCAAGATTCATTTGTCCTAATCCAGAAAGGAATTTAAATTTGGTGCATGTGATTATATCACGGATTTCAAATGAGATTACTCCTGTCCTTACAGCTGTAATGAACCAAGGGCCAGCTGGGCCAGATCTAGTCCCAGGCCCCAGTTTTGCTGGTTGGGTCAAGATTATTGTAAACTAAAACCACTTACGAGTTTTCTACATACTTAAACAGATTTCTGAGAGGAAAACACTGGATTCTGCATGATTTCTCTGAACAGTGAAGTGCTGGGCAAATGGACAAAACGTTAGTCATTTTTTATACCTCCTGGGAGCATCATCTGCATTTCCACCTGAACTCAATCTGTGCAATAGCGTGCTGCACCAATTGGCAGATTAGAGCAAAGGAAACAGAAAGTAGCACCAGTCAGGGATTAAAGGCAAATCATATCTTTCAAAGGCAATAGATCTCTTGATCTGCAGGTTCGCACTCTTATCATTAGGGACTACCGAATTCACAGCAGAAGTGGGCTGCATGGCAGCTTCTTGAATTTTGTATTTTGAATTCCCCACTGATCGGTGGAGAGGCCTCACCGTTCACTCCCGACTGAAAAATGGTGGCTTTAAATATGGCTGTTTTTGTCTCCTGGCCAACAGCAGAGCCATTAGGGCCCCTCAATCAATCAGCAATGAGGGGGCAGAGGGGAGGTGAATGGGGGAGCCTGCAAAATAGGGCAGAACCAAACCAACACCATCCATCCAGAAAATCAAAGTCTCTTTGGGCATCATTAACTGGCTTCCCCACTTTGCTGGCTCCTCCTTCAAATCCTTTCTGTTCCCATAGTTGTCTTAGAAGGAGCCAAACACAACGTGCACAACCAGCACTAACCACCGAGCCTCACGCACGCTCTTCCTTAAGAAACCGCATTCATTTGGCTTTTGATAGCAATGAACAGCAGGGAAACTGGGAGCACAGTTTCAGCACCGTGCCATTCTCGAAACAACAAGCATGTTCCAGCAGGCTCTTCCATTGTTACATATATCATTCCTGCAGGCAACCTCAAAATGCTACTGCTAGTTTTATTGCCTGTTTTAAGCTTTACTTTCACAGAACGGTGTCTGTTCAGGTTGTAGCCCACCTGCTGGTACATTATTGTTCCTCATCATAAGAAGACTGGTTGCACATTAACCTCCTGAAAGTAAAGGTATTTCATCTTTCAGTACTGCATCAGCAATAAAATGTATTACTTATAAAACATATCCCTCGGAAAGAACTAATAGCAATAATGTAGATGAAAAGGGTGGGATAACTGAAACACAAGCATTGGTGTTACCGTCACTAGGCACTTAAGCTGATAAAAAAGAGAAAAAGAAGACTTGGAATGAATGAGATTGGCAGTGGATTAATCGTGGTTAAATAAAGTTATAGCATTGCCTGCAATGTTTAAGTTATTGCACAAATTCTTTTCATCTAGCTGCATTAAACGTACAGCCTACCCCAAAACCTATTCTCAGTTCACAGTGATTCAGCCATGGAGACACAAGGACAAATTTGCACTAATGTGGTACTTTAAACCAGCTGGAATCCTTTCCATCAGAAGCTCCTTCTTCCCACCAGACACATACAAAGATTGACCCCCTTGCAAGTGTGAAATGGGCTCAGAATTAGAGCAGCCATCCAGAGCGGCTACTTCCTTGGCAGGTCTGTCAGAGCAAGTCAAGGTTACTGCAGCAGCCGGTAACACTGAAGCCTGTTAAGCTGTTAGAGCTGCTCAGCATTCATATGAAATGCAACATTGAGGTTTCCCAGTGGTTTTATTTCGTTTTTTTAGTTGCAATTGTTATGATTGCAATTTCTCCCTGCAATTAAAACCAGTGAGCTAGAAACGGTGGGTTCCAGCCGCTGCTCTGGAACGATCTTGTCTTGGTTTGTCTCTTCCTGAAGTATTATCACCACCAATCACACGAATATATATTTGGTCAAATCTTGAGATGTTTACAATCCAACAAAACCCATTTGCTTTCTTGGCATTTTGGCAAGTTCGGAAAATAAAGACTTCAGAGCTGGACCTACTAAATTCAGTGGAGTATTTTATTCATTACAGTTGGAGAATGAATGAATTCCAGATGGAGACACCTCACTCTTCTTCATGCTCCTCTGCTGCAGATAATGATGTTTACCTCCTACCTACGGTCATACATACAGAAAAAACTAATTTTTTATGTGGGTCTTACTTAGGAAGTCACGATCCTAGTGATTTCCAAGCGGTGTTAGTAGGTTGTATTGCTGGCCTTATGGTGGCATCTCAGTGCACCCACTGAGAGCTGCTATCTTAGCAATTATGCCTGTCTAAAAAAGGATTTTTTTTCTACCCTCTCTCCATTATAATTTTTCCAGGCATAATCATACAGATTGCTTTTATTAGCTCTACTTCCACATTGTTAACTCAAAAAGATCTTCAGTTTTAAATAACAAGGAGGACAAACTGTGCTTTCCGAGAAATGGAATTGGTGTTCCTGCATGAACAGATGTTAAGAATGTTTCTGAGTGTGCTAGACTCATTTGCGAGTCTTTTTCACACATTTAAGTCTTGGGGACATCAGCAGTTTGTTCAATATTTTCAGCCTCCTTCCTAAATGCTGCTTTAGAAAAAGGTGGAGTAAAGGGAGGTGAGGGGGGGGGGAGGGGGACTGTGAAAACCTTCCACTGAAACAGAGAAAAGATGCATTTGCATTAAATAGCCAAGGAAAGCAAGGGATAGCCAGCCGGTGAGCAAGGGAGAGTCAACAAGCCAACATAATGAACGATTGCTTTCATGTGCTATTTAACCTGTTGCCTTCTGAACTCTGCTAGCGAGATGGGTCCACAAAGCAGATTAAGATTCGCTGTTCTGCTAGAAGCAATTTAATAGACTCCATTCAGTGTGAAGCGGTTCTGTCTGCAATGTTGATCTGCAAACATTTGTTTAAACAGTGCGACTCTGAGCGCCAAGTGCTGACCGTGCCCACGCTGGCGTTATTCAGAGGTAGCTCCAATGGTGATATGCTAAAATTTCTTAGATTTCCTACATTTTGCGGGGCAGGAGCCATTTTTTTTCTGTGTTTATACATATCCCAAAACAATGGTGGTTTGGCATGTGACCGAAGCAGCTGGGAGTTAGAAAAATAATGCATCTTTTCATAGGTTTTATAAAACACATATTAATACATTATACATTATAAAACACACATTAAATACACATTATTATTACACACATTATAAAACACACATTAAAACGTATTAACACATATTAATACATTTTACATTATAAAACACATATTAATACATAGGTGAGTAAATTATCATCGTGATGACAACGAAACACCAGTGTAAAAGCAAAGGAGAATCAAACTGGCTATACATTGTTTTTCTAGTTTATAATTTTAATTGGGCATTATGAGACTGCATCTTGAGCCGAAAGCAATATTGAAGGCATAAGCATCTCTTTATCCTGAGGGGTCCAGTGCTTCGGTGAAAGAACTGTGAACAGACTCGGGAGATCCTGATACAAATTCCTAATTCAGCTAGTAACCTGTTACATGACACTGGTGAAGTCATTCCACTTGTCTGTCCTTCCATCCTTGTCTGTCTTGTCTATGTATTGCAAGTTCTGTGGAGCAGACATTGGCTCCCTCTTCATGTTTCCAGGACTATCTGGTCTCAGGTTGGTGCTGCCATAATCCCACCCCCACTTTACCTCAATAAGTGTGGTAGGAGCAAAAACTGAGATTCTAATACAAATGTCCTGGCTTGTTTTAGGAGGCCACAGCTGACACTGGGAAAAAGAGGGGCACTGTCTGCTTACTTTGCCTTCCTCCCCCAACAAAAATATCTACTGTCACTCCCTCTTGAAAAAAATGGCTGGTTGACTTTACTCTTTCCAGGGTATTTTTGGTATTTGCATAGTTAAGAAGGTATTTCCTCCAAATATCAGGGAAGGCTGCAGATGCTAGAGCAACCTAATCTATTAATCTAACGTAACACAAGGACGTGTTCAAGAGGAAGACTACTGCATGAACTGTAGGGACTGAAGTTGGGGAGTGTTTGTAAAAACCCTCATTATATTTCATGACAAGCCATGAAAACCCCATTTCATTAGATTTCAAAACTCTTTCCAGTGGAGTTTGAAACATCACCCTGGTACTGGGGTCACAAACCCAAGAGATAGAGGAACGGGATCAGAAATAAAAGCAAAGCTGAAAAGTCTGGTTTTGTCTTCCAAGCCAAAGCAAGTGCAAATGCAGCCCTTCAAAAATAAAAACAATGGAAAGGACAATAGGAAGCACAAGATAAAAGGAGGGGCCAGACTTTAAAGGGGCCATAGCCCAGACTGTCAAGAGGACTCAAGTAGCCAACATGCTCCTATTCTTCCTAATGAAGTGACTCTGTGTGGGGCCCAATGGAAGCATCACAGAAGATTTAGACACATATTTAGGCACCACAGGAACTGGTAGAAAATGGGAATCATGCCTGTAAGTAGTTTGTCTACCTGTTGTTGAAAAAAATTGCCGTTCTTAGACTCTCTTAACTCATCGCACAGCATCTATTAACCCAGCTCACAGAGAATGCATTGAGTTTGGGTGAAGGAATGGAAAATTACATGGAGAAAAACTGTTTTTAAGTGACAGGAGAACTAACACCACAACAAACAGGAACAGTTGTGGGGGGTAGTACTTTTTATTTTTAGTTTATGAAAATTGTTCCCGAGCTGAGGTTTTATAACACCACATTTCAGCCCATCTTAAAAAGGTTTATGGCACATGCATGTAAATTATTTCAATGGGGCTTGAGCTACAATGTGGTGCTCACTAGCATAATTTATTGACACAAAAAAGCAAAAACCAGATGAGGAAAAAGGAAACACATTGTTTTCTAACAATGTGACATGGAAAAATAAATTGGACAAAATCTGATCTCAAATAATTTGAGAAGCCATGATCAAATTTACTAGATGCTTGAGAACATATTGCTGGTATACTACAGCTATTTAGATAATGTCCTTGTTGTAATTTGAAATCAATAATAATGAGCCATATGCTCACTGTTTTTGCTGAAAAATGATTCCTTATTTATACTGTGTGAATTACTTTATGAATTTCAAGATGAAAAGCACAGAATCTAGTGGCATTTGAGTAAATGCCATTTTGCTTTTAAGGTCAGATAATGCTTTATGGATCCTAAGGGATATTTTCTATTATGAAGCTCACGGATGCCTCTTTAAACTTTGTATTATAATAATTATTTTATATATGTGTAACAGATACGCAGAGCTATTTAGATGCGGGACTCCAGTGGAGTTGTGTCATGTTCACCAAGAAGACGTGCACTAGGAAACCAAAAACAGAAATGAAAAGCTGCACCATCTGCTGGTGTAAACTGGTCTGGTTCCATTGCCACTAACAAATCTGACTTTTCATCACCATGGCATCTGACTGCAGGAGTTATGGTAGATACTACAGTGATGCCCTACTTCATAAAACCCTAGATCGTATTGTGGGCCAACTTCTACTGATGCCCATAAAATGGTGGGTTCAAAGCATCCTTCTGATAAATAAAGAAAAATCAGATTCATTGTGAATAACTGTTATAGCCTGAGCATGAATCTAGACCTCAAACCAACATTTTGACTCTCAAAAATGATTCAGTAGTATTTTTTCACTTTCTTAGCTCATCTCCTCTCTGACCATGGCAGCCTTCTCGTGTTCCCTGAACCCTGCTGACTCCCACTGGGCCTCCATCCAAATGCCAAAATCCCATACCTGGTTTCTCCTTGGATCATCTTGCCCGTTCCACTGGTTTCTCCTTTCTACACCAGATCTCAAGCATTTTGATCTGACCTTGAAGACCCTGCACATGGTTATACCCCTTCAAATCTCTTTTTCACCTCTATTTCCTTTGTTTAGTCTCAGTAGTGAGACATTCACACCTTGCTTTCCTCTAATCTCTCATTGCGTTCTCTCCCATTATATATTTTCTCCTAACTTGTGTGTCTTCTGTCACTTTGCTTTTTAAACATGATCTTCCCTCTGTACATCCAAATCCTTCCTTAAACTATAAAATCGATCTTTGTTAATCAGCTTAAATTAGAAGTTCAATATTTTTATTTAGAAAAAATGAAGATACTGCAGGACTTCATGAGAGCTCCTCTTTACTTACCCAGGGCAGCTGGTTCGTGTCAAACCCTTGTCTATCCAAAATATTGAACTGTGTAGCACAGAGACTATGTGAGGTCTTTGAGATGTGCTCAGTGCTGCATAAGACAAAGCTTAACAAATAATAATTATTCCTCAATCCTTTGCCCCAGTATTTTCTAATACAAAGTGGAAGTGACCAGATGACATGATGAGAAAAAGCTGTTCTCGGGGCACTGTTATCCCTAATTGAATCCAAAATATCAGAAGAAAGCCTGTTTCAGGGAGACTTCAAATTTAACCCTGATAAATTTAAATTTAAGGCTGGTTTCTATTAAGTTATACCTAGGATAAATTTGACTCGAAGGTTCAGAGCTTTAGGTCACACGAGGATCTGTTTCTCTACTTCGTGGACATTTATATATTCTGAACCTTGAAACAAACATGAGGATGACACAGGGCAAGGGATCCAGGTCTCATAAATTTACTCTTCTTCATTTGATTATATTATCCCGTGGTATCATGTGAACGTAAGTCGATTTTAGCAAGTTTGCTCCCCATACATATTATATGACTCATAATACCAAAGGTCATGAGGATCCCAAAGCAATCAAAACACCAGGAGGAAAACAGAAGTCTGGAAACCACTGTTTGGCCTCTACCTCCTATCCTGACTCATGACAATGGGAAGCAGCCGATTCCTCATGGAACAAGGAATGATTGCCTCACTTGGACGAGGACCTTCTGGTAGACATCCTAAAGAGTCCTGCAGAGAAACGATGCCTTCCTCCTCTCCAGCTCGAAACAAACCACTTCAATTAACACAACTAAGTTTCAAAGGAAGGAAGCAGTAGGAGAATTTTCTTCAAGTGCCACTGTGGCAGCATGACTGCTGTGCTGAATTAGTCTCTAAAATACTCACCGTCTGCAAACAAAACACCCAATAATAATATGTGGCTAGTGTAAACTTAGTGTAAGGATATGTGTGCTTTTCAGTATTTCCAAAGGCACTCCATTAACAGTGGTAGAAGCAGCAGTTTTACTGTCCATCGAAGTGATAGTAGGTGCTGAACATACGGATAATCTAAGGAAGCCTGTGCTTTAAAAAAAATGACACGCTAAATGAACAAGGAGAGAGACAGTGGGAAAGAAATAGGATCATCACCATTTTACAGAAGGGAAATGGATAAAGTGACTGATCCAACACTGCAAAAGTAAAGTCTGTATCAGAGTTTGGGACTGACCTCAGATTTCCCCTTGAAATCCGGCTTTGAGAAGTGGCTTATTTGAAATTTTAGGTAAGAAAAATCAGTTTAGATAAAGTTTCATAAAATAGCATTGGTTGAAACTGTGTTTTGTGGCAGCAAGATATGGACACAAAACCTTGTGATACTGTTATTTGTGGGCCAGGAAAGGAATGTTATTCTGCCTTTTTTGGGAAAATAAAAAATCCCCTCCAACTACTCACGATGCATCAAAATCCAAATGCATTTGTTCTGTCACTACAGATGTTCAGTTATTGAACTATCTGCTACATTTTAGTAGAAACCAGATTGCGAGGCTATCATTGTAAAATCCATATCAACTGCATGTAAAAACCACCAGATACAGCCAGTGATTTATTTTCTAACACTGAATCTTATTTGGCTCCAAGTCCTACACTGTGCTTTGTTCCATCTACCTTCCACATTCAACTGTTTAACGCTGCTCCTGCACTGAACGGGGACAGATGGGCAGCAGAGGGGCAACAACTGGAAATGTTCTCACAACAATCGTGAGGGATCAGGATGACATGGTGCCAGTCTCTGAGATATGTTGTAGGACAAATCAGACAGCAGAATGACAACAATGATAACAAATGGTGAGTGCAATCAGTGGAGATGGAAATCCAAATAGCAATGCATTTGGCAACACCGAGTGGCATGATGCAGGATTAGCATCAAGGTCAAATAAACATCATAAAACATTGCTCAAGCTGTCAATTAAAAAACAAACAAGGCCATCATAATTACACCAGATAATTGTTATCTGCTGGGGTGTTAATTAGATACATTTGATCAGCTCCTTGTCACTGAACTGAAAATAGAGCTGGTCAGGAAAAAAAATTTAGAAAACGGTACTACATTTCTAAGTTGGCTTTCTTCATTGTTAACTGGCCTGTTTCTTATTTCCCTATCAGTCATGCAATCCCTAGCAATGGTAACAAATTACTGAACTTTTTCATTTTTGAAAAAGGTGTGATGTCCAAAAGGGAGAGTTTTCCCATCACGTGACTTCGCCACCCAAACGAAATGGCAGTGGGAAGGACATGGAAACCTGAGAACAAAAACAAAACAGCGCTAAAATAATGCAAAAAAGTCACTGAGAACAGAACCAAAATTAATTTTGCTTTTTTTCCCTCTCTCTTTTCCCCAAAGCTAGTATTTTGTTTTAAAACCGGTAAAATTTCACCTTTTTTAATGCTTGAATGGAAATGTCCAGCCCATAGGACTAGAATGCTAAAGAGACTAAGCCAAATTGCCTAAAACTGGAGTATCACCATGGTGAATCCAGCACATTTCCTGAGAAATCCACTTCCTTTCATTCTTGAACCAGAAGTCCAGTGGTATATAGGACGAGACCCCAAGTAACAGAGGACACAGTATAGTTTTTGACTATCGTAGCAAAAGGGCATGAGGGTGCACATGGAAGCTGGGATACTGAAAAAGCTCTCTGAATATCAGTTTCCAGAGCACACGAGGGAGCAAGGTCTGGAAAAAATAATAGTTCTGTTTGGAGCTCAGCAAATAAAGACAAATATTCCACAGAAATGAAATAGCTTCAACTCGAGGCAGCAGGGATGTTACCCATTTAGCTGCTTTAGAGCCTTCACATAACTTTACATGAAGCCAATTCCTGCGATGGCATTTACTCTCACCCTTAGTTTTCACTGTCCATCTGCTCAGCTAACGGTTGCCTCCATTCATCACGTTATGCAGCTGGCAGAGAGAGACAAATGTCTAATATTTCATCAATAGATATATCTGAGCATAAATCTTACGTGGGTACAAACTGGTCATGAACAAATTTAGACTAGGAATTAGAAGACGGTTTCTCATCATTAGAAGAGTGAAGTTTTGGAAGGGTTTTCCACAGGCGCAAGGAATCTGAATCGCAAGACGGAGCTCAATCCTTTCAAGGACATAGTGCGAGAGAACAGAGATGGCGCAATCACCTACCCGGATAACCTCAAGAGGAGACTAGACAGTCACCTTGCTGGGGTCACCTAACCCCCTGTTGTCTTTCCGGCTTGGTGCAAGGACCTGGACCCGATGGTCTTCCAAGTTCCCATCCAGCCCCTTACAATCTATGAGCCTATGTCTTGGGGGCCAGAGAGATTATTTTCCTTCAGTCAGATTAGCAGGAATGGCTGTGAGGATTTGTCTCTGTGGTCTGGCACCATCTGAGGACCTATGACCTTCTGACCATATTGTAAGCTAACAAATGTCATACCACTGCAGTACGCGAGGCATTAGCAGAGCTCCCCCTCTCTTCAGCTGAGGCATGTCCTAGGTCTTGGGTTGGGGGTTTGGTTTTTTAAATATCAGGTGCTTTGTGGCTATGGTCTGTAAGAGAAGCCACAAGTGGACATTCTTGTAATCCTTTTGAACAATCGATTCCCCAAAATAGCAGGGGACTGCGTTCCAGGGATTGTCTTTCAGTTGTACGTTTGTACAGCATCTGGCACAACCAGGTCCTGGTCCAGGAGTAGGCACAAGTGACATAAATAACAATCATGAAAAATGCGGTGGTTCTCGCAAAACTAAATAAAACCTTTAGTTTTTATTCAAATTCAGCATGTACTTATTAAAGCAGACAAGGTTCTTTGGGTAAATCTGATATCTTTTATTAGATCAACCAAAGATCTCAGATTTACCCAAAGAACCTTGTTTGTCTACGTCTCCAGACCAACACGGCTACAGCCTACACCCTTTATTAAAGAGCACACTAAATTTATGTGCAAAACCAAAACAATTCTTCCTTTTGAGGCATTTTGCATGGAGTTTAGGATGCAACCCCCCCAACCAAAAAAACACCAAAACCCACCCCCAAAAAATGCATGACCAAGGAAAACAGCAGCACATAGGCTTACCACACAGGGCCCAGAATAGAGAGAAAGGAACTGACTTCAGCTAGGATAATAGTCATTAAATCAAAACACTGGAAAACTCATTCCTCATAATAATGTAGTCTTGTAAAAACCTAGTCCTAAACAAAGAGTAGCAGTTAGCAGCCGAAGGGATATAGTACGGGTATACAACAATCTAGATGATAAAAATGTGCTTATAGTTTGCAGCAAATTTGTGGGATTTGTATGGCTGCCACATGGCAATAATTGTGTCAAAAAGTTTCAAGTTCTGATAATTCACTTTTCAATAAGCGAAATTTTTCAGGAGTCTTTTCATTGCATGGCTGGAAAAAGCAAAATGCTCAAATGTTACAAGGGTGTAGGTTGTAGCTGTGTTGGCCTAAGGACACAGGCAGACAAGGTTCCTTGGGTGAATCTGTTATCTTTTATTAGACCAACTTAAATAGTTCTCTAACTATTTGGGTTGGTCTAATAAAAGATATCAGATTCAACCAAGGAACCTTGTCTCTAAATGTTTCAAAGACTTTAAGATGATGAATCTACAGAGCACACAAAATCAGCAACTTTAACCCCACTACACTAGTTCCTAGCACAAGGAGACAGCAATATTTTCACAGCAAAAATGTGGACTCCATTACACAACTTCAATAGAGCAACACAGCTCAACGCAACTTGTGCAACAGGTAACTGATATGAACATGAACAGAAAATCTGAGGTCACCGCCGGCAAGTTGTATATCAGGTCTGTTTTCTATGAACACTGAAAAGGTATTACAAGAAAGGCACACAAAACAAAGGCTGAGTTTAAATATTTAATATTTACATGTATATTTAATATTCATTTAAACATCACCCCATGGATAGCTTTTTCATAAGCTAATGATATTCCCTCTTGTTTCATAGGTTAGATGTATTGTTAATGTAGTTTCTCCTTTTCTATATTAAAATGTATGTGGTGTAGTCCATAGCGCAGAGGTATAGTTCTTAGGTGAAACTTGGAATACTTCCTAGTGTTTCGCTATCTGTAGAGAAGAGAGGGCTCTGAGAGAGCTGGGTAAAATGTAAGGACTTCAGCTATTTTAAACATAAGGAGCCTGATCCAAAACTCAGATGAAGTCAGTTGAGTGACCGAACTGTATTAAAGCCAATGAGAATCCTTCCATTGAGCGAGAGCGGTGAGCTAAGGCTCAGGCCTATTACAAGAAGTAATTGAAGAAGAAGTCACTCCACTGAGATGCTAAAGCAAAAAAAAGTTCTAAGAAGTCAGTGGCAGAGACAGGAATAGAGAGAAAATTGGCAGGCCAAAAATACCTCTTAAAAGAGTTCTGCGACTCTCAGAAGTTTTTGACTAGAAGGCAAAGTTGTTTTTCTGCACTTGGGCTCCTTGCCAAAGGACCTTTGCAGAGCCAGATGAGATAAGAGAAGGCAGGCAGGCATCTATCACACGTCACCGTTATCAGTTCTAGGATTCCTGATTGCTAACTGTGCTGAGCACATTCATTTTCCCCATGTGTCACAAGGAGGAAGGAAGTCAAAGCAGCATTCGTTAACATTTCTGCCTTTTCTACTCTGATTGAGCCCAGGAATGGTTTCCTTTGGTGAGCTGGGCTCTTAATAAAGATGAGGCGATATTGGAAGTGTGCAGTCGATAACACAGGAACCACCACACAGACAACTACCTTGAACATCAATGGCCATTACTTAAGATCCTGCAAGGATACATTCAGAGGACTTGAAACATTTGAAAATAGAAATAAGATTTTGGTCTGTGGTAGTCAAGAAAAGGGTCACCTGAGATCCTGGAGAACAAATGCACTACCATGTTAACTTGTAGTAAAAAAGGGATAATTGGAAGAACACTGTTGTAGGGAGTAAAGCAACTTTGCCCACTCATCTTTTCTTTATGAAAGTCCACAAAGAAAGGAAGGGAGCTTCAGACTTTTGCACCCTCGTCATGTCCTATAATTATAAGGTGACAAAGGCATAAATATTAAATTGGGCATGGGAAGAATCCAGAATCCAGGGGCAGAACAGTGTTGTGTTTTACAATGCATGGTAAGATCTCCTTAGTATTATATGAATAAATTGAAGGAACTGAATTCTACATTCATTACTGAAGAAAAACATAGTTCATCCTTTCCCAACTCTCTCACCAGGGCAAGAATCGTAGTCCCTGGAACCAACAGCTTGAGACTCTCATGACAGTGTGTGCAAAACACCAGTATCCAAACCCCAACAGACAGGATGGGTAAGTGGGGATGGACCCCACACTCTCTCACAGCGAACAATTCTGCACATCTCAGAAATCTTAGTTGCCGTTAGAAGTTTGTATTTGTTTCTGTGCCATCAAAAAGGACAGTCATCCTACTGCAAACTGTGAAGCTGGACTGAAGTTCCAGGTTTCCATAGATTAGACAATACTGTGGTATTGAAGAAAGGGGCATGAAGAAAAGAACAGCATAAAAACAGAGCATATCACAGACTTAAAAGGTCACCCAGAGACTCTGAAGGTTATAAAAGGATTCAGCTGTAACCACTAGTTTAGCAAAAAGCATTGGAGAAATCAATAGCAGACATGGGATGCCTTCTTAGCAGCGCATATATCATGGCAATGACAAATCAGCTATTTACTGATAGCCCAAAACTTTGGCTCTGCAACTTTGAAGTAGTATAAATGTTGCCATAGTTCTGCCGTCCAGATCAGTAACTGTAGAGTCTTCAAAAGACCCGCAGTACAAAACTGACCAACTGCTCTGCCAAGTGCACACCCTTCCCTTCCCAAGACAACATCGCACTGAGTAATAAGAAACAACTTATTGTATGCCTGAGTTGCTCTACTGGGAGTGAAGCGCTTGCAAGTTGTTCTTGCTTTGATTTGATTTAGTTTGAGTCTTACACTTACCTCGGTATATTGACTTAGTTGCCGAAAAGTAAAATAGGGGCATGGGGAGGAAGGGGCACCAGTAACTACTGGGGTAAGTCGAAAAGAGTTACATACAATAGAAGAGGGCAGATCTTGGCCCTAGCTGATTCAAGTCTTACTCAGATCAAACTAGGTGATTAAAAAATTCTTGTAAACCCTCTGGTTTACAACTAACTCTGTTCCCCTATCTGAAGTGAGAGAGTCTTGTTCCTTTCTGTATGTTAAACTCACTATGTGGGTTTCCTCTGATATTTGAATTGCCAATTATGAAGAGATACATGCCCCATTTTATCCATCCACATATAACTTAAGCATTCCCTGAACAGAAATATTAACATACAGGCTCCCTCAAATCACATTGATTATATTTTTACTCACACTATTTCATTTATATTTGATGATCATCAGTGTCTATTAATGTATCCTTTAACATGCTCGGGCCACAATGTAAATCAATAACCAGTGCTATTCTTGAATGACATTGAAATTAGGAGTGAGGCCAAGCCAATTCAAAGAACATTATGTTTCTAGTTTCCTTTATTACAAGGGATTCCCCTACTTCAGAAAAACTTTACTGCTTCCATACAAGTATGGTATTGTCACCTTCAGCTACTACCCTTAAAAAAAGATTGTCCTGTCATCCAATCAAAACTGTGCACATAGCATCTTAGGTGGAATATCATGCCCATTTTATAAAGGCACCTGCTGAATCACTTTTTATATAGACATTTTATAACTTTATGTAACTTTGTCAGGTTTTCATACATGGTTGAATAACTTTCAAAAAGAAGGAGAGTCACTGGATCATGCAGCAATTATTTCTTTGGGTGTGAGGGTGGGGAGGGCAAAGGGAGTGAAAATCAAGTTTCGTTCTTCATTGCAACTCTTCATTCATTTCCAGGAGTATTCACTAGACTGTTTTGTTTTGTTTTTTCAAAACTCAGAGAAAACTTGGATCTTATTAATATTTCTGCAAATCCTTTTTTTCCTCCCCTTCATAATATTTGCTTCCGAACTATCTTACGTTCTCTAGATCTCCACAGCTCTCCCTTGACTTCTTTGCAGAAGCTAGCCAAGGAATAGAAATAAAAATGCCATGTGACTTAAATAACTAATCATACACCATAAGTGACCAACAAGGACTTGCTCCTGAGAAACCCATTGGCTAAAATGTGAACACATGAAGTTCCCACACAGCGGGTGCATTGGCACATGCTGCTATGGTGCTGTTTTTACTGTGCTGTCAATTAGTACTTACTTTTGGAAGTAGTAAAAGGTGGTGCAGTAACAGCCAGTACTGCACCATGCACAATGCATATGTGGTTATTTTTAGGGACTATGTCACTGTAGCGACGTGCTATATTGGGGGAGCGCATCACTACGGCGATGCAGCTATGGCATCATGGGTTTTGCTCATGGATGCTACGTCACTGCAATACATTGCTACGACGATGTAGGATCACATGTAGATGCACCCAGTATAACAAAGTCATTTTTTAAAGTCCACTCGTGCAGAATCAGAAAACAGAAAAAAAATGCAGGTGTGTTGAATAAATGATTTCATACCAGTCGTCCATCCAGCTTTACTCTGCAATGTGAATCTGAGTCTAATTCAGTCATTTTGAATATTTAACATTCCTTAGAGCTATTTTGTACTAATTGATGTAGGGTTTGTATAGCATCAAATGAGTTCAATACATTGTGGGTGTTTTATATTTATTTTTGCAGAAACAAGATGCAGGACTCTGTTTTTAATCAGAAAGGGAACAAAAATTATTTGTGTATCAGCACGTTGAGAGTACATAAGTGAAGTCCAACAACTGACATACAAAAACCAAGTCTGGTTGGTGGAAAACTCCATGTCTCCATATTAAAAGGGTCACTGATCTTGCTGAATACAAATGACGAACGTGTGGAAGTTACAGAGGGTACTTATTTAGTAAATTATACTGGAACCGGATATAGATTTGTTAGTTTCTCCAAACAAAATGACAGCTCCAGAAAAGATTTTCGTTTTGCAATGGGAAGAGGGAAAAATTAAAGAAAAAGGAACAACCCCCCCCTGAACCAACCCCCTAAAAAAGCTTGGTAATTGGAAAAAAAACAAAACCAAACCAGAAATTATCACCAAAATCAGCACCAAATGCAAAGAATTGCTGATAGAGCTCCTTAGTTGAACACATTTTTTGCATATTTGCATTAACAAAGATGCATTTCCTCTCTCAACACTGGCACATGTGCTGTTGAAGGCATGGGTTACCACTGGAAATGTGCACTTTAATTGGATGGATGTGTAAAGAGGCAGGCGAAGCCTCAGGGTCATTTTCAACCTACACAATAAGCTTCTGACCCATTCTCAAGCTGAAAGACTATATGTGTTCATAGAAAGAAGGCAGGCATTCTGCTGTTCTGTTGTTTCTTCGGAGGATATGAAAAAGGACTTTTCTGTCAACCTAGTACTCAAGACTGGTGCCAACTCTAGAGCCTGAGTTTCTCAATTCAGCCATTACCTAGGTAAAAAATGGAAACCAGTTGTGTACCAAATGTAGAATTTAATCTCCATCTCCCATTAATCATCCTATGCTGCTTTGCTGACAATATGTGTTGTGACATACAGCTGTCTACCACCAATGGAAAACAGCAACGACTTCTGCAGACCAGAACACATGGGCCACATCATCATCTGTTTCGCTCCCTTGGCAGTGCTAAGGTCTGGGTTTGAAAAAACTGACATAAAAGATTGTTATCAACCCCAGTTTCATTAGGAGGCAATGTGGGGATGGCTTAATGGTTCTAAAAGTATTTATCAAAAATTGCATCTAGTTGGTTTGCTTTTAAAACGCACTGTAGTTAGCAATGGGTGAACTAGTTGTCTTTTTTTAAAAAGTAAATCAAATTTGCATCTAGGTTACTGAATGCAGCCAAATGTGAGCACTTTTTGAAGCCTGAACGTTTTCACTGTTTGTTTTCTCTTTGCTGGTCATTATCGAGATAGGAAGCAGACGTAACGCATGGAAGAATATTGCTCAGAAACCAGGGATTAGCATTAACTGTGTTGCAAGAAAAAATCCTAGCATGATATTTCCTAACCTATTTCCAGAGAAACTATCAGCATGGCCTCTCAAGCATTCAGATGGCCCTTTGTACCGCAGAGGAAACCGAACTACAAAACTCTGGTCTGAACCTACGCTTCCCACAGCCATAAGAGGCACTCAGCTCTGCGGATCGGGTGTTGGCTTATCCCTAACTTGAGCCAACCCAAAACATCTAAGGACAAGCACCAGCACACATGGGCAAAACTTCAGTTAAATCCCTTGGAAGCTGCCATTCACGTCAAAGGTGGCTTACTCATCGCTACTCGCAGCATGATGAGATCAGGCCGGGGTGATCCTGGAACGCTGTGTACCAATCTCATGAGTCAGACTTTGCCCAGATAGGTACGTGTCCTGTGAATCATAACCAAGCATTATTCCCATGGATAAAAAAAAAGGCTTTCCCACATATTGAGAGGCAAATTATGAGAACTATGTGGATGTATGGTTGAATTTTTTTTTAAGGAGATCCACTTTCTCCCTGAGGAACTAGACATGCAAAAGCGTATTTGTTGTGCTGTTGCCAAATAATGAAGATTTATCTTTGCAATTAAGGAAACAAATTGCTAAAACACATGTATTTTTTGCAGATAGATTTCTCCGTTTTCTATTAAAAAAAATTGTTTACATTGCAAATGAAGGCAAACAGAAGATTACACACTTTCAAAGGCTCCTAGCCAGTGAGTAAGAGCAATAGGAGAGCTTTGAACCATCTCCTGCAGAATGCACCTGAAAGAGACTTTCTAATTTCTCAGTGTTGACGTTATTTAAGTTCCTGTCGCCCTGAAATATAGCCAGAGCTGGAACCCTAACCTCCAGAAAATAAGCTCTTGTTTAATAACGTGATGGGGAAATGTATCCAGGAAATGTCACAAAATAAATTTGAGATAAATTAAACAAACCTGACTTCCTGCCTGATGCCGGATCCTTCTAATTCTGGCAGTTTGGGCTGACAGAGGGGAGAAGAAAAATGCTTGGTGTTGAAATGTCTGTTTAGCATCTGAGCTGCAAAGAAGAATAGCAGGTTTCCCAAAGCTGCAACACGAGGCCTAGAACGTGCACCACTCACAAAATTCCCATAACCTCAACCAGAATGAGTCCACTTCTCTTTATTGTATTTGCAATGCGTCCTTCCCCTTAGGATGGTCAGTGAGGAAATGCTCTGGGATCCATCCTGAGCACGCTATACTCCTTGACTGTCACACAACAGATTCCTACAAACCATCTCCAACACAGCAGGATGTAATTCCCATTAACAGGACATGTAGAGGTGGAATCAGGGAAGGCATTAAAGTGGTGGCAGACATGCTTCTTCATTAGGCAGGGCAGACTGGCAATCAAGGATCATGATGTGGATGTATAGCCTTGTCAAGTAAAACAGAACGGTGTAAAATATAGGAAGACACAATTTTCACATAAGAAGAATGGGAGATTATTTGGGGTACAGTAAAAATATGAGAATCAAGAGAGTTAAGCTCTATGCCCGGCTCTTCCAGACCTTGCTGTGTCAATTCAGGTCAACCATTTGGCCACGTTTTTTTTTAAAGCATCCACTAAATGTGGACAACCAGCGTGACGGACTAGACTCTCAGCAGGAGCGGAGCAGGTACCTACCCTGGAGATCTTCAAAAGGAGATGGGACGCACAGCTCGCTGGGGTTATTTGACCCCAGCAGTCTTTGCTGCCCAGAGCAAGGGCGGCTGGACCCGAAGACCTCGAGGCCCCTTCCAGCCCTAAACATCTGTGAATCTGTGAACTCTGACACACCAAGCCTTTGGTTTTAGTAGTGTAGATCCCATTGACTTCAGGTGGAGTGATGGGAGGGCTCAGCACAACCCTGACAATTAGACATAAGCCCTTTTTTTCCTTCTGTGTTCTCATTTGTAAGAAGGAGATCATAATGCTTCTCTCCCCCACAGAGTCGCGGGAGGCACAGCTTTTCCAGCTAGCACTATTTAGCCGAACAGGCAGATGGGTGTCCCTCTACCATGTCTTCTGTCCCTATATCCTGATGGAGTGGCAGCCTTCTTTCTTTCCCTTCCTGCTCTTTTTCCTCTCATATTTTTCTGTTCTCAGCCTAATATTTGTTCTTTGGTGTTGTAGCAGGGTTTCCTGGTCCTGCAAAGAAGAGATACATCCTGCTTGGTGGGGGCGGGGGGCACAAGCAGCTCGGGGGTGCCAAGTTACAGCCGATCTTTTCACCAAGCAAAGTGTCATGGGAGCAGGGAAGAGAAGGGCGGGCATCGCTGGCTGCTACCTGTGCCCATAGCCCTTGACACCTGAGCTGCCCGTCTGCCTGAGCAGATGCCGGTACAAGCAGAAGAACAATAATCGTCTCACCTGGCTGAGTTCTTTAGCTCTTACCGAGGAAAACATGACCGACTACAAAAAATATGCGGAATAGCAGCCAAAAATGTTTGAGAGATTAAATGTAAAATGTTTGCCTCTCTCTAGGGGTAGAGCCAATTTCCAGGCAGGTTCTCCCTCTGGATATCACAAGGATGCCCATTCATGTGCCGCCTTAACCTTACTAACCTTGTATGAGGGCTTCTCATCTTGTAACACCCAGTAATTGTCTTACAGAAAAAGTTGCCTGTCCCTATGACTAACCACCCTTAATGATGTTTTTTGGATGGAGGTGGAAAAGCTGCTGCAGGAGTGTGGGTGCTAGCAGAGGAAAGAAGAGTTCTGAGAACCTGTCTCTTGCCACAGGTCTAAGTGAAGAGAGAAATGTGTCAATTAAGCTTTTACTCCCAGAGATATGCAGGAATATATCGGGTTGGTTTATTTAGTGATTGCAATTGCCAGTTTTCTAAGGAATAAGGCGATTAACATTTTTAAGCCTTTTCCTTCTCACTCCTCCCTCCTAATCTCGTCTATTCTATATCTATCCCTTCATTCTCCATGCCCCTCTGGGGCTGTTGCTTCAGTGTTGAATACCAATGAGATAATACCTCCTGCAACCCCAGGCCACCGTTGGGTAATTTCATCAGTTTGAAAGCAGCCAGCCAGCTGGCACTTTTTCAGGCACCAGGTGATTTGAGTCCTCCAACAATCAATGGTTCATTTAATAGGCAGCCCATGTGGAAACGGCATTTCAGCCCCAACTCTAATTTAGAATGATAGGACTAACTCCAAGCTACCTTGAAAGTGTCTAAATATTGGCAAGGATGTGGAGACGTGCAACAGCGGTGAGTAAGACTTTGCTGTTTGTGGCAGCCCTCTCAGTGAGAGGCAGTACCTCAAGGAGATAGCCGAAGGAAGGCCGTTTATCCCCACCAAGTGAGGGAAGAGGCCATCCAGCCATGTACTTTGTCCTCTAGTTGCACAGTCAATGAAAGACTTTCTGGACATTAAAGAACAAAGTCTCATAATAGCCTTGGAGAAAGGTTATCCCTCCATTCAGATAGGGAAACCGAAGGGGAAAGAGTGACTTCCCCCCAGGTCACATCAGAGGCAAGTGGAAGAGCCGGAGGCCCAGCCTGCCCATGGTCCAGGGCATGCTTTCTTACCAAGCCACAAGCTTGTTTTGCAAACAGTACGTAGGTCCACATATTGTGGTAGGCAAGCACAGAGTAAAGATCTTCATTTTGCCGGGTTGAGAAGACAGTAAGGCATGCTGCCTCCTCCAGAGATCCCCAAGGCAGCAGGCCCAAGTGAGGGGCCGTCATGAAGCTGTCCTGGAGAACGGCTTCCCCACCATTCTGCTGATGGGGTGGGACGTAAGCAGAGAAACATGCCCCTTGACCCAAGATTGTTGGTTTTGCCCTGTTGCTCCAGGTGACTGCTTGTTCAAGCTACTGTGCTTCGAGTAAGTGCTTAGCACGGTACCATATGGAGACTATAAGTGGATTTTCTTCCCCAGGTACCTCTATATCTATATAGCCTTTATTTTCAGAAAAGCAGGCAAGGCTAACAAGCTTTCTAAAGAGTGCTTAAACTTTGACCTCCAATTTGTGGAAGCTAACTGAACCTCAGCTGAGACGTACCATTACCTTGCTTCCTCTGTATGAGGAGCAGAATACAAATTGCCTCCACATTTTTTAAATGAAGCCCAGGGACCAGAGGTTCCTGAACGGTAGCCCCCTGACTCCACCAGATGTGACAAGTCCCTGAACTTTGGTGGCTCAGTTTCCCCACGCGAAACACTGCTCCCCAACCCCACAACTTGCAAAGATTGATAAGCAAAGTCATTTCCAGAGGGAAAAAAGTTTTGTGGATTTCTGTGATTTGTGTTAGATTTGGTAGTGGCTCTATGTGGCATGGGAGGTCTGTTTCTGCACACTGAACAGGAATTAGGATAGCATCATTCCTCTCTTACCTGAGCAATGGCACCAACAACATACCACCACACGATGCACCTGAATCCTATTCCTTGAAACTCCTTCTTAAACCTTATTTGGAATTGAGGGGCATTTTAGTCCTTCATAAGGGAGGGGGAGGAAGGTGTGCAGGGGAGGAAATCCAACCAATCTGCATGACTAACAAATAACTGTGCTACTATAATGCCGGTGGAAATCTCTGTGTACGATCTCCCCCCACCCAATCAAAAATGTTACGAGAAGGTGGGGGGCACTGTTTAGACAAATGCATGCTTTTTAAAAGCTAGCCAAGCGCAGAAGAGAAACAATGCAACTTTCGCCTCCAGAGAAATAACCTTCAAATCACAATTTGCCAAACAATATCAAAAACTATCAGAGAAGCGAGCGATCTCGCTGACTGCGGTGTTTTCGTTCCATTCTCAGCAGTGTGACCTCATCCCCGTCGCACTCGCACAGAATCCTATTACTGCTGCCTCAGCTGCAGAGCTCCGAGACAAAGGAAGGTTACAGACACATCACTCCCCTCTGTGCCTTGCTAATCAATAGTTTTTATCTAATTTCTTTGCTTCAAGATACAGGAAAACAAGGTGCTGCGTCTGAAATGGAAGGCTGGGAATAACTGAGCTTTGTGGGAATCGATACAAAACAGAATAGCTGACAATGTCATCCTGCCCAAAACGCTGAAGCCAGATTCAAAGTTCCTCTAATTATCTGGATGTTTGTGTTTTTAAAGGCTATGACTTAAGTGTCTGCAAAAATATTGGCTCTGCTTAAGAGCCATTGTGGGTTTTGAACTTCTGGAGACGCTGCACAGTCTATTTGCTTTTCTTAGAGCTCTGGGCTGAGCGCGCGTTCCCCTCTTTTTGTATTGCTCCACGCGGCTCGGGCACTGGCGGCGTGAATGGTTGTGTCTGGTATTTCTCTTGCAGCATCCAGGCAGGTAATTCTTGCCTGACAAAGCACAGTAGGCTGGGCCCTCAGCTGGGGGGAATCGGGGCAGCTGTGCCAATTATGCAAGGAAACCACAACACATAAGGTGTTTGGGAGGAAACAACCCCCCCCAGCACTTCCAACTCCCAGCACATTACCGACAGTGTTAGATGGGCATGTATATTAGAGACTAATTCTGCCGGGGTCGTGGCAGGCATCTGCTGAGTTAGAGGCTTTTTTTCCCTGAGAGTCAAAAAAAGTACTCAGCAACAATCTGCCAGTCATTTTCGAGAAGGAAAGGATCCTGCACTATCAGAAGTGAATTCCCCTTTAGGTTGCACTTCCTTGTCAAACAAATCATGCCATGCTCCTTTAAGGACAAACACATGCAGGAGAAGGATCCCCTTGAAGTGCAGAGCCCGGCTCATTTTTACAGGCAAAGAAAACTCCTATTCCCATTCGACCCTTCAGCCTCACTTCAGCTAGCTCCCGCAGGGCTCCTCCTCCTGGACCATCACCACCAGCACATCCCTTTTGTAAAGTTCCTGTGGGGAATTAATTAATTCTCCACAGCTGGCACATCTCTACAGGCAGCTGTGTTCTTGCAGCTAACCCCAGGAAGGGAGAATTAACCCTTTTCCTGATAAACTGTGGACCAGATCAATGCACTCCATCACCTAGCCCAGCACTTTGTTCTGAAATATGAAGGCACCGGTCCAAAAACAAGAGACTGAGATAGGCTCCTAAATTCACAACTGCAACCCTCACATTCCTGCTCAGCTGCTGCCCAACCCTGGAGGCGCCTAGGTCTTGGACTACAAAGCGCTCCAGCTTCTGCATGCCCAGAAAAACGTCAGCCTTCCTAGGGCTGGGCACCCTGGCATCTCCTGCCACGATTCAAAACCAAGATCTTTCTCTGCCTCTCTCCCCTGAGAGCCAGTGGGCAATTTCCAGAGCTCAGGCCCCAGATGGGCTCTGCACACCATGCAGTGGTAGTTGCTGCCTTCTTTACAATGACACCAGAAGCAGGTGATCTTCTTGGACAATAGCTCAATGGTCAGAGCTCGCATCTGGGGTGTGAGAAGTTTGGGTCTCAGGTCCTCTGTTGCTTGATGGCATTAAAACCCACTCTAACCACAAGCCTATGGGACAGAGGCCCTCGCCAACGATGTGATTGTTCACCTCTCACAAAAGATTTACAGATGCATTAGTTCAGAGAGAGGGAAGCAAGAGCAAACAGGATTGCTTAGGGCACCTCTGTGCAAGCAAGGAGACATGGGTTCCTGGACCTGTTTCTGTTACGCAGTCACTGATCCTCTTCCCCACTGGCCCAATTTAATTCTTTTACGGAAAGTAACAGAGCTGCCACAGGAGGGACGCTTGGTGCCCCATCGGACAGAAGTAGGAATTGAACCTGGGTGTCCCATATCCAGAAAGCTGCTGGATTAAAGGGGGTACCACCTGTACCTTCCTCTCCTGTGTGTCACCCCTGCTTCTTTATAGCTAGAAAAAGCCACATAGGTGCCTACCTTCAGGAACAGGATCTATGCTGTGAATCATGTGGGGGGAGAGGCACCTACCAGCACTGCTGAGCACAGTAGAGAGCAGTAAGTTTTAAGGCGCACCCCTGTCCGCAGCCCATACGTATTGTCTACCTTAGGCTGCTTCTCAGCAGCCCCTCGCTGCACAATATGTTTTGGGAAGCACCTAATTCAGGGTTGTGGGTTCGAGGACAGGGGCCAGCTACTTAAATGTTAGACAATGCAGTGCTCAGCATTATGACACCTAAGTCCCTTTTCGTATTTAGGCCTGAGGTAATTCTTTTAAGGTCAGTGGATGCATCTACATGAGTCACATTAAACTAATCTAATGCACAGTAAAGCATCACCATTTACACGTGCACAGCATTTACTGTGCAGTAAATTAGTCTAAGGAGCAGTTTGCTAGTCCTGTAGGTTCAGGGAATAGATTAACCACACATTAGCCAATGTGCAGTAGTGCACATGTAGACGCTGACTCTGGTGCAAGTGTGTGCCCAGACAGCTGGACCAGCAGGGAACCAGCCTCCTATTTGTGGCAGAGCAAAGTGGCTGGGCTCCTTGGCTATCCAAGGCTGTCCTTCAGACCCCTGGTCTGAGCCCCGGGGCCTGTGCCACCTTCCATCTGCCCCGGGTGTTGGGTCCCACAAGCACGAGCACATGCCAGCTGCCGCAGTCCCACAGACCCCGGCTCTGGCCCCCGGTGCCTGTGCCACAAGCTGCCTGCATCCCCAGTCACCATGCCAGAGGGGAAGGGAGTCAGATGTCCAGGGTGAGTGGTCGCTCCTTAAGGAGACGATCCTCCGTGCCCAAAGGGAGGTAATCCCAACAAGGGTCAAAGG
>JAGPOW010000797.1:6560573-6594608 GCA_030014935.1 Caiman crocodilus | reverse complement strand
ACCCCGGTGCTCTTTCCTGCCAAGGCAGGGGGTCGGACTAGATGATCTGCCCAGGTCCCTTCCGACTCTAACTACTATGATACTATGATACTATGCCCCTCCACTGTGGGCCCATGCTGAGCCCTGCCTGAAGTCCCTGCCTGAGTCCTCAAGGCCCATGGCAGCAGCTTCAGTGGCAGCACCCTGAGCACCACAAACAGCTTCCTGGGCCCAACTGGTTGGGGGAAGAGACTGCTGACCTCATTGCGGTGTGGGGCAATCCCAAGGTGCTAAGGGAGTTTGCCTGGGGAAGTCAGTCAAATGCCCATATCTATGAAATGACGGTGGCCCGCATACAGTGGTCTGGGTGCCAGTGCCACATCAAGGTCAAGGTCCTATGAACTCAGTGGGCCCATGTCACAGACCACAACCAGCAGTCTGGGACTGCCCATGGGACCATGCCCTTCATGTAGCAGGCGGACTGCATCCTGGCCATGGGTTCATGGGACCCTAGCAAGGCCTGGCATGTCTACTCCAGCACAGGCAGGCTGCTAAAGCCTCTGCCATGGCCTACCAGTGACAAGCACTCTCCAGGGGAGAGCCCTCAAGGCACCAAGTGCAGGTCCTGCCATGCTGTCCACCCATGGCTTCATCTAGCAGCACAGGCAGCCTGGGCCAACACTTGCCCTGCAACTCCAGGTGTGCACCCTCAGTGGGAATGACAGGCTGGGGATGGCCCAAGTGATGAGAAGCTGCCTCTGCACGCTTTCACACTGTGCTTCCACACCCTGGGACACTGCAGGCAGCTGCGCCACCTTGTCACTGGCAGGGACAGGGTCTGACCATTGGGAGTGCCTGCGTGCCCTCCCGGTAAGCACTGCACAAGGAGGAGGGTCCTCAGGCTGCATGCCTGGAGCCAAGTACCCCACACAGGGTGGGTGAGAGCAACTTCCATTCCTTCCCCTCCCTCACTCTCCTTTCCCCTCCTGGCCCTGCCTGGGAAAGCTCCCCACAACACACAGAGAGGCAAGAGGCAATGCACCCCTCATGCATCCCTCCCAGGTTGGCAGCCAGGGGCCTGTCACATTCACAGAAACTCATCAATGGCAGTGGCAATCCCTTCCTTGGCTGTGGAGATCAGGCACTTGTAGTGTAGGCAGAGATACCCCTCCAGGTGATGGTGCACATTGTGGGGAAGCACAGGCTTGCCTGGGATGCCATTGAAGCTGAGAGCCCTGCACCACATTCTCAGCTGCACCCTGGTGATCAGCACTAGAAGGATGTTGCTGGTCAGGCACCCCTTGGTGCAATCGAACAGCTTGTTGCAATGTGCCTGGGGGACTCTCAGGGCATACTTGGAGCACAGGCCATGCATGGCAGGGGCCATGGCCTAGGCTGCTGGCTCCACGTCTCAGCCTGGTAAAAGTCCCTCACTCCCCACCCTGGACTGCAAGTGCCACACAGGCCTCCTGCCTTCATGGAGGGAGTTGGGATAGAGGATTTGGCCTGTGGCAAGGTCCACCCAGTCAATTTAACACGGTCCTTGACACCTGTATGCACACAACACCACATTTGAGACTGGGCAGAGCACAGCCCCTCGGTATAGTACATGTTATCTCTGAAATGTTGCAAACTCTCACAAAGAGCCTCTCTCTCCTGGCTCTGAAGGTCCAGCAGCTGCTTGCAGGGGAAAAGCACCAACTGCTGGTAGACATGCATCTGCAAGGATATCTCCATCATTGGCCAGTGCCCTCCGCATGCACTGCCTCCACCAGCCCCAAATGAGGAGGGGGGGGTAGTCACATTGCCCAGCTGCAGGTCCGGGACACCTAGTGAAAAAATACCTGCTCTCCACCAGGGCTGGCAGGGCAGAATCCCAGAAGATCCAGGCATCGGCACTGATGTTTGTGAAGGTGCCTTGGTGGTCTACTGCAGCCTAAAGCACAACCGAGTGGAGGCTCTGCCGGCAGTAGTATGGGTGGTCCCCCCAGGGCAGGTAGATAATGGGGTTATGTGTCCTGTCTAGGGCCCCAATGTACTATGGAAAACCAAGGGCTCAGAAGCCTACAACCACCTCCAGGGGATCGGTGACCTGGAGCACAGTGTGGCCCAGCATGTCCTGGAGGGCACCGCAGACCTCCAGGACGGCCTCTCCAGCAGTCACCTTGCCCATGTCAAACAGGTGTCCAGCCAAAACAAGTGGCTGGCAGGCATGGCGAGCTTGAAGAGGGTGATAATCACTCAGGTCTCTGCAGGACAGGGTGGTCACATGGCTGTGGGCTGCCATTCAAGGGGCAGGCCAAGCTAGTGGAGTAGTTCCTGGAACATGGCATGGATCATTTGGAAGGAGTCCAGACACAGGGTCTGGGAGGTGGCCCAGGAGTCGGTAGCCAATGGCCCGGGGGAAGCAGGCCACAGACTGGGCTCTGCACCTGGCTGTGTGGCAGGGTGGGGCAGACAGGTTGAGGCCCACCTGGGCAGGTGGCAGTCCCTGTGGCTGTGGAGCACAGCAAACACAGCAGCAAGCAGATCATTGCTGCCAGGGCCTGGGGCAGGAGCAGCCATAGCGCACTGAGCACAGGTTCTGGGGACAGCGTCCTAGAGGGCTGTGCCAGCAGGCTGCTCTGGGCAGAGAAGCATGCGGCCAGGGAACAAGGTGCGGGGCAGCCTTTTATAAAGCACCCTTGGCGCCCAGGCAACTAGAGCCAGAGCCTGCAGCTCCCCCAGCTGCTGGAGGGCAGAGCAGGGCAGGAGCAGGCCTGGACCTGCCTGCTTCCATTGGGCACAAATCTGCACCTGACCGAGTGCACGTGTAGACATGTTCCTAGGCAAAGCTTGCTGTGCCTTATTTTACAGCGCAGTAAGCTTAAAGTGCATTAATAGCACATGTAGACGTGCTGGTATTTCCTTTCATTTCATGTTGACATTATAATGGGATCTCCTTGGGCTTCCCTTGGAAGGAGTGTGAAATCTCTGACACATTCCCATGAGTGTGGCCTCAGTTCTCTTATAAAAATCGTTATGAAAAGCAGTGATTGCACATAAATTGCAGCTGTTTTCCAAGCTGAAATATCTAACCCAGAGTAAAATATTGTTTTTGCTGAACTATAAGATTGAATATATAATTATTTATAATTAATATGGTTAGCCCTTCTATAGCATCTCCAAAATACAGTGCAAACATAAACCAGTGTAACATAATTAATCTATTTGAAATTATTCTTTGTCGTTGTACTTTGCAGTGCTGTTAAGTAGTTAGCATGCAGGGTGTCTGGGTTCCAAAAATACCAGTGGTTATTCTCAATTTTTCCACTGACTTTGGGCTAGCATGGACCTACTTATTCCACATACACATTGGAGAAAACAACACTTACCCAGGACACTGTGGGAATAAATCAATATTTTTACAGTATTTCAAATAATAAGTGCTACAAAAGTCTGTTTGTTTTGAATTGCCTATGGTTGGTTGGTTTGGAGGTTTTCATTTTTAAAAAGTAGGAAGATAAATCTCTAAAATATATACAAAATTCTGGACTTCTGTGTAGTATAAAGGAATAAACCATTATTATGGAATAAAAAATATGTAGCTCCATTCCACTGTTGCTCCAGAATAGGTCAAAGGCCAAAATCCAATCATGGATCTCAGTTCTGGCATCCATATGAGCAATATTTTATAAAAGGACTGCTTATTCAGGTAGAGACTTATTAACGAAACATGTAAAATGCCCTGCCCTGCCTTCCCACTCCCATTCCCCATTTCAGATATGCTGAAGCTAGATGCTCTGCTTTAACAAACATGCTTGTATGGTTGCTTATCTCTGTATGTTTTAGAGTCATTGTGGTAGGGACTACCAGTAGTTACCCAAGGGAAAGTACTCCCTAGAGGTGGAAGAATTTTTTTCAATAAAAAAGATTACTGAAATGGAGTTTCAGAGGGACTGGAATGATTTCTGAATAAAGGTTGAGTTGAGCAAATAGTTTTGGATTAAGGTTGGGGAAATTCTAATTTCAATTGATTTCAATTACATTTTTAAACTTGTAATTCTGAAGCAGAATGGGATGTTTTTAAAATATGTAAATTAATAAAAAATACACACAAATGAAAGGCATGTATAGAGTTAAATAACCTGAAAGCAAAATTGGACATTTCACTTTTCTCATTCCACCAAAAAATGTAAATAATTTTGCCTTTGTTCAGCCTCAACCATTTTACCTCATTTATAGCAAGCCAAAAAATCCACATTTGCCCAGCTCAACTGGCTAATGGCACACTGACATTTAATAGTATTTCTTTTGTCAATTCTCATAAGTCTGACTACATTTCAATATTTTTTATTCATCAGCGGAAGGTCCCGTCCATGAGTCCTGCATTTTGCCCTGTGCTGTGATTTTATAATGTAATAGCTGCATTCTAATTTAGGACTGGAGCCAGACTCTTTCTTCTGATTTAATATCAGCAACACAAAACTAGAAGTTAAGCACTGCCTGGCCTGGAGTGCTGGACTAGAAGAATATTTTTCATCCCTAACGTTTAAGACTATAGATGGGAAGTCAGGTAGATAAGAGAGCAGGGAGTCGCACATCAGGAGATCCATCCCTAAGTTTTGGAACAGACATTTCAAGTCACCTTAAGCAGAATGTAAAATCAAGTCATTGTTACATACCTCTGGGAAGTGCATTGAAACGCGCATTAAAAACACGTCACGTGGGTTTGATGTTATTAATTTATTCCCATTATCACTAATTTATTAGAACAGTACACTGCGTCTGCCAGCCTTCTGCTAACAGTCGCTGGCAGGCTCTGGGCACTGGTGGTTACTAACTACTAATAAAACTCTCTCTAGGGACTGATTCTGGAGATCAGCCAGCTGGTATAGTTCTTCGGCTCCTTTTACTTTAAATATGCATAGGCATATGAAAGACTGCGGTCTGCTATCCGTATATTGGACCGATAGTTGTTACATCTCTCAAGGTCTTTGTTTACTGAATGCAAGCATTCTCTGTCTTTCAGCAGTGTAGAAAAATGAAGGTGGAAGAAAAGAGACCTGACACCATTGGAGTTATTCAGTAGTTTAATTGGTTTCTGTAACTTGGCAGACAGCACTGATACCGTGCTGCTCAGGAAGTCTCTCTGTGATGAACAGTACCCTGGTGACACTGGGCCCAGCCACAGCAGCAGAGGTGGGGGCAGGCCCTTCTCCCTGCAGTTTGATTGATTATGCCTGGCAGAAATCAGTTGTAACTAATGGGAAATCTCAGTTGGGTTGATTCAATTTCTATTTTTGTATTGGAGGCTAGTAGTTAAATAAAAATTGGTTACAGATAATTGGTTAAATGCCAGCCCTTGGAGATGTTGGGAGTGAGGGGTAAGGAACCAGCAAACTTTGGGCCTAATTTTCAGTTCATCAAAAATTTGGAAAATATTCTGGAATGATTTCTTTTGAACTATAACAACATTGTCCACCAACCAAAAGCATTAGAGTTTCACTGGACGCTGAAAATACTGGATTTAACATATCTCCGTTCTGATGCAGGAAGGCAATGCCCAGGTAACTATGTACATGAACCAGCTGTCCCATGTGAATTAAATTCAATATGGAATAAGCTCCTTTAGGCATTTTCAAAGTGGGATAAATTGGACCTGAAAGGCAATGTCCATAGCCATCCATTTTCTCTTGGAAGAGTTCAGTTATTACATATTTGCCCCACACAGAAGTATTTTTGGTTAGCTTGTTTTTGGTTTTGGTTTTTAATCCCTGGACTGTGCTTCAGAGGAAATAAGATTTCACCAAAGTATCAAGCAAAAAGAAAATGTGTGAAAAATGTAATGACATTCTCAAGGTTTGGAGGGTAACTTCTTGTTGCCGTTGTTGACCTAGATTTATCTTGGTTGTTTAGGTACTATGGTTAACTACCAGGTGATGAAGCCAACTGTGTTCCCAATGTGTCTAAACTGATCGTTAAAAAGTCAACAAGCAGCTCTTTGTCTCCGTGCTCAAGTGATGCTGGTTTGGTTTCAAGTGAAAGGGATAGGAAATACATAAAAAAAAATGTTGCTGGATAATGTATTTGTAGGTAGCCTTGTTTTTCCGTTATTGTCGGTAGTCCTGTGACGTGTACAGCGCCCTATTGCACCAGCCTTACAGTTGTTAGTGTTGCTTTTCCATTCTTGCTGCTTCGGTTGCCCGTGCATTACCGTGCATTGAGATCAACTGATACCATTGAGCTAACTGCTCACGAAATATCCAATGCTCATGTTTTATACACACAATAATTCACTGGCAACTACCTCCACAGAATATGAATTTATAGGTGTAGTCCCTCTGCAGACCTATGGCACTGTTTAATCCCATGTTTAAATGTGATTAACTGTTTAAATCACATGTTTAAATGACAATATGGTGTGTATATATTATCTCAAAGATGCAAGTATAAATTTATGAATACACGTCTCCAAAGCGCACTAACTCCAGTCATCTGGTTTGGCCACTACAGAGACAAAAGCCAGAGGTAATGGTCAAAGCTGGGTGCTCCTTCTGAACCACTGCTCCAAGATGCTGAAATATTTGGATTGCAGACTCTGAATCCTATATACATGATGAAAGAGCATGCATAGGGAAATATTTGGGTAGAGGAATAAGGAAGGGCTAAATTGCAATAACATCAGTTCATGGCGCCATGGAGTATATGAAACTCATGCTCAGGATGCTTGGGCAGAAGACAAAACATTTCAAAAGCAAACAGATGGCAGGAAAAAACCCCACGTTTTTCTCTTCCTTATCATATTTCTTATTCTGGGCTCATGAAAAATGACTATGCCATCAAATGGCCATCACAACTGACTGTGCCATCACCACATCAAGCATCAAAAAATACAAGTCCAACCCAAAGTAATAATCACAGTACAATGTTACATACTCGGTAAAACTGTTTGGCTTCTCAGTCTGCCACATGCTCAAGGAGACCTGACCACTGAGAAATAAGCCACTAATAAAGTAATGATGGAGAGGAGAGGAAAAATTATTAACATTTTCTTTCAAAATCCAGCATAAAAAAGGTTCCTATTTTTGCTGTGAATTGGCATGGAGCCTGAATCCCAGGTAAGTTCCTGGAGGTCAACAGGATCAGTGGAAAGGAGGGGAGCTTTGTGCGCCCAAACAGCCAGAGTCCATGGGCACCGCTTTTCTCTGCTTGGCAGACCAGAGGGCAGCTGTCTCTATGCTACCGGCATCATCAGGAACAGGATCAAGCCCGGTGTAGACACATCTGGAGCAAAGTTCTACCAGAACTTGTCCCACGGATTTGAACTGAAGTTAGCAGGACTGCGGAGGGATGTGAGTGTGGAAAATGCTTGGTCCATTAGATATCTTCCTATTGTGTTAGCCTCTACTATTTTCTAGTGTATGCATGGTTATAAAAGCACAAGCCAGAGAGGCATTGTTATTTTTCTGGAAAACATTCCTTTGTACAAGTGTGCAGCTTTGTCTCCTTCACTTATGCTGGGTTTTAGTTATTCTAAAATCTGACTTTATAAAAACCCTCTGTAAAAGAATATAAAATGAAGGCGCTTGCAGTGTAGGAGTGATTAGGATTCTGGAGTGTCACAGTACATTCTCTTACTGATTCTTTTTTGTGTTTTTCCCCCCTCAGAATAGTACGCTTGTGGGCTTTAGAGATCTTAAAATAGATTTAAGATCATTTAAAAAAAAATCAACATTTGGGACTTGAATTATACAACTTTGGTGCAAACTTTCAGCAGAGTTAATTCATGCCGGAAACTAAACTGTGGCTCTGTTACCGGATTGGGGCCAAAACCAAACATACTACGTATGTGAGAAATGCTCCAAATATTTGGCCCATGTAAACTTACCTTTAGTACAGGTGCACAACTCCTGAGATACATGAATAGTATGTGCTTTACCTGCATACATAACACATGGAAAATAGACATATCTTCGTGGTATAAAATTAACTTAAATTACCAGGGCGCAATCTTGGAGATTGCTGAAAATCTCCTGAGACGGGCCGAGCGCCTTTGACTCATTGCCATTGGGGGAGCTCTGGATGTCCTGCAGGATTGTCTTGCAGCTAAGTATGGGTTTCTACAAAGGTGTTATTCCAGTGCTGGGTCTTGCGCACATTTTTTGTAGTGCCAAAGTCAGATAGCAAGTTTGGCTCTCCAGATGCATGTAGGACCAATAGCAGGAACTTCAAACTGATTTACAAGGTACAGCAGATCTCCAACATGTTCAACAGGGGCCAGGTTTCTTATTAAATACTCAAGCAGGTGTCCCCTTCTCTTTTTTACAGTTGGGCTACTGTATATTTAGGCCCTTGCTCAGCGACATATGTAGGCATATCTCTGTCTTTTACCATGCATATAGTGCCATTGTCTTCATTGGGATTGCTAATGTGCTCCAAGTTAGGCATATGCTTAATTACCCTGTAGAAGAGTGGCCTGAAATAGCTCCCTGATATGAAAAGGCTATGTTAGGTTAACTGCAAATGTTATTTGCCTTGTGGGAACCTTTGTCTTGGTTCCATGATTGAGGGCAAACCATAATGTAGTAATGGACAGATAATGCACTTAACTTCATTTTTTAAACAATATTTTATTGATTTAACTGAAAATCTCTAATCTGTGGATTTACTCTCTATAATGTCAGCCAATAAGGGTGTTGAAAGAGCAGGGAAAAGAGGGGAAAAAGCCAGCAGCAGTCTACATTTTTAACCCTTTCTAGTTTGTTTTTTTTTAAACGGTCCTTTGTCTCATATCGACGGCACGAAACAAAGCCAGCAGCATTTCTTTGTCAGACCCATTGGTAACACAGACAGAGAAGAAAGGCAAACAAGGACAGCCCAATTTGTGCCGCAGCTCACTACATTAGAGCATGTCTGTGCCCTGAATCTTTTCTCTGTTCATGCCAGCACTCCTTTGATGATTACTTTATCTGAAGAAGATAAGACATTATGAATCTGATTATGGCATCACTCCATGTGGTTTGACAGGGCCTCAAGCACATTGGTAAATTGCTGTCTGAGCAGTTCCATTATTATTACATAGCGTGGCTCAGAGTTAAGGGCCAAGCTGGAATAAATATAGAATTAAAAAAAAAATGATAACAGTCACTCACAGCCTTTAAAGAAATTACTCTTTTAAAGTTACAGTGTCTTCTCATTATTTGCAATGTCATTCAGTTAAACATTAATAATTGCTGGACTGTGTATTACCTACAAGCTCAAAGCAATCCCAGCTTTTAGCTTCACAAAGCTGAAATGTCATTTTTGACCACCTTTGTAGAATTTAATCAGTACTTAAATTGTACAGAACTGAGAAGGAGAAGTGTTGATGGCAGTTGCTTTGAGACTGATCATATAATTTTCAAGCTGAATTTTATGACTATGTGGTATTTTAACTAGGAGGACACTACTCTGACCATAATTTTAACAAGAGGAGCTTTTTACAATTGTTTTTTTATATACTCAGGGATTCAATGCGCTGAATAAGCTCTCAGCTTAAGGACCTTTGTCTTGATACTTAGAAAACGACAATACACTGCTTTGTAAGGGAGGGCACGTGAAGAGTAAAAGTTTACATCCAACCCATTATCACTTTAAGTTTAGAAAACTTATTAATTATCATTATGAAAGATTATAAATTTATATGGTGCCTTAAAAATGTAGGGCTACAGGCAGAGGGGAGTCTGCAGAAGTATAAGCTGGTGTCATTAACAAATCTTCCTGACTCCTTCCCTTTGTGAGATGGGAAAGAGAAGAGAGAAAGAAAGTTGATAAGGGGCATCAGAGGGGAAAGCCCTTTTTGGACAAGTCAAAGGTCCACATCAGTTGATAAGGCATTAGAGGTGTGTGAAGCAGGCCGTATTCAATTAGGATTTGGCCCAAATCAGGGACAGTGATTTGATTCATTGATTCGGGTCACTGTCCCTGATTTGATTCGGCCGAATCCGAATGTGAAGATTCAACGCTGGTTCAGAGAATCAGCAATTCAGCCATAGACACAGCTTGAATTGTTTTTTCTATGTACCTTGAGGTACCTTGAGGTATGCAGAAAAAACATTTAAAGCTGTGTCTATGTCCGAATCTCTGAATCTTTCTGAATCACTCCGAATCAATTCAGGTCCTCTGATTCGATTTGGATTCAGAGACTTGGCCACCGAATCAGGCCAAAGCTCCACCGAATTGAATCAGGGACAGCCCTATAAGGCACCTATCTGTTGATAAGGCACATGGGTTTCTACAGCCAAGTCTGACCTGAGAGGAGTTAGGGGGCTGGAAACTTGACCCACACACAAGGAACATCAATTCTCTCACCTTAGGGTGCAACTCGCTTCCATCAGCATGGTAGATAGGGTGACCCCTGGATCCAGTCCTACTCTATATCGAACTTCTTTAGCTTCACACTTTATTGGAGAGAAAAAGATACAGCGAGTGCCTCCAAATACCCCTTAGTTCTGTAAAGCCTTCCTCAACAAACAGCACTTACTCATACCAAAAGCCCTACAGATTTTCTTGGGACTGTTTTTGTGAGTTGGGGTTGCAGCCTGCAGCTCATACTCGCACTCTGTGCAGAGCAGTGTCACTCTTGTTTCTTCCTTAGCTGACATGGTGTGCATTAAGCTGAAGCAAAGAGGCCCCCTGCTTTGATGTTCTTTGCTAGAATCCAAGAAAAGCGTATAGAGAGTATTTTAATAATTAAGAATTATGGATTTGAAAGCAAAGCTGTTAACATTGCCAAGCTCAACCAAGGCCTCTGAAAAGTACTCAGTCAAAATGCATTTCTAAGAAGAAATTATGTTGTAAATTATTTTTATGGAATGTTCAAATGTTAAATGAATATTTAGGTTGCAGTTCATGAAAACCTCCTTCCTTTGAAAAAATGTTTTCATTTTACAGATTTCTCTTTGTCAGCATTTCTAACAGTAAAAATGACAAACTTTTGTGGGTAAATGCCAATGGAGACAGCTGTATTTTATTATTGAATACTTCTGGTGCTTAGTTTGGCACCAGTCCTGTTTATATTGCTAGTAAGATTTCATGCAAGCCTTTGCGAGGTCTTGTGTTTAAACTTAGTCGTCTGATATGGTTTGTAATTGATTCCATCCCCCCTCTTTCTTGGTCCAGTTTGCAAAAGAGAACGTATCAGTGTGCAAGGAGCAACCCTTCCAATGCTGCAAACTCAAAGACAAAAATTCCCCAGCAAGACGCTAAGAAATCTCTGGGTCTATTATGACTCTTTTTAGCTGCTAAGAGAATATACGAGTTCCTGCTGTTCCTACCATGGGATTCTTATTTTTTCATATGTTTGGATTCATTAACTTTTCTCAGGGTTAACTCAAACCCACCCATGTGTCTCACGTTTTAACACCAAACATCTAGCATTTGGCTGCACTTTCTAGTGCCTTCTTTTTCCATTCCTTTTTTCGAGGTCTGATCTCCCCCATTTGCTGCTGTCATTATGTTTGGCAATCTGCTGCATACTTGACCTAGGCAGATCTTTCAAAACATCTTCACAAAAAGGATCCACTTATTATTTCAAAGGAATTTGCTTTGGGACTTTTGCCCACTTTCTGCACAACATATGAACCAGCGAATATTATTTGTGAAAAGGTTCACTGTAAGTGAATATTAATCTTACCCAATTGTGTGTTTTTGTGTTTTATGGGATAGACCTGCGACTGAGACATTGAGACAAAGGGGCGGGGGGGATTCCTAAAACCATGTACCAGTGCCCTGGAACAGAGACAATTAAATGATTACACCCCGGGTAAAATACTGGAAGTCACAAGAGTACTGTACTCAATGGCTAATTTTGTGATGCTCCTATTAGAGCACTCTGTGAACCTTGGCTAGCCTGAGGAACCACCTGCCATTACCGAGACGTCTATGACTACCAATTTATGCAACCGCCCATAGCTCTCCCATTATTGTGTCCTGCTCCCTGTCCTTGTTCGCATCTTTATTCACCTGCTGTACATTCCCTAATTCTCTAAATGGTTAAACACACAGTCCTTGTGTTATGTGTTTGCGCAGGGAATATTACAATGCAGTCCTAAATCCCTAACTGGGATCCCTGGGACTAACACAATAGCAAGAATAATTATGAAGAATGTGCCACATCTTTGTAGCATTATGATCTTCTTAGAAGATCCCCTATTACATTTCACAATATTTAAAATGAGGTCTTGCTAGTGCCTCGTTTATTATTTTTTTAATCCAAATCACTTTCACACATTTTAAAACTCATTCCCTACATGCCACTATTAAATGCTGGAAAGGATAAAGCAGGTTATTCAGAATCAATTCAGGTCCCTCTCTTGCTGACTGTGCCCCAGTTTAAACTGTAAGCAACACTCCCTTACCTCATTACTTTACATTTTTCTACAGCAAACTGCATGTGCAGGTTATCTTGCCATAACAGTTTTTTCCATATCCACAACTAGAATGAAAGTGCCTTTCTGTAGGAAAAAGTAACACTAGTTAACCTTGTAATAGAGGCATGTGAAATGGGCCACATTCGATTCAGATTCAGATTTGACCTGAATCAGGGACTGTGATTCGATTAGTTGATTGGAATCACTGTCCCAATTCGATTTGGCCAAATCCAAATTTGAAGAATCAATGATTATTTGGAGAATCAGTGGTTTGGCCATAGACAAAGCTTAAATTGTTTTTGCTACATACTTTGAAGTACCAGGCGTGGCTTGTGAGTGCCGAGACGGTGGGGCAGATGGAGCATCCCACAGGAGTGGGGGGGGGGGCATGCACTTGGTGGCAAACCCAGAAGTGGACCAGAAGTACTTCCGGTCCACTTCTGGGTCTACCACTGAGCATATCGGGAGGTGGCCCTCCACACCCTCCCAGCCAGGGGAGACCCCAGGTGCCCTCCCCAGACTCAGGGGCACCAGTCACTGAGCTGGGGAGACCCAGTGCGCTCCCCGATGGACCCAGAAGTGGACCGGAAGTCTGATACCAAATGCGCTGGAGACCCCCACACCCATGCTCCTGTGGGATCCTCCATCCACTCCAACATCACAGCATTCATGAGCCACCTGGTACCTTGAGTTATGTAGAAAAAACATTTAAAGCTGTGTCTATGTCCAAATCACTGAATCTTTCCTATTCCCTCCAAATCGATTTGGAGGGTTCTGATTCGATTCGGAGAACTTAAAGAGTCTCCTGATTCAATTTGGATTCAGAAATTCAGCCACTGAATCAAGCCAAATCTCAGCCAAGTTGAATCACCGACCGAAGTTTCGCACAACCCTGCTGTATAAGGACACTATAAGTGCTAAATCCCAAAGCCTTGCAACTTATTATAGCAATAAAGTATCATTGCACAATTTGATTTTTCTTCTTGATAAATGAAAGGATACAATATAGATTTTAATAGGAAAAGCTATAATTGCATGTCATACAAATATAATTCCAGACAGAATTATAACAAATATAATAGGCCAAGTAACTCTGATGAAGAACTATGGTATTCTGCTAATCCTCTTCTCATGGGGTGAGCAGAAGATGTTGCATCAGTAATTTGGCACCTGAGTGTAATTGGTACTCTCATTCAGTCTCCTTAGTGGAAAGAGAAGGCAGCAGAAAAAAGTAATATTCAATAAGTTAAGGGACAGGCAAGCAGATCTGGATTCATATAGATGCCGAACCCAAAAACCTCAGGAGAATACAAAACATAAGCTGAAAATTTACCCAATTAACAATCAAAATTGTACTGAAATGGAAGGGTGAAGTCTCACAAACACCACCAGTGTTTCCTTTGCTACTACTCATGTGTAGCCAAATGAACCCATGTTTCTCAGGAAGCTTATTTCCCCCTCCCTCATGCAGACAGAGAAGCAGAGCTATGCAAAATCATTTTGCAACATGTTCTGGGCCTTGAATGTATTTTCTGTCAAAATAAATTCCAGAGAAGTGTAATGGTTGCTAATCTATTTCTGCATCCACTCTCCACAGCCTTGTGTCTGGGGACACTTCCCTGCAGATCCTTCCAAATGGATGTAGTAAGTCAGAGCAGAAGAGGTAGTTTACAAGGCATCCTGAGCTAGACTAATGCAAGATTTATAGATAGCTCTTAGATAGACCTACAGAAAGAACTCAGGTTTCACATAGAAGTGAACTTGATGATGGGTACATAACATAGATGTGAATACATGCTCTTCCATTCGGAAGACGAGCAGCTTAATTCTGTTTCTCCATTATCCAAAGCCACTTGGTTCTCACTGGGATGGTGGCTGTCGGCATGTCCTGCAGACAACAGATCCACCATCAAGCTCACTGGGGAAACAGCAAGCCCACACACCCAGGACATGCTCCATTGTGCTGCCAGGTAGACAGCTGGCATGCAGCAAGTGTTCCCTGGACCCCAGGGCCAGAGCAGGGTGGGGGTCAGGACCCCAGCTCCGTGCAGGCTCCATGCAGGCAGCCAGTGCATGGACTGCTACCTGGGGCCTAGAGACAGCAGCTGTAGGGAATGATGAGCCTCTCAGGGGCTCCTAACACCGGTCGACAGCAGTTGGGCATGTGGAGGTGATGAACAAAAGGCCAGATTGGTTCCTTGCAACCCGGAAACCCTACACAATAGGGCTGTGCAAAACAGCACCATTTGGTTTCAACATCCATTTCAGTGTTTCAACAGGACAGTGTTTCATTTCAAGTTTCATTTCACTTTGAAACCACTGTTCCATTTTGTTTTGTCAAAACCGTTTTGCTGTTTCGCTGTTTGTTTTGATGTTTCACTGGTAGATAATAATGGGAAATGAAACTTCCTATAACATTGTAATTCATTTCCTGATGGTATCCTCTGCTGGGGCCATTAAGCCTGACAAGTTTCAAGGACAAAGGTGCAGGCGTTTCTGGGAAACTGCAACTCAAAGTCTTGAAAGAAAACTCATGTCATGTGTGTGTTAAGGCACAGCAGGGTGAAATCCGCAGGCATGCTAGGCCCTTCCAGATTTCAAGGAGATAGATGCAGGTGTTTCTGGGAAACTGCACCTCAGGCTGCTGACAAGCAAAACTTGTGACATGGATGACACTGTGTGTGTGTTAAGGAATGCCCTCACTGGTGCTGGGGCCTCTTCATGACATGGTAGTGTCTCCCAATGAGGCTTCCTCCTCCCCTACAGCCTCCATCTGGTCCACCACTTTAAATGATAGCAGGTAATAACTTAATAAGCAGCACAGTAGCATCAGCAGCATCTCAGGCAACCAAACTGTCACAGAGACTTTCTTTCCTCTCCTGAAGGAGCTTCTTCTCTAGCAGCTGCCAGAGAACTCTGCCTACCAGCCCCAGCCCTGGAGCTTAGATGTGCCCAGGGCCCTGGGTCCTTCTGGTCAGGTGCTTGGAGTGTTGATCTAAGGACATGGCACTGGCAGACAAGGTCCTTTCCTTTGTGTTAATCTAATCTGGTAGCTTTTAGCAGACCAACTGAATAGTTACAGAAATATATCTTAGCAAGCTTTTGGGTTGAAAAACCCTTCATCAAGCTGAGAAAGCACCTCCAGTTGGTGTGTGTGTTTGTGTTTGTAAATTCAAACAAGCAGTGAACCTCAGGAACCTCATCACCAGAAGCCAACTTCCTACAGCTCAAAACACACTGAATGGATCCAGGCCATGCCATGACAAGACATGAAAAACCTGCCAACAATATATCCAGTATGGAGATACCTTCACAATACAATACATATCTCCATCAAGGCACCATGTGCCCTGATGGAAATACATGGAGACACCAAGCAACAACTGCACACCAGAATGGGCATGCACCAAAAAATCTATCAAACACAACAACAGAACATCACCTGTCTCCAGTCTCTCAGGCCTGATTCTCAAAGGGGATTTACAAATCACTTTTCACAGACAAGCCTATGAACTGCATTTCATCAACCTCATAGGTAGCAGGTATAGAAACTGACATTGCAGGGTGTAGGGGAGATGACCCCAAGAATACCCAGAATAGGAATAGTACCTAACCCACAAGGAGCCACAGGAGGGAGCCCCACCACTGAAAAGAAAGACCAAGATGTGGCAGGTGAGTATCGGGGTCTCCCTCAAGGTGAATGCAATCCAATGTCAAGGCCGCAAGAACAACTTCCACGGCTGCCCCCAGGCACATGCTCCAAGGTGGCAAGGGAGTGCCTACGCAAGGCCAGGCAGATACATGATGCATCTAAAAAGACTTTGCAATGATGATCATTTGACAATAGCTTAATAAATGGAGAGAAGGATAATCAAATATGTCTGCAAACAGAATCTAGATCACTATCAGGCAGGTACTGAGCTCTCCCTCTAAAACATCATCCATTTAATTTAATGAGAATAATTTTCTGAACTGGATCCCAGAGTCCAATTTAGATACAGTCTCTAGATATGCGTCAGTGCCTTCTGATTAAAGGAATATTTGCCTATGCAAATATTAATACTCTGGTATTAGAAGAATGTTTTTGTTAAGTGAAGGACTATGGGGGAAACACCAACAGAAAGCACCTTTTCTTCACAAATAAAACTGCAAACTAACTTTTCCCCATCTGTCACTGGAACAATCCTTTGGAAGAAAGAAATGAGTGAGAAACTTTTACTTATAGCAGGGTTCTGCTTTTTAAAAAAAGAAAGCAAAAACAGCATTTGAGTGCTCCATGATCCTAGGGCCCATTTGCACAGCTATTTGTAGTATTGCAAAATTAATACAAATTGTTAGAGGAAAAACAAAACTCTAGCAAGGTCAATGGGAAAGTTGCCATCAGCTTCTACGAAGCCGGGGTTTTCAGTCTCAGATTCTGATCTGGTGGAATTTTATAGTCATGCTGCACAAAGGCAAATGTCAACACAAGATGCATGCCCATGGAGAACCATACCATTGCATCTCACCAGGATTGTTCTACCTCCACGCCCAGCCTCAGCTCTGACAGTCAGGCAAGGATGTTTCTATTTCTCTCACCTGTCTATATAATAACTAGAGTTCTTGTTTTGTTGATTTATATAATTTTGGAGTAATAAACCAATTCCAAAAGTGGATGCTAACTCAGCAGTTATGCTCTCACTGTTAAACGAGGGGTTAGACCTTCCTTCAGCCTCCAGAAGTTCAGTCTTCCATATGGAAGGAAGATCACCTGCCATATATTTGAAGTTTTAATATCTCTCCCATTTTGAAAAAGAAGCTACTATCCTTGTACAAGTCAAAAGACAACCAGTACAGAAGTAAGAGATGGAAATACAGCCAAATGTTCCAGTAATTCAAATGTCAAGGAAAGGAAGCTATTGATGGACTCGCTACAATAGATTTTTTCTACTTTTGCTCAAGGGACATAAAAAAAAAATCAATTAAAGAAGCCAATGAAAACAAAGTTCCAACCTTCCAGGACATTCTGGTACATTATATAAAGTCTTATCAAATGTAGAGAAAACATCTATTCACCTAATGTCAAAGGAGCGATAGCAGGGATAAATTTGCCTCCAAAAAGAAAAGAACATGAGCATCCTTACTTATGCTACGGACTGCTCTGAATAACCCCTACAAAAGTGAAGACACTCATAATTAAGGATGAAGTCCTTGCTTACCTATGTACATGGAGGTACTACAGACTTTCCAAAACCCTTTAAGCCTTGTGTGCTCAGTAGGGTAGGGAAACGGCTCTTATGAAATTCTGGGCTTCAAAATCCACAAGAACAGAACAAAGCAGAAGAAGGCAACAGTCTGCTCTTCTGGAGTCAATATTGCAGACTATAGGTAATCAGCTTTATTATTGCCATTCAAAAGGCTGGTGGGCACGTGCTTTATTACATGTTGCCTGTTCCCATTAAAATAAAAAGTCCTCATGGGAACAAGGTAGGACAAGAAAATATTATGCAGAATTAGGGGCCGTGTCTGAATCCTACTGAAGTCATGGAAAAGACTTAGACTGACTTCACTAGGTTTAGGATGAGACCTAGGCATGGGGAATCAGCTTGAATACCTGCTAAGAACTGTACCAATTACTTGAAAAAGTTCTAGATACCTCTCCCAATGTGATTCTTATATATTCAACTTAAGATTTCCCAAGGCATTAAATCTATAAAAGCCATTTTTGAATCTGAAAGCAAGCAAACAAGCCACTGCTAAAGTAGGTTCATAGGCATCAAATTCCAGCCTGAAGTAGTTTTTTGTGACCAAATTATAAACTCTGGAAAAAACTGAGTTTTTAAATGAAAAGACTGACAGGCCTTTCATTATGATTCCCCCATGAAAAGTATTCAGTTTGTCTCTAAAGTATGCTCACAAAAGGTATGCATTTCAGCAGGACTTCATCGACTATAGTCACACCGCAAAACACAGCAGCTGCTATCCACTAGCCCTGCGTTAAGGTAAAAAAAAAAAAGCAACAACCTTAACACCATCATGCCATGTCCAATTCTCACTTACACCAATGGGAAATTGTACCAGTGGTTCCTTCCCTGGTTTTGAGATAAGAATATCACTTTGGACGGTCACTCAAAAAACGCCGGTTCAGAATCCCGGGGCAGTTTCGTTCTTCACGTGCTTTGGGCATGAGGATTAGGATCTATGATTTCAGAAGGTTTCCAGAACTGTTTGTGTTGAGAAGTCCATTTATGATAGAAAGATACATATTTCCCACCGAAGTGATTTCATATCATTTCCAATGTGAGCTAATGTGACAATGTTCTTCACCTTACATGACAATTTTTTCACTCCCTCCTATTATTTCTAAGTGATTTACAGCGCTGGTGATAGAAGCTTTCAAAATCCACCGTGTGCAGCACAAAAAAAGTTATCAGGGCTCTTATTCATTCAGTAAAGCCCATTAAGATTTTGTGAGTGTTATAGAAGTGTAATGACCTTCCCTCGAGAGGCATTCAGCTGGGCTAGGGAGCAGTAGGACAAGAAATTGCCAAAGTACTGTTCTGTTGTAGATGCACTGCTCTTTGCTGTCATGACAGATATTGGCTCTGTGCTTAAGCAGTTAAAAAGCAAACACGAGGGAGTTTAGTTTGGTTTAGTTTTTGGCAGCCACAGACTTCCTGGGTGACTTTGGACAAGACTCGTGGCCTGCTTCTGGCATTTAGCAAGAGTAGAGGGCAGTCAGCACCCCGCAGGACCTGGACTTTATTGAAAAGAAGGCATTATGCAACTAGATAGTCGTAGTGCAGCCAGCACCCTTTCAAGATGAACATCAATACTCCTCAAGGATCTGTGAATCCACTTTGAAAGTCACTGCAATGAGATAAGATTCTGATAGAGGATTATTTACAGACAAAATCTTTTAAATGGCGGCTGATATTACAACAGTCGAGACGGCTGATTTCACAGGAGGCAAATTTCTGTGATCCATGGGCCTGGGAAGTGAAAACCAAGCTGCTATTTCTATTCTCAGACCCTCCAAACATACAGCACAACAACTCTGCCAAGCAGATACTGGCAAGGCATATGTATTTACTCAACAGTGTATGATCCACTTACTGTTTATGATGGGTTTAGGCATTTCCTTCAGGGTGATATTCAAAGAGATTAATTTCGGGAACTTGCATAATTCCTACAAAGCATCTCCATGCAACTCTGATTCTTCCAGGCACAGCAGAACGTATTGAGCAGGACTATACGGAGACTATGAGCCTCAAATTAAAAAAAACAAAACACAACGGATAGCCACTAGAGAAAAACAGGGTGACCTAGCATGTCCCAGGCAGCTGCTTCTGCAGTCTAATCTTCCTGGATATTTTAAACTTTGTGGAGAATGAAAAACAGCTTGGAAAGAAGAGATAATGCCAATGCTCTGTGCAGGATGTAAACAAAGTTTAATTTCCCTAGCATGCCAAAGCAGAGCTCTTCATTTTTACTCCCCTGTTTGATCCCTGAATTTAAGCCCAAAGAAATCTGTCCTGGATTTTAAAGCTGCATTAATTAAGAAAGTGCCTGATTTCATGTCTATGAGTAAGTTGAGAATGATTTGAAAGGGAAATTGCATAAGATTATTGCTTTTACAAGATACCAAATACCACAGCCTGAAATGATATCCAACTCCCCCATTACCACCCCTGAACCTAGACGCCCCGAGCACAGGTACTGATGTAGAAAGCACTAGCAGTGGTCTAATTGTGAGCTTGAGGCTTCTTTTATGAGCACTTCAGGCACTTGCAGAGTCTTCAGGCCCGGATGAGACGCTGGGGAATAATTAGAGGATGTGTCAAAATATGACAAAATAGAATTGTTTGTATGAAAAATCTAGAAGAAACAACCACTTTCTTCAGCTGTGTAAAAAGAAGCATTGCCTTATTTACTTCACCAAACTCCCTTGAGTAGGGATTGTTTGGTTTCGGATCTCAAAAGAACAGTCTTTCCACACTAGAACTGCAAAGAGTAAATCTGTATAGATGGGCTAATTAGTCCTATTCCAGGTATGAGTGTATAAGTATTGGAGGAGATCCCTAGATACTAGCTTACTGCACACACAATGAGCCTGCCACAGATGCGTGCAGTTCAGGGGCATCTCTTCAGCCTGTAAAACAAGCTAATCTAAAAGGCACCAAAAGAGCCAGAAACTGAAGTACTGCAAAGAAAACCTTTCTGGCTCATACAGGCAGAACATTTCCACTCTTTCAAAGACCTACAGCTTTCAAGAGAGAGAGAAGACGAGCAGAAATTGTGAAGCCATGCCGTGCTTCAGCAAGAGATGTTCTAGCTCCTATTATTTGGTGTATTAGCAGTGTGGGTACTGCCGAATAGTGTCAAGATAAAGAGAGAATTAAAGTACTAGAGATGACGCCAGGCACATTCTCCCGGTGTTGAGGGATGCTCAGATCCAGAATTTATGTGGGGTTTTTTAAAGAAAGCACTAGTGTATGAGCCTCAGTAATCATCTTGTGGAAAGAATCCCAATCTAGACATAGTCCGTCGTCAGAGATCTTGTGGTCTCTACCTACTGGGCAGAAGACCACATCACACTTCACCTTAAACGGTTCACCAGGAATTGACGATTCATGCTTTTTTTTATTTTTGGATGGAAACCAGTCTGCCTCCTGTCTGCAAATAAAACACCCCTCTTCCAGGTGGTCCTTGAGGGTCAGCTATAGGCCAGTACAGATGGGCACACACTGAAGCTGTGTACAGCAAGAAAGAACTGTCAGCACTGAAAAGTGAAGCCCCTGAGTCAACAGAGAATTGGTTTCTCTACATCGCCACTTCCTTAGCCTTTGCAAATGCAAATATTCATCACAGCAAAGAAGCTCATGAAAGAAAGATACTGTAGGCAGCTCAGGGCTGGTGCTTCCATGGCACCTGAATATGCCAACTGTTAAAAATAAGACTGCAATGAAGTCATCTCTACGCATTTCCCTTGCGTAACGGTGGTCGGGCACTGGCACCCAAATGCCCAGCCCTCTTCCATGGCATCCTGTTTTAATTGACAGTCATTTAGGGTTAATTTTAAACCCTGGCAATTACAAAGCAATTTACTTGTTTGATAGTGGGTTCAACAGAAATATACCTCTTGGGGGGAATCAATATTAGAGTATGCCAGCAGAGAGAGAGTATTTTACAGCGGATAGTTCACTCTAATATATTTTTTTTATCTGCTGTCTAATACGGAGACATTAACTAGCTCTCTGGGAAGTTCTAATATTAAGTGTGCATGTTTGTGGTGGGTGGGCAGGAGAGGCAGCTATTGATTATTATATAGACATATCTGTCAAAGCTCATACTAAAGTAATTAAAAATCCATCACCATGAACACTGAACTATATACATAGCTTAACAGCAGTCTTTGGAATAATTCTTTAGAATCAATATAGAAGTATAGCTAGCCTTGGGGATGAAGCCCTTTGCTTATCTAAGAGAGAGACATGGCATGGGAAAAAGTAGCACAGTCCTTTTTACACTGATTCAGTATTCATCCCGCCTATTTTTTTTTCCTACAAAACTTCTGTACCATTTTTCAGAGTGCCAAAGCTTCCGTGAATAAGAACTGCAGGCTCCAGCCCATCGGACCCACCTCAAACAGGAATTAAATCAGATTCTAGCACTAGCTAGTCTCAGTTTAGCCTGTCTGGTGACAGTGGTGATGATCTTTGTGATGGCCCTTTGTACTCTAAAGGCACAGAGATTTACTGAAGTCGGTTTGCAATGGCCAACAATGACTTTTCCTTGCAAAAAAATGTCAAGAAAGAATTTAGTTTTTCTCTACAATTGTGCAAGGAAAAGACAGTGTTACTGCCCAGCTCAAAGCAGTTTGAGATCCAAGACTGAAAGGTACAATTTACATAGCCAAGTCCTAGTACCTTAACTCATGTAACACTTCCACGGAAACCATTTTGCGTGACCAAAACCAGCAGGATTTGAAACTAAATTATAAATGGGCATTCGTGCACTTTTAATTAATTAAGTGGTGGCCTGACAAAACACTAATCAAGGAGCACTGGCTGGTGAAACCCAATACATTGTTTACACAAAACGAGAACAAGCAACTGAAAATCCACTAACAGTGCAGCTCCTTTATGTGACACACTGTCTAAACCAATGTCCTTGGGGAAAAAACTTATAAACAAAGAAAAATTAAGTGTGTGCGTAATTTGCATGTCTTAGTTGCCAGTATTTCATCCAGGGGAAGGATTTCTCTTTAATTCTATACTCAGTTTAACCACATTGCTAATAAAATACCAAGTCCCATCTTTACTGCACTTGAAAATAGTAATGCGTTAAGCCTGATGACACCCATTTTACAAATAGGAAAACTGAGTTGAGGGTTTGGTTTTGTATACCCTAAAAGTTCTGCATAAAAGCCAATATTAGACATCAGGAATTCATAATTCTCCTTCTCTATTCTTAGAAAAGCCCTTGTCATCAATGAATCAACTCATAACGTGTGTGAAGCTATTAAATTCAAAAGTTTGGTTCAAATGGTTTGGGCTACATGTTGTTTTAAACATGTGGGCCTCAGTTTAGCAAAAGCATTTCAGGATATGCTTAATGCTTAGTAATAACTCTACCCAGTCTGGTACATAAATGTATGCTTTAACCGTATGCACATATTTAAGTCCTACTGAAGGCAATTAAGTCATAAGGGGCGCATCTACACATTCATTAATGTGCTGTAATTACTGGGCATTAAGTTTAGTATCTGTAATAACAGGTAATAACTTAATGCACTACAATCAGTAGTGCCAGTGCATGCTTTTTCGTGATACTGATGCGTAGTACAATAATTCTACTGCGCATTAGCTCAGTTTTTGCCTGCCGCTTTAATGCACAATAGAATTAGTCTGCTGCACATTTATCGTCTCGTGTAGACACGCCTACTGACAAAAATAGGATTTAGGCATATACAAAAAAGTCGGGTATCTTCTTAAAGGTTTTGTTTAGCAGAGATGGAACACTGAATCAGAGTTTAGACAGAGACCTGGGATTTTACTCTTCATTAACAAACGAACAACTGCACAATGTCCCTTTGGTTTTGTACAAATCACACATTAAACAATAATTTAAATACAGACTGAAAAGAAAAAAAATGACTCTATCTGCAACTTCTTCCCAAGTGCTTATGGAAAGGTGAATTCCAGGAATGATTAATGAGGTGGCACAGGAGGGAAACAGACTTCCAAACTAGGGGAGAACTCCCGCCCCCAGCAGTAGATCAATCCATCCATTGTCAGGGCATAACAAACATTGTGGTCTTCCAGCCTATAATTCACTGATTCAATATTAGGTCATTTAAGAATCCCTGTGTGACAAAAATAGAAAAACAAGCTAGTAGCAGAAATATAATGATTCATTTTATGTGAAGTAAATAGATCTGCATGCCTATTCAATCTCTCGTAAGCCCCTTGACAGCAGAATTTTTTTCTTTTTTTTTTTTTGGCCTATAATTGACACTGCTCCTGACAACCTGAAATGAGGTTGTCATGGGGGAATGAATATCATTTATAAAGAGGTTTCATTGCAAATGGGCACTATACCATCAGTAGCATTGTCCTGCAAAAATGAATGAAATTAGTAGTCTGCTTTGTGTTAATGGAGTAGTGTATATATAAACACAAGAGCGTGTAATTAAATGGCCTTTTTAACAGCACTAAGACAGATTTAGTCCAAGCATCTGCATATTTATTATTTGTCATGATATTGTTGGAACCACTAAAACCCAAATTACAGTGGGATTCAACATACAACTGAAAATAGGTAGATTTAATTAAATAAACACTGAGCTGATTTGTTTGCTTAAAGTTTCCAGAATGAAAATACAACCAACATTTTTAAAATTACTCAGTGACGATACAGTTAGATGTTACTACTAGGTGTTAAAGTAACTGTAGACCTTAGGACTAATTGCCAATTTTGTGACTGATGAATGGTAAGAAAATCACATAGCATTACATTACAAGATCATAATGAATTCTTGCAGACATAATTCATGGATATCATCAATGGACCCAATCCTGTACACACTGAATATAATGGCAACATTCTAACTGATTTCCATGAGGATCAAGTGCATTCATTGGCAGGGAAAGGCCCAATGATTTAACTGTTATGCCATTTTCTTTTCTAAAAAACAAGAACTCACCTTGTCCTAGTCCTTTTCATGAGCTGAAATAACTGTTGGCACCATCAACCAAATCATCTTCTGTACTATTTGGTCAAGTGCTGTATATTTGAGCCTAAAACATACAGAGAACTTCCATTGGAATGGGTCAAGATAAGGAGTGGAAACATTTGTATAACTATACCTCCTCTAGTGTTGATTTATCCAAAGCCCACTGAAGCCCATTAAATCTCTCCCATAACTTCAATGGTCTCTACATCGGGACTTCCTTGTTATTACCACATTTTGGGGAACAGAGTGATTGCTTGGGTGAGAGGTCAGAGTTCTACTTGATCAAACTGGTTCCTAACCCTTTAAGAAGTCATAAGACAGAAAGTTCAAACTTCTCAATCCAGAGTTTTCCACACTATAGCTACCAAGTAGCTGGTGAACACTACAGGCACAGGCATAGGCAGACATTTTCTTTTGAGAAGTCAGTAACATCATTTTTGAGAGGTCAATACTTTTCATAAATACAACAAAAAAGAAAAGACTTCTGATAACAGCAAAGCTCTCACAAAGTAGTAACAGCATGAAGCAAAGATGACGGAGGCACAGAATATGCTATAAATTCAGGGGAGCATGTTAGACTTAATAGTTACACAAATACAACACCATGTACAAAATTATATCTGTAGTACAGCCCGAAGTGTTGGACTAAGGGCATGAGTGAAATATATCTATGTGTGTATGTATTTACCAATCTACTATTTGGGGTGTCAGACTTGGTCAGGTGTAGTGTCATCTAGTGGCTGCATATCTAATGTGGTGAAAATAGAAATAGCAGCAATTTGGATTGCAGCAGTGTCAAACAGGCCAGGACCCTGTTAGCTAGCATGTACCTTAGCTCAAGAGGAAGAGATGCTTGGTTTTGTGAGGTGCAAAAGAGATGGAATTTTAAGCCAGGCGGTAACAACCCTGACATCTCTGAGGGCAGAATATATGGAAGAGCAGATACATGCAAAGGCCTGTGCAGCTACCACATTCTTGCATGATTAAGAATAGTGCTCTGACATTTCTGAGCAGGTGCAACTCAAATTAAAAACTGTCAATATTTCTCTATGCTGTTGGTTGAAGTATCAGTTAAGTAGGTTAATACGTGCATCTCTGTTCAGCTACATGTAATAGACATCTAGAGCCACATGGTTAAAATGCACCTTTTGTTTAAGATTTACAAAGTCTGCAGGAGTTTAAACAAGGCTATTATTTCCAAAATGAACATGTGCCTGAGGAAACTGTGGCACTCTCCAGTCTGAAACATAATAGAGGAGTTTGGAAAGAGAAGAAAGATTTGTAAGAGCCACATGGGAGGAAAAAAGAACAGACACATTACAAAAGAGCTGAAGAGCTGCAAGAGTGAAGGTAGCCTTGAGAGAAAAAATGAGGAAGAATTGAAAAGAGCATGAGATGGTATTGTTCTTCATCATGGACAAGATTGAAATGAGGAATCCAAGCACCTCTGAAAAGAGATGGAGAGAGAGAAAAATAGGAACCAAGAAAGTAAAAAGCAGCTGGCATTGCCAACAGTTCCAGCCTCCAAATCTCTCCATGCTGAATTCTCTGTCATTGAGGCTGGGGATAGACATTAAAAAAGCCTGAGCCTGGATTGATTCAATCTTTCCATGTTAGTCTAACCTGCCTAGGTTGAACCAGTTTGTAACTGCATAAACTTTCCCTCTGGACTGAAGAAATGCAGGCACATGCCTGGCGTGGCTCAGGCTACAAGCTGGGGGTGCTAGAGCAGTCCTCCCTTCCCTTACACAGTGCTGAGCTGAGGGGGACATAGCCAGGCCCTGGCAGGATGCTCTGATTAGGGAGGGGTTTAAATCCCCACCCTTCCTGCACTGTACCAGGCTTTTCCCTGCTTGCTGTTCAAGGAGCAGGAGTGTTGCCAGCCCCCAACCCCCAGGCTAGCACTCTGAGGAAAAGGGGAGGTGTGCAGTGTATACATCTATTGATGATTATGAGCTTTTCAATCTTTCTCTCCCTGCTTCTTCATACTGTCTGTAAACCTGACAGGCAGGGGAGCCAGCAGGGAAGTGATAATACAGTGTTTATCAACCCATCAACAAAACAAAAGCCTCTCACATTAGTTCAAGCTCTTCTTAAACAACGTTTTCCAAGGAAAAATGGAAGGATATTACCAGATGACCTGTTGATTAGTTCCAAAAAGCCCTAAGCAGACACTGTTCTTTCTGCCTGTTCCAGTGAAACTGGAAACACACACACAGACACCTCTCAGCATTAGTTAGCATACCACATTCCTAAGGCCTGTGGGGCTTGGGTTCATGCTGTGGGAGATGGGAGGGATGATCCCTGCTTGAGCAGTGAGCAGCAAGGGAGGTGGGGTGGGAGGGGACAGAGGAAACCAGACAGGTCCTGCTGTGCCTGCAGTTTCCTCCGAAGCTCTGGCCAGGGAGCAGAGGGGCCAGGCCAGCCCTGTTCTCTGGAGCAGACAGCTCAGCCCAGGGCTGCAAAGCATCTGGGATGCCGAAGGACTCTGGTTTAACTTAAACCAGCAAGGGGTCTGGGACAGATTGCACAAACCAGTTTGACCCAAATCAGTGAAGTCTGATACTACATTCAACCAAATTTATCTTAAACAAGTCTCAGCTATATTTAAACTGGTTTATGTGCACTGAATGTATGTTCTATTACAGGTTTAAACCACTTTTTCATCACTTAAACCGGTTTATATGTAATATCTGTCCCTAGCCTGAGGGCTTTGTTCTGATGCTGAGAACCTCTTGAGTCAGAGCTGAAATTGCACATAGCCCTGCAGGTTCAGGGTTGAAAGAGGAAGAAAGATCTCAGATTGTAAACACTATTGATACAGTCCAGTTCCTTATTTCATCCTATCAGGAAAAGAATTAATTATGAAGCAATTACAGTTCAGAGTCTGGACAAAAAGAAATCAATGGAAGGCTTATCAGCTACAGAATTTATAACAGTCCATAATTATAACAATATTTTCTTCAGGACTATATAATATTTACAGAGCTTTAGCCATTTTACAGAGTTCTGTGGAGCTCTTCAATGCTTTGCGCAGGTAATGCAGCTTGTAGGAAGGACATGAAAAATCTCAGCACAGGGAAGATGAACGCTGTTTGTTGTAGACACCCAATATTGCACCAAAAGGAAAAACAGTAGGAAAAGCTCACAACATACAAGGCTCTTTCAAGGGAATAGCAGAAGCAATCCCAACCCAAAATACTGAGCAGAATTTGAAAAACATTTTCTGAAGGTTTTTGATACATTTTCCCTACCCTTTTGTATTCGTTTCCTACCACCCAACTCCAGTTTTTGCCAACCCCTTCCCTCTTCAGCCATCAGATTATATGATTGCTAGTTCCTCTGAGACTAGGAAAGGAAAGGAACCTACAGGGAAACCATAACTGCAAGCTGTGGGTTTAGAAACTGTATCTCAGCACAAAGGGTAAGTTATAGGATCCTCCAAAACCCACTAAATTAATGTGGCCCTTTCCAAGAGCTGTGGTGGGCTTTAGATCAGGATCCAAATCCACCAGGGTGCTGGTGAATCAGTGGTCCAACAAGTTCCAAACCCAGCAATAGCTCCTGCGTCCTTTGCTTCTCCTGTGTCTCTTTATGCAGACAAGGAACACGTTGGCCTGACAGTGTCAGGGGAGATATTCAATGATTAATATTAAAATAACCATTGTTATATTTTTAAAATATAATTTCTAATACAAATGGAAGTGAAGCAGAAAAGGCCTGCATTTCCTTTCTCTTTCAGGTAGGAAGCTTTGACCTCCTCACATACGTTCTAAAACCTCTTTTTTTTTGTTGAGATCATGCCAGACTCTTACCGCTTCTTGCAGTTAATCTTTCTAAAGGTAAAATCATTCTTAGTATCACCCTAACTATGAATTGGCAGCTTCCAAAGGAGCTCTGCATCCCCTGAAGCAGGCTCGCTTTAATTTACAATCTCCACCTTCTGTTATGAAATAAATGTCAGAATGATGGAGAGCTGCCTTTCTAGGTCAAGCATTTGGAGAAAAGTTGGGGAGAGGTTGAAGAAAACAGCCTGTTAAATCAAGAAAGTCCTCTAATGATTTGTAAAATGTCTTAATTGCTTCAGCACAAGCTACAGGCATTGCTTTCAGGCCTCAGCCAGGACAAATAGCTCAGTCTAATATTTCAGAATTAGTAACTTGCTGAAGTAACCAGACTATAATCGTCCTAGTCATGGGTTAGAATTTTTGAGGTCTCATCAGCACACCACAGCTTCTTTCTTTAAGTGTTTTGTGTAACGGCAGGCTTATCTTCAAAGAGCAGATGTATGAACTATCATTTTTGATTAAAGCCATCCAGTCAGAATAAAAAAAAAATCATCTGTTCACTGCAGTTAGAATCATCTATTTTAAATACATTTACATATCCCTTTAGCTGTCCAACCATTTTTTCCCCCACTTTCTCTTCTTTCTGCAGCTTGGAATTGTGCCACATTTATATTTTGTGCTAACTACTCAGGGCCCTAATTAGCAGAAATGGGATGTCAGCAGGGTACCAGTCAGCAAGGGATGCTCTTTGCTTCACTGGAATGCTGTGCAGCATGCGGCATGGATCAAAATCTTTGCATCCCATGCGGAGAGCAGCAGGAAATGAATTGCGGAACAAGTGAAATGGGAGCATCCCGACATCTTGGAAAGTCTGTGAAATGGCAAAAGCTGCCGAATCACAAGTTTCAGTGACAGCCAAAATGCAAGGGGTTTGGCCAGCATAATTATAAATGAATCCAAAGTTGGGCACATAAGCCTGTGTTTTGAGAGTCTGATACCATGCTCCTCCTGCACAGACTGGTCTTGTTGACATCAACAGCTTGATACTAAAAAGGACTGAGAGCCAGCAATACTGAAAAGTTCAATGGGGAGTCAATGGCCCTGGTCCTGGACTGCAGGAGCCCTGACACACTGCGCAACACCCAGGGAGAGCTGAGCGCTTTAGAGTAGGATTCAAAGCAACTGAGTGTGGCACGCCAGAAGCTAGTGAGCGAGTGGGAAGCAGGCTTGAGCCAGCCAAGAGGAAACAATGAGGACAGAGGTGCTTTTAAATCCTGCCTTTCTCCAGGGCTGAAGTGCCTGACCTAGGGCTGCCAGGAGGCACCTGGGACCTACAGTCTGGATCTGTCTCCTGAGAGCAGGTGCTGGCAACCTTGCAAAAATAGAGCAGGCACCCCCATCCTTTTTATGGCCTGTCACTTGGTTCTTTGCACAGAGTAAGAATAGGGTCAAGCATTTCATATGCTCAGCCTAGGTTTTGTCCAAAATCATTAGAATGAAGGGGATTCTTTCCTTTGATATCAATGGCCGTTGAAGAAGACAGGCAGAAGGCAGCTTAGATTCACACCTGATAGTCTAACTAAATCAGAGATGTCACCTCTCATAAGTAGCAGCTTGCTTCATCAGATGCTTTGAGAAAGAGCCAGTGTGGCCAAATGATGAGGAAATTAAAGCCAACCTCTTTATTTTGTGAAATCTTATTCTTAAGTGAGATTGCATGAACAATTTTGCCTCCTTCTATAGATAATGGGACAGTGAATTTGTGGGGTGAGTTTGCAAACGGTGTGAAATTCCCTGCCACTGCAAGGCTCAAGGCACTGCTGGCATCCTGATCCTTTCTGCTCATTTCCTGGCTGTCACCCTATAGAGTCGGTACTAGATATGCTAAGGCTGCCACAGGGGCTGTGTGACTGCGATATGCAGGAATTCCCTGTCGAACAAACATTTATTAGAGGGCTACCTACGATCAGCAGTGACCAGACTGAATGATTCAAGTGAGTCCCTTCCTGTTCTGTATGCCTGTGAATAGCCAACACATGTGAGGGCCAAATCCTGGGAGCAGCTGTGAACCCTCAACTCTCACAGAAACACCTAAAAGGTGTTCACAGGACTAGGTTTACTGGGAACTAACGGCACTTACTTGCATGAGGCCTCAATTATGCTCCCACCATAATTCATGCAGAGTGGGAAGAGCAAAGGCAGGACCTAGGTGCTCAGCGTACTTAAGAGTTGACCCCCAGAATTTTGTTAGCTAAGATAAAAATAGGGGGGAAAGAAGGAAGGAGGAAGAGAAAATGAAGGGAGGCAGAGAGAAAAGAAATATTTCTCACAGCCTTAATCGAGATCTACATATTCCTTTTCAGTCCTTTGACAAGCCCTGATTTTTGACACCTGCCACCGCCACACGCAGCCAAGCAAGTGGTTGTTATCTTTCAATGGGAAACCCAGGCTAGGTCTTATCTAGCATGTACCTGGGCCTTAGCTAGCATGTGCCTTGACATAATTAATTTGTTTAACACTGGTCTATGCAGAAATCTAAAAAGAAAACCAAGGAAAAATATTTAAGCCTCAAGCACAAAGCCAGTCTCAGGTGTTGCATGTGTGTTTTCATCTGGTCCTTGTACCACTTGGTAGCAAGAATCTGCTTCTAAAGACCCAGCCAAAGATACAGACACTAGAGAAACATGTGATCTTCCAGGCCAGATTGATCTGAGCACTGATCTATCCTTTCTTCAAAGCTTTGAAACACTCGTCTACTGCAGGTCCCATTCTTTTTGTATCACACTAGCTCTTACAAAAAGCTATATGCTGTGACCTGGGCAGGAAACTTTCACAGAGAAGAAGCAATTTTAGATGCAAAATAAGCTTTTGAGTGGGCAAAGCCAAGAGAGTTTTCTTAAATATGTATTTTAATCATTACCTTTAAGTCTTATTTTTCAACTTGCTTGTTCTGATTAGCTCTTCAATCTAGAATCCATTCCCATACTAGAATTTCCTTTATCTCCCTCTTCTGCCATTTCTTATTCTTAGGGTCTCATGGGGTGCCTGTATATGATGGCATGGCTTTTATCACAAAAGAAATGATGGGTGTTAATCAATGCCTGATGGCCCGACAGCAACAAGGTTAGTAATTGTTGCTCAGCATGCTCAGGAACTAGCTAGGTAAAAATATTTTAAAGCCTCTTTCACATGCCCTTGTATCCCTTCTTCATCCTTCCCAGTTCCACAGCAGGCAAAAGGCATGCTATCATATACAGGCACCAGTGGTCTGGCTGACCACTTACAGGGTCCTAATCAAAGTAGGTCAGCACAAGGCTGCTGTGTCTTCCCCTATACCTTTTGCCATCAGTGCCCCAGCAACCTCTGCAGCAAGAGACTCCCGGAGCAAGAAACATGCTGCCCATGCCTTCTTCCCTAAGACACACAGTAGGTACCAGGATGGGAATGGCATGGTAGCCACTACAGCAGCTCTTCACCATCGGAGGATTTCTCAAGCAAAGAGAAGTCTTTATAGTGGAACATCCCCATGTACAGACAGGTTTGACCACATGTACAGAGCAGAAGTGGAAATTTTGGCCATACCCATATACTACGGCTGTTCTTCAGTGGAAGGACTCAATAAAATCATTGTGCACAGGCTCTCATTCAAACCTGACTAATCTTAGTCATATCATTTTTATATCGGAGTAATTTTATTGGCATTAAATTGAGTTACTCCAAACACATACTGTAACTTGACTGCTGTCAGTGGAGCTTGCAGGGAGGTGAGAGCGGAGAGGATGCACAGCCACACAGGATCAGATCTAGTGGTCTTACTCCAGACCTGAGAAGACTATTCCGAGCAAACAACCTAATAATGAACTAAATACATTTTCTGCCCACAAATTCAGTTGCTACGATTGTTCATTAATTAGAATGATTTGTGTTGCATGGCTTATGCCAGCACAGTCATCCTGTGGCCTGCATGTGAATTATCTACAGTTGCTATTTCCTTAGATTCCCCATTCATCATCCTCTTTTCATACTGGGTGTGTGATAGCCTCGGCTACATAATATTATCACTGCTCCCCAGTTAAAACTTCCATCAACAGGAAGTGGGCTTGACATTTCCAGTCCAAATACTTGTGCAAATACAGATTAAAAATACACACATAAATGATGCTTCCTTCTTGCACAGGGGCTCTAGTTAATGTGAAATCGTGTGAATGCCCCAGAAAAGAAACTGGTATGCAGGCAGTTCTCCTCTTAAGATGTTTTGAGTTACAATGGACGGCACTTACAATGTTTATAAAATGACATCCTGCTTTGACTTTCTGATGTCAGTTTTGACTTTACGATGCTTCATCTGATGCCATACCATGCCGGCAAACAAGTTCACTGCAACACCCATCTCCCTGGAGAACATCTGTCCAAACTTCCTTGGACACTTTCTTTAAGAAAGCAGACAAGCCTCCAGAAAAACCTGCAGCCAGGACTCCTGAGAAGACTCTGGCCAAGAGCCCTTCAAAAAGTCCAGCAAAGTCACCCCAAAGAAGCCCTTCCAAATCAATATGATTGCTATTTACAATATAAATATATTACGGTAGCTATATTACTAATCTATAATTGATTGAGTACAAAATTCTGGGTTATTTTTGGTGAAAATAGGGTATCAGACCTTGGTTCAGGAACCAATCCCCCGTTTATAACATTGTTCCGATGGGAAAAACAGTTCCAAGTTACAAAGTTTCAACTTAAGATGCCGTTTTCAGGAACCAATTGTGTCGTATATCTGAGGTCTGCTTGTCTTTTGGAAGAGCCACAGGAAATAAATGGTAGTGTAAGAGTTATGTAGCTGTGCTGAGCCAGAAATTATGTGACAGGCAAGGATTTCTTAGGATGATATCTTTTATTGGACCAACTATGAAGTTGGGATAAAGTTAGACAAGCTTTCAAAAGTAAGACATTCTTCCCCAGGACCTTCTCAGGGGAAATAAAAAACAGTTGTGAGCAAAAGCAAATAGGTAGGAGGCGAAGTTAAATGAAAAGTCTCTGCTCTAGTTCTACTTCTGTAAGATATTTATAGATTCATAAACGTACAGACTAGAGGGAACTGTTATGATCATTTAATCTGATCTCCTAGATCACACTGGCCACAGAATTTCACCCAACTCATTCCTGCATTGAGATAGAAGCATCTCTTTCAAAAGATACCTAATCTTGATATAAAGATATTTCAAGAGGGGGAGAACCTACCACATCCCTAGGTAGGAGTCAGTGCTTAATTGGTGCTTAATTACCTTCAAGACACTGAGATTTTTTTAAGCATACCAAAAGAGTTAAACAGCTGGTTTTTTATTAGTATAACAGAAGATGTGTCTAAATCTCCTGGACTGTTTTGAAAATCTCAGTTAGAAGTGAACCAGTTGCTTCTGCAGAAAGGAAAATCAGACCCTTGGGGTTGGAAGAATGATCTGCAGAAGTTTCTGGTGTGCCACAGGTTTACGGCTTCCAAAAATAATGTTCAGCCACTGCACTGTGTGCTAATAAAACATGAGTTATAATAACGTGTTAATGATAATTATTCATACACTAAGCACACAGGCTTGTATTAAAATCCTACCTGAGGTGTTGGAAGGCAGCAGAAGGTGCCAGAATGGAGGGAAGTAGTTGTAATATG
>JAGPOW010000797.1:6471732-6560136 GCA_030014935.1 Caiman crocodilus | reverse complement strand
TGTAATATGGGATGACGTATTTTTATGATGTCAGACTACAAGGAGAAAGGAGGGAGAGGGAAGTAGTTGCTAGTCAATAAATGAAGCGGCTGTGGAAATGTTTTATGCTGGAATAAAAGCTCATTTACCTGAGGCTGTGTGACCACATCAAAGAGAACAAGAGAGAGAAGTTGAGAGAGAAAGGGGAGGTAAATGATGTGCAAAAGTCACCTCCTGCTCATTTACTTTCCATCTTTAAAAACACTGAGGTGAAGAGACCAAAGCAGCAGGAGGCAGGTGGGGATGGGAGTTCTGCTGCTGAACCAGTGAATTTCATGGAACGGCTCCTGAACCGCTGCGTCCTTACTCAAGCATAATTCCTACTCGTTATCAAGGGGCTAACGACTTGAACCCACTGGTTCTCAAGAACTGGATTCAACATTAGTCTGCAGGGGCACTTTTGTAGGGAGGGTGGCCATCATAGAGGACATTGCAGTTTTCTGCTACTCTGTCCTCTACTGATATGAAATTAGATGCTTTTCTTCTCTTTTTGTCTCTTGAATACAAAAGTAGAGGACATAAAGGCATCCAGTTTCGTATCAATAGAGGACGGAGGACAACTGGAATGTCTTCTGTGATGGCCACCCTATTTGTAGGAAATGCCAAAGGGTATTTTCTTCTCTCACACTCTCATTTTGTAATTCTTCCAAATGTCTTTTGTAATTTGACAAAAAAGATGGGAAAAAATGCAGACAGACATGTAAACGTACCTTCCGTTGCGGTCAGTAGTTAAAAAGAAATTAAGGGAAGAAAGTGGGAAAGCAAAACATGAAAACCAAACATTCAACATATCAAATTTGATGCTTTCTGATTTGGAACGAAGCACTGGGAATTTAAAAGAAAAACTGAAAAGTTTCCACAGAAGTCTCTTGTGTTGGAAAGATGTCTATGACTCTCTGCGTCTGAGCTGACAAAGTGCTTGTTACACCTGTGGAAACTCACTGCCACGTCAGTGTAAAATGCAATCAAACCAGAGAGCCACTTGCTGCTCACCAAATGGGAGGCAAAAACCGCAGCAGATTTAAACCGGTGGTTTTTGCCTCCTGGCCATCAGGAGCAAGCGGCAGGTGGTAAGGCCGATGAGGCCCCTCTGAAAGGAGCAAATTAATGAACCCTCAGAAGCAGCAATGTTTTAATTAAAACTCATGAATAATATTAAAGCCAAGATTTATCTATCTAAAACACATTCATTACTTAGTGGAAAGGATCTATTTGACCCAGTTGTATTAACTTTACTTTATTAGCTTTTCCTCGGTGTCATGTAACCAGGTATCATCATAGAGATACACGCAGAGCACATCGCAACTTAAACTAGTGCATGTTGAAACACTTAGGCTATAAGCCAACTGTACACCCAATGGACATGTTTGACTACCAAAATAATAATCGGGATGCATGAAAGAGATATTCTGCAGTCTCGTTGTGACTTTCCTCACGGTAAGTGGAGTCCTAAGGCGGGTATTTGTATCTGCACGGTGGAACGCAGTGACTCCCTCACAGCAGTGAATCAGCACCGCCAACCGCCCAGTTTTCGGAGCACTTTGTACAAGGTACAATACCATGATGCTGTCATCACTCTACGTTGCAGGAAGGCTGAAGTCTCTCGTGATTTCTCCACTGAAAAGTCACTCGGTGGCAGGGGAAGCAGGATTTTGAATGAGCAGGCTACTCCGATGAAGAAGTAAAGCCTCAGATAAGGTGAACACAGGCACAGACAGACCAAGGGACACTGCAGCGTCACAAGCTCTAGTTCCTTTTCCAGTTAGAGACATACCTAGAAAAGTTAGCTCCTGCTGCCAGCGATTTTAAGTGGCAAAAATTCCCATTGGTTTGGAAGGGACTAAATGCACCAGGATTTCACAGGAGTGACTTGTTGGCCTCGTCCACACGGGTGGAGTTGACCAATACGGTTATCCTTGAACAACTAGTTCAGTGTCATTCAGCTATTCTGGAATAACTCTTTTATTTGGACACTGTTGCAGAATAGTTTTTGCCAGAATAACTACTCTGCTTTTAGAAGGGAGCAATGAATCAACTGCCAATGACACCCAGGGGAACTGGAGCTAATCAGTCCCTTGAATGAAGCACACACCCTCTTAGAGGCTGAACCCCTCCAAAGGCCCCATTTTCCTGCCCTTAAGATATGAATAACTCATTAACATTAATGGGAGTTCCTATCATCCTGTGGCGAAAAGATAAGACCCTGCAGCACCCAAAGCACTATTGTATGGATGATGGAGAGCTTTAGTGGACAAGGGAACCAAAGAAGAATTAAGTCTGGAAGCTGACAATCTTCAGTCCACTTTATCTTCCATTACATTGAACTACCCCAGCCCTAGGTTACATTCAGCATTATCTTATCATATATTATAATTCTGTACGTCAGAGACTAGAGTCTAATTAGTCCAGTGCAATGCTCGACCATTAACTAGCTCCAACAGACTGAAAGCACATATTACGGAAAGATCTCCTACCAAAAACCTTGGAATTGTTACAACAAATTCTCGTCCATACTTTTTGGAGCATAATAATGTAATACCATACTCCCTCTTCAGATAGCTGCAGGGTCTCTTTTAATGAATAGGAACACACAAACTATCCAGCTAAGCCAAGAAACATAACCCTTATGAAAGGCAAAATCAAACAATACCCCAAAACAATCTACATATACAAAGAACAAACTTTTTGTGTGCTTCCAAAGATCAACTCAGCAGGCAATTGGCATTCAAAAAATGCAACAACAACAACAAAAAATGGTTTCATGTTTGAAGAGGTTTTTCTTTAGCATTCACATTGCCATTCTTTTACAAAAAGCTCTGCAGAAAACACTTCAGAAATATTACAGAGTAACATTCAATGCAGTCAGCCCCTCTGTGCTATTGTTCCTCCAAACTTTTTAATACATGTCTGCCTTGTGCAATTTAATTTTTTTTTAAACCTTTCATCCATCAGTACTAACTGTTCTTCGGTAATGTTAGCTGTCCATATGTTCAAATATTCTTTAGAGGCAAATGAGGGGCTTGTGTTTATGGGACTCAGAGAAATGGGAGTTCTGCTCCGTCGCCAGATCAAACACGTGGTGCATCCTTGGGACAATCATTTAATCTTTTGGGGAACCATGGAGATAATGATGCTCTCCACCCTTTGTTTGTTTTATCCACCTAAACTATCAAATCTTTAGGACAGGGACTTGTAGAGCGCCTTCACCTGGGACCCTGATCTGGGTTTGGACCTCCAGGCACTAGCATACAATGAATTTATAATATACAAATAATTAATTTAATGCATCTAGACCACCCTACCAGTAAGCCCTGCATAAACCAAGAGTTATCATAATGAGCTATACATCTATTAATGCATTATTAAAGCACCCCACATCATACAATCATTGGGTGCCATTCACCAGGAGGAACAGATTCTGGCAAAGAATGGGATCTGTCACTTCTCTTTTATATCCATCTGTAGACATAAGCCAGAAGCTAGGAGAAAACAAACCAATGGAAGTAAAAGTGGAGCTAGCTCTCAGAACCTACGCTCCTAACCAGTTTGCTAAGAAAAGTCTTGCTGGAAAAGAGGAACCTAGCCCAGCATTCAACAATAAATACAACAAGGTTTAGGTGTTAACTCAGAGTGTGATGTTAGTTCCATTAGCACTTTGACAACAACGGAAAGACCATGGAAATATTACACAAAAAGATTTGCACATCTTGTTTGTAGCTGGAGTTTCAAAGAACATTCTCATTAAAAATGGCTTGGAATTTTCCATCAGTTTTTCTGAAGGTTTTTATTTTATATTTTCCTGATTTTTTTTTTTATTTCATTCAGAAACTTGAAATGAAATTGTTCATTTGATCTTGGATGAACATGAATAGCAACTGTAAATGCCTGATATATAACTGGGATGCTTCCTTTAGACTGCAGGCCATCTTCACGCGTAATTTTAGTCACAGGAGGACTCATTCATACAGGAGAAGTTCCACAATTTAAGAACACCTTTGAACTTCTCCTTCCCCTCTCCTGTGTCCTTGCAAGGATAGAAAATGCATTGTGTTTAAATGTAATGCTCCCACCTAGTGGTAACTTTGGTAATCACAGGAAGAGATCTATGCAAAAACATATTGTATAAAAAAGGCAATATAATCGTGGGTACCATGGGATGATGCAGGGAAAGGACTCTTTCTCGACAGGCTCTAAGTGCTGGTTGGGCTTAATCTGACTACATAAGTAGATACTTTGTTTTCTTACCAAAATGAAAAAGGACCACACTTGCATCACAAGTTTTCTTAGTTATGAGGATGCAATCTAATAACAGTAATATGAATATTATAGACGTAAGAAACAATCCTGCATCTCACAGAGAAACACAAGATAAACTAATAGGATTTTCCCTCTGTCCTTTGATTCCGTGATCCTGCCCAATTAAATTATCATTGTTTCCACTCACGTCACTTTATAATTTACCACATCGTTTCCAAATGATATAATATAATAATCATGCAATTAACTTGCAAGAGGGATGGTGAAGAAAAGCCGCAAGTGACATTCCATATAATCATGAACCAACGTTAAATTAGCATCCCAATTTAGCACGGCTCCCTACTGGATCTAGTGAACAGACCCACAGTCCAAACTATGTCTTATTCCCTATAAAAACTAGTTTAGCTTGTAAAGTGTGGAAATAACCAAGCTGGACTGGATCCTCAATGGTAACAGAACTGTGCTTTGCTGTATGGACTGTTGTGGAATTACTGTTGCCTTACACAACAGTAATTATAGAGTTATAGATGTGACAGAGGTAACTGCAGCATGGCAGATGGATTGCAAACTCTAATCGAAACTTTTCATTTGCAAACAGTTGAGCTGCTGCAGCCATTTAAACAGTAACATAAGAATTCAATGCATCATTAGTGGGTCGGAAAGAAATTTCACACATTATCATAGCAGTAACTGTAAGATATTTTTCTTTATGCCCACGATCATGATATGAGACTTCCACCAATACAGAGCTTATGGCAAGAGATGTCATCCTGTTGCTGTACATATCATTTATATCCAAACCTTAGTTTAATGTCACATACCGGTTGTTATTCTAACGGCAGTATGTCTGCTCGTGTACCTGGTAACAAAAGAAGTGAAGCTGGATAAGCCCTGCCCAGGTCCAGTGATTACAGCTGCCTTGGTGATTACTTCAGGGATAGGGAGAAGAACTATCCATCCTTCTGCACATCTCTGAAGGGCACGTGGGAGTAATTTATAAGAACATCAAGAGAAAGAGAAAACTCAAGTACCCCATGGACATGAACTTGTAAGCTATTTCCAAAGGGATTCTCAGAACACACTAGAGCTCAAGTCACACATGGAAGGAGTTACTACTGCCAGCGTGTCAGTCACCGTAAAACTCAAGAAGGGAGCAATCGTATGCAACTGATGTTGTCAAGTAACCCTTCACAGTCTGTTGAGAATGCAGCAAAGCCTAAGTACTACAAGACACTTTCCCTGCTTTTACCATCAGCCCCATTGGCCATGAGTAACTGCACTGTGTCAAACAGGAGATGGCAAGTGAAACGAGTCTGGATGTTTCACTGCAGATAAAGAAACTGAACTCATTATCAATGCCAGCCTATCCAGGATTAACTGCCAGAGAGAGCCAAGGGACACTTCTTTGCCACAGGTGGTATGGAACAAGCCAGCAAAGTTGGGGGGAACATGCAGCCACAAGCATGGGCATCAACAGTAGTGCCAGACTGTAAACTATGTACCTGCAGAAAAGCAATCTCTCTACCATGCTTTCCCTGGCATGGAGCAGGCTATTTCAGCAGACCAAGACTCTCAAGACCATCTGAAAGAGAACCACATGTGTGTTAAGAAGCATGAGACTCCAGCAGCCATTGCTATCAGCCCTTTCACAGATTACCCACTAGGCAAGCAAAGGCAAGACTCTGGTGCTACACTGGCAATGGATATTGGTAGCCAACATTGTTTTTCATTAGGTAGATGATGCTGACTTCCTTTTGATATATGACCCCTTCTCATCACCTATTCACCACTGCAGGGGTAGAAAGGGGGATGTATCTCCTGCCATTGGATTTCTTCAGGACAGGAGTAATGTATATGCGACAGATGTGTCCTCTGCTTGCAACCCCAGAATAAAGACATGCTGATTGCAAAAAGAAGAGTGGCAGACAAGGTTCTTTGGGTAAATCTGATATCTTTTATTAGACCAACTTAAAAAATATCCGATTTACCCAAAGAACCTTGTCTGCCATTGTCCTTAGACCAACATGGCTACAACCTACACCCCTGTAGAGGAAGAGTGAGCATTTTGTTCCACTACTGGGGTGATAACAGCTGTATAAAAAAACTATATAGAATAGAACAGAATAGAATAGAGATGCCACAAGGTAGCACAGATGCCTGTGCTGGTCTAATTTATGCTCCAGCCAAACCCAGGATCCAGGAGGTGCAAAGACAAAACCAACATGTCCCCGTCGCACTCATTCTGGACTACATATGAGACTCTGTCATGCCTAAGTCACAACGTATCATTGAACACGTAGTGCCCCAATGATGCTGGGAGAAAGGGAGTGGACTTAGAGTGTACTGCATCAGCACAGGTCTGCGTAATGCAGCAGACAGGCCTGCACCTCCTGAGAGAATGAAGCCCGCAGGGAAGGCAGCAGCTGACTTTTCTTTTTTCCCCTTTTCATTCCACTTAACAATACATCTATGAGCCTGAGGTTTGTTCCTGCCTATTCATCTTTGAGCCACAAGCTTGTGGAAAGAGGCATCTCTAGGAGATACTGGAAAGGTGCAATGGGTTGAAGCTTGTGCTGGGTGTACAGATGATGGCTTTTGTGATCACTGCTTGCAAGTGACACTAAGTTGGGGTCTGATCCTGTGAGAGTTGATGGTGCTGGGGATACTCGACGCCAAACCCAAATCATCTGACGGGAGCAGACAATTTATTTGAAGAAGAACCAGACAGGTTAATACAACCTACTCCTTTTCCTAAATGACGGTAAGATCAATGACTTTCATGTTAGTCCCAGGGCCCAGGTGTCCAACTTACTTAGGTCTGGACACTACAGAACTGCCAGAAATAATAACCCAAAGACAGTTCATTTTCCACAACATTTTAAAGCTGGATGACTCGATGGAATCCCAACAGTGAAGTGGAAGCTATGATATATGAAGTGAAAAATGTTTGCCTTCCCTCCTGAGCCTCCCAGTGCGCTGCAAGCACACCCTGCCATGATCATGGATTCGCACTGTCATATTCAGCTCAAAAGTAGGTTCTGGCTGGATGCTCGTTGGATGCCCTGGGTAGATATGTTACAAATGATAGCTGTGCAGTCCAAGAGCTCGCAGAACCTGGGTTTTACCTCATCTCTTCTGCAAAGAGCACATTGGCTCAGAACTTCCCCAGCACCTGGATTTAAGAGGAGGTAGGGGTTGATTCTGGCTCATGTTTAAGAATGACCTGAGTTAACTTTGTGCTTGTTGTTTGGCTCGTGTTATATGGAAATAACCATGTAGCCAGTTACAGTGCATTATGGAACGCATTCTTGAAAGCAGCCTGATACTTGATATTCCTGCGGAAAAAGATGGCTATATCAAAGCTTGCTTGGCAGGCGAAGGGTATTTGGGTAATGTACATGTGTGCTTAGAAGAGGAAATAATAGTTTGCTGCAGTGTGGATACAAGCTGCTCAGCGTAAGTGGTCTTTCTGAAAGCTGCCATGTGGTATGAATAAAATACTACGGCCAGGTAGACAGGTAGAATTCATAATAAGCCACGGCAGGCTTTCAACAATGACTTTCACAGCTTTTCACTACTGAGATGCCATTTCTGTATTCGGAGGTTAGGATCTAATGAGAAGTGCAGATGCATAGATATTTTCTCTTCTCTTGACTGATTGATTTAAAAAATAAGAACCACAGGCTCAGTGCCATGAATGGGAAATGCAGTTCTTGTTGCTGTCATGAGAACCTGTTTAAAGTATTAGTTTTAGCAGTAAAGCTTTGGCGGTGTTTATGTTTACAGAAGAAGAAGTTAGACACAAACTTTCCAAGAAAACCACGAACAGTGAAAAGTTTATCTGATATTTTCCCCTTCAGATATAGCTACAATACTGGATAATTTTGCAGTGGGTTTATCTTTTACTTTTTGAGTCTTGCAAGAAGGTGACCAATTAAATTACCCTTCTCCATGGCGAGCAAGACAGGGGCATGATAATAGCTGAAGTGAAGTCCTCGGGGACACATTTTTTCACTATATCCATAGAATCACAGAGAAGCAGAGCTGGAAAGGGCTTCTAGAGGTCATCTAGTCCAACCCACTGCCGGACACAAGATCATCCCTATCCAAATCATTCTATACAAACCATAATCTAAACTCTGCATAAGACTACCGTCAACCCTGACAAAACCCAGAACCCCTTAATCTGCCATAAATAAAGCAGGAGAACCGTGGCAGCCAACATCCCAGCCAGGTAAAGGGCCATGGTCCCTGCTACAGAGGAAGGTAAAAAACCCTACAGTCCTAACCAATCTGACCAAGGGGTAAAATTCCTTTTTGGCCCCATATATGATGATTGATCAAACCCTGAGCAGAGGGGTAGGACCCTCTTGCCAGGACCTTCCGGCACTGGCACACCCCAGTCAAAGTCCTCAGCTTGGCTGTAGCCATCACCAAATGCCTCTAAGGAAGGCTTAAAAACATCATCACACATATAGCATGTTTTAAGTATGTAGAGCGTAGTTTTGGGGGAGGGGACCGGATATGCCTGTCTTTCTAAATGGGAAGCCACAGACAAACCTCACAACGTCTTCACATTTCTCTGTGCTTTTTCTTTCCCATTTAAGACCGTGCAGTCCTGCTTCTTCAAATGTCAATGTGCTGAAAGCAGTATTTGCAGATCACAAGAATACTTAGGATGTAGTTTCCTGGGGTAGAAAAATATGAGTTCCATAGCTATCCACTCCCCTGCCCCCTCACTGCTTTTTTGGTCCGCCTACCAAGAAATCCTACTGTCTCAGGTTTGCCCGTGCAACATACATCTAATTCAATTCTTTATTCTCAGTCACTCTCCAAAACAATAAAACACTTAAATCTACAGCAGAGAGAAAGCGTGCAGTTTTGTTAACTCTCATGCTTCACATAGGGTTTTCTGATAACGAACTAAAAATGTAATGCTGCTATTTCAATAGTGGAGTCTAATCAGCAGGCAAGGCAGGAAAAAATCATGTCTACTGGCATGGTAAAATTAAATTATGAGAGATTTATATCATCTGCTGAAGCCTTTTGGAGTGAGGCCTACTAGAGTGTTAAGCCAGACGAGTCATTGATCTATTTAGTGATGGCAGTCCGATGTTCTTATATTTCTACTACAGCACAATTATTTTGATTGTTGTCATTTAGATCTGAAGTAAACAGAAAACCTGATACCTTGGACGCCCATTGCTACACCGATGCCTTTCTAGGAAATACCAGTCTGTAAACAGTACAGCTGGGAGTGGTGTTACTGTAGTAGGTGGCATTAACAGACCCACATTCGGGTGTCACTCTGAGAGGTCATCCCATTTCTGGAAGAAGTACTGCCTTTGTGGATACATCAGCCTGGTCATGTACAGGAGCTAGAGATATTCATTGCTTGTCTTCTGTAGTATCACTGAAATCAATGCGACTGCTTGAAGAGTAGGATGCTGTCAACAGGCACGTCGTGATGACCGCACATGTGCCTGTTGCAGCGTCTGAAAGAAGTTTGAGACACTGCAAGAGGCATGCTGGGAACAAAAAATAGTGTTCCAGTGTGGACTCTAAATTTAATACTGGAAAATCCCACTATCAAAACAAAACCCACTGAAAAAAAGCAGTGTAGGGCATGTTCCTGAAGCAGCCAGTGGCTTGCATCTCATAGATTCATAGATGCTTGGATCAGAAGGGATGTCAACAGATCAAGTCTAACCACTAGGCAAGAAATAGTCCTCCATGGAGATGCTCTAGCCCAAGGGTGACTGGTGCCCCTGAGCCTGGGGGCTCAGATCACCGACAGGGGGGTCCCCCAACAACCGATTGCCAACTGGGGGGGTGGTCTCCTAAAGGCCGATTGCTGATGGGGGGCCAGCAGCCAATTGCCAACCAAGAGGGGGATCTCCCAGCAACCGACTGGTGGGGAGGGCGGTTCCCCCAGTGGCTGATCACTGAACCAGCGGCAAAACGAGAAGTACCAGCTTCTCCAGGCATCCCCACTTCCATCGGCCAATCTCAGGGGGTGCACATGCACCACGTGCACCCCCTACATGTCGCCAATGCTGTGACCTGGGCAGAGGTGCAGGGAGCAGAGCAACAAGGGCAGGCACTGCTCAGAGCCACAAAGCAGCGAGTGGAACAGCTGCAGCTGACTCATGTCCTGTTACTGGGATGGAGGTGCTGCTGGGAGAAGAGTGTGGGGCAGTGACTGGGCTCTGGCACATCAGTGCTGTTCAGCACCCCACATCCTGGTGAGCGAAGGGGGCAGGGGTAGCTCTGATTTTTCTAAGATAAAAAAACTACAAGCAAACACCAAAGCTTTTAGAATTCATTTATGATGATAACAGAAGTACTGGTAGGCTTCCAAGTTGCTTTACAATTGTAAATATATCAATATAACAGTGTCAACTGATCTCTCTATGTACAGTGATGTTTCATTTTAATCACAGAACAACACAGATGTTGGGTATTTTAATGAGAGAATATGGGGGTTTTATCAGAAAATTTGCAATTTTTAAACAGGGAACGCTAGTATCTCTGCTGGTGAGACAAGTAGAGGGACCTGGGCAGATGAGCCTGCCCAGGACCAGTACCGGGGACCTAACTGTAGGGCAGACAAGGTGGCTGACCTGGCCATTTGGGGCCAGGAGGACACGCTTTGACAGTTCAAAGTGGACTACTATAAGGAGCACATCTTCTGGGCAAATGCTGCCCAGATGGCAGGGCAGGGGCACCAAAAGACATGACAACAATGTTATACAAAGCTCAGATGTGCAGACACGGCCCACTGGCAGCTGGCCCAGAAGTGCAGGAGGCTCCGCTACAGTGCCCATACCACAGCCCAGGTGGCTATGTGATCCACATCCAGGTCTGGCAGGTGCACAGCGATGGGGCTGCATGCTGTCACAGGTGGCAGCAGGTCACAGCCAGGCAGCAGCCCCCACAGCCAGACTGCTGCAGTGGGTAGAGGATGCAGGGGCACTCTAGATTACAGCTACTTCAGCAGTCCAGCTGGCACAAGGGACTAGTGTCCCTAGATGCCAACTGTCCAGGCCTCAGAAGCTCCTGAGGGCAACCAGCCCTGAGCTTCTCACCAGGGCAGCTTTTATATTCCTGGATGAAGATCCAGGAGGAGCTGGGCAGGGTTAGTTTGCCCCAAGTGGCACAATTTGCCCCACACCAAAGTGCATGTTCACGCACATGTGCTGGAGCACAAATTTATGCCACTGCTATTTAAGCTGTTTCAAGCACACATGCCTGTATGTGTGGACATGCCTGATATGCTTTGATCTTGGCTGACCTGAGCCACTGGGCAAATACTAGGGCTGTGCAAAATGGCACCATTGCATTTTGACTTGAGTTTTGAGGTTTTGACAGAATAGTGTTTCATTTTGAATTTCATTTTTATTTGATGTTGTGTTTCACTTCTTCAAAAAAGTGAGGCTGTTTCGACGCTGTTTTGACATTTTGCCCGTTTGCTATAATGAGGAAGCTTGAAACAGCCTCTCACATCTAGCAGGCAGATGGGGGCTCCCAACCCCGGGAGAGCTGAGGGAGCTCTGCCAGTCATCCCAGGGCTGCAGGCCTCCAATCTGCCTGCCAGATGAGGGAGGGAAGCCAGATGCTGCCACCTGGGACCAGGGAGCTGGGGAAGGAAACTGAGCCCGATTGCTCAGTTCCCCTCCCTAGCACTAGATCGGGCTGGGGAAAGGAACACAGCCCAGCTGGGCTGACTTCTCATCCCCCAGTACTAGATTGGGCTGGGGATGGGATGTCAGCCCAGCTGAGCTGAGTTCCCATCCCCAGCTTGATCGTAGGGTTGGGGAGAGGAACTGAGCGATCAGAGTCAGTTCCCTTCAGCTGTGCTGTAATCAGCTTCCCACAGCCCGGCCGTGAGAGGTGGGGAGAGCCAGGGCTGAGCTCCTGGTTTCTGCTGGCTTCTCCCCTATCTCCCACCACCTGGTTGCTGGCTGCTTCAAAAAACTCGAAACATTTCAAAACTTTCAAAATGTTTTGACTGGCCTCGTTTTGTTTCAAGGCTGTTTCGAAACCCTTCATTTTGATTCAATTTCACTGTTTCAAGCTTGAAATGAGTTGAAACAGTGTTGAATTGAAACAGCTGGTAAAATTTTGCACAGCCCTAGCAAATACCTTTATTGCCTGTCTACATGGGCCACTACAAAGGCTCACCAGCAAACACTATGTGACAGTATTTATAATGTTTCTACCTTTAATCCAGATGCATCTGGGATTTGATCCAAAGCTTGTTTAAGTCAGTTATTGACTCTTTCAACTGCTTTCAGTAGGAGAGGAAATGCAGACACAGACAACCAAATTGAAGCTTGCTCTGGACATACCGCAGTCTATGCTGGATATTTACTTCCTGCCCACCAATGTCAATGTATATTTGCAACACACTTTATGGAACTGGTTTTTGTTTCAACTTTGTAATCCTGATTACATAATAGCTCTGGATGGTTCTAGGATTCAGTCCATAAACAAATCATTTTATCTTCCCAGAAGGAGTAGCAAAGATGTGTGGATTAAGTATAATTATACTCTTTTTTTTTTTTTGTTACCCTAAATAACCAAAATGTTTCAAGACAAGTAAAATTAGCCATTGAACGTGAATGGAAGCGAGCAAGCAGCTCACACCTGCAGCCAATTAACATGCAAAAACTAGACAATAGATATTTTAAAAGCTGAATTTGGGGCACTGAGCTAATAATGAATTCTCAGTAACCTGTGAATTCCCAGTGGAAGCCAAAATCTAGTATGTGGAATTTAACTGAAATAAGCCATTTTTACAAACAAGAACATGCAGACATGGATGATAATTGATATAATAACCACTGGGGCAACTAACTCTTTGGAGCCATCTCCCCACCAATTCCCTCTAAGGCCTTTAGACAGATTAATACCTTTGTCTGTCCACTAGGAATGCATGTAGGTCCCTCAAACCCCCTAAGTATCACTCATTATCTGGTCATCCAGAAGGAATGGTTCCCTACACAAGGGAGAAACTAAGCTGAAAGTGCCGGTCTCAGGTAGGCCAAAAAGCTAAACTGCAGTTCACTAATAATTTTGTTAAAGGAAACTGCCTTTTAAGCCAATGATTTTGTTCAGAGAAAGTATCTATTTGCCTCCAATATTTTTATATTTCAGAAAAAAAAATCCAAAACTTGAAATGGGGGAGGGGGGGCGCGAGGGTGTTGACAATGGTGAGACAAGAAAATGTTATTTTTTACTGGTTTTGATTTCCCCAGGAAAAGTCTAAATTTTCCATGCAGGAGGAAACTTTTTCTTGATCCGTTCCCGCACACTCACCCTTTATAAATACATGTGACCTGCTGAATCCTGCTGTTACCATCTCTCCCCTCGCACACTGCAGTATGGGTTGGAACAGTTTCGTTCTATCCAAATGCTAAATGTCCTTATTTCCCAACCTCCACTCTCTGAAAATTCACAGGCACCAGCTGAAAATCTTTAAAGTCCCCTAGAGAGACAAAAGTCCATAAAATCCATAACATTTTTTAAGTCAACTCCAGAAAACTGACAGTGGAAACATTATTGACTACACTACAAGTAAGACCTGCAAGTAGGCGAGGCGGTGGAGAATGAATGTGCATTCTGCAAAGCAGTAATGGTGACCTTCCCTCCTTAAGTGGCCAGAAGTGGGGGTGTGGAAACCTCCAAAATTTCTACTCAGAAATAGCTTGGATAGTTGAGCAGAAATGTATTCGTGGAACTTTTATTGTGCATCTGGCTTTTCTTTCGTTTGTGTGCTTTCATTGACACCCTGATGAAGAGGAGGGTGACTAGCTTCTTGTGCTTGGGATGAAGCGATGCAACATTGAAGTATGAGGATGCTGGAGATCTTGGAGATCACAAATCCCACCAATGTAGAGTGTTGAGAGAAAGAAGGAAAATTAGAAAAAATATTATAATGGCTCTCTCATTGTGCATTTGATCCACCCCATCCAACATCCAGGAAGAGAATGGTACCGTGATTCGAGTAGCACAGGAAACGATAGTGCTACTTGAGTTCAGAGCGGGCCTGGTTCAGGAAGCAACAGCAAGAGGAGGAAGAAGCCTGAGAAATGATTAAGAGGCAGAACTGGAAAATCTGAAATCTGCTGAAACAGGCTGGAAAACTGGGGAGCAATACACCTTTATACTGCCAGAAAGTCAGCCATAGTCACTGGGAGATGGCACGTTTGGGGAGGAGGATGGGGAGAAGAGTCCAATTGCCTTTCATTACCCTGGATCAGACTGTCACTGGGAGCTGAGACAGGAATTTTTCCCTGTTTGAGGGGACCTATTAAGTTTCTTATTTAATACGACCTCCTGGGTTTCTTACCTGGGAGACTTCCAAGAAGCATTTTTTAAAATGCCATAACCCTCCAGAAGCCCCTTCTTCCTCTCTCTCTCCTTCCTTCTACCACCCACATAATATTGATTCAAAAGATGACCTAATTACAGTGTGTGCTGATCAGAAAGACCTGAAGAGCTCCAGTATCTCTGTTATGATGCAGTTTAAATAAAGGAGAGATGAGGGAGTTGGCTAGAGACAGAGAGGGAGATCGTTCTTGTTAAAAGAGAAATCAAGTAATGAATGTAATCCATGGGGGCCTGTAGGAAAGGCAGCGTCTCCTTGGGTCCCAAGTCTAAATGGTTGTTATTGAGGCTCTTATTGTTTTATCCAAAGCCAGTTTCTCCTCTGCTACATTTTTCTTTCTTTAGGCCTAATTTTGCTCCTGGAGAAGCAAGTGGGGATTTCACTCAGAGCAATGCCGGGTCTTTTGTTGTTAACCTTAATGACAGTACTCACAGTATTTCTAGCCAAGGGACTGATATGACTCCAGAGAAATACATATATCTCTTTTCTGTAACCTCCCATAAACAGTTTTCTTTTGCAAGACAAAAATAAAGGAACAAGCAAAGCACAACCTCACAAAATGGAAGCAGCAAAACTCTGCTTTTGAAACTAATATGCTGTTGTGACTCTTCATCACAAATGAACAAAAGCTAGGAGATGTAATGTGGAGGAAGACACAGCAGCAGCTCATGCCATGGTGCCACCTTCTCCTTCCAAACAGCAAGCACTAAAGGCCAGGGAATCAGCCTGGACTGAACGTCCTGGCTTTTGTTAGGGTCTGCTCCTGTTCCCATCAATGTCAATGGGAGTTCTGCTGCTGACTTCCTTCGAGCTGGCTAAGACCTTTACTGTGCATCGGACACTTCAGATTGATTTAATCACAGTGGTTTGGTTTTATTTGTTAAGGAGAAATAAAAAAGGAGCCCTCAGAGATGAGGACACATTTTCATACAATAAGCTGAGTAAAATGTGTATGCAAGTACACCAGCACAAACTATTTGTTTGATTTATATGTGACCATACTCTTTTCTTGCATCCTGACCACAACTTGAGGGTCAGAGCCTGCTAACTACTCTCATCTCATGAACTTTTTAGCTAAAGCGTTAGAGGCTGGTGCCTTTACTGATACCGTGACAGCATCAGCCCACACAGACTGCTGGAGTATCTAGATATATACTTTAGTGTTCACCCACCGAGTGGGAGAATCCCACCATTACATAAGAGGTTATCTTTTGGATGTACAAGCCAGGCAAATACATTAGCAAGTAACCATCCTTATGGGCAACCACCCGAGTCACTCACATTTTGCTAACTGTACTCATCACGTAGGCCTCTGTGAATCTGCACACTCTTTGCTGGTTTTGAAATATTCGTCAGTAAAAGCATCCCAAATGCTTTCAGCCTTATGGAAATTTGACTTTGAGAAAATGTGAACTGCCCAGAGGAATTTTGATTTGGAATCCTACAGTGCACCAGGAAGCTGACTACATGCGCTGGAAAAAGTTAAAAAACAACTGGAGAGGAGACAACTGAAATCCATCCCAACAGGAAAACTGCAACAGAGGCCAATGTGAATACGTGGGGGATGTAACGATTAGCATCAGCAAAATGCAGAAGGCTTTTAAAATGCAAGCCATTTCACAGGGAGGAGGACTGGGGAGATCTAGTCTTTAAAAATAGCTGGATTCAATTTAAAGGATACAGAAGAGCTAATACTTCACTGGGTTCTTCAAAGACACTATTTTTGCTGCTAGCAGAAGGTAAAAGAAAACTGTGTCTAAAAAAACAAAGAAGGAATTGGCAATAAGGAGGTGGTAGATAGGGCCAAATATTTCCTTTGGAAATCCATGGGCTTCCTGTTGTGCCCACTGGGGGGTTCTTTGCAGTACTTCTAAAGGCAGATATGGCCCTTATTTTGCTCCTGTCTTCACACAGAAGGATGACTGAAAGGGCTTAATACTTCTCCTTACCTCAGCAACAGAGCTAGGGTTATGATATCCAAAGAGACAGCCATGGTGAGAAAAGACTGGGTGCTCCAGTCCTTCTCAAGTCCATTTGGTGCCTCCAGGAGTTCTCAGGGGATGAAAGGACAAAAGGAGAGAGGACTCTGATGCTGGATAGACTATGGCATCGCGCTCTGCCGACCCTGGGCTTCCACGATATGTTAGCAGGGGTTTCACAGAGCGATTGGGTCTAGCGGCAGTGGGCCGGGGTGCAGTGCACCACCACTGCTGGGCTGTGTCACAGGGCACCGCGTCAGCTTGCACAGCCGGCGGAGCCGGGGATAGGGGCTCCATGGTAGAAGAAGTGATATGAAAGGGTTTTGTGACTTCGGGAATTTTGAAGCCCACTAGACTCTGAGCTTCCTGAAGACTGGGAAAAGGGCCACAAAGCAGAGACAGCAGTTACAGAGACAGGTGCACAGGAATGACTTGAAAAATGTCTACTTCTGTGATGATAGGCTTAATGTGGGGATACACTAAGAGAGTCAGCATAGATGTGTTAGGGAAAGAGGTCTGCCATACAGGAACCTGGTGACATCTATAGTCCTGCCATGACAAACAAGAGCAATGCAGTAGAGGTAGAATAGTTCGGAGTAAATTCTATCTTCAGCACTTGCTCTCATCCTGACAAATGGTTTTATGTCACTAACCCACCATAGACTTCCAGGAATAAAAGGGCTCGAATCTGTTGGAAAAAAATATAACTGAGAGAAGAATTAGGCCTGTAGATGTTTTAAAGTATGTAGTGTAAAGTTCTATAGTGAGAAACTATAGGTTGAGGAGAGAAATGGCATACGGACAACATCATTTGGTGTAAAACACAGGCGCTAGCAGAGAAACAAGAAACTGAAATTCACTGTAATTGGAGCCTTGCTACTCAGAAAAAGGTTAACTGCAGGGTATCCATACACAAGCAGCCTGATCCAAAGCCCATGAAGTCAGTGGAAAACACTGATTGCCTATAATTGTTATTGTGGGGGCGACCATAAGAGTGGTTCAGGTTGTACTTTTCCAGCTAAATAAAAATATAATGGTGTTTGCAGCTTTCCATAAACTTCCCTGCACTTGTCATAGGACCTATTATAGTAGGCAACTGTTGATCCTCTGGATCACGGCGCACTTGTAAGAGGTCGGGTCAGATGCCCGATGAATCCATTCGTGGTTGACAAAGCCAATTCAAGAGTGACACAGCTTGTTGCAAGTTTCACAGATCTATGTGTTGTCTGAGTTGGAGCCCACATTTACAGCATGCTGCCTTCTTTTTTCTCACTTGGCTTCCTGGATCAAAGCTGCTTCATGTTGAGCTGCACCCAGGGCCAGCCGCTCCCTCCAGATCAGATGGGATTCTACCTGCTCCTCCTCCCAGCTTTCTACATTAATACTGAACAACTTCATCTCATTTTTGCACACATTGTGGTACCACCATAGAGGGCAACCCCACTTTCAAAAGCCATCTTGAATCTCACTGTACTAAATATTCTTGAGGATACACTCTCCTCCCATTCTCCTGATATGGCCGATCCATCACTAACTCCTTGTCTTGATCGTGGTTTCTAAGTGTGTCAGTCCTGTGTGCTCCAGTACCTCTGTGTTTGTTATTCTGTCTTCTCGCTTTATTTTCAGGATCTTCTGCAGACATCTCATGCGGAAGCTGTTCAGGCTCTTGATGTATCTAGCATATGTAGTCCGCATTTCTGAACCATAAAGCAGGGGTGACACACACAAGTCTCATAGATTATCAGCTTCACCTTAGCTCATACATGGTTGTTATTCCATGCATGTTTCTCTAATAGCCTGAAGTTCTTTTCCAATTCTGCTAGTCAGTTCAGATGCCTGCTGATCATACAACCCAAGTAAGAAAAACTGTCAGCAACACGAAGGGATGTATCCTCCAGAAGGATGTCAGGTATTGGTTCTTCTACCCTTTGGTACATGATCACAGTCTTCTGGAGACTAATTGCCTTCCCAAAGCTCTTGCATGACTCAGAAAATCTGCGCAAGAGATTTTGCAGGGAAGATTCACTGTGGGCAACCAAAGCCACATTACCCGCAAACAGGAAGTCTCTCAGCTTGCTTTTCACTCTAGAATCGACATGACTGAAAAACTCATACGCAGTCCTACACTGGGTGTCCTGAATAAGAATACCGAACATGAGGGATCTGTGTTTACTAACTCCACTAAAGGTGCAGTTATAGCAAAAAACAAAGGGAAGAAACTGAGATACACAGCATTAAGGAAAGACTTTAATCTTTTAAGAGAATGGAATTGAAAATAGAAAGTGCTGTTTACAATAAGTTTTAGGGCAATGAACCAAAACAGAAAGTATGTATAAAATGAGTCAGCCATGCAATAATTTGGCCAGGAAAGAAAGATTTAGAGGGTTATAACAGAAGAAAAATCTTTGAACTTTGAAACTGTCAGTCCTGTATATGGCTGCAGTAAAATCAGGGAACATGGTACTGATAGACTGTACTAAGAGTGGGAAAGGACAGAAATCAAAAGAAATGATGTTGTTGCCACAAAAAGGCCCTTGATCACATTGCAAAGGAAAAACTGGGCCAAATTATACTCCTAGTTACACTGGTACCATCCTGGTTTCTTTGACAGGGGAGCAACATTGCTAATGGCAGTAGACTTTGGTCTACCATGTAATTTTGGTGTAATAGTAGGTGCAGCATGAGGCCACTGGGATACATCCAGGTTTAGCAATACTTCGGTGAGGAAATGCAAGGTGCCATCAATTAGACTTTTGTCAGTAGAATCACATAAAGAGATTACATTGATTTTAAATGGAGATAACGAGACTAAAGAAATTCAAACTCCACTTTACGAACAAATGCACAATTCCTTTGTTGCATTGGCTTGTCTGACACTGCATCCTGGGTGGATCCATGAGAAATCTTTGCAATTAAGTTAAGATAGGAAACTCCACTTCATTTCAAAGGCTTTTTGAGGGAACTTGGGGCCAATTTTTAGCTTTGTGCCTTACGGATCAAATTGTCATGAACCATCACAGGTGCAGAGATGTCCTGGTGATGGGTGCAGTGTTAGAAATTATACAGCTAATGCATGCAATCAGCCAATATATATGCAATCACATGGGTGGAAACGCACAAGCTTTTATGCATTCTCCACCTTGGAAAATTGGTCCCTAAAGACTATCATTCAACTATCAGGTTGTGACAGAAATGCTCACCTTAAAATAAATCATTTTAAATGACAGAGAAGGATACAAGTCAGAGCCTAATTGCACAGTAGCCTAACATACCTCTCAGACAACAGCCATTGCTTTAAAGACTCCTGATTTCCCTTCTAAATTGCGTTCCCCTTTTCAGCCCTAAATTAGTTTACTCTAAGTGAATGCTCACACTAGATCAGCATGAATCACTCATAATCAAAGGCAATGCTTCAGTCCACAACATGTAGGGCCAGGTTCTGCCCCCTCCCTTATGCATCTTAAGTAATACCTACAAACTGGTAGAATTATGTGAGAAAAAAGGTGGTGCTCAAGGTGTGTAGGGCTATAAAGAGACATCTCATTTGAAGCAGTTATGATTGTCCCACGTTTTCACTTGGATCCAGACAGGAATGGCATAGCCCCTTGCACATGTAGCCCTTCCAAGCTGCATTGCTCCTCTATGCCCCTATAGGAGGCCAGGGACAGCACACAGCCTAATAGGCTTGTCCTCGAAATTAGGTTAAATGGTGATGACCTGGGAAAAATTGTTTGGCATATTTTATCTGGCATACCTGAAGCAGGACTAGGGGTGTGAACGTCTGTGGGATCCCAGCACAAAAGGCTTCGTACTGGGAGATGCACCATCCTGTTATGGCCTAAGTTCTCCCCATATCATCCTGGAGAAAGGAGTGTGGGAAATGCTTCAGCTTCTTCAGGTCACAAGAAAATAGCAATGAATTCTGCTTATGGAAAACGCTTGTAGACCTGGCCCACAGGCCATGGGTTGCCAACTCCTGCCCTAGAAGATCAAGGGTAAAGACAACGAGTACTTTCTGCTACTTGTGTGCATGCATGGAAAAGATTTGGAGGCCAGAGAATAGAGCTGCCATTGTTACAACTCATGATGGAGGAGCTGCATGAGTCAGTAGCATCCTTGAAAGCAGCATTTCCCTACGGGCCCGTCTAACTACAGCTGCTAATCATTAACCTGCAATAGTGTCTAGGTCAGGAAACAGAGCCCCACGGTGCCAAGTTGGCACCCTCTGAAAATAATCAAAGGCAGCTCAGTCCCAGCCAGCTCGCTCGCTAGCACATCAATTCCATGATGTGAACTTATAAGCTGTTTTGGGCTAGGTTCACCACAGTAATAAATAACAAGCCAATATTTATAGTTTCTCAATTTCTAATGAATAACCAGCATTGCCTAGTCATTGTTTATCATTCAAATTGTGACAAATGGTAGGGCTGCACAAAGCTTCGGTTGCTGATTCGATTCGGAAGAGATTCGACCTGATTCAGTGGCTGAATCTCTGAATCCAAATCTAATCGGGAGACCCTTTAATCTCTCTGAATTGAATCGGAAGCCTCCAAATCAATTCAGAGAGATTCAATGAGTCAGCCATAGACACAGCTTATATGTTTTTCCTACATACCTGGAGGTACCAGGCCCGGCTCATGAATGCTGAGATGGTGGGGCGGATGGAGCACCCCCGGCAGCACTCCATTCAGTGCAAGTGCCATTGCTGTGACAATGAAAGGTGCAGATGGGCAGTGAGCTCTAGAGAAACTGGAAGCATCTACAGAGCATGAATGTAAAGAGGCATGCATAAAACCAAGCAAATGGGCAATTATGAGGGAGCTGTATTTATTAGTCATCAAAAAAGGGAAATTTGGGGCCTGATCTAGAACCCCCAGGGGTTCAGAGAACTACTTCTGTAAATATCAAAATCAAACAAGCTTTAAATCAGGTCTTGAATTGACAGGACATTAAAAGTATCTAGTTAGTTATGCCCTGGTGATCAGGTCACTGGAAGAAAAATGTGTTCCTTTATGGACAGTCTGTTCATGCCATTAGCATTGTTAAGCCCTCCAAATAGTGCTCAGGCCTTGTGCTGAATGTTTGTACCAAGGGTACAGAGATACACAGTCACACCACTGGGCCCAGGGCTCATGTATCTGCCCTATACTGCATGTGCTGGCCTGAGGAGCAGCATTTTGGTTCTCCAAACCACCTGCAGCAGGGCTGAGCAGGATGGACCATGACCCTGTTCAAGTTGGGATCTTTCTGTTCTTTTAAAACATTTTTATGTCCTTTGCGTGTAAATATTCAATGGTTGAATGCAGCATATTTACACAGAGGCACATTTTACCTGCCACTCTTTCTGTTCTGTCATGTGTCATTTATAAAATACAGGGGACTGCGGTTAAACTCAAGTAAACTCCTACAAATGGAGCCATTTTCTGTGAGGGTTGAATAAATAAGCATCAAAAGCAACCATTGTCCTTTTTCCCATCCTGTCCCTTGGCTGGTGAAGGGGAGGTGATGTAAACAGAAATGAAAGTACAGTGAACAGTATGACTTTCCTGAGCCCAGGGAAGGAAGCAGAAGGTGATGAATTAAACAAACATCTGCCCTGGCAAATAGCAAACAATGTGTTTGTCTAGTAAACTGAGCAAACAGGCCTTGGAAGTCACAGCGAGGGGAGGATAAGACAGAGAAAGCCAAAATGGTCATTTTGCCAAATGACTTTTTTTTTTCACGCTCCAGCAGTCAGTGCTGTAATTATAAGAAGCTCTGGGGAACCGAAGAGTCTGAATCTTCACTGCCAGGATGATATAAAAATTGCTAACGCAGTGAAAGCATTCATATGCAATGGAGGTTGGTATTTTTAACCAGCACAATTACTGGTATGCAAAAAAAAAAAGTCTATTATAGTATCTCCTATCACACGAATGTACTGCTCACCTAAAGGACTAGATTAACAGTACTGGGAAGTGATGGCTGGTGTTTACGTATTCAGTAGGCCTGGGAAAGGGTAGAATAAGCTTCCCTGCCATGTGTCTCAACCCTGCCATGGAAGGATGGCTTCTAGGGTCAGATGTTGAAGTTGCCAGCCAAGGTGACAATAGTGGTAACTGCTAGTGCATATTGGACATGCAATGTTGTACCTAACTCTTTGAGAACCTGACCTGGTGTTTGCCCATTGGTCAGACTTGATCCTTATTTTTAAGTTTGCAGCAATAAATCCTGCAGAAAGTGAAAATATAAAATAGGCAAGAAAATGAATGAATGGAATGATGCAAAAGTATACACACAAATAAAAAGATACATGAAGGGCCAAAATCTACCTGCATTTCCTTTGGCACGGCTGCATCTCCCCCAGCACAGTACCGTGCTAATGGATTGGATAGATTTGCACAAGGTTAACTGAGGCAAAACTAGCTACAGTCTCTTGGTACTCCAGGTGGAAAGATCATTTTCTATGATATTAAAGTATGTAGTCTATGATACTGAAAAAGCCTTTACATTATATCTGTGTGCGCGCGCGCGCGTGTGTGCATGTGTGTGTTATATGAAGGTTGTCTGCCTTCAACCTTCATGTATATGAATATACAGTCAGTCCTTGATTTACACTTCAACGTGTCAGGTATATTCTGGTATCACAATTTTTTTCAGTGATGGTTGAAGGCTGCCAACTGCCCCATCTAGGAAATATTGTATTTAGAATGTCCTGACTGTTTTTTTTCTATTTTGCGTGACAATTATTTTGCCATTTTCGAATATTAGAACATCATTTATCTATGTGCTATGAGGAAGGCAAACTCATCAACCACTGTTCTTGTTCGTGTCCTTCCTCAACAGACAGGAATATGTGTATTTTATTGAGACAATGAAATTAGTTAACTATCAAAATGTGCATAATTCTTTTCCAAATACTGTAAATGCTAATCACTGTTGTAACCTTCAGTGGTAATTGACAGTAATTCAACGAGTACTTCTTTTGACTTTAATAGCTTCTGTAATCATTTTGTTGGTATGCTTGAATGATTTAAATTTATAGTATGCAGGGGTGTACGTCTCTGTTCCCCTGTTTCAGATGGCCTCTGCATGTAGCAAGCGGGAACATATTTTGCAAAGCGGGTGTCAAAACAGTAGAAGCCAGTAGACGTTATTCGAGTCACACAGGCTTTGGTGGAGTATACCCAGTGCATTGTAACAAACGGAAAACTTCATTTTGTTTTCAAAATGCTGTCATTACATTCAGGAAATCTGCAAAGGCACCTTGACAGAAAATGAGCAAATACCCGAACTTCCACTGCAACAACATTTACTTAGTAAATGACATTTTAATGTAGAAAGTCACATTTGCATACTAATTAAAATCTTCCTTTAAAACATTTAGACTTTTGGCCTTCCCACCTACCCACAGTGACAGAAATTAAAAGATTTTTTTATTAAGTCCTGTCAAACAAAACACACTTCTGTAAAGTGCTACAAAATAGCACTTTAACCTATTTCCTCGTCATCCAGAATCCAGGCAGTTCACATTACCACATGCTTTCCTGACCTCAGGGTGGCAGCTGATGGCTAAAAGATAGAAAAGATGGGGGTTCCTCCCTCTGTAAAGTTACTGCCTCTGGGAAAACTATTTTATGAGCCATATGCTGGGCAATAGCTTTAAAATATATAAGATATCCCTCCTGGAATATCTAACTTGGTTTTTATTCTAAAAAATATTATGCGTCTGCTGCAGGCAACCTATCATTTTAACCACGTGCACTGATAGCATGGTGCCTCCAATGAGCTCTTCCCACTGAACCAGTCTCCTCCAACCAGGTTCCATGCAGGTTGCTACATCTCATCCATTAGCATTTTTTAAAAATTTGGTGTGTATTGCATGCATTTACTGATCTGTGGAGGACAGAGGTTACTACTACAAAGCCTCGTTAGGGACACGGGGTGATGATAGACTACCAGAGCTCAGTGATAGTCCATCAAGCATGGGGGTCTTTAAACCAGTCTCTTGTTTCTTGTCTGTGTTAGTGCTGCTAATAGGGGACGGATCTCCCCCTGTTGCTGCCTTCATTCCACTACATCAGTGCTTGCCAAACTTTCCCCCACGTGACCCCATTTATGACCCCATTTCCTCAGCATGGCCCCTCATTCCCAACTTTCAGCAACCCCCGCTGCCCCCAGCCTTGTTGGTGCCCATCGCTCCCAGTTGGCAGCCCTCCACTCTCCCCAGGTGCACCAGGGCCTGCAGCCTCTTGCCACCCACACGAAGCAGCCACTGTTGAAGCTGGAGCGTGGAGCCTGGCTCCCTGCCCTCCCCAGACCTCTCCCCTCCATGATTCAAATTCAGCCACAACAGTTTTTCCAGTCATGTCTCTAAAACTGCAACAAGGCTCACCAGAACCACGTGTTTCCAGCAATAACTTGCTCATGCACTGCCTCCTTGTGAACTGCAAGCTCACTGCAGAGCCCCATGTTGCTTTTATGTGCCGGTTGTTCTCACTCTTTTGCTAAACCCAGAAGCAAGCCTTTGTGCATCCGTGTCAGCATTCACCTCTGGACTCCACCAGTTGTTGCAACGAGAGCATTTCCACTTCCTGCAAATGATCAAACTCATCTGGCCTCTGACTAGCTCTGAGTGCAATGTGCTGAGTGGTCTGTCCAAGACCCTGCAAGCCACTTAATGGATATGCTTAACTTTAAGCACCAGCATAGCCTATTGATTTCAGCAGTCATTCACACCCATAAAGTTAGATATAAGCTGAAAACTTTATGGAATACAAAGTGCCCATCAGCTTACCAGAATCGGGCCCTGCATGGCATGACTGTACCAACATTTTGTCCCTGTACTACCAGTACTTTCAGTTACCAACATAGATTAGGTTGACTGTTTGCATCCTAAATGCGACTGTGCTAAATGTACTTTGTGGCCCTGCAAACATTAACATATAGCAGTAGTCTGGCTCACTTAAATTCGCTGGGTGCATGTCCATGCCTCAAGTGACACCTGTCTATATTTAAAGAACTGGCTCTGGGAGCTCCATCCACTGAAGTCAATACTGCCAGTAGTGCCAAATAAGACTTGAGTAAGAATGAGATCCTTCCTTGTTGAAATGCTATTCCTTGAACACCAATGTTCATGTTATAATAGGCAACGCTGTTCATTTCCATTAAGGACTGCAAAGTACTGACACCTCAGCTAAATACAAATAACACAGATCCTCAACACAGCCATAGCTCCACAAGAGAATGCATGACCCAAAACTTTTTTATTTTCTACTTTTGAATCAAAGGAGAAAAAAGTATCTTCCAAATCCAAACCCAAATATCTTCTTTTGTTTTTATTTCCTTTCCTACAGCTCACGAACTCACAACTGATATTACCTCCCTCTACTTCCATCTCCCTTCAAATTTAAGATAGCAATATCTTCCTCATATCTTTTGGGCCAGTTTGCTGGCTGCAGGGAAATTTAATGGCTCAGTTTAATTTAACCCTCTGAAAAACAGAGGCTTGTACAGGAAGGGCTGGTACATCATTGGCTGGAGAACGACCCTAAGGCAACAACAGAATCATACTAATCACAGTAGGAGACTAATGCTTACATATTTAAAAAGGGCCCTCTTCGTGTTTATTTTAAAAGAAAGAGAAACTTTACAAATGCTTTTAACATGTTGGCCCATTATTTCCATGTAGTGTAACGCTGGTAACTTTGCTGTCTCCGGAGGGGACTCAGACATCAAGATTACAGTGTCTGATGATGTCAGCTGCAGCTAGGCATACACAACCCTTGGGCCTCAAATCTTAATTATATCTGCTACTGTTTACAGCTTATAATTATTGATGTTAATTTACTGAGTGATGTTACACTTCTAGCCTCAAGTTATCTTTTTGGCATGTTAATCCATTTGCACACAGACTATTGCATCTGATTTTACAGGCTGAAATTAAAGTGAATTTTTCACTTTAACTTCATTTGGTTTTGTTCTGCTGTCCACAATTTCAGAAAAAAAATGTAATCTGAATATTTCCAGTAATCTAATAAATAGCGTTTGAATTATACATGATGCCTTGACACAACAGCAAGAAACAAGTTTGCTCAACTGCACAGCATAAAGTTTATTACTGAGTATTTGGGGAGACCGGTGAAACCAGAGCAGAAGGTTTAAAAAAAAAAAAAAAAAGAATCAAACACTTGTTTCAACATCAATGCAAGCAAGCCTTGGGTATGTTGCCACTGGAAGGCATCTCAGAGTAGAAAACCACATGTCCGTAGAATTTGAGAAACTCAAGATCAACACCATCACCTTATCCCCCAGAAGGGTGCGTGTTGCATTTATGTTTTATTTCAATCATTTAGGTAAAGGATTCCAGCCTGTGTGTGTTATGCTTCAACACGCAATGCCGTACAATCAGATAACTACATTTCGGTCCTAGCTATTTTCATACTAGCTGGATATGGCAGGAGGAAGTTCACATGCATTAGAAAATAGGACAGGTCTCAAAAGGCTAGAAAATTGCATTAGGTAGATAAGGATAAAATCAATAGGTAATCAGATCGGTATAATAAAGTTGTAAAGAAAATGCCCTAATAGAGAACAGCAAAAGTTTCATCTAATTTGCCTTTCTGGAGAATGGGATTCTTTTCTTGCGAATGAAACCTATCAAAGGGTAAGCATTTTCCATCAGGTGTCTACACAGCAGTCACTGCCGAGCTGCAGATTACAGTGTAGACCTATATAGGCAAATCACTATGGGAAACATCATTGATATCAGCATGGCCCTGATCCTGCAAGGCAGCTATGCACATATCTGACAACAAATGTGGGAGCACTATGATTGAAATAAAGAACGCTATTTGCTAGCTTGAGTTTAAAAATGAATATTTTTACCATCAGGGCCAGCACGAGGCTCTTAGCTGTAAAGAAGAGGAACTATGTCTATCTCTGAGTTTGTAAAGTGCCTATCATAAAGGTACCCAATCCTGATGGCCCTTCTGGGAGCTATCTTAACATAGGCAATAATAATGTGCTACATTATTGTTTCATGCAGGCAATGAACAATTCTATCCCTGGGGCAATTGGACTGAAGTTACAGATACTTTTCAATGGGAATTAGGTGCCTAACTGCCATTTATGCCTTTGCAAATCTCTTCCTATATGTGGAGAGAGAACTGTAAGCATGAAATGATCCCTGTTTTATAAAGATAAACCAGCAGTTAATTTTTTTTTTTAAAGGTGATCCTTAGGGAATGAGGCATTGCTGCCTAGTGCAGAGATCTGAAATCTCGATTCCACCATCTCTTTCCCCCTGGGTTTTGAAACCAGGATAAGGTATTAAGCTGAAGTGGGCACAGGAGTGTCAAATGGCCTTTCTGATTGTGCATGTGTTGCCTATGTCTGAAGTCTTTAAAAAAAAGCGAAGAAAGGTGGAAACCTATGGAAGGGGTGGCAGGGAGGCAAGGAAGAATTATAAAATCAATGGCATACTGATATTGAAATTCTGTGCATTATCAGAGATATTAAAAAACATGGAGCTTGTTATTGTAACCATTAGCATTTCAAACCTGCTCAACTGCCATGTTAGTGCAGACAATCCTACAGCATCCCAGATAGGATCGTTTCCAGCACTGCAGTCTCACAGGCAATAACTCCTACCTCTTGTCAGTGTTATGGATGCAGCCAAACTGCTGTACTTTTGATTCAAAGTGAAATTATTCAGGAAATACTGCTCTTATTAGAATGTTTCATAAAGAAGTATACTTAATGTTGCTGCGTGGTCTATAAGCCTTGACAATATAATTAACGATTGTATATGAAGGTGCTTCTAAAGGAAAGGTTTACTAATAAAGGAAACACAAGGTTAAGGGCTAAGGCTCTATATTAACATCAAATGTGGATACTTTCAAGATAAGACTCCTTACCTCCCTGAGAAGAATAGGGTTTGCTAAGTATCCGGCAATATACAGAGCCATAACAAGCAGCTTCAACTATTTTTTTATTCAGAAATGTTACTTCACCAGTCAGCTGTGTTGGACCACCGATGGGCTCCAGCTGATGGGAGAAGCAGTGCCCTAGGAAGTAAAATCCATGGAAAACAGCTGAGAGGCTCATCCTTATTTCAGCAACCTGATGCAGAAGAAGCGGGGCAGGAACCAGATGGATAAAAATGAACCACACCGCTTGCATGTGATTGTGGATCTTGATTTTCTCATGTTCAGACTTACATCACTGTGCCATCAGCATCCAATTAAAAAAGTACTGTTTGTTCCTGGAGTTTTCCTAGAAGGGCCAGGTCATTAATAAGCATGCTGCTATTTTCATTTAGTAACCCCATAAATATAACCTGGGCCACTGAAAGTATTAAAGAGTTCAATGCTAAGAGTTTATAGGATACAGCTTTTCAGTCTTGTGAAAAATACTCCTGACTAGGAGCTCAGATCAAGAATGACTAGAGATCTTCAATCTTCTTTTCTAATTAAATCAGGTTCTTAGATTTAATCTTATCCAGGGCAACAAGCCTTCTTTTTTTTCCACAGGGTCAATAAACCTGGATTAATATCAACTGCTATTATTAATTTTAGAGGTAATGAATTAGAAATTAAGGTTACCTTGCCATCATTCTAACTCCTGTCTTCTTCCTAAATCACATCTCTTGAGGACAAAAAGATGCAGAGCAAGTAGTTCTGCTGTAAAAAAAAAAGAAAGAGAGAAAAATGGAAAGACACATGTCATACCTTGAAGGAAAATTCTGTTGCCTTTTGTGTCTGATAAGAATGGATTTATACTGAGCAAACACATTATCCAAAATGTTCTTTTTCAGACAAACATTTAATATGTCTGAGTACTCTGCCCAATTAGATACAGTGCAAAGAGTAATCTGCTAATGCAAAATCAGATGCACAGACCTTCAACCAGGTAATCACATGTGGCAGGCAACTTCTTACATAAACAGCACAAATATGTTCATCTACAGCATAAAGAAAATATGTATTGAGCTTAGAATGGGTCAACAAATTATTTTTACCCACTGAAAATATTGATAATTTTAATATGTTTGTTCTTACATGTTTGCTTGGGATTTGCCCGGAACAACCCCAACCTAGACCAACATGTGGTTTTTAACAAATGAAAATTAAAAAAAAAAATCTAAGTTTACAGCAAAGAGAGACTCTGGGGAAAATGGTGAGCGGATGAGATGAGGCAGCCTAAGAAAGGAGGTCTGCTGTGCCTAGATGTGGCTAACTGACTAGTGCACATTATGAATTCAAGAGCAATTCAAGAATAAATGAAGAGTGCATCAGGAAGTCTGCAGTAGCAAAGGAGGGATCGTTCTCCTTCAATTCAGGCCATGGAGCAACAGCTCAGTGTCTCTTTACTGCCAGTGGGATCCATCTCACCCCAGCCCATTTGAAAGGCTCTAGGCAACATGCATCTTGCACAAAAAGCAACGCCATGTGGCACGGAGTGTGTTCCTGAGAGCTCTGGGGATGATAATGCCTCAAGGCTCCTACGATTTCAAAATGTCTTGCCATTTATTATGGCCCTGGCGGTTTCTCTCACCATTCCTATTCATCTTAATATACGAATGTCTACCCTCCTCTGTGAATGTACACACCAGTTGTAAATGTACTGGGTGAGCCCCTGGCATTGCTGAAGGCAGTAGAATAACTCCTGCAGGTTTCAAGGGCACAAGAATGTCATTCTTTACCTAGTATCCTCCTCTACTCACTCCCCGACAGCTCTGGGCATTGCTCATCTGGTCTCTAAGGGCCCTGCTGGATAGACACCAGCTGTAAAGTTGTTACACATATATCAAGCATTGACTTTGTAGCTAGTTGGCTCTTTTCATAGCTCGACAGTCATTTTTATGGTGTGATAATTACTTTGCACATGTGGCTGGTCTAAATTTATTGCACAAGGGACCAGTGAATTGTGTGATATATGTAACAAGTAGCAGGGGCCTATGTAGTACCTTATATCCAAACTGCCCTATACCCCCTATCCTCACCTATGACCTCCATATCCAACACCTTATATCCCAGTTGTCTCATGCTATTGAGCCTAACCCACTGCCCTCAAACTATCTCAACACCCCACTTCCCAGCTATCCAATGCCCAGCATCCCCATCCCACATCCTGCACCATAATCCAATCCTAACTGCATCCCTCTCTCTTTCGCCCTCATTTACAGTCCCACAGCCCATTCCTCTCAGTCTCATGCACAGTCCTATAGCCTACCACAGCATCCAAACCTTCCCCTCCACCTCATGCATGGCCTTACTCCTACCTCTTTGTGATCCACTGCCAGGCCTGCTGCATAAATCCATCAAGCATGGTCTAGCAGCTCCTGAAGCAGAAGCAGCATAGCTGCTTAAGCATAGTAGAGATGAGCAGTATTCATTAGTTAGCCCGAGCCCAGAACTGTATGGGTGTGACTCAGTTCCATTCATGGAGCCAAAACTTACAGAGCCTCAATTGCATATCAAATAAAATCATCCAGATCCAGATCCACCACCTGGACAGCTGTGGCATAAAAAAAGGCACGCTGATGTTTACTGATAATATCGAGCCCAACGGAGATGCTTGGAGATGTGTCACTGTGTTTTGAGAGGGGGGTGAGAAATTGCTCTGCAGAGCAAGGGATCGGTAGCTGATTCATGCAGGTCTATGGCAAACAGAGACACCAAAGAAGGAAATGAAAAGTACTCATGCAACGGATCCAATAAAAGATATCACCCACAAGAATGCTCCTCTTGCATATTTTCTGGACCTTGAAAGCAAGAATATCACTTCCAGGCTACTGAACGCTCAGCAAAGAGAGATGTGGAGTGAACGCCCTTACATTAGAGCAGCTCTTCCCTCTGGTAAAATACACTGCCAGGGAGTGTGATAACATGTGTAAAAGGAGGCACTGAATATAAGTCAGAGAAAATATTCTTGCCCTTAGAAGAACTAGTGAGAACACATTTATTGTACTCTGTTTTTATCGGCTTACTCTAAGCTGATAATGTAGAAAGGCAGGGTACAGGAGAAAGCAAACAGTGATATGGGACTGCAGGATTTTATCTTGTCTGGAAGATTAGGGGATCTTAGCAGTAGCGTTTTTAAGGAGATATTTACAATTGGAGACCTCGGTGGCTACATCTACACTAGGCTAAAAGCCAGGGAATAAAGGGGGGTTGGTGTTTATGGTAAGCTAGCTAATACATTCTAACTAGCACATTCAAAAATACTATTATAGACAAAGTGAGTTGTATTTTAGTCTGCTAAAGCCTGGGAGGACCTACAGTTTTAGAAAACACTAATTAGAACCTGCAAGTATATTCTGAAACTGGATCTTTTACCCCAGGTAGGATAAACTGAGTAAAACACGCGCTTTTTGTGGTTTAATTGCATCACACTTTACACATCCGGGGGTTTTTGCATTTTAAGTGAGTTTGTTGTGATGCAAAATAAACCACGTCCTGATGTATTTCGGTTTGCATCCATGCAAATTGCAACGATGCAGCCTTTGAGCTGTGCGTGTATGTGGGAATTCACTGAATGACGTTAAATGAACCCCTTTGTACACCAAAGGTTGCTTCAATTTGCGGGTATTTGTGTGTTGTGGTTATTTTTAGACACCAGGTGTAGCAGCCCAGCCAGACATGAATCAATCTTCTGCTCACCTCCATGGACACCCCTGCCCACCCAGCATGGCCCTGCCCAGGATGCCCACTTGGCCCATGCTGCCCCTGGCTCCCCAAGGAGCCAGGCCCATAATCTGCCCCTGCTTCACGCAAGGAACATAAAACCATCTACCCACTTTACACAAGCAGCCAGGAGCAGTTTCCTTTCCTGCTACAAAGAAAATTGTGGAAGAGAGTTATGTTCTACAAAAAAACTTTCTGCAACTGTTGCATGTTATGCTGGAACCAGTAAGTGGGGTGCTCTGAATGGCTTGGCACCACTGGGACGGGGGGCCGTTCTGGGCAGTCATGGTGGGTAAAAGAGCCTTTGCCAAACTCAGTGACCCAGACATTACCACCCATTGACCAAGACATTGCTCCCAATGTCGCCTGCCCAAACAACCGACCCACCGGTCAACCATCCAGATCACTGCCTGCCCCTTCCCTGGTGTTGGGCCACACACAAGTCTCAGGTCTGAATTGTATCTGAAGCCTCAGTCATCAGGGTGAGCCATGAAAAGCATCTGCCCTGATAAAACTGAAGCTCAGGTTGGGGTGGGAGTCTTGCACAACAGAAAAATGGCTATGATGCCTGCATGCTAGAACCTGCGATCCTTGAATTGGACAACCCCAGACTGCTTTAAATGCCAAATGACACCATGCTTGGCAACCACCCACTTAGAGTGGCAAACCAGTTATTAATTCCATGCCAGTGTTGGATTAATGCACAGGACCATAGGCATGAATAAATCCACTGACTTATTTAATGACATGGGGCGGCGGGGCAGCTGAAACTCTGGCACCACCAAGATGTGCTTTGTGATGCGCAAGACTCTGGTCAGGGATGTCTAGGAGATTATCTTGGTGACACAGATCCGTGGTGTTGTGTAGCCCAAAAAGGATTTGCAGCCAGGCCCCAAAAGGGATCATGTGGGCACCCACCATGGGCCTAGACATCAATACATGGCTCATTGATTAGCTATGCTTTGCAGATATTTTTGGCACCAAAACTTGCAAAAAAACCTCCCAGAACAAGTACGGCCATAAGATAGAAAGCTGCCATCGTGGCGCCAGCATGTCTAGTGTCCAAACTTTGTGTACCAAAAACAGGGTTGGGAGTTGGGGAACTTGCCTGGAACCATTCACCTCAAGACTTATAAATTGAGGGTACAGTTCCACTGGTACCCCTTATTGATCTGAGATGCCTGAGGTTGGGGAGAGAAGAGAGCAGACCACCCACAGCCAGGCAAACCAGTCTCAATCATTTTTGCCTGTTACTTATCCACTCACAAGATTTGCTGAGTGCAGAGGTCTCAAAAAATACTCTAATACCAGCATTTCTTAATTTTCAGCTCTGCTTGGTATGACAACACCGAGCAGATGAAGGCTAGATAGGCATGCTGTCAATGATGCCCAGACAGATAGGATTGTCAGGACCATCAGTACCTGCACTGTGTGGCTCTGCAAGATTGCCAGGCAGGTATGTCTCACTTTTCAGACAGGCACTGCGGCAGGAGGCATTCCTGCACAAGTGGGAGAGAATGGCAGTCGAGCTTGGAAACCAGGAGGAATTCCTGCACGAGGGGAAGAGCACGAGAGTTGAGTTCAGAAAGTTAGAATTCTTATTGCTTAACTGTTATAAAAGTTGTTGATTATTGCTTATTGCCTGTTGTTGCCTTGTAAATGCCGTTTTGGGGTGAATCACTAAATCATGGAAATTATGCTTACCACATCTACTGTGATTAATGATGTAAATAAAGGTTTCTCTGTGCTAGCCTTTACGTTCCGTGTGTATGGGGCACATGGAGGGACTTGCATAAGCTTTGATGGGCATGCCTTTGTTTCAGTGCAGGCGATAAGCAAGTCCTCAAGCCAGACTGCATGGCTTTGTTCTCCTCACTGCCAAATCTACAGCACTTGGCAGAGGGATCTGTGGAGTGGCTGGTAGGACTGGTAAAACAGGAAAAATTGATAAATCCCCACTCCATGCCCCCACTCAGATGTGTTGGCAGCTCACCAGTGAGGGCCAGGGGGAAGGGCTGTGGGGGCAGGGATTGGCAAAGAGACCCCCCCCATCCCCAACAGGTGCCTGACACCTGGTCCTGCCAGACAACCTAGCCTCCCTGGACCTGGGGACTCCTGGGACCGTGTGGCTGCCATTTGCTTTGAACAATAAATGGAACTGCTTTTGGGCGCCCACATTCTCCAGCCAAGCGGGTATCAATTCCTTGCATGAACCAGGTTATAGGCTGCATTTCTGCAACCAGGCAGCTGCTATTTTCTTGTTAGCAGGAAATGAAACTGCTCCCTCCCTGCTGCCTGAGTAAAGCAGCCAATTAGGTTTTTTCCTAGCATTAAGCAGAGGCAGATGATGGGCTGACAGTGCACCTGGCAATCAAGGACCCTGCTTGGTGAGCTGGAAGCACCATGGCCCAGGCATGCACCCTGGCCCAAGCAATGATAGGTGGCTGAGGATGTCCATGCAGGTGGCAGCCACTTCCTAGGGTTGCCCGCTGCCTGCAGCCCTGGGAGTGGGCAGCCACAATTTGCTTTTTAGTGGACGATGAAACCACTCCTCGCCACTTGCAAAAGGCAGCCAACCAGTTTTGTATTCCTTGCATTAAACAGGGGCAGATTATCATGGGAAGATGGGGCCACTGGCAACAAAGGACCCCCCTGGTGAGCCAGGGGCAGCATGGCCAACGCAGGTACAATGGCTTAAGGAATGTCTGCATTCATTTCCTCACCAGCTACGTCAGCGCTAAATGCAGATTGAATTAGGATGGCATTACAGGGCAAGACCCTTCTTGGGCTCCCTGCCTGGCCCCCTGCACCACCCTGGCCCCTGGTGGTTTTATGTTCCTTGCATGAAGCAGGGGCAGATTATATGCTGATGGTGTAGCTGATGGCTATAGACAATCAAGGCACCCCTTGGGGAACTAGGGGCAGCACAGGCCAGACGAGTCAGGGGACAGGCGCTGGGCTCCCTGTGGGCAGCTGCAGCTTCAGGGGGATGCGTTCCAGGAGTTAGGGGATTAGCAGTTTCCTACCCCCCTTTCCCCACCCCACTGTCGGTGAGCGCCAAGAGACTGTTATGCAGCACCTCCTGCTGCCCTTTACTGAACTTTATTCATTTGTACCCAGTGACAGAACAAATTAAAAGCACACCATGTTAATTGTAAGAAACCTGTTTAGTTTAGTGAGGACTAAACCCCCGTCACGTGTACATGTGCCACAGGAGTTCTAACTCCCTTTTCCTTATTCTGTGTAACACTCTATTTAACACATACAGATAAGACTATATTACACACACACGCACAGGCTCACATGCAGATGGATGTGTTGTGCACATGGATGTGTGCATCCATCTTTCCCGAATGAAAAGACAACAAAATTAAGGATCAGATTTTCAAAAGTGTTTGGTATTCGCCTAACTCAGCTACAAAATCAGTGGGAGTTTTACCACAGACTTCAAGAGTCAGACCAATGCCAAATGTTTTTCAAAATGTTGCCCTGACATTTTAGACCCCAAACCCAACATTTTCCCTGACATTCTGAGACATGCAAGGTAATATTAGAAATCAGTGTAAGAAATAAATCCAACTTGGAAAACACAAATGACCTTTCTGAGCCTGAAATAATGTAATAATAGCTGGCCTCACCCATTGCTGAGACTTTATTGTTTGAGCTTTGCTTTTGTTTTTCCTTATCTCCCCTGGAGAAAGCTGATGGGTGGGAGCTCAGAGCCAGGAACAAGTGCAAACTTGGTTACCAACAAAATGAATAATGGCTTTTGAAATAATTGAAAACATCAACTCTGCTGCAAAGAAAAAGAAAAAAATCATATAAAGGGAGAAAGGCTCTTAGCCCGCTTTCTCCAGAGTTTGACAGCCCATTTCTAATGAATCCAATATTCAGCTGGAACTTGAAACTGCACTGCTATCTTTCACTGTTCCTTCATTTCCAGGAAAATTGCAGCAAATGATATTTTTCTTGCTCAGCATAAAAAAAACACACTAATGTTTACATCTGGATCCAAACAGTTTTGAGCTCCAGTCAAAACAGAGATGAAATTTAATCAGAACTTTAATGCGCCCTGGAGTTCTGCTTTCTGGGAACCCAAATGTTGGCTTGGTGGTTTTTCAAGTCCTTTTCCACTTAGGGCCTACAGTTGCAGTTGTACTGGTATAAAAGTGGTTTATCCAGATGTGGCTTATTCCCATCAAGCATCTTTATATCATCATAACGGTGCCCATGCCAGGACATGTATCATATCATTTTATGTCCTTCCAACCAAAATACTCAGAACATTACACAACCTATTTATTAGTAGACAGGGTGAAAGGATTTTGTAGAAAGAGCCTCTGGCTTTGCATCAAAAATATTATTTGTTGTTTGAGCTGCTTTATGCTTGGCTATTGAGTCATTGTTCCAACTAGTTACTTCAGTCGTGTTAATAGGGGAAATCGGGTGTGGTGTCTTAAATGTTGAGGGTCAACATCTTCAGGTAGGGTAGATCAGCATTGCCATCGGTAGAGTTCCATGGATTTACTGAAGCTAAGGACTTGTCTCTTATCCTTTGTATTTGGGAGGGCTAAACTGCAGTGAAGGCCTTCAAAAGGGAGGCCCCACACCCCACATCAGAGGAAATGAGGGGCAAGATTATGCTTCCTGGAAACATTATCCTTCTTCAATGTGATGCTGCAGCTGGTAAAGCAAGCAAAATTCTGGCTTGCATCTATAGGTGCTTCTCAAGCAAATCCCGGGATGTCATTCTCCCATTGTGCTTGGCCTTGGTGAGGCTGCAGCTGGAGTACTGTGTCCAGTTTTGGGCTCTACAATTCAAAAAGGCCGTGGAGAAGCTTGAGAGAGTCCTACCCCCCATGTGTGAGAAGAGCCACGCACATGATCAGAGGCCAGGAAAATAGACCTTACAACAACAGGCTGAGAGCCATGGGACTCTGCACTTGGCACTATTTGGCCCTCACTGCTTCTGGAAAACAGAGGGATTTTCACTTTTTAATTAAAACTCAGATAAAAATTTGATCCCAACAAATATATTGGTGACTAAATGAGCTTGGAATTGAGAACCACCAAGCTTCTCTATGTTTTGTGAAGTTCTCAAATCTGAAAAAGTTGGCTTGAGATCTCAGCTTTATTGTGTGGTTTACACTAGCATCTCAGAGTCTCAGAGAGATCGTGTATGATGATTAAACAAGAGCTGCATTCATACAAACAGGAAGGGACATTGTCACTTTATATAGGAACTAGGGCTGCGCAAAGCTTCAGGTGCTGATTCAATTTGGAAGAGATTTGGCTCAATTCAGTGGCCAAATCTCTGAATCTGAAACAAATTGGGAGACCAATAAAAAGGTCCAAATTGATTTGGAAACGATTTGAAGAAAGATTCAGAGATTCGGCGATTTGGGTAGTCCTTGCTCGCTGCCGCAGGGAGCTGGACCCAGACTCTGTGCCGTAAGTAGGGAGCAGCAGGAGTGGGGGGGGTGCCTGGAGGAGGGGAGAGGGGAGCACGAGGGTACCTCCAACAGGCCCATCCCCTGTCTGCTTCCCCAGCCTCCCCTGAGTGCCCCCGACCCATGCCCACTCCTCCAGCCCCATCAATGTTTTCTGCACCCATCCACAGCTTGCCAGTTCTTTAAAAGAAAAACGCCCTGCTGTTACTGGCTGCTGCCAGGTGGGGGAGATGATCCCCACTGCCCTGCACTGTGTTGGGGGCTCTACCACAAGCCCTCATCCCTAGCCTGCTCTCCCAGCCCTGTCAATGGCTGCCCCGCCTGCACCAGCATCCTGGCTCTTTAAAAAAAAACCTGCACTCACTGGCTGCTGTGGTGGCTGTTGGGGCTTCTGGGGGCTCATGGGAAAGCCCCCACCACAGCATGGGGCAGTGGGGAGCAGTAGAGATTGCCCCTCACCCTCCCCAGCCCGGCAGCAGCTGGTGAGTCAGAGCTTTTTTCCCCCCCCTAAAGAGCCGGGATGCTGGGGCCGGGCAGGGCAGCCATTGACAAGGCTGAGAGAGCGGGTGGGGGATAGGCCTGTTTGATTCGGCTGAATCGATTCAGAACAATGATTTGAATCACTGGATCAAATCACTGTCCCCCAAATTGGCCAAATCCTAATCTAAAGCAAATACTAGCTGCTTCACACAGGCCTAATAGGAACCAACTTCTTCATCCGTAGGGACGTGGCAATGGAAGTAGGATTCATTTTCTTGCATGATAGATCCAAACCAAAATGTTGCCCTGACATTTTAGACCCCAAACCAAACATCTTCCCTGACATCCTGAGACATGCAAGGCAATGTTAGAAATCAGCATAAGTAATCAATTCAACATGGAAAACAAGTTGGACCCAATCCACCAAATCCAAACCCTTCTCACCCTCACAAAACAGTTTGTATTCAGGGAAACCTATTCCATATCTGAATGTTGTGATGAAGGCCCCTCACTAGGATTAGCTAGAAATAGACCTGAGGTGCTACATTCAGATACAGACCTGGCTTCACAGTCTCACCCTTATGAAAATGCATAAAAATGTATCCCTAACAGGCAGATAACAAGATATCAGTTTGTTTCCTTTAATCAGGGAGGTTTCTGAGTATTTTTGTCATTTACTGGTAATTGGAATCTAACAGATACTGGGTTATTTTAAAAAAATAAGCACACTCCTCAGAGGCTTTGATTGCAATGACTTCTGGTACAATCACACAGAGCTTCCACTTAATTGGCTACTGTTGAGTTAGTTTCTGGGGTTTTTTTCTATCCTGACCTATTCGTTGAATAAACGGAACTGTCTGCCAGAGCAATGGCTCCCAGATTAGAGAAATGCACCTTCCCTCTGGGAGTGCAAAGTAGGGCAATGATTCACCCGAGTTCTCCACAGCAGAAATTATTATTCAGATTTCCGCACCACAGAAGCCCAGCATCTGTAGCCAGCTAACGGTCTCTGGCAGGAAATTTAGCTAATTCACGGAAGCACATTGGCAGAGACCTATGGGTGCTCCTGTGGAGAGTGAAAAGAGAATGAAGGGTTCCTGATAAAAATGTGTCCTTGCCTTTTCCCAGCATAGCACTTCTCTATGTGCATGGGATGTAGAATTATCACCTTAGGTGGCAATAGGAGTTATTTATTTTAGAGCTGCAGAAAGCTCTTAGACATCGCCTGTAAAGTTCTGCATTGATTGTTGTTTTAACGCCAACTGCTCAGGAAATAATTTTCCCTCTAACTTTTTTATTTTTAGCAAAAGACTGAAAACCAGAAAACTGAAAAATGTTGCTTTTAGCAATCAACATTCCAAAATATTAGGGTTTTTAGGTTCTTGATTTAAAAAAAAAATGACCAAATAAAACTTTCACCTAAAATTTCTCTTTTGCTTAGACTTTTCCATTGAAAAAATGTACACTTACTGTAGTTATAACTTTTGTCTGTACAACACCTAAGGGAAATAAGGCTCAGTCACCAGTGACGGTCTCTAGGCATTTTCAGTTAAAGTAGGGGGTTGACAGGAGGGTTAACTTAAGTACAGCAGCCAAATCCCAACTCAAGTGACTGTAATAGTTTAACTCTATTTCATCCCTAGCATTACCAAGGGTTAATCTGGTCCATTTTGTCTATCGAGCTCTCCCCAGTAGTTCCAGTTAAAAAGGATGTTTTTTGGTTCCTGGCATTAAAAAAAAACATGGGCCAAAGTTTCACAGAATGACATCCCTCTTTCTGAATGAGCAGATTTCTTGCCCAAAAATTATGTATTACCTTCTGCGATCTTGAAGGAAGCCTGGCAAAAAACAACAAGTTTCATCTTCTAGAAAATGGCCCTTTGCAAAATTCAATAGTCAACAGAGCTGCTCATAGACCAGCCCATGCCATGCCTATGTAAACTGTTCAGGATACTGTACCCTCTTGAATTCTTACTGAGGCGATACGTAATATTGCTTATGCTACACCAGAGACTCTCTGAGTCACTTCCCTCTCCAAAATGATCTTTCCAAACCATTGCAGGATGTTGTAAGAGCGACTGGGAATTTGTCCCTCCTCACTTTTGGATTGAATGTCTGCCCACTTGCTGGGGAGGTTCGTGCCCATAACACACATCCAGCCACTTGCATCCTTTATTAGCACTGGCTTTCTCCAAGCCCTGTGAGCAGCTGGGTAAATTCACCTATCATGGAGAGAAACAGGTGGTGCAGCCTTATCAAAGTGCTAGAAAAAGCAAGTACTCATTCTTGGAGCCCCTAACTCAGAAGGGCTTGTTTACACGTACCAGTTGAACTAATGATGTGATTTAAACTGGTTTAGCGAAATAGTGCAAAAACGGCTGCACCAATGCTATTTACAACTGGGATGTGTCAGCTTAGGTTAAATGAATAGGAACAGACTTTAATATAAAATTAGCCATGTTTAAACCAAAATAAGGGTGGGGGGGATTTGCACTAATTTAATTAAATTAGGATAGAACATCGTTTCAATCTTAGTGGTGAAACGTGTGCACGGTCAGTAATAGCTAAAGAGAAGGGCTCAAATTTGGACTGTGTTTTGGATGCTCAGTTCTGTAAGCAAGCCAGATCTAAAGCCCTGAAGGGCAACTTCCACGTGCAGGGCTTAGAAGCTCCTTGACTAAGCCCACCTACACCCACCTAGTTTTTCCATGAGATTTCTGCCAATTTTATTCAGCAATTGGATCCAAATTCTGTAGGAGTCCCACTGAAAAAAACAAATTTTATTTTTTTTAAAAATTAAGTGGTGCCTTGCAGTAAAGAAGCAAAACAAGACAAGTAGGCTGGGAAGAAAAAAATCCTAAACAGAACAAGGTATGAGTCACCAAAGAAGTACAATTATGTATTAACACAAAGTCTTTACCAAGTCCAGCACTCAGGACGCCCTCTCAGTTGCATAGCTCTGGGTGTTGCTAAGTGAGATACCAAGAGGCAATAAAGGCAATCTTTTAACTAGCTTACTTGAAAGTTTTCACTGACATAAACATTAAAACCACCCTGAACATGAGGAGCTTTTGGCACTGTTGTCCAAGTCAGCCAAGTACTTAATAGTGTAGGGCCCAAGCGAAGTTAGGTATAAGCAATTACTTTCCTTTCCAATGTAATCTGAGTAAAGAAAGACATCTAGGAAAATGTCACATCTGGCTGGGAGCATAATAATAAAGTCTGGAAACCCATGTTCTGAAAGTCTAGACAGAAATGAACTGACAAGAATTAGATTATTTTATAAGGGGTTAGTCTGCACTGGAGCAAAAATTAGATTCAGCAAAGAGGAACATCTCTGTTTTCCTGGTGCAAGTTCACATAAGACTGTATCTTTTCTAAGTCACCCAAGCAAGCACCTATGGAATCAAAGGGCAAGTGCAAGGTGAACATTTGTGTTCAGCCAGAATAGTGGAATCACAGAGTCACAGAAGTTTACAGCTGGAAGGGACCTCGAGAGATCATCACGTCCAACCCCCCTTGCTCTGGGCAGGAAAGACTGCTGGGTCAAACAACCCCAGCAAGGTGTGTGTCCCATCTCCTTTAGAAGACCTCCAGGGTAGGTGCCTGCACCACCCTGCTGGGAGTCTATTCCGGAGTCTGGTCACGTGAACCGTAAAGAAGTTTTTCCTTATATCCAGTCTGAAACCTCCTTCTAGGAGTTTATGACCATTGCTCCTGGTTTTCCCTTGGGGTGCTTTGGTGAATAGTTGTTTGCCTAGCCCCTGATGCTCTCCCCTGATATATTTGTAAGCTGCCACCAAATCCCTATGAAGTCTTCTCTTTTCTAGGCTGAACAGTCCCATATCTGTCAGCCTTTCCTTGTATGGCTTGCTCTTCAGGCCTCTAATCATATGAGTGGCTCTTCTCTGGACTCTCTCAAGCTTCTCCGTATTCTTCTTGAAGTGTGGCACCCAGAACTGGATGCAGTACTCGAGCTGCGGCCTCACCAATACCGAGTAGAGCGGGAGAATAACTTCCTTGATGCATCAGATGATGTATGCCAGCATACTGTTTGCTCTACTAGCTGTAGCACCACACTGGTGGATCATATTCATTTTGTGGTCATTTATGACCCCCAGGCCCCTTTTAAATGTAATGCTAGTTAGTGTAGCACCACTGAACCTGTAAGTTTGTTGCAGATTTTTCCTCCTCACGTGGATCACTTTACAATTCTCAGTGATGAACAGCATCTGGTTTCGGTCTGCCTATTTAACTAACCTGTCTAGGTCTGCCTAGGTCATCGATCTACCCTGACGTGCGGCTGCACTTCCCCAAAGCTTAGTGTCATCAGCAAACTTTGGCAGTGTTCTTTTCACCCCCACTTCCAAATCTTTGATGTAGATGTTGAAAAGCACCGGTCCAAGTACCAAATCCTGGGGGATCCCACTAGCTACCTTCTGCCAGGTCAACACAGATCCGTCTATTAGTACTCTCTGGGTCTGACCCCACAGCCAGTTTCCACCCATCTGACCATTAAATTATTGAGTCCATAGTCCCCTAGTTTTACTGTGAGAGCCTCATGGGATAACCAAGTCAAAGGTCTTCCTAAAGTCCAAGCAGATGAAGCCAACCTCATCTCCCTTATCCAGGTGGTGAATAACCCAGTCGTTGAAGGAAATGAGATTGCTACCCATGACAAAGCCATGCTGACCATCGTTCAGAATTTTGCCTTCTACTAGCTTATCACATATGGACACCTTGAGAAATTTTTCAAGGATTTTTCCTGGGATTGAGGTCAGGCTGATCTACCTGTAGTTCCCTGGGTCCTCTCTCCTCCCCTTCTTGAAGATGGGTACAACATTTTCCCTCTTCCAGTCTTCTATGACCTCTCTTGAGCAGCATGATTTCTCAAAGAGGTTCACCACCAGTCCTGCGATGACTTTGGCTAGTTTCTTCAACACTCGCAGATGGAGCTCATCCAGTCCTGCTGACTTATAGATATCCAGCCTCTCTAGCTGTTCTTTTACCAGTTCTACATTGACTGTTGGTAGATGATCATCCCTACTGTGACTATTCTGTGTCATATTTGCATTCGGCAAGCTATCACTCTTAGACTGGTGGAATACAGATGTGAAGTACTCATTCAGGAGTTCAATTTTCTCTATAGTGTTGGTGCGCAGATGCCCAGATGCATTGAGCGGTGGTCCCACATTTCTACTGGTTTTCCTCCTGTTACCTACCTCCTTCGGGCCTATTCCTACCTTCCATCACTGGTAAGCCTCCCTTTTCTTTTTCAGAAGATCTTCGACTTTACTGTTGAGCCAAGATGGCCTCCGGCCCTTGTGCCACCCCCATTTTTGCATACAGGTATGGACAACTTCTGTGCACCGAGGATCATATCCTTGAGGAATGTCCACGCTTCATCCACACCGTTTCCCTGCAGTCCATGATCCCATAGGGCATTACTCAAAACTCAGGCAAGAAAACATCTAAAGAACACATTGGGATCAAGTTATTTGACTCATGAAGCAAGTTCTTAAGCATTCACAATTCTCAAGCCAGAAAAGCCTACATTACTGTGACTCGCTAGATGATATTTCTAAGCCGTACAACATGTGCAGGGGTGAAAGTGTCCTGTCTGAGACAGAGAACTGGTCTGGAAATTTATGTGGGTGAATGTGTGGGTATATATATTTGCATCACATTAATTTTCAAGCATTTAATTTCTTACCAGCTGCCAATTTATGATCCAGACCTTCTCTGTTTATGCAACCCAAAATGCCAAGCATTGATAGGGGTTTCAGAAGCATGAAGAATATCCAGACTCTGATATGATTAGCACAGTATGAAAGGAAAGAACAAGAAACTCTTCGTCAAAAATATAATGCAGTTGTAGTAAAATGTCTCTCTCTCAATTAAACCCCACCATCCTGGCAGTTTAAAGGGGACTTGAAACAGGTATAAATTACATTTCATTATAACAAGAATGAGGCCTCATGTTTTCGATTATTCTTCAAGCTAAATGGAGAATTACCTAACACTCCATTTCTAACAGGAGAAAACTGAAAGGCAAGGAACTGTCAACTTGGTTTATAGTCTCTCGCCAAAATCTGTTTATTCCTCTGCTATACAAGCTTTTCATTCTAACCATCTCCATGACATGGCAGTTTGTACTGTATCTTCTTTTATATTTGCCTATTACTAATAGGATGATTATCTTACACATTCTTGTTTCTGAGAATTAATAAAAGGTTTGCTTCCTACCCTTCCACCTACTCAGAAGCAGTGTCTTCTCATGTTTTGCTTGCTAAAGCACATGTGGTCCTTTCAAACAGTCTTATTTGACATCTAAAATAGATTAGAAGTCACATCAGAGAGCTATCTGTTGAGTGACAACATAAGTACTTATTAGACTGTGTATATTAAATACATATGCATGGCTATACACTGTACACGCAAGGTTTTAAATATATACCCTAGCTAACTGCCATATGGATATGTTGTTGTAGAAAAAAATATTTATAAAATGTTTTTTCCAAATGTTTAATCTACAGCAGATGCATCTTGCATTCATCTGTTTGGCTTGGCATTCACTACAGGGAGATCTTATTAATCATACAGACCTCCTGTAGTAGAGGAAACAGAGGCTATTATAGGATTCATCTGTTTATGACTAAACAGAAAAAAGGATCTTCATCAAATGAGAGATCCCTCTATGAAAGCTCTGTGAAATGTAGAAGGTTGTGAGTAAGCCACATGTTATTTTTCATCTCACAGCACTGCACACGTTCTCTTCCTTTTTGTATTGCAATATTAAAGCTGGAGGCTGTGTATATCTTCAGGGGGAAATATGTTTAAAAGGTTGTATTGCTGTTTTCCATATTGAGATAGATCTGACTGAAAAAGGTGCATCTGGCCTTCATTTACTCCCCTTCCAATACATCGTTTTCGCTTAAAGGCAATCTCTATCACTGAGTAACTTACTCCATTCACCAGAACATGTCCATGGTATTTAGATAACTACATATAAGGGTTTATGACAAGTATTTTAGAGCATGCTATCCACTAAAATCTCCACTCAAACCTCCCATGTATAATATTGCTATCAACCCAGCTTCATTTCAGAATATAGTGCCAACATGGGAAAACAACCAAAGCTTTACAGCAAAACTAAAAAACCCAAAGTAAAAATATCTCTATTGTTTGGCTGGTTCTCAGTAGTGGCTGACAGCACAAATGTACCTGCACTTTTCTACTGAGAACAAAGTTGCAGAGAAATCTAGTAAAAGTCAGACATGGGGTACGGGTAGATTTGGTCAACCTTCCTAAACCATTCAACTGCAAAGAAAGCCAAACAGGAAGGCGATGCACACCCACCTTGGAAGGCTTTTCTTTTAAAGAGGAACTCCATGCCACGTACCCACTTCCTCATGTGCATTTTGCACAGGTAAATTCCGGCGCCCGCCTTTCAAGGACTACTCATAAAATATGCTTTTAAAAAAACTCAGAGTAAGTCATTTTGAATTGAATTCTAGAGCTGAATGACTAGTTTCTTACAAATCATGTATGGGACAAACATCACTTCCATTCTTATGGACAACATGCTCACCAGTAGATCTCCATTTTCCAAAATATAACTGTAGCCCCCCTTTCCCACAGCTGAGATGTAAGGAAAGCAATTGGGTAGGAAAGGGGATGACTCAGAATAGAGCGAACTCACTCTTGCAGTTGAGCCTCATTGCTGTGGGGTAGGAGCAGAGAGATGAACCATTTCCAACGGATTAGCTGATGTGCTCTCACAAGCAGTCACATGCCCCTGCCCTTAAAGGTCTCATCTGTCCTTGGTCCTGTTTATGCCCCAACTTCCAATTTAAGGTGTACTGCTCTGTTGCTGTTGTTATGCCATGTGATGTTACCCCTGTTTCCTGACTGGATAAGAGGACTTGTTAAGCCCCAATCCAGCAAAGCATACGGTTAAATCAACTATTATTCAGTGAAGTACTCATATGTGTTTACAACCTATGGAAGTTAAAAAGGTGAAATGCTTGCTTAGTGCTTTGCTGACTATGGGTGTACTTAAGTATGTACTAAAAGTTAAGCAGGTGCTTAACTGCTTTGCTGGGGGGGGGCTGAAGAAACTAATTCTGCCAGGTTCAGGGAGGTGCTGAATACCTTTAACAACCATTGAAGTCAAATTGAGGATGTTCAAATTAAGCACTGAGAACTTTACAGGGTTCCAGATCTAATCAGATGAAAAAGTCATGGATGTAATTGAACTGATTTAAAAATCTGAATGAGAGTTTCTCAGGAACAATTTTTGCAGTATTTTCTCACTTCTGGATATTACCTGCAAATATATGTGATTAAAGAACTCACTGACGTAAGCACCTAGTGCCACTGCCTGTGCTTCTCCTCATTTAGTACTGATGCGCACAAAGATTTGATCCAGCTTGGCTCCCATCCAGCTCTAAAACTGCATTTCTCATTATTTTAACACATACAGGCTGGTCAGGTAATGGCCTTGTTACTGGTATTTTGCATTATAAAGTCTCGGTCACCTTTATGCTCTTAAACCTTCTGAACCTTTTGATGCCTGCAGCTGCCTTTTCATTATTCACCAGCCCTTTCTTCATCAGTTCCTGACTCATCCTCCTCTGTTTTCTTTTCAGCTGTAATTTTCTCAACCATCTATCAAATATCCATGTTATTTTTGGTCTTCTAAGATTTCAGAACCAAGAAGCTGGATCCTCAGGGGATGTAAATCAGCATATATCCTAGTTATGAGCAGTTTTCCATTAGTTTTCACCTGCTCAGGATCTGGACCAGACGTAACAAGAGTGATTCTTCATTTCTCTGAGCAAAGATTTTCATTTATATTGATCATCCCTTTTCCAGCTCCTGCTTTGGCCTGCTCAACCAATTCTCTTTTTTTTCTGCAGAGGCAAACGTTGCTGCTGGCACTGCTCTCTCATATTTAATAGAACATACAGACTTGTCTTTCATTTATTTTACACTCAGTCATCCATATTTAATGTTACCCACACTTGACTTTTTGACTCCTTTTAATTACATATATTGAATGGCGCACATCCCTGTCGGATATTATTGTCTCCGTTATCTAAAAACTCAGCACTATCTACATCCGTTGACTGAACTAGCCTTGATGGCCCCCCCCCACCCTTGGAGCAACTCATGGGTGACTTTAAAAAACTACTGCATTGCTTTCCTCATCCTGGGGCAAGTGGGCAGTCTGGTTTGATCCCTTGGAATCAGTTAAAGAAAGGTATACTTCCCCAAAAAACAGGGAAGATCCAACCATGACCTCTTTTCTGGGCTGCTCCTCATATACTGGCCAAAGAGAAAGAGCTAATGCTGGTATAACGGGGTCATAGGAAAGTAAGAATGACTCACAAAGTCATCTAGTCAAGCCCCCTGCTCAAGACAAGATCACCCCTGGCTAAACCAGACCAGTCAAATGTCTATTTAACCTGGTCTTGAAAATTTCTACTCTTCTCTGTTCCAATGCTTGCCTACCTTCATAAGTCAGACAGGTCTTCCTAACCTCTACCCTAAATTTCCTCTGCTTCAGTAGGAAGCTGTTGCTTTTAGTCCTGCCTTCTATACCCACAAAGAAAAGTCTGTCTCCATCCTCTTAGCAATCATCCTTCTGGTATTTCAAGACTGTTAGCATGTTACCAAGGCTTTATGCAGCCAATGCAGGTAGCCTGCATCATTCCCCACTCCTGACACTCTTGGCATCGGCTACAGATAGTTTTGCTGAATAGCAAAACCCAAGGCAACTGCTAAGCAGCAGGTGGGATAACATGCCAAATTCAGGTAATTTGCCTTTATAAGTATATTGACAGGTAGAAGTCAATTGTGTTATTTCAATATAAACACAGCTTAGATTTATGTCAGAGTGATTCATGGATTTCCCAGGTCTCCCTTGGATATGAGTGAAAACACTAATGAGGCTCTAAGAACAAGGATTCATGGACAGAAACTGTCATGATATGTTAGTTGTCATTCCTGAGAGGATGTGCGATCTAGGACAGGAATAGGAACTTTCTGTAATCCCGTTTTGTCTTCCAGATATTCACCTTCACCTTCACCTTGAATTGCAGTTAGACTGTTTTGACAGGGAGGGAGACAGCAGATAACTGTGTGCAATCTTCACCTGATGCTCTTCACCCCCCGACTCCACACAACCTCACGCTCTCTTGCTCTCTCACTGCCACGCTCTGCAATGCAAAGGCAGATTCTTATTTCCTTTTTATTTATGGGGAACTGCAAGCAGAAAAGTTATTAAAACTGTCCTGGGTTACAGAACCAGGATTAGCACTCTGACCCTAGAAATAGAAGTTGCCACATGAAGCAGATCAGTTGGGCCAGGATCCACTTCACTGGATAAAACACATGCTGCTTGTTGTCCCACCTGTTGATCTTGCAGTTCAACAGGTGACACGTTCTCCTGGGGCTTGAAAGACCTGGTCTTGCATGCCCCCGTGCAGGATCAGACCTCTCAAACCCCAGGAGGGCCTGACCTCTTCTCCCTCCTACAGAGATACACCCAGGGAATCTGGGGAGACATCTCTGAAAGTGGGGAACTGGGGTTTCCTCTTTGCAGAGACATGCCCTGAGACTCCCTAGGTCATGTCTCTGCAAGCTGGAAAGCCAAGGTCTCCCTACTTACAGAAATATGCCCCCAGAGATCCCAGAGGATTTTGGTTCTTCTATCCCCACACTATTCCTCCAAGGCATGTTAACCTGTCTGCCATTAGAAACCTAATAGAGGCCTTTGTTTTGTGGGGGCAGGACAGTGGTTGAGAAGCTGAGTTTGGTCAAACTGGATCAAGGTGCATTGGCAAAGCCGGATATGACAACTAACCTAGAAAGCTCATTCAACCCATAATCATTTTTAAATGCAAGTGCTCCACATAAGGCCCAGCAAAATATTGCCCTGTGCTATAAAATAGGAAGTTCAGGAATGAATAAAAATGAGGTCCTGGAAAACATTACTTGAAAGACATTTAAAGCCTTTCTCTAATTATTCCTCTTCATCTGCATGTTCTTTGATCCTCATTTTAAAGAGTGATGAGTCTGCTCCGGATTCCCATTGTTATGGGAAAGTTCCAGAAAGTTGTAAGTAATAAAACAGCCCCTCGTGTCACCGTTCAGCAGCACCAGAGGGAAAGCATTGACTTCCTGACTCCAAAATCTCGATTCAGGTTAAAACGTGTGTATTTTTTTGAGACTAAAATGGAAAGAACTGAGACAACAGTCTTGTGAGGGCAATGGACATTAACTCCCCAAAGCCTTCATTCCCTTTGAAATGATTTCTTGCTGATTAATGCAACTCTTGTCTAAATTCTACTTCCAGTCCTCATTTGCATATTTGAATTATTAATAAGGCTTGTTTTCAAACCTAGACTATGGGCCAGATGCTGCACTAGTAAGAGTCGGTGATGTAAAATAACCTTAATAAAGCTACATAAATTTAAATCATCTGAACATCTGGCTCAGTATACAGAGATTCCCAGCCTTACGTTTATTCTCTCTTTTTCAACCATAACATGGATTTTTTCCAATACTCATTTTACATAAACTAAGTTATCCAGATCATAGCAGCAGCTTAATTATCAGGTTACTCGAAACTCTATTTTACCTAACCCATCTGTTCAAGCAGATACAATATTTCATTACCTGGAAAAAAGTGGGGAAAAACTCAGCTTCACAATCTCATGGGGAAAAAAGCACAAAAAAAATATTCAAAGAAAAATTGTGAATTTGGGTAGAAGCATTCTTCAGAATATGACCACACTAACCTACCCATCGTTTCCTACTCTTCCCCAAGACAGCTGCCATAGCGCAAGTTAGTCAGCAACAAATGGAGCTAAACATCATTTGAAATTCAGTTCAGGCTTTTACCAAGTAAATGTGTTGCCATTTACAAAGCTCATGAACTATACAGCTGGATTCTCATTTGCAAAATATATGTAAGTACCTTATTTTGTTGATACCCAAATCACTATCCCTCTAATATATTGAATATACTGTATCCAACATGGAATTATGTCTCTGCTCATGTGCTTTTTATTCTTGTTGTATGCTACTGAAGCGATACAGGCAAATTCCGGACTTACATGAAGCCTCTACAAAGTGAGTTCAGGTGTATTTTGAACCATAGGACTACAGGCTAAGCACTTTTAGGTTCATTTCCTGAAATGCTTTAATGCTTCATACATAATATTTTATAAAATTTGAGGCACATGTTCCAATGAGAGATGTTTATACTACTTACTAATTATTAAGCCTTGTGTGACCCATAATTCTTTAATAATTCATCCATTTTTCTATGCAATATCTCGAGATACTATATACAGTCGCTTAATGCTGCATTTTGAATGGTAGAAAGCAAATCATCACACTTCACCTCTGTTTTTCATGGTTCAGACATGTCTGAAATATAATGAGAGCAGGGATTTGTCTGCCCTGATTTAATTACTACAATCCAGATAACTCTGTCAATCAATTTTTCTCCTTGTGACTCCTGGCAGGGTGAAAAATGCCTTCATTATTAGGACTGATCGTTAGTGGATGTGAAGTTGAGAAGATGATGAAGATGAGTTGTTGGCTCTGGCAGCGAATTGACCCATCAGTGTCATTAAGTGAACTCCGGCAAGCCCAGTAACTCCCAGCGGGCAAATCACTGAATTCCTCAGCAGCAAAGGTCTGTGTCTGTCTGCACTAAAGCACTTGAAAATTTACACACATGCAGTCTGCAGTAATTTGATGGATAACTAAACAATTACGCTGGCAGTAACTGATTCATCCTTCCTTTTTTACAAAAGAAACAACTTTTAAGATACCATATTTTACATTCCTTTTTATGTGACAGTTTAAATAACACTCAGTTACATCTATTGCCCTTTCAACTCCACATTATAACAGTCGAGCATAGAGCTCCCACAAACTCCCAAAGCCCAAATAATCTTTATTAACAATGTCAATTGCAAATCTAACTCTTTTTTTTTTTTTGTCCTAAACACTAAAGGACACGGCTGAGCCATTTTAAGGAGCGTGTTAGCATTTTTAATTTTTATCTCTGTTTTTTCAACCTGCGGTAAAACACACCCGCGTGCACACACGCACGCCTTGGTTACAAGCAATCTAATGAGATCTCCTTGATCGCTCTTCGTAAATTATGCTTTTAATTGCAAAGTGTAATTTTGAAGCACTGACTAATTAATCTTTTAAAAAAATAATAATAGTGGCAGTGATTACCAAGCTCAAGCACAGCAAAAAGAGCTATTTGAATGGAGAATTCTCTGCTGAAATTAAAGGGTGACTCAAGAGACCTCAGAGAGGTTTTTGTCTGCCTGGGCAGGAGTGAATCACAGCTGAAGGTTGAACTCGTTGCACAGGCAGTTCAAATGAAAGACTAGACAAAAACGAGCTGAAAGCTGCATCCTGGTGTAACCCACCATGGGGGTGTGTTACAGGTGTCTCGCTGCACCAGGTATGCAGGAGGTATGAGTCTGGCACACTCCAGCTTTGACCAAGGAGGTCCTCTGGCTATACCCATCGTTACAGCTACGATGGCAACCACCAGATTGGTTCCTCTCATCTTGCCAACTCGCCTCCCACAATATCCCAGGATGACTTTCCCATTAAAGTACTCCAAACAGAAATGGAAAAGGATGTTTTCCTTAAGGGCTGAGATTTCTAGAGCAGCCCCCATGGCTGCCATTCACAAGACGACTCAAGTAACTTTATGCGCTACCAGTAGAAAGTTTAATTCTCACTATTTTAGCTACTGCTTTGGCTGCTGGAGCCATTTCTTAACTTATTTCTATTAGTACTTTACAGTCAGTTTAGTTTTATTTACAAGTGAACAAGATGGGAGGCAGTTACTCGGGCTGGGAGGGTGCTGGACTTGTGCTAATTGACTCATCTCAGCAGTTGGATCGTTTGGGGTGGCTGATTAATGCTGCGAGTCAGACAAACTCCGGATGTGCTAAATAGCTGGAACTTTTCCTGAACCTTACAAACCTCTGAAGTATTTTCTAGCTTGATGCCTCAAGATCTAGTCAACCACAGAGAAAGCCATCTCAGGTTCTGTCATGACACAGGCATCTTGATGCTCCCCAACTTGCCCATCCTGCAGCCCTTCCAGACAATACTACTGATGATCGGGGCAGGGTTATGTCCTGGCTGATCAGGGTTTAGAGCATTTCTGCTTTGTTCCTCCAAAGTGATTCACAGCTACAGTGGGAGTTGAGCCCCAGCAGTTATATGCCAAATGGCACCTGTGCTAATTAATCAAATTATTCAATCAAATTATTTCAATTAAATTAGTTGCCTCAGATACTGCCAATGAGCTGCAGCCAGCAATCAGAGGCCTTGTGTGTACAAAATAGTCTCTGCCCCCAAAATTTGTCAATCTAGCCAAACAAGTAGCCAAAGCATAGGAGCAGTGACAGAAGCAGGAAAAGTTGATCATTCATCCTTATTTTTTGATTTCCCTTAAACCTTTGGCCTGGCTGGAACTAGGCTTCCACCCCAATGCTGAACAAACACAGCGAGGTCTGCAGGTCTCCTCTGGTAAATACTTGCATTCTGGTTTATTCCTGACCTCTCTTCCTACATATGAAAAAGCTAGAAAAAGGCTTTAATATGTCAAAATCCTCTTGTTTCCAGCCTCTGTGAACTCAAGTGAGCTCTGAACCAGTTTCTTTAAAAAACTTTCCAAAACAAAGGACATTTCGGCTGACAGGTAGCCTGAGAAGCTTCACCTGTAAAAACGTTCTTCTCCACCTCCCCCTTCCCCACAAAGAAAGCTCAATAAAACATGAAATGGCTCCGGCTGTAACAGATCTTGATCGTTTGGCTTCATGGCCCATACTGCGTCCAGCTTTCTATTCTGCATCTTTCTGTAAATGGAGCAAACTCACAAACTGCAGGGATATAAGAGAGGAAACGTAAATTTGGAGGGGAGTGAATGACATGGTTTGAGACTAGAATTGCTCTTGACAACTTAACCACGGAGTTGTGCTAGCTGCTGCTGGTTGTGATACTAAGGAAAGACAGGCCCTGGCACCACTGGCTCATGGCAGGCGGTACATTACTGCATGAGCAGCTGCAAAGAAATCAACAGGCTTTCCTGTGGGCAAAGGTGCATGCTGTGAGTGAGTAATGGCAGTATCTAGAATTAGTCCATACATTCAAAGCCAAATCCAAACTGATCTTGTAAGCAACTAAGGCACAATTTAGATGCCAAAGGCAGAGAGAGAGCCATCCCATTCAGCTTGAGTGGGTTATTGGACTTCAGACTGAATCAGACGTCAGACGTCAGAGCTAATCGGGCTGTCATAGATCCTAGTTCAAGTCAGTGCCTCCTCTTTGCCCTGTCTGGACCCCAACAGGATGAAAGTATGTTCCTTGCAGACCTGAATCAGACCCAGGAGCTCAGACATCCCTGTCCTTGGCATCTCTAAGTGGCTCTCACTGCTTCCCTGCAGAATGACAAAGTGCTCTGGTTCACCCTTGGGGGGTAAAAGGAGCCTTGCCCTATGTGGATCACCCCCTGGGGAAAGGATGCCTACATTTTAGGCACTGCCATACCTAAATAGACATGCCTATGAGGCCAATGGGATCAGGCTGGAGTGACTAAAATTCAGTGTATGCTTGCAATCACTGAGAGCACTTAGAGAGAGTCAGGACCAGAGGAGCAGCAAGTACTAACATGGTAGAGGTGCCATGTTTTGCAAGATGGCTTAAATAAAGCAATTCAGCTGCATCTGGCTGAACTGCTGGCTTCCTTGCTTCAGTCAAAAGACACCAGGGGCCTTCCTGAGCCCTGGGCGTAGATGGAACTTACATTCCCAAATTGGAGTTTCTGTGGCTGTAATCTGAGAAGACCGGCTCGGAAAACTGGCTCCAAAATCATCCCTAAACTGGAGGCAGCGCTAAGAGGTCCTTAAAGCAAACCAATAATTTTTAGTAATCATGAAAAGTAAACATAATTCAATATATTTACATTAAAGCACTCAGTGCAGATATGGCCGCAGTGCCTCATAGAGGAGAGTATTATACTTGTTACTTGCAGGAAGCACTTTACAGGTTTCCTTCAATTGTGCTCATGGTTCAGACGTATCCCTGACTTCAGTGGAATTACACTGGGGATGAATTTGGCCCATTTCCTGAGGCAGAAAGCCAGGGGTCTGAAGTGGGATTCTGCTAAGTGTTGCCATCTGCAAAATGTTATATCCAGTATAGGGCAGAAACAGATGACAAACCCTTTTCCATCTACAGCCCTGATTTAAATAAACAGTTGTAGCTGTTATTCAAATGGACATTAAAAAATAGGCAGAATTAAATGCCTAGAATGACCAAGGCTTTGAGGAAAAAAACCCCATCCTTCAGTGGCCAAAGAAAAGCCTCACAGTGTCACGTAAACCCTGCTCACTCAGTGACCAAGGAAGTCTCTAGTTATCAGGATTAAACTGGTTCCTCTGTCACAATGGGCACAGAAAATAAAAATATGCAAGCATGTTCCTTCTAAATTACTTTATATGATAGTGTACTGATCAAAGATTTTCCCCATTTCCATCCCTTGATTTCTTCAGTCCCACCCTTCCACAGACTGGAGTTGTTACAGCCTAGTGTCCAGCAACAAGCAGCTGAAAGTCCTTCCTTCCTGGCCCAACAATGAACTTGGAGCAGAGGGATGGGTGATGGCTCACAGGGCTGAAGAGCTCCTCTGTCAGGCCACATAAGGACCTGACATTTCTGCCTCTGTAAAAGTTTCAAAAGATGCTTCTCTGCTTTGGCAGTAGCCTATCCTTTGGTCATAAGATGCCACCCTCAACCATGTGAGCCATTTTCAAGTGAGTGCAGACAGCATGATTCCTCTTAAGAAAGCAAGGCTCTGCCTTTAGCCATGATTTTTCTATGATTATAGGAAACAGTAAATGTGCATGCATATATACAATTGCATACAAATGTGCATATGTATATATGCAAATGTACATGCACATACATACATATACATGCTTGTTAACTCTGAGCCCATAAAAGCAAGCAAGCAAAGATACAGCTACCTCATTTTTCCCCAAACAGGCTACAAGCTTGAAGGGCAACCAAGTCTAAATTAAAATGCATTGCTTTGACTATAGACTCAGGATCATTTTGTATGACAGAACCCGCATGTCTCAGAATGAAAAATAAACTGCTATAGTCAGAATGCTGAAAGGATTGACTTGGAAAACTGCAAATTGAATGAGGAGAATTACTTTGGCTAGACACATACGTCATTAAGAATTATTGGCAAAGGGATTTCAACAACACTGGATGCCCAAATGAGAGAATTTCAAGCTTAAAAGAAACTGATTTAAAAACCTTTAAAGATAAACTAAATGGGCTGAAGATCGCTTTATTTGGCAACCCTGCGTGCCACGGATACATGTTGTACACAATGAAACATATGTAATTGAAACCTACTTTTTTGGAAGCATTTAGGTAGGTAGCTTGGACATGTTTTCAAAGAAGTCCAAGTGAAGAACAGCAGATGTGGGGCTTTTTTACTAAGCTACCCTATTCTCAGCATTGAGAAGATAACACATTCATGTACGGCAGTTCAACCAGAAAGTTTTACAAAACTGGTTAAGGAAAGCAGGAACTCCAGGAGGTTTTTCCTCTGCTCTCTCTCCAGAAAGCCTCTCTCGTCTGCTTTGCACAAGGAGATCTCAGGATCAAATCCTCAGCCAGCATGAACTGGTCCCTCTCCACTGAGGTTAACTGAGCTGTATCTGCTGAGGATCTGGCTCACAGCGTTCAAAATGCATATTTGTTCTTTTATTGTTACAGCTTTATTTTGTGGGTATCCTGGTGTTGATCTGATATGTTGGCAAGACACGCATGCAGCAGGGAAAAACCTGGATGGCATTGTTAGATGTGTAGACAAGCTGAAATACCTTAGAAATGTGACACAGATGGACAGGCAAATCAGATTTTTGAGTCCTCCACTCAACTGAGTCACATTTGAAGGAAGCAGCAATAACCTACGTGAATATTCCCAGCACCTTAAGTTTTTGTTGTCTTTCACCATGATCAGTGATTGACCTTCTTCCTTCTTTGGAAATCGTGGGCTCAAACTTAAGACAGTGAAAGTAGAAGCAAACGAATGTCACTGTTTGCAGTTACAGGTTTCCCTCGCTTTTTGTGGGTTCTGCATGTGCGAATTTGCTGTTATGTGATTACCCTTTTTATATAAAAAATTCATGACATGCAAGGTAAATTCACTCTACAGTCTTCCACCACACCGCTCATATAAGTCAGCTGCTTTGTGCAGTGCATTGTGGGAGTGACAAGCACCAAAATAGTCTCCCGTGTGGATCTGTGCTCTTTGCTCGCTGCCCGCGAGACGTGTTTCTGTAGTCATCATCCCCATTATGACAGTGTCCTGTGCTGGTGTGCACTGTCTGCTACTGGTGAGTACCAAAATTGTCATGTAAAAGTGGTAGAAATGCGTCTGGGGGTCAGTACAGTCAAGGTCTTGAAATATATCCCTATTTGTTACATTGTAAAGTGGGTTCTCTTTACATTACAGGGGTGCAGGTTGTAGCCATGCTGGTCTAAGGACACAGGCAGACGAGGTTCTTTGGATGAATCTGATATCTTTTATTAGACCAACTTCCGTTTATGTGAATTTGAGTTATGCGCTGTTTTCCAGCAACGCATGTGGCAGCATAAAGCGAGGGAAACCTGGCACACAAGATCTGAACCTTTAAGACCAATCATGAAAGAAATAAAGCGAAGCACTATGAGAAAAGCATGGGGAAACTCAACAGTCTTGAGTCACTGAGGTTTTTTGGAAATTTCCATCTCAGTCTGTAAGAGTTTTGCATTTGAGTGTTATTCTGAATCAAGGGGTCAACCGACCCAATAACTCAACTGAAATTAAGGTAACACCAAGTACAGGGCCAGGAATTCAGTCTTCCCAAGAACACTTCAGCCTTGCCATAAGCTATACTCTGTGATGTGTTCCTCCTCCATCACCTCCCACTTCATTATCCCACATATTGGTCTCCACAGATGCTTTGCCTTTCCACCTCCCTCCAAGGCAATCAAAGCTTATAACCAGTCATCTGAAAAGTATCTCCATACAGCTGCACTTTTGATGTCCCATGGTGCATAAGACAGCCATAATAAAGCTGATAGCAGTGCTGGTAATGCTGACAGGATACATCCTAGTGTTGTAATTAGGCAGATGTGGGCCAAATTTTGCCTTCTGTAACACTAATTAATTTAAACTTCCTCCAGATGAGCCCCTCTCCAACTCATCCTTATGGCACATCTCCCTCTCATCTAGCTGGGACCCAGTGAGTTGTCCTATTAGCAATATAGGAAGGGCAAACTGGTTGGGGCCCCTCTAGCACATCTCTCATGGTAATAAACCCCCAAATGAAAACAACTGTGTTACAGCAATACAGATGCAGAGTAATTTGTTTATACAGATTTAGGTGGGATTGGGAGTTGGCCCTGTGGGTTCATCCCACGCCTAGTTGCTTATAATCGTTCCATAACATTTTCTCCACTAAACACCTGCCTGACTTGATTTAATACATCCACACCTGCAGTTTCTATAGTTGCCTCCAAGAGGCCAGTCAAAATGAATCACCCTCCACATGAAGCAATTTCTCCGAAATGCTTTTTCTGCCTGGCCCCTTTCTTAATCATCTTTGGGCTCCCATTATTTCTAGCAGGCAAATTATTAAATTGCCATTAGATGATTTTTTCCCCTCCTGACTCTGAGTCAAACAGACTAGCACACCACTCAATCCTCGCATACCTTTTACAGTCAGGCTTTTGGCCTGCTTCATATTGCCATCCGTCAGAAGACGTCACTGACAGTTTCACTAAACTCCTTATGTGAATAAAATATATTCTGTCAAAAACTGTCCAGGACGAAATGCATTTTGTCAAACCCCTTGATCTAGTCAATACAGAATATTAATCCTGCCAAGCAACTTAAAGCATTTTGCTGACAAACTCCCATCTTTCCAACACTGTAAACCATTACACAGCCAGATTTTTTGTGTTGAAAATAACGCTGGTTGTTAATAATCACTGGGTTGGCAACAAAATTGCTTTCCCTTCCCCATGCCTACATTTCGCAGATGTCCGGCAATGAACTATTGTCACTGACTGCACATTTAGGCAGAGGAAAGCTTCTTCATCTATTCTGATATTGCTTTACATTTGCGTTTTTCACTGGGCTTCACTTTGACCTGTTCAAACCCAAACCTGCCCATCAAGTTCCAGTAAACCTCAGAGACTAGACAGGTTAATATAGCTAATCATATGGCCAGAACAACTATCCAGCCTGACCTCCTGCTTAACCATAAGGGGGTTTTTTAATTAATTTCGGCTTTAGCTGCAGCATCACTTTTAGCAATAACAGATCATTTGGGTTCCAAATTTTCCTGTTACAAACAACCCACCACCACTCTGAGTAAGCAGTTTCCAATGGTTAATGACCCGCCACGTTCAAAAATAGCACCTTATTTTGAGCCTGAATATGTTAAATATATTTTCAGAGTTTTCCCTTCAACCACCTCCCCAGTAACTAACCCATAACCTAATTTCTAATTTTGATTACAAGTGACTAGATCCAATGCCAAGCATCTGGTTATAGGAACAGAGGGTGTCAAACAGGACTGGAAAAGCTCGGGGAAAGTGATTTCACTTGGTACTTTCCTCTTTGGCCTATTAGAGTCATTACAAGCAATGTTACTTTATATGCAAGGAGCTAGCCATGACTTTGAGGAAAAACAGAGAAAAGTGTTTGTTCCCAAAATAAGCAAGCAATCAAAAAATATGTAACGCAGGGCTGCCTCCAAACAGTTGCACCCACTTCTCACATATGCGGCATGTTTCCAATAGCAATGCTCAAATTTCAGTAATGCTAAACAGAAACTGTAGACTTTGTTCCCAAGTGAAACTCAGTGCCATATGCATAAGTAATATAGAACAGTCTTCCCCTATTTATATTTGCTTTCAGTTGTCCCTGTAAGTATCCAGAAAAATTTAAGACTCTTAATCTATTTCAAATGCAACTGAAATAATTATTGATAATCTGTCTGGTTGGATGGGGAACTCTTTCAAATGGGGAATAACATGCCAATCAATATGAAAATACCTTGCATTTGTGCAAACTTCTACATCTCTTGTGGTGCAGACTCTAAGCTGAATGTTAATTTGCAGGTTCATTGTAAAACCTGCAGCATATTTTGATTTATAATTCATAGTAACAATGTTTAGCCCTAACAGAAAATTAATTTTGGAAACACTTTGGGTAATTAAATTAAACTGCAAAGACATCCTACCTGCTGGAGGTAGAGAGGATAGATGGTGAACAGATTCATAAAGCAAACGGGGGAAGAAGTGGGCTGTGAAAGCTATCCAAAACATGCACTGAGAAAGAAAGGAGCCTAGCCGGATCCCATTCTTTTTACTAAGGCCAAGCTCCTAGTAAAAATATGGGAATTTTATTCTGAGTGACAAAGGAGGGATCAGGCCCTAAACATAATAAATTATATGAGTTCATCAAGAGCTGTGTAGATCACAACATTTAGGTACAGATTTTGGCTTTTCCCACCACACACTAAAGAATTTCTAAGATTTTGCCATAAAATGTGGACTGCATTTTTTGTCTTCTGAGTGCTGCAGCTCTTGCAAACACAAGTTTATCAAACGGTTTATTGCCCTGTGCCATGCATGCCATTTGGGACATCTCTGAAGGTTCACATTAGATGTAGAGTGAACCACAGGACATAGTTACAGTGACATTTCCAAACTCATCACCTACTTGTCCTACCTTAGGAAGCCCGCACTCACAGGCTGTGTTGCCAACAAGACTTAATAGCAGACCTGCCTTAAAAAAATCCAGGGAAAGATTTGTTTTCTGACCAAATTAAATTTTTCATAGAAAATGTCTCGATTTCCTCAGAAAATGTCAAGATTTTGTTATAAAAAAAAATAATGTCTGAAAAGGAAAGCAAGTTTTTAGCTTGGGGCTGAAGGATTTTGTTTTTGCTGGAAACTCAATATTGTCTGCCAAGAAAAGCACAGTTTTTCTCAGCCTTTTCAGCAGGAAAACAATTGCACTTATTTTCCAACAAGCTTCAACGGCAGCATAACTAGGGTAGGGCAAGCAGAGCACCAGCTCCAGGCACTGATGAGGAGGGGGTGCCAGAATTTCCCCCCAGAAGTCTTTGCCATGTTATGGGTACAGGAGCCTCACAGGAGCCAAGCAGACAGCACCACACCAAGCAGAATATCAGGGGGGTTGGAAGCAAATGCTGCTCCCCTTGGTTAAGTACAGACAGTCAAAAAAGCCCGAAGCTGAGCTGATTCAATCTTCACAGCTTAGTCCAAATTGCAAAGATTGAATTGACAAGCAAGTGAACAGACATTCATTTTTGATTCTGGAAATGCAGCCACATACCTGCAGTGGTCCAGAAGCCAGGGGGCCCTAAAGCATGCCTCCCTGCTTGGTTGAAGCAGACAGGGCTAGCCCACCCACCTTGCGGTGGGGAGGGGGAAAGGGGGGCTTGCAGGGAGGTGCAAAGCTCCTAGGATGCCAGAGGACTGTGAGTTAACTTAAATCTGGAGGGGATCTGGAACAGAAGTTCAATAAACCGATTTAATCTAAACCAGTTAAGTCTGATACTCCATCCACCCAGGTTTATCTTAAACCAGCTTCTGCCATTTTGAAGGTGGTTTATGTGCACTGAACTTCTGTTGTGTTGCTCATTTCAACCACTTTCTGATCATTTGTACCACTTTGTGTGCAACGTCTGTCCCTACCACTTGTGTTCCCCAGTAGAGAGCCTTAGCCAGAGCAGGCACAGCTCTATACCCAAGATGTATGAATCAGGGGAGTAAGGGAGAGAGCAAATGGGGCACCAGGCTCAGCTCCCAGGGAGCCTGGCCATCAGGCTGCTGCCACCTGAGTGGAGCTAATGCCATTACAGAAGTAGCAGCAGTGGTGGCAGCAGGAGGAGCACCCCCTCCCCCCACCTTCATGTCTACAATGGTCAATATAACCCTGCATGCCCTCTTCCCCTGCCCCACCCCACGCGCTCACTCAATGAGCCTGCTATGTCTTTGCACTCCAGTATCCAGTAATGGTTAGTGAGCACAAGCATAGGCCACCAACCAGCCAGCACATCATTATAAACATTTAGGTCAGGATCTGTCTTTTTCTGTAAGCGTGTATGGCACCTAGCTTGGCTAGTGACAGATGCCTGCACACTTGTTCACATACTGCTGTGAGATTTACTTGGGGTTTATATGCTGAGCTATATTTCACGCAGATCTGGAAGGGACAGATGGGGTGCTATCCTGGGGCAAGAGATGCAATGATAATGTGTTACCAGTAGTAGTAAAAACTTGTGCATGTAGTAAATCCCTAGTCTAGGACAGAAGCAGAGAGACTAAATGTAAATCGTGTAACTTGCACCAGTAGCTTTTCCCCCGTGATTCCCTTCAGAGGTAATTTTCCACCTGACTGTGTGAAGTTACTCCAGTGTAGGCTTTAAAAAAATCTGCTCACTACTTTTTCATCCTAGTATAACATAGATTACACTGGTATAACCATATCATCTGTCTACATCCTGGTTCTCCTACAATAATGGTAATGATACCATCTAATTACATCAAAATTAGCAGATTCAATTACAGAACATGAAGGATGAAATCTTCCTAACCCTATCATCAGCCATCCCCACCAAAACTCATAAAAGCAAGGAGAGTGCAAGTAGCTACAATCTGGTATTATTTAAAGTCTCAAAATCTCTGGATTGTACCAGGTTTAACAATTCTCTTTCAAATCTAAACATCTGAAGCAGGAAATACAAACAGAATCATTCTAGTAAAAATATTTCACATACTTAAAATGATTGCCTTGTGAAGTCTCAGGGCTTTTCTTTCCAAATAATTTTTATTAAGTATTTTCTCCTTCCAGCTGAAATAACAGTGCTGGGCCATTCTCACTAGTCCTTTCCTGTACTCTTCCCATAACCAAAACAAATCATCACAAGAAACAATATGGATGAGACATTGCCAGGCATGGAGACGCTTTGTGTGTTCTCCTCGCTGGAGTCAAGTCTTCACCCGCTGTGAAGAAGAGTCGTTGTCTGGCTGTGCTTCACGGCTCCGGCTGGTGCTATTAGAGGAACGACATGGAGGCCCGGTAGACTTGCAGTATAAGATTCAGAGAGCTGCATGTAAGTTTTTTCCTACGCTCAACCTAACATTTTCAAGATGCTATTGCTCTTTCCAAAGAAACCTTCATCAGAGTGCAGTCATGATGGACCATGGTATGCCACGTGCTCTACCTTTTACGCTGCATCTACCTTTTAAAGGAGCTTAAGACTTCATTTCTCATCATGTACAGTTCTGAAAGGGAATCTCTCTTTGCCAAGATGGACCCAAGCCATGACATATGGACTTAGTCTAGACTCTATAGATCTAATCTTCAAAAGTGCCTTCTGCTTTGAAAAAAAATATTGGGGCACAACCATCAAAAACAGCTTTTTGAAGTATTTGGGCTTGAATTCCCCCCAAAACGCAAACAAATTTAGTCTTTTACTTAGGTTTACCTCAAACCCCTTCATGAAGAAGCACATCCAACCACAGATCCAAATTCTCCCAAAGTTCAGTGCCATGAGGAGGAAGCGGTTTTTGCAGGCAGCATTCCAGTTTAGATTCATTTCTGCTAGGTCGGTTCCAGCGTGATGGTGAAATACAAAATACAAAACCAAAATGCCGCAGAAATGCACAAGTAAAAGCACTTGATTCTAAAATACAGTATTTTTTACTTCTGGTTTTCTTGGGTCTTGAATGAAACTAGCACTCCAGGAAATGAGGAATTCTTAACGGATAATGAGAAGAGTATTCTGTCGCTCTTGGAAATCTTGCTGAAATGGTAGAAGACCATATCTCTGCTCTTAAGTCATCCCAAGGATCACTTCAGAAAAGTTATCCTGGCCCAATGTGCATGATCACCTGCCAAATGTTAGGCACCATCAGCACTAAATCACTTCTTAGTTAGGCCACGTTAAAGGGAACCTGCTGACTCTTCCGATATGATTTGTAGCAGGCCTGACTTTCAAAGGTGCTTAGCATCCCCTACTCCAACGGAAGTCAGCGATTGCTGCAATCAGCACCACTGAAAACCAGACTCTGCTGCAATTTCACGATAAGGGCAGATGCCACAATGCTTAATAACAGCAAAGATGAAGCTGCTGAGGTTTCTTGACGCCACTGAAAATAATGGGCTGGGAGAAACTGAGCCATTCATTTCCGGGCAAGCTCTGCCATCCTTATTCCCACGGTGCATCATGACAAAAGAAGCCATTTCTCCAGCCCTTACTGCCTCTTCTTCTGCAAAGCGCTACCCCGTATGACTATGGACCTGTTAAAACTGCACAGAGTCCCTGAGCACTGTTGTGAGCTCAGTCAGCTGGGTGTCCAAAAAGGGAGCAGGAAGAAATCAAACACTGGCTGAAAATACCACCTTCATGGCCAGAGAACAAACAGCTCAGAGGAAGAGATGCATTTCCCTGGCTGCCTCTACCAGTGAATCACTGAACTCAAGAGAAGTCCTGGGGCCTGAGTTTCATTTAGACTGAACTCCCTTTGTTTTACTGTGAAGGAGCCCACACCCACCCTTATAACACTGGGCTCATTTTAAGGCCGACTTGAAGTGTCCAAGCTGTATAACGGAGCCCTTCCTCCAGATGAGCTCCTCTCTGCATCTCTTCATACCTCCGGACCAGACTGCACTTTTCGGCACTGGCATAATAAAAACAGCTTTGCTCATTGTTCGCTTTTGTGGGATTCGTTTCCTTTCCTGCTTTGATGTCACAGGAAAACGGGAATATTAGTCACTGGAGAGAGGAGGAGGAGGAGGACGAGCAAAATGAAATAAAGGAAGAGCTTTAACAAACCCAAAGGAGAGCAAGAGGACAGGGAGGTCGGAAGACACAGATGAAAAACAAATAGCTGAAAAGTAAACAGGAGGCCTCAAAAAGGAAACAGGCAAGTAAGAATAACAGGAGGAATCTCAAAAATACAGAAACCAAACAAACCAAATATAAGATCGGTTGAATCGAAACAATAGTCTCTTCCCTACATATCGAAGGCCCAGTAGGAGCTAGAAGAGAAACCAACCTCCGGCACTGTCATCAGAATAAGGGCTGCAGGAACTGGCCTCACATGAAAATTTCAGGTCACATAGAATGGCTTAGTCCCACTTAAATGAACACCATAATGACAGCGGATGCTTGCTGTGACTTTTGCCCAGTATGGTTTATTTCTTATCAGTATATTTATGCTTTTATGATAACTTCCTACATTTTCCCAAACACAATTTTCTAACTGCATTACATGTACGTGCCAAATTGCCTGGCCACAACCAAAATAGAGATGTTGACAATTTTTCAGTGCAAGTGTAAAACTGAGATGTTTACAGAGACATATTAGTTTCTCAGGGCCAAGATATAAGAGAGTGGACAGAAAGACCCCAGAACAGCTATTAGTCCAGGGACTGGCCCCAGAAGAGAACAGACTCAAACCGAGGCCTCCTACATTCTGGAGGGAGCCCCAACCACCACGCCATCAGCTCTTCTGAGTCTGAAGAAAGGCCCTCTAGTTTATAGGATGGATTATCAGACTAGTATAATGCTACAGGGTACAGTGACCCTTTCACAGAGAAACACTTAAAATTTCCCCGAGCCAGTTCTTGACATGAGCTTGTTAGGTGATTCTGAAAACAGCTCCTTCATGCTGCGGGATCATTTTACTTGGTTCTGCACAAAGAAGACACTTGCAGAGGAATACGTAAGTACAATCTCCTGAAGAATATAAACAGCTAGAATAGAGATGGGAAGAAAGCAGCTGGCCCCTGAACACTGACTTTTTTACCTTCCACTCAGTTACATATGCTACTCACTGCCAACAGCGCCCAAGAGAAGGCTTTTCTCTCCTCTCTCTTTCCTGCAACATAGCCTTTCACTTTTTCTCAGCATACATTTTAATGAGGCTGGACACAGTTTCAGATCCTGATCACTCCCATGCAATTTCCCATGGTCTTAGATTTTGTCTGTTAGTTTACTGTGGATGAAAAGTGCCAGATGGACAGTCCACAATGCTGCAGTCATCTGCTTATTCATGGACTAGGTACAGCAGCAGTGCAAACATCCTCCCACACACTGCCCCATCAATGCATCTCAGCTAAGATCTCGAGTTACTGAGCCCGAGTCCAACCACATTTGCAAATCCAGTGCAACTCCACTGACTGCAGTCCAATTCGACTGTGCCTGGTATCAGGTCCCATCTCTCCAGTGCGGGTGGTGCAAGGATGATTTGGGCTTCATGGCCATTTAGTCACCTAGCATCTCCTTAATGACTGCTGCCAGAATTGCCACTTGGAGGCAATGTGTTGGATGTTTTTCCTGAGGGCTCCAGTCCAATGCCAAAAACGATGCCAGTGATGCTTTGGAATGGGTCCTACCAGAAGATGGCTGAGCTCAGAAACTTTTGGCAGGCCACTAAATAATTACAGATGAGTCTGAGCTCTCAGAAACCTAGGGACTCAAATCCAAGATTTGCTGCTGGCCTCCAGCCCTGAAGCATACAGTGCTGGTGTCCAGTATAAGACCCTGGATGGATAAGCCAAAACCCTTGCCCTGAACATCATTTACTTTCAGGGATGATCCAAACTGCATGAAGACCAGGACCAGAACTGTAGAACTCCAGTTTATCTCTATAATCCAGTGCAATCTGTAATGTATAATCTTATATCTCCAGGAGCTACTGGAGACATGAGATGAATAAGACACAGCACACCATGAGATTGATGCTCTGTTCTGTTGCACCCCAACACTGGCAGACTGATTCTTTCACCCTTGGTAAGACCTTACTCCAAGCACCCCACTGATTTCAGTGAGCCAATTTCCATGGCATTTACCAGGAACAGAACTTCTTCTCAAGAATATTCACAATGATTCTTCTCTGATACCTTACTTACTATGGGATAATTTAGTCAATTGGGGGTCCTTATAAAAATTAGTGAATCAGACCCTAACTATCAGATGGCTTCTGCATTCTGTTTAATGCCTGTTCCTACTTTTTCCTGGGCATGCTACATTGGCCTTCATCTTTAAATCATTTTACTTAAAAGCACAGGTATTCCTCTAATGAAATCCTCATCATTTATTTACCCTATAAATTTTGCTTCAAAGTTTTTTATTGTGTTGCAGCCTGAGAATAAAGAATAGAGCTAAATAAAATGATCCCCAAGTTATAGTTTTGTAATAAAACTGGGGTTGAACTACAGGGGGGTGTTTACTATAAAGATATAAAATCTATACAGATGTTACATAAAACCATACCTCTGCGTGATTACAACAATAGTAGTATAACAGCTGCTGTCTGATAAGTTTAACTGAATAAACTAAAGTTTTATGATAATAGTATAGGATTTGCAAGCTTCTGCTCAGACTTTACCATTCATTTGTGGTCTTCTATCGATATCTACCTTCATTTGTAGCCTACTGCCCCTGCCCCAGCTCCACCCTTGGCAGCTGCTTGCCACAGATCTAACAAAATCCCCAGTGGGGACACGTGCACTTTCAGCCTGATCTAAGAAGGGGTTGTGATGTTTACCAGTTTCTTTTCACATGCAGTTCCTATGGATATCTTGGTCTTCTGGACCAGGACTGCTGGAGTGATGTGTATACTGGTCTCACCCCTTCAAACCACTTGCCACGGTCACTACCATGTGGAAAGGAGTGGATGCAAAGCACTGGGGCAAGGCTTTTCCTTGCTGCCCATTTAATTTTGTTAAAGATCCCTTTGATATGCTTAGGCAATGTCCAAGGACCCTTTTCCAGAGAGGAAAATGTTACAATTGGCCTAAACCTGACTGGAAAAGAGCAGCTGCACTGAGTAAAAGATTTTAAGGTTTTGAAATGTATTTTTCTTCTGGTATGGAATGAAAATGAGACCTTTAAGAATTTTAAAAATGATGTGGGGACTGACCCACATCAATATGAATGTAATTAGGCATTTATTAGGAATTGCAAACAGTGGGCATTTGTTAGCGGAAATCTACAAAGAATAGATTTTCCAATTTAGTTCTGGACTTTAAATTAGATTCTTTATTTATGAAGTCTGTTAGTCATTATTCCCTGGGTACAGCGTTTGAATTGATGTCTGCATGGGTTTGTGTATGCATGTGTGTCTAAGAAAACACTCAGAACAATAAGATTCCCCAAGGAATGCTGACATAAATAACAGACACAACATATTTTAGCTATTAAAAACACTTCAAGCTTTTAAGCAATGGCAAAAAATACAATTAAATCAATATTAGACACATAAAAAGAAATGATTCAAGAAAAATGGTACTCCAAAGTACTGCAGAGGTGTGTATTTTACTTTCTGGAAATAGCACAAATTCATACAATTTTAGTTCTCAGAAATCTTGAAATATTTTTGGGACTAAAGAAAAAAGTACATTGACATAGACCCGTTGACACAGTTCAACTAGAATTAAGATCCCCAGTTTCAGAAACATTCAGATTTTAAGGGCAGAGTTGTAAGAAACTGTTTGCCAAGGCATAGACTACAATGAAACATGTTGTATTTGCTGTGCCTTCAAAGAAGACAGAAGAGAAGGGCTTGCAATCGATAGTGGATTCCCAGTTCTCTTTCTGTAGAGCCTCCTTCCCATAAGTGACTTGCTGGAGAGGCATGGCACTCTATTTCGGCATACTTAGTGTGATGTGCTCCCTGATCTGAAAATGTCACCGTGAGTTATTGGTTTGTTTGCACTATCTGCAAATAGAAATTTATGAAAAAGTGTTAAAAAAAACAACAACATGGGTGCTTTCCCTCTGCTGGAACTGTTGAAAATACTCCCCAGATCATATCAACATTTCTCTCCTCTAAATCTGGATCCATGTTAACATATCATAAACCTGGGTATTACTGAAAAAGCGTCTGAGCAGTCGTTTGTGTCTACATTTACACATTACATCACCTAATGAAAAATTGTAACCACTGGGCTCAGTCCTGTCCTGCAGTGCATAGTCATACTCATATAGCCCCACTGCAACCAATGGCATGTAATGACATCAAGGGCTGACCCTGCTATTTTTAATGCAGTATCTTCTACCAAGATGGTTGCTTAACTGCCTTTTCCTTATTCATGGTTTCCATATGGCAAACATGTCGAAAGCCCTTTTTGCAGCCAGTCTCTCCACTGCTACAATACACTTGCATTCATTCTTTTGCAAGAAAAGTAATTGCCACTGTCTTTTGTACCCATACATAGGAATAATACTATAAGTGGGTTGATTTTTCTGCACATACAGTGATACACATACATTCCAAGAATTTGCTGGGAAAGCTATTTTCTAAATGACACTGACCCTTACAAATCCTAATCTTTGCAGAGAGAGTGTGTGGAAGATATTGTTGGGCAACTTGTCACCCACAAGTGCGCTCAGACCAATTTTCACTGGGCTGCAGTAACTGTCTATGGCCCCATGGCCATGGTTCTGGTACCTGGATGCTAGTAGTCTCATACCACTACTCAGATCTCTGTCCAAGTTGTTCCTCCAACTGGCCTGCTATACAGGCCTCCAGTATGCTGTGACCTACAGCTTAGAAGATCTGTGCAATCCCAATAAACAGTGTCTTTGTTTCAACAGCATTGCATTTGTATTTTGGGCTCCTATGAACCTCCTACTGCTGGAAGGATTGGTCTCAAAGGTTGCATACGTGCAAGTTACAAACAGAAAACATCACGTGACACCGCTCACTGCCTCGCTCTCCAGGAGACAACCCCAGGACTGTTATGGAGCTTGGTTCCACCACCTACCACGAGAACGCACAAGCTTGACTTGACATAGAACATGGAAATTAAACATGTCATGCTTTGACCTCCACAACTGCATTTAATATGCTTTGTTCATTGAGACTGTGTTTGTTTCTTAAGCTGGTTTTAATCAATAATTAGCTTGGAAATGTTTTCACAGAAGACATCTGGCAGAAAGAAAGGCCAAGTCCAGAATTCTGCAAATGTCATGGTGATTGTCTATATATAATTGCAGCAGGATTGGTCCATCATATGAGGCTGTGAAATGATAGTCTGTTTCATTAAGAAGAGGTGGGAGTAATTAAAAGCAAACTAGCATAAGAACAAACAGTAGAGGCAGCTGTTTTCCAGATTTCCCTAGGAAATTAGTGAGATATCTAAACCACTATATTCTCCTCTTCTTCCCATCACAAGATATTTTTATCCTCAAACCATATCACATTCAAACAATGAAAACAGTTCACAAACAGCTTGCTTCCCAAGAATTTTGGAAAAACTGGGTAGGGTCTACAACTGGGGGGGGGGCAATTACTTGGACTGGAGGGCCACTTAGAGAGTTTCAGTAAACTGTTGCAGGTTGGGGGTGGGAGGAGTGGTTCTGACATGGGGCGGCATGGCAGGAAGGAGGAAGGAGGGGATATTGGTCCTATATGGCCCCAGGCCATCTGCCCCGCACCCACCACTGAGGGCACTGGACAGAGCGGGTGGGTGGGCAGGGTCTCTTTGGAGACCGGCTGGGGACCCCCATGGGCCGGATGCCCTCAGCCAGGCAGATGGGTGGGACTGTGTCCAGGCAGGAAGCAGCATCCAGGAGTGGGATGGGCAGGTGGTGCTGGGACCAGGATAGCGGGGCAGTGAGAGCACAGGGCCTGCGGCAGAGCTGCAATCCACTGGGGCTGAAGGACCTGCCGCAGGCCTCATATAATTCCTTGGCAGGCTGGATCCATCCCGAGGGCTGTATTTTGCCCTCCCCTAGTCTACAAATTCTACAGCACAAAAGTGCTATCCAATAGGATAAAATATTTGGAGTTTATATACTTAGTCCGAGGAGAGAGAAAGAAGTCAAAACATGACTTAGCAACAGAAATTTAAAAGTGCCTGGCTATATTTGCTTTTAATTCCTGATCCAACAGTCCTTATGGACACAAGCTCCAGAGATTTAAAATAGCCATTAGGGACATATTAGAAATAGTTTGTCTATTCTAATTAAAATAAACTAGAAAGCAGTCCCTTAATTTCAAGGGCTTTCACATATAAAACAGTCATCTGTCTGTTTCTGCACACCTGAATTTTAAAGGGGTTTGACTCCATGGTTTTCATGAATCAAGTCAATATTATATATTCATATACCAATAATACTGTATTTGTCATTAATTTGGCATCCTTAAAGGAGACACAGACTGGATTGTCTCAGAAATCTTAAATGCTCCATTGCTTTAGTTTTTAGGATCAATTTTACAAAGCAGGAAGAGCTTAAGGTAAAAAAAAAATGTGCATAGGGATGCAGGTAAAAATCCCACAAGTGGATCTACTGTGAAAAGTTTTCTGCTGAGACTCTACTAACATCCTAATTCTTCTTTGATTCAGACACATTTCTCAACCCTTTCCTCTTTGCTTTTCCATAAACCTGCAAAAGGGGTTTAATTCACTTAAGGAAGAATCTTTCACTTTTCAGCAAACGTGTGCATGAATGTTGCCCTTGCCAGAAATGTTCCCTGATGCTTATAAATGTAAATTATATATTGTCTATGTAGATTTGGGAATTAGGGTGCCAGTAGATTAGGAGAAAATAGAGAGTAACAAGCCAAATGATATAAATAAATTGTGAACACTAAGCAAAGCTTCCACAGCCATGATTTCAGCCCATGCTTCACACCAGCCTCTATACCCTTGCTCCTGCCATCAAATACAGAGCAATAAAGACTACAGTGGGGGAAAATCCCAGCCTTCGTCAACTGCTCCCAAATGCCTCTCATCTTCCTTTAGGTCTCATAATTTTGGTGGCATTTAACAATCTATTCCCTCTGCCGTGACTGTAATGCATCTGGCTTCCCAAGACAAAAAGTACCTCAAAGTATGTCCAGAGGTTGAGGTTAAAATATTTCAGATACAAAAACTTTTTCACCTCGCTCTACACCTTTTTTTCCAACAAGACCTTTGGAAAGAGATATTCTAGGTCAACTACAAAGCTGCTAGCTCAGTGCAGGAGTTCATAATCACGGTCTCTTAAATAAAATAACATTTTTACTTCCTACAAACATAGGATTTTACTTTGGATGTTGTAAAGAGCTTTTCTTAGGCTAGTGAGTACATCCAACTCAACTACATAGTGCAAATTTATTTCTGAAAATCTTTTCACATGGACAATTCAGGTCATTTCTAATAAAAGAAAGTGATAATTAGTAACCCCATTGCCAGCCAGACAGGCAAACAGAAAGACAAATTAAAATAGCAATTAGAAACAGCTAAGTATATCTTGGCTTAGTGGAAGGGGAAAATGTAATAGTCAACAAATACTGGATTGGGTACAAACTGAAGGAGAATTGTTTTGTAGGATGCAAAACAGGTTTAAACAGAAGAAATGGGCAAAATTTATAAAGGAGAAAAATTTAGGATAAATATGGAGAAAGCTGGCAAGGTGTTATGAAACATGCTATAAGAAACAATCCCTGCAGGGAAGGGTAAAGAACGATGAAGGTGAGGCTTTTTGGTCTTCACTGTTCATCATCCTAAAAGACTTTTTTTTTATATAAACCTAAGGGGATCATAAGTGAAACTAGGGAGATAGCCCTGCCTTTCCACAGTGCTCAGGTGTGGCGGTATGTAGAGTATGGGGCAATTTTAGCCCCCAGAATTTTGGAAGGACACAGAAGAGCAATGAAAATGTTACAAAGCCTGAAGGACAAAGATGTACTGAACGATGAAAGGAACTAAATATATAGCCTAGAAAGAGAAGAGGTAGTGTGATCACTTTACCCGTTTACTTTCAGTGGAACAGTACAAATTAGAGGAAGCAGACACAAATCTCCTCTCAGTCTTGCCAGCATGACCTAATTGGCTTTGATACAGCTGCACAGATCTGAGATAAAATGATAATCTTAGGAATCTGTCACAGTCTTGGGATACACGAGATATTACAAACAGCAACAGGCTGAAATTAAGGCAAAAAAAATTAACCTTCATACAAGGAAGAAATTCTCACCTGAGAAAAAGGTTGTGTAGTAGTCAAGATATCATCACTGCCAAGATTAGAAAAGAAGAGAACCAACACATTAAAACAGGGATAATGGCAGTAACCCCACGAACTTCAAGGTTTCAAACCCATTTTTTTTCCAGCCTTGCTCTTCATAAACCTCCAAATTTACCAGATGCAGTTTATTCTTTGATATTAATTGCTAATAAATCTCAATACCACAGTAAAGAAATCTCACAAAACCAAGAAGAACCATATGGACATATGAGGCTAAGTAACAAGTGAAGGCAAGCTGTGCGTCTCCGAAGGACCGTAGTTAATCTTGGTCTGTGAAATACGATGAGACGATGAAAGGCAAGATGAACAATTAAATCTGATACATAACATATGACAACCATAAATTGTTCTGTATTGTGGCTAATCTAATACAGCAATGAAAAGGGATGTCACAAAAGACGGACGTAAGAAGTGAGAGACATGAAAACCATTCTTAAGAGGAGAGATTACCATCTTTTTATAGATCTAGTTCTAAAGAGCAGAGGAGGAGGATAGGCAGAGTTACAGGAATCTAGGGCGTGAGGGTTTTTTGGTGGACAAATTGGGTTGCAAAAAAGATGATTTTATGTGGCTTCTGTTTGGACTGGAATCCAGATACAAATTATATACAGACTAGGGCTTAAAAAATTGCCTTTAAAAGTCAGTTCTCTACAAGATTTCTTTGTGAAGGTTGGAAGTACACTGACTCTAGCTGTTCTTCTCTTGCTCCCTGACACTCAGAGTGCATTTCCTACAGGAGGCCATAAGAAGCACTTTATAAAAAAAAAAAGCAACTTGGATATACTGGCGGGAAGTGACTCAGTAACGCATTTTTTGAAAAGCATAACCTGCCATACCTCAGTCCCATATGCTATGCCAAAACCATTCACCATCATCTGAGCAACTAGAGCACATCAGCAGTGTAGCAAAACCCGTATTTCTTTCAGAATGTCCTGCTACAGGCACCAGAAGTATCAAATTATTTCAAGTGTCGTTTTCCAAAATGTGTAGAACCTGAAACATCCTTTGCGTGCATCTCTGTGTGCTGTGGCCTGGATCAGGATGCTCACATGGCCACAAGAAAAGGAAGGAAACTTTGAACCATAAAACTGCATAGTTCTCTTGCAGGGCCTTCATTCTTGGCACTACCACTGATACCACTGGGAGTTCCCGGGAAAACTCGCAGTCCTTTGGTGGAAACACTTGTACAATATATGAACATTAACTGGATTGAAGCCTGCCTTGGGTTCCCAGTAGGAACAACTTTAGCAGTATTCTGTTGTTATGAACTTTTTCCCCCTTGGATCCAAGTTGGAAAAATTAAATGAAAACAGCCAATTGCATGCACGTGTTTTTGTCTGCATCTATGCAGGTATGCAAGTAGGAGTGGATTCCTCTAACAAGAGACTTCTTTTGCCCCCTTTAAAATGTTCACTCAGGTATAGTGAACTTCAATACAATGTTTCCCATATTAAATATTCTTCATTACAGCCTTTTTAAAAAAACAAGCAAACAAGATATTGCAGACTGATCCTTATATGATTTATATAGATCCTCATTTTGCTTTGGAGGGGACCAACTGTGGCAAACCAAAATTTTGCTATTTTTCTGTGTGTCATGTTTCAAACCTGGTTTTTTAGTTTATTGCCTAGTCACTGGTGCTTTAACTAGCTTAGAAAAGCTCAAGAGATTGCACTTGTCCTTGTTGAACCTCATAGGATTTCTCTTAGTTCAGTCCTCCAATTTGTCTAGGTTTCTCTGAATCCTAACCCTACCCCCTCCAGTATATCTCCTACTCGCCCCAACTTGGTGTCACCTGCAAACTTGCTTACGGTGCGCTGTATGCCATCTTCCAGGTCATTGATGAAGATATTGAACAAAACCAGCCCCAGGTCCAACCCCTGGGGCACTCCACTTGATACCAGCTGCCAGCTAGTCATAGAGCCATTGATTACTACCCTCCAAGCCCAATGATCCAGCCAACTTTCTATCTACCCTACAGTCCATTCTTCTAACCCGCACTTCCTTAGCTTGCCTGCAACAATGTTGTGGGAGACCATCTTAAAAGCCTTACTAAAATTCAAGGTACACCACACCCACTTGTTTCCCTGCATCCCAGAGCCAGTCATCTCACCAAAGAAGTCAATCAGGTTGGTCAGGCATGACTTGCCCTTGGTGAATCCATGCTTACTGCTCCTAATCACCTTCTTCTCCTCCAAGTGCTTAGAAATGGATTCCTTAAGGACCTGCCCCAAGAGGCTGCAACTGATGATCTCTGAGGTCCCTTCCAGCCCCTAACTTCTATGAATCTATGATTTTTCCAGAGACTGAGGTGAGGCTGACAGGCCTGTAGTTCCCTGGATCCTCCTTTTTTCATTTCTCAAACATGGGCACCATATCTGCCCTTTTCCAGTTGTCCGGGACCTCTCCCAGTCATCAAGTGTTGTCATAAAAGATGGTCAGTGGCTCTGTAATCACATCAGCCAACTCCCTCAGCACTCTTGGGTGCATCCCCATCCAGCCCCATGGATTTGTACAGATCCAGCTTTTCAAAATAGCCCCCAACCTGTTCTTTCACCACAGTTGGCTGCTTAAACAGATGAGATAGATCTCTTTAAGAGAAAGGTAAAAGGAGACACAGGAAGTTTAACAGACTAACTCAAGATCACGATGGTTTTGAGGTTGTGAATAAAATTCAGACATCCCTGGCTTCTGGGCCACACTTCTTAGTTAAAGCCTCTGGTTCAGTGCTGATTCAAACAGTCAGGGTTCTTCTATTTGACAATTCCTACTATCAGACAACGCAGATATTTGTGCAATTTTCTGGTTATGACTCATATTATTGTATATTCAGGGCCAGACCCTCAGCTACAGCCAACGTGCCCAGGGTGTAGGCCAGGAGTGGTGGATGGGGTACAGAGAAAGCTGTTCTGTTTTGCTTTGTTTTATTTTCCCTCCACCTTTTACATTTTTGGCTCTGCGTAGAATCCCAGACAGGCTTTGCACAATCAGTGTTCATGCTTGATGTGTGCAAAATCCCACGCAGATGCTACCAACTACTCTTAAGCAATTGCAATGTCTTGTAAAATTATATCACCTTCAGAAACCAGCCTTGAAAACGCATCCACTGAAAAAAATCTACCTCAAAGCAAATGTTGTGTCTTGAGATGGACTCATCATAAGAGAGAAATTCACAGTTAGATATATTAAACATCCAAAACTGAGACACAATGCAATTCCGCAGGAAATTTTCAAAGAGCATCCTGTAGTGTCTCAGCTACAAAACATTTCATTCTTACCCAGGGATTGCCTCATTTTATAGGTTTTTCAGCTGTTTTTTCCCACTGCAATGGAAAATTGATCTGCTCATTAATTTATAGAATGATATCAATGTCTCTATCACTTACTGTTTCTTTAAATTAAATACTTCCAACTACATGTTCGTTATAATAAACATAACATTGTTTAATGAAATAAGTATTATTAACTAAGTAACCACCAAAATCTTGACATTAAACCACAGAAACATCAAAGTGCTGAGCACAATGAATGTGTCTAAAGAGTATACTGTAAAAACCGCATTAAATTTGCTAGTGACTAGATTCACTTTGGATGCAAAACTGGAGACACTTTTGAAAAAATTCTTACATTCATGATGTGCTGCAGTCTTTTTTTTAAAAAAAAGTGAACCTCTAATACTTTGTTTTCTTTTGGATTAACATTTGGGCCAAGGGTTTCTGGACTGTGCTTATAGGTATATGTAACACATCCAGTTACAAATACCGAGATCACATGTGCTATTCTTAGACTAGTGAGTTAAGTCATATAAATTCACTAGTAGTTTTGCTCACCTGCAACTCTGGGCCCACACTGATATTCACTACATTATAGCTACAATTCTCACTCCCACTAATGAAATTTGTGCATTCTCCTCGCTAGGCATTTTACTAGATAAGTATCCACAAACATCCTTGAAAAAATTAAAGTGGATCAATAAGTCTTTGGGGTCCTTGATTTAATGCATTGTTGTTTATTTAGCATTGTGGTGAAAACTAATCCACTGCAGAAAAGACTGCATTTCTTTCTGAGAAGATCTTGTCACTATAGTGCTCAATAAAAGTGCATATTACAATCTCCACTTTACTCTACCAGGTGGGACGCATGAATTTACTGTGCGTGCATAAGTGACATAAGTGAGAACATGTGTATTTATAACTGGTTCGTGGGAAAGGCATTCATGAAAAGACAAAGTCCCACCTGCAGCATTTCCACTGACAGTAAAAGCAGTTGCAGTAGGCTTTTGTTTATTATAACATAACGTTATGCTCAGTCCAAGCCATATCATAAGACTTAAACATTTATTACATTTCAATTTTGGATAAATTCATCCAAATATTCACAAAGAAAAAAAGAAAGAGGTCCACCCACCACATCACTCTTCTCTGTTGCAGCAAATCTTGCCACTTGTTTTCATTTTCAGCCTGTGATGCCAGCTCCTATAATCCACTAATTAAATCTCCAAACAAGTACCTTTATGCTTCCAGAAACAGCAACAACATGGAGGAGACAGAGCCCAGGAAGCCATTTCCCAGAGGGATTTGACAGCTAAAACAAAGAAGAAAAAGAAATGGAAGAAGGGGGGGAAAGGAAAAAACAAAAATCTGTCGGCAGCACATCAGTTTCCCCTGAGATTAAACTCTAGTAGCCTGTAAAAAATCCAGTTAAGCCAACGCAGAAACTTCAATATTCAGAGAGCTAAAGAATGGCTTTCTTCATGCCAGGGCCTAGCAAAAAAACCAAACATAATTGCTAGTTTGAAGATACATAGCCTGTAACTAAAGTGAACTATGCTTTCACTTCCCCATAGGGGCAGATTGAACAGATAAGGACAACGTCCACCTAGAGCCATGCTCTTTGCCATGGAGGTTTGTAATAAGGGTGTCCCCTGGACCAAAGCAAATCTAAAGGACCATTTCAAATACTTAAAAAGACAATGAGTTTTAGTTAAATACAACTTTTTCATATAGAAAATGCTTGAAGAATGACAGTTCACATACTTGTGTCTTTGATTGCTTATTCATGACGTGGTAAGGGAAATAGAGAGTATTCCTAGGAAATCTCTACCTTCTGCCAACCAGTGACAAACAGAAAAAAGCCTCAAAGACAGGGCACCTCTTTAGCTATAAAACCATATTTATTACCTCCACACATTTACATAGATCCAGGGATGTAGCTTTACAGCTTCAATTTTCCTTTACTAGTTACAAAGATGTAAATATGAGTCGGCTCTTTGCATCTTTTATAAAATATTGAAGGAGTCTTTTAATAGCAAATTGCAAATGTACAACAAATTGTAGGTTATGAATCAAGGAAAATCTGGTCCAAAGCACACAACCAACAAGAGTGTAGTCTCCAAGAGCAGGCTATTTCTGCCCACCAATACACATGTGATCTGAACATCAAGAAAACAAACTTTTTAATGAAATGTACAGTCTAGAAAGAGATCTGAAGGTCTAAGCAAATGCAAAACTATTCTTCTTTCAAAATATTCCAGAGGAGGGATGCTTTGGCTACATTATCAGCTATAAACTAAATTATAAAAATGGACACCCTGACCCCTCCTCTTTGCAAAGAAGTAAAACCCTTTTGTTTTAAATTGGTGGAAAGAATTCTAGAAACAACCTGGATGATTTCATAAGTAAAACTTCTAAGAAAAACATTTTATGGCCTGAAAATATTTTACAGAAAGTAATGGTTAGTTTTAATTCATGTTTCCTCAAAAGGTGAACGCTCTTTTTTATCTCTCATGTGATCAAGATAGAATAAGTGTCTTTTGAAATGTTTATTTGCTAACGTTTTGTATGTAAAAGCAACTCTCCATATGACTGCTTAATATCATTGTTGCATTAATAGCAAGATTTTCTCTGTAAAAACAGATTAAAGTCATTTCATGCTATGATTGATTACCAATATAAAAAGCCATTTAAGTGTAAGATATTCATATTAATTAGGTAATTAGTTATCTTGCAATGCTCAAATAATTTGTTACCAAACTCACAATGACAGGAAGGACTTCTCCAAGGATGGGAAAAAGAGAGGGCAATTTTGTTAATATCTATTTCAGTTTAAGAATTTCTTTCAAAATCATACACACTTAAAAAATATTTTAAGGACCAGGAGATCATATGTAAAGGCAGTGAGCTTTGTGTTAGGTGGAGCTCTTAGGAAAAAAAGAGAGGGTGAATTATTAAGCAGGTCTCATATAGAGATCAAGAAATACAAAAGCTTAACATTGATCAAAACATAAAGATCATCTATAGAAAAGGGGGCTGTGTTTGAACTCATCTGAAACAGAATTTCAACTCCTATCAAATCTTGATTGATCTAAAACATTAACTCAAAAATGGTGTGAATTTAAAAAGAAAAGAGAATTAAGCTGATTTAAGGTCATCCTTGTTTCCGTGCCACATAATGCAGCTGAAGAAGAATCACATTCCTGTTCATTAGCAGATATTTATGAGTTGAAGACAATCTTTGGAAGATGGTCCATTTCTTTTCCATATCCTTGTGACAAGGTGTTTAGCAGAATTTGCAGATTCGCTGGAATCTGACAGGGCCCGTGCCATGAGCATTTCTGCCGCAGCCTCGGACTTGTGACCTCTGGGCTGTCAGCCATGCACTTTAGGAAATAAAGTAATATCATTTGAATGCATGGTTCTTTTGATTCATTAATTTCCCTGTCTCAAGCTTTTTCCTTGAATGGCTTATAACAGAGGTAAAACCATTCTTCAGTCTCCTAGAACCTAGTTTCCCTGCGTTCATTTATAATCTCTCTAGGTTTGCCATGATAAGCAATTCAGGATTCACCCACGTTTAAAAAAGACTTTAGCTATCTATAAAATTCTTCAGTTATCGATGGATACACTAAAGCAGAACTCATTATTATTTGGGGGAAAATGTACTTTGGGCTGATTTTAGTCTAAAAGGAGCGTCACCACCGAAAGGCAGCAGGTACCAATAGCAGCAGCCAGAGTAGAAGTTTAAGTTCCCGGCAGAGTTTGTATTCTGGCTTCTAGTACAAGCTGATACCAATGTTGTCTTTGTTGCTGCTGTTCCTATGCACAAGCACATCTGCATTTTGCAGGATAGAAATCCTCTTACTTGGCCTTACATAGTATCCGACAAAGTAAGCTGTTGCTTACAAAAGCTTATACATCTCTGAATTAGTATATAAGCTGCAATTCTGCCCTGTCATTTTAAATCCTAAAATTGTATTCTTGTTCAATATTCTTGAGCCTAGAAAACATTCTTTTCTTTCTTCCTTTCTTATCTGTGCCCAATATTAGGAAATCTTAATAAAAAGATGTTGACTCTAGGAATATAGAGGTCCAGCAGATAGACATGCAGTAGTTTGTTGGTCACAAGACGAATACGTCTCCTGCATTTGATCAGGCAGTTGTATGCCTACTACATCTCCAGATACGGAATAGGTTCTTTGTGGCCTATTAAAAAACCTTTGTGTAATGAAATATTCGATTTATGTTCAACACCCTGTTTTGCCTGGGTCTAGCACAGCTTGTTTTTCATAATTTTCCCAGTGAAGGGTTAGGATGGTGAAGAATAGACATGTCAATCAAATGACCTACATTTGTAGAGAAAGAAACTCCTTAGGGTGAAGTGCAAAAACTCCTGTTTAATTAGCAGACATACAAAATTATCTGATGAGGCTCTGGGGGATAAGAAGGAAGGGGGGGTCCATACATCTTGCCACTGTCTAGACGGAAACATGGAATGTTTTCCAAATACCTTGTCTACGGCAGTATTGGAGGTACAAGGATGAGGAATGTGCCATTACCTTGTCAGTATTTCCCTTGAAACACTAAAATTCTTTAAAAAAAAGAGAGAGAAAAAAGCACACAAATGAGGTGTTCTTTGAGCCATAGCAATTAGGAAGTCACTCCACAAATTAGCATTATTCTATCCAGCAGTACCTTTCTTCAGTAGCTTGACAAAAAATAGACCCACAATGAGATATGAAGCTTAAAATGAAGCATTAATCACCTCAGTATGCATTTTTCTATTTACATTATAGTCTGCCACCTTTTAATATTCTTAAGACCATTGGGAAATGTCAAATATTTTCATATGGCTGTCTAAAAGACTCAGGCACTCACCAGTTCTTTTGTCTAAGCAACGTAGACAGCCATATGACACACACGCCCCTAATATAGAGGCTCACCAAGGAACACGATGCTGCTGAATAGTGTCCTAATTATCAGCACTGCAGCTCCTGTCTCCTACGTAGGTGTATTATCACCTAATGTGAAGCTAAATGAACCCTGACTGTTACTAAATGATAAAAGCGGCCATATTTAATGTAATAGAAAGGAACAAAATTGCACTGATATTTTCAACAATAGTATGCCTAATCCAAATGCTGGTGCCCCTTCTCTCCCCAAACTCCCAGCTTGTCTCTAAACCTAAATTATATAACTTAGACCTCTCTGCACTTTGGACTTAAGTTTTTCTTTCTAAATCCTGATTCAGAACAGTCAATTAATCAAGACTCCCACTGACTCTTAGCCGAAGTTTCACCTGCATTCAGGCTACAGGATTAGGCTCAAAATGTTCATACCCTGTTCATCAAATGTGCCAACTTCAGGGTTGAATTAGTGGTCAGTATTTATCGCTTGTAAGTTCGTGCATTTATTTCTTTATGTTTTAATCATTGAGTTCCACCTGTCAACTGTGCCTGTTGTAAGAAAGTATAAGCTTCTGGTATTTTTAAATGGTTGCTGTTCAGTTTCCTTGATTTTCCCCTGGTATGATAAGGAAGTGGAAGCAGGAGCTCTCACTTGATCATCTCTCTACCATCCATAATTTCACACAACCTTGTCATCTCCTCTATAAATAAAGCAAACAACCTTTTCAGTCTGTCTGCACATGAAAATCACTAATATTTTTTCTTCCTTATCATACTGGAAACCATACTGTCCACTGCTATTTTCTTTCTTTGGTCAGAAATGAAGATTGCACCCAGATGAGAATGGACTCTGCCTAGGAGACAGATTGTTCCACTCTCAGGTCTTCAGTTATACAGTGTTGTGCAGAGTGCACAATATTTAGTATCCATTTTTCTTTGTCCTTCGTGCTGCCAATAGCTGGACACATCTACACGTGAATATTAATACGATGCAATAACATTTAGTGCTTATCACACCGGAGTTTATTGGTCCCAGGCACACATTTATACATGTGCCTGAGATCACAATACACTGAGCCTGGTTGGAGTAGCCCCAGCTCACAGGGAGCCCTGGGGGCTCAGCCTGCCAGGCGGGGGTTGCTCCCCACCAGCTCAACATGCTGCAGAGGAGCAGGCTGGGGCACGAGGGAAATTCAACGCAGGGCTAGCCAGCAGGCACCCCCTGCACTGAAGCACCCTTATGCTCCAGCCAGCTGGTGCAACTTCTACACGTGCGCTGCTGCAGGTTTTTACTCCTACAGCAAGTACATGTACTAGCCTGCTGTCGAGTTCATTAGTTTACTCCAGCTTAGTAGGGGTGCATGTGTAGACGAGTGACATTTACTGAGCAGCTAATTGGTCTACTGCGCGGTAAAGATCTCGTGGAGATGCACCCACTGAGTGCAACAAATTCTCAAACTGTTTTTTGCATGGTACAAGCAGCAACATTCTGGATGTTTAATTCAGTGGTTATCTAGTCTCATAGGGCAGGCATTAGGACTGCCATACTAAATCTTTACCAGTGACACAATTATTCTCTGAAAGTCCCTGCAGGCCTGACCTTTGAAGGAAAATGTTTATAAGCCAAACCAGTTATTGCAATGGCTTTAGAAAATAGTTTTCTGTGCTAATAATTACAAAGAATATTGTATCCCTACCAGAGCAAACAAAAAATCATCAGAACGGGTTCAGAATAGTTATATTAATGTCTGTTTAGTTCCAGTGCACTACAGCAGATGTAAAGCAGCTGTGCCTTTTTGCTAGGATGCCAAGAACATGACAAGAATGTTTTAACCCAAAGAAATCCAGCTTCCCTTCCCCATTTTTTCTCTTCCTTTTGGCACCTCCTTTTCATTATTCTGCTCAATTGCTCTGTTTCATCCATGAAAGCAGATGAAAAGCTGTGTCATGTACATTTAATTCACATACAACCACAAATATTTGAAAAGTCCCCCTCACCACAGAGAGTTTGGGCTGAAGTGCCCAGAGCACTTGTCAAAGGACACAGTGCTTTCTGTTGCATTCAACAGATTGTGATAGTGTCGTTTTATGCCTTCTAAAGGCTGCTCTAACTTACACGAGGCTGCAGAGAGCCCCAGGGGCTATACATACAGCCAAGGATCAGCGTGGTGATTGCAGGGTGCTCCATCTTGGCCTACATTTTCTTTGACTTCAGCCTCCTTTTTGTTGTGTGCGATAGGTATGCTAGGCTAGAAGGAGTTCATCCAGCTCTGACCATATATCAGAGCCGTTCAACCAGAGGGAATACTGGGAAGATTGTGCCCACAACTGGGGGAGAGAGACGGCCTACACTAGCCGTGCAGCGCAAAAGGGAAGAATGACATTAGATACTCTGGATATTTCAAAATTAAAGCAGATGTGGGAGGAAACACCCATGTCTATGTTCTTGAGTAAAGAGAGGAAATAACATTTTTCCCCACGCAGAGGAACCTCACGTTTCTATTCCCTGCTTAAAATATTGCAAGCTGGTATTTTAAGGTTTACTATACAAACCCAAATCTAACCTCCTTTCTAAAAAAATTAAAAAACACCCTGTTTGGGGGGGGTTGAGTCATAATGTGGCAGTTGTAAGATGAAAGTATGCTGAAAGTATTCGTGCTTCTTTTGACTGCTGTTTCTTCTCTTTTTTAGGCCCTGCCCGTATCTTACAGAGGTTGATGGCAAAATTTCCTTGGATTTCAGTAGGTACAAGAAAAAAAAAAGTATTTGAATCAGCAGAATCTGTCTTCTGGGGAGAAATTTTCTAATTATGACCTTGGATATTGCAAGTCTGCGCCTGCAGAAATGATCAAATTTTCATATACAAATGCTATTTTGGAAGCACAAAACATGCACAATGCTTGCTCAATATGCAACAGTACTTCCGGATGTACAAACTATAATAAACACAGGACAGTGAGCACAAATGATTGGGCATGTAAAATTATTCCCCCCCGAATCAGAAGCCAGAGTGAGGCTATAGTGCAAATGTAGTTCCTTGATGTCTGCCTGAATGCTGCCACTTCATCTCTAGCACCAGTCATCACAGCTGAGAAACTCTGCCAGTCTAAAGAGGGACATAACTTGAGAATCAGAAGCAAATATAAATAATAATAAATAATTTGCAAAAAATACCCCAGCCACCAAGTATAACTGCTTCTCTGTCCTTTGAAGTTCTTTCTCCAAGTGCTATGTTATAAACAGTTGTAAAAATCCCACCATTTACTTCCTTTCTTGGAAGAAGTATTGGGCAAGGGAACTCTGAGGAGTTTAAAAGAGTTTCAAACGTGAACAAATACAGGAAAAGCAGGAGCGGAGGATATAAACCCCACCAGATACTTCTGTTAGAGACAAGGATAGTAGACACAGTCGCAATGGGATTCCTCTTCTCCGGTCTCTTTTGCTCCATTATGAACGTGCAGAAGTATAACTGCCTAGTGCCGTACCCAGCAGCAGCACAGGGTACAGGGGCAATGGCCCAAGAGTCACTGCTCCTGCACTGTGTGCTCCCCCTGCTTTGCCTTCCCTGCTGCCTGAGCCAAAGCCAGAGCCGCTGCACCCCCTTCCCTGCCTCCTTTCTAGAGCCCCTGGCAGGGCCCAGGCCTCATGCCCCATGCCCCACTCGCTCACCCATCATGACATTACTACCTAAGTTTGATCTCCAGGACCACTGAAAATCCCACACCACATCAGGAAGTGACTACTGAACATAACCCATGTATTCGTAGCGACCGAGCCAAAATGTCCAGCAACAACTTTGAGGAAGGTTTAAATCTGCATAAATAATCCTAACTTCGTAGCCTGTGTCAAATTCAATTCTGCAACTGTAACTCCAGAAAAAACATATACCACGAGGCACATTTCAGAATAAAATGGGCCAGCTTCTCAGTGGGTGGAAACTGGCACTGTTCCACCGTCTTCTGACTGATTTACACCAGCTGCAAATTTTGCCCACTGTGTTTAGACTAACCCTCCCCACAAGGAGACTCCTAAATGTCACTTTTCCTTCATAGTCAGTCTTTATGTTGCTTTAATGAATACTCGAATGTCTACTTCATTTTTTTCAGGTGTAGGTACTTTTTACTCCTATCCTTTTGGATGCAGGGGGATTTTTAAACTGAACACAGTTGCCATTTAAGCACACAAATAAAGGCCAGCTTTTTTTTGCTTTCCACCCAGTTGCTGCCATTATGGCACTTACACTTGTTTTCATACCTAAAATGGAAGTTGACCTCTTTTGAAAAATCCAGCCTTACCTATTTCTTTTCCTCCCAAGGGGTATGACAAGGTTTAGGGAGAACCCAGATTGCCAGAAAGCAAATGAGCTGCTAAATAAAGTGCTTTTTGTTTATGGCACACATTCACAAATTGACAGCTTTAACCCACTGCTACCAGTGCTTTCCAGGCTGCCTGAAATATCAGCAGCTGCCTCCGTGCAATGGACTGGCACTGCTGTGCAAAAAGATGACTTGTTATCATCTGCAGGTACCAAAGGGATTTCATTGTCCAGCAAACGGAGAAAGAGGGGTGAGTTTCAGACCTTTATCATCAAAGCCCTCCCACTCAGAAAAATACGAGCTGCAAAATAATTATAGCAAATTTGGGGTCTCGGTGGGGGAGTGCTTTGTTTTGTATTGTATGTTTAAAAACTCTCTTTCCTAAACCATAGTCAATTAAGACAAATATTCTTTGCAGGGCAAAAGGAGGTTGCCACTCTCGGTGGCAAGAGAGAATCTGCTTCATGCCTTTGCATCTGCAAACTGCACTGCAGGTTGTAAACTGTAAGCACAGTGTTGTCAATCATTATGCTAACCAAAGCCAGCCATTCAGGCCCGATGATATACACAGAATAAGAGAAAGAGAGAGTTTAGGATTTCCCACTACACGTCAGCTTCACCAGTGCCCTCTCACTTCACTAGTATGAGAGTAATCAAATCTCTACTTCATGGTGAAACCAACTGCTTGAAGGTCCATCCCGCTGCATGACTAGCTAGATGGGTTATAAACTGGTTTTACATTTCTCTAAAGCATTAGGTGTCATCCCTGCCAAAAACAGACCACCAGGCTTGGTAACCCAGCAGTTTGACATAATGGATCAAACACTATGGTCTGCAGAACCCCTAGGATTTTATGCGTTTTGCCAGTGATATGTTGTAAAATGCTGGAGTAAATCCTAATTTCTGCCTCAATTTACTCATCTTGAGCATTTGATCGAAGGTATTCAGTCCTGGGGGAGCATGGTTTTGTCCCATCTCTAAGGCCAGACTAAAAGGATTCTAACATCTACCTGCATCACAGATAAATTCAGTCTGTGGGATCAGTCCCTTATATATATATATATATATATATATATATATTTAGATTTAAAATAAGAAAAGCACCCACATCTCCAGGTCTCCACATATAATGTATGAGTAGACAGAGGTAGTTAGCCATATTGGTCTGAAGTCAGGCAGGAGGCAGGACAGGATAGCACCTTAAAGACTGAGAAAGGTACAAGCTTTCATAGGCTACATCCTACTTCATCAGATGCTATTTTATCAGGTACTTTGTCATAGTTGTCAGATGCTTTCTGAATAAGCTAGTCTTTAATTGTAACCCAATCCTCCCAAGTGTCATACAACCTTGTTTATGGGCACCATGTGCTGGTGGTGCCTCAACATTTCTAAAAAGCTAAACATTTATTTAAGTACCTAAAATTGGACAAAGGAATCTGCTGCTAAACACTAATTAAAAATAAACCCTAAACTATAGGAATTAAAGCATGTGTACTGACTTTACTAATCATAATAATGATTGTTGTTCAGATGCAGAAAAATAGATTAAAAAAGCTGAGGAAAATGAAAACCAGCTTTGTGGTAGAATATAAAGTACTTCCCATACAGTATTTTAACCAGATTATTTTGTGGAGCCCTATAACAATGTCTTTTTTGGAGATAAAACTTTATGAGCTATCAAGATGTCCTTAGGATTTTTTTTTTAAGTAAAAAAAAAAAAAAAAAATTAAAGATTAGGAAAGCATCTCTGTATGCTCAGACACCCACTGTAGCATGCAGCAGCACAAAGATTTTTTTCTTTCCTAAAGGAAATTCAGGGCTTGAGTTAGTCTCAAAGTATTTAAAAATGAGGCTCCATGGAAACACATTAAGCCCTCTAAGTCACTTTTTTTACATGTAAGCACTGTAAAAAGAAGGTGGAAAATGTGCTGGGAAAAGATGTGGAATTTAAATGAATCCTATAAATAACTTTTACAGCACACACATCTGTACCAAGGCAGAAAAGAGAAGAGAGAGAAATACATCTATTTAATTCATTCTGGTTATCATGATGTTACTAGATATAGCCATCATTCAGCTGAAATGTATAGTCTTGCATTTCAATATCTTTCTTGCCAATAGATCATATATTTTCTAGATGATTATGCGGACATGGAGGCTCAGCTCAAACAAAACCTCAAAAATATCAGAAGAGCACAAAACCTAAACCCTCATAAGAGTACTCAGCTCAGCTATGTATTTCATGTGGATCTTTATAACCCTACAGAAAAAAAGATTAGAGATCCCTAGGGGAAAAGAATATTATTGGTAATGGTGAGAAACTTCATCACCAGGAGACTTAAAAAAAAAAAAAAGGCAGGAGGGTGTGCAAACCATTTAACAGGTAACACCAGCTATGCCAATTGAAAACAACATGAACAACAAAAGCAATCGCAAATAGAGATGCTTGGATCTGCTTAGTTCCTTCAGGAGAACACCCTGAGCTAAGTAGAAAAAAAAATAGGCTCTCTAACAAGCAGTCTTCTAACCCAAATCCCCTGCATTTGCTTTCCCCAGTGTCTTGTTTTTTAGGTGGTTAAGAGCACCAGGTGACCAAGCACCAGCTGAAGATCATCTGCCTTCATTAGTAATCACTTGCATTCTCAACTGTTCTATCTGCAAAGGCTTGAAATGTCACCCTCGCCAATTAGTTGGTCCTAACTCATCCCATGCCAGCAGGGAACAAGTGAGAAAACAGCTCAATTCCAGGGAGCTCAACTCTTCACCCACTGAACTTCCAGGCTGCATCTCAGCTAATGAAAGCTACCACTGAGAGAACTGTATTTCTCACACTCAAATCATACAGACACAAATAAAATAACATATTTTATTGGTCCTTCCTAACAGGTATTTTAAAAAAGCCACATTCTGTTTCAGAGTGAATTCCACAACTTTTCTTTTTCTCATCTATTTAAATCTATCTCACCTGTCCCAATGTCACATGTACCTATTGGGTCAACCTGTCATTAACCTCCATATTCACATAGCCAGAGCAGGGAGAAAATGTGAATAAGGTCCCAGATCATTAATGGCCACATTAATACAAATCATTTAGCTCAATGGATGAGGGATTTTCCTGGAGCGGGTCAGATTAGATGATTGCTTTTTGTGAATGTGCAAGTACTTATCAGAATTGAGAATCAGCAGATTTCATCCAAAACACAAGTTAGCTCTTGTAACAGATGTGCACCCGTACCATTTCACAGGCCTCCGTTCAAAATGAAAAGAATAACTTCAACTAAAAAAACATAAAGAGAAATTCTCTCTTATTTTACTGCAGGCCAGGTATATAAGCACTCAGCTCTGCAGGTCTATAAAGGTCTCCCTCAATGACACACACAAGATGAGTCAACAGGCAATTGCTTAATTCAACCCCACATTTGCATACACAGACACATACAGGCATGAATACAG
>JAGPOW010000797.1:6333996-6471632 GCA_030014935.1 Caiman crocodilus | reverse complement strand
ACAGGCTTGATATATTGAAACGCTGCTGGTACAATGTCAGAGACCGCCTTTGAGACCCCTTGAACATTTTGGCTTACAGTCGGAGATAGAAGCATTTACTCCAAAGAGGGGGACCATTTGGGTTACTTAAGTACATTAGGAGTTTTTCTGAGTGTTGACTGTTTTAATCTTACAATAAAGAGAATCTATCAAATACCTAGGCAAATAATCCAGAACAGGAAAGATAGATTTTGGTGCACCAATGTAATGGTGATGGGCAAAACAGAAAAATAGCAACCAGGAAGAGGGAGAAAGAAGGAGAGAAATGTTTACAGTTGCTCAGCTTCCACCTGGAAACATTCATTGAGGTTCATGAAACAGGGCCATATCCTAAAATACAGCCTGCCTCCAGTGTATTTTAATCTGCTATTAAGTCTTCATATGGGAACCATGTTCTGTACTTTGCAAAACTTGGGCTTTCAGGGAAGGGAAATTCTGATCCTGCGCTGAAGCATTGTTTTTCCAGTAAGTAGGACATGTCCCTGATGTTCAGAGCCCACTCTGCAAGATGTATTCTCACCTTGCAGATCAGGGGATTTAGCAGCATAGCTGCCCAAGTACCCCTGAAAATGCAAAAGCACCTGCTCCAAAACACATCCTTTTCCTGGAGTTATTGCTGTCTTACGAAATCAGGTGCCTCCTTTCTTGTGTGTTCATTTGTTCTCTTTGTTTTTAATCTTTTTAGAACTTCCATTATGACCCACATGCAGATCCCACAAATATTACACATAAATAACAGCCATTTGATGTGGCCACATGGGCACTGTTGTTTATAAAATGAATTGGCAAATTCCTTACTTCTCAGTACATTTTCATGTCAGCAAATATGCCTCCTGCTTGGAGTTTTTATTCCTCCCCACTTATTTGTTGCCATGTTGATGACAACAATTTCAGAAGTGCAGTATGTTTATCAGAAGGAAGATGCATATTAAATTAATATTGCTTTAGGCAACTTTTGCTAAAAATCAAGCCTTACAAATTCTTCAACAATTCGCAGAGATAATAAGCCCCTTTGGAAGGATGTATCAGCACTGTTTTTAAACTTGTGCTGCCACAGATAACCTCTCCCTGCAAAAGCCTGCAGCACAACTTCACAATGCTTTTATTTGCCATCAGTATATATTATGTACATCAGAAATGGAAATTTAAAATGTGAATAAAACCGGCCTGCTTGACCTTCCATTTTACAGTTTTCTAGACATTCATTATCAAGTAACCTGGTGCCAAAAATTGCTCTTAAGACACATGCATGCACACACACGCACACGCACACATACCCCTCACCAAAAATTAGAAAGTTCAGTCTCCCTCCTTTATACATTTTCAATTAGACACCTCTTCAATTCCCTGCCTTTTCAACTTGAGCCCTAAATACTGACATGATGGGTCATGCCAAGAGGGCAAACATAAGCAGTTGTGTAGTCATCTCTCCCTAGATCCTCACTAATATCACATTTTTCCTGTCCTTATGCAGCATGATAGCTATGCTGGAACCAGATGTCACTAGGTTAATTAAGAGAAAACAAAAATGCCTTTAAGTGGATTCCTAGTTTTGAAAGCTTCCTTTATCAAGCTGATATAGTGTCTTCCTCATCCAAACAATTATGCTTTTTGGGTGAATATTGCTGGATATTTGTGTTGCAGTGCAAAATAGTTTAAGCATGTCAAAACAATTTTCTTTGATATTTGGAATAAGGGTAAGTGCCTGACACTGCCTTAATCAACTGAAGAAGCACAGAAGTCCCAACAGTGACCTACTGGCATTATTTAATAACTTTAGTGGGAAATTAAATTTGCCTGCATGCTTTAGTAGATTTTTTGAGCTGTTAAGACTGGAACACTGCCATTGACTGGTTTTGAATTGTTTCATTGAGAATCAATTAATCTTTCCTATTTGAGTCCAATTTTAAGGTTTCCATTCTCCAAGCCCACCTGTTCATAATAACTGAACTATTTCCCCATTTTTTTACAACTCTAGAATCTTTTAAAGGGATAATGCCAGGCAAATCAGGTCAAGGCAATATAGCAGGAAATGTATTTTTACTGTTTCATCACCACAAGCTACAGTTCATAATGAACAACATTTGTAACATTTACCAACCTTGCGTTGGAATGTATTGATTTACTAAGTGGGTCAGGGTTTAGGGCTTTTTTGCAATTAATGGATGTTTTAGCTAATGCTTAACATAAAAAATTAATGAGCAAAATAAATATTTTGTTTAGAAACTAAGCAGGGCCTGGTGGGAGGGAAAGACCGCTTAATATAAATGTTCCATGGTGTATCGCAAAGCACTGGACAAATGAGATGTAATTTTATTTTGATATTGATTGCTGAAGACAGATGTCTTTATTATAGGTTAGTATGCTCTGGACCTTGATCACATATATGAAAACTGCACCTGTTAGCCATACTGTAATACTACCATCGCAGACCCAGCAATGCAGAATTAAATATCTCTAGGTTTTGGAGAGGCCCTCTTTCTCCGTGTTTCCATTTTTATGCTGAAACAAGGGGTCAGACTGACAGCAGAGATGCACTGTGAATAGAGCCCTGTAAGTGTACTATATGCAGTGATCTCATCAGAGACAAGAGGTGTCTCAGCTGTGAAAGGTTTAAAGAGTCAAGCCTGGATTTTAAAATCCTCTGTTTAGCAGCTAAAGAAGATGGGGAACACCAACTTGGTGGCTTGTTCTGGAATCCCAAGCCATTTTTTCTTAGGTCTCTCCTTTGGGTAGACTAGATAGAGGGTTGGCAATTAAATACTGCAACATATTTAATAGCCCAGTTATGCCCAGTTCATGTGACTAGAAACAGAGTTGAGAAACATAGCGTGGATGTGCTTCTGTCAAACTCTATCTGGCTTTCATCATCACTTACTCTGGGTCTTCATTCCTTCATCTCTAAAAAGGGCATAATAATACTGAGGCACTCCATTATTGTGAATATAGCCATACAACAGGTAGACTGAGTGTTATATTGAGACCCCAGAGGAATGATAAAGGCCTAGGTCTACTGAGGCACAGGTTCCTTTTGGCACCAGGCAGTCACAAGAGATTGACAAATGGAGAGGTATCCAGTTAAGAAATTCTTTATCTAAAGGAGTGACTGCAAATAAATGAGCTTAGCTGAGATAAGTTGGTTCCCAGGATCCATTGTGGTGGCCCAGTTAAAGGCTTTAACTTGCACAGGAGACTATAACAAAGTTTCTAGGAAAAAAAATGCAAATTCAGACGCATCAAAGGCTTTTATTTTAATTGTGTAAAATGCAGAACAGAACGAGAGCAATTCCACTAAAAAGCCTAAGAGAGAACTGATGCATTTGCAGTAGCTCTGTTTTTTCTGTTGTTGCTCTGAAGCCAAACAGTTTTCAGGGCTCAACAATTGCTCAGAACAAGTAGAGCTCTCACAACTGGTTTATAGGACTGTGTGAAATGACCATGGTAAAACCTGAACCTCACAAAATTCTCTTGATTTCAGGCTTTGTTGCAAGTGCGAAGCCTTGTCCACATTTTATTAAGTTATGACCCCTTTTTGGATCTGGTTCAACTGAATCTGCAACCCGTTCTGAATGAATATAAGCCCCATTTCAAACAAACCTGGATTGAGTTGTGGCTTGGCACTAAAACCAGTCAGACTCAGTGGTTTTGCATTGAGTTTTGGGGTCCGTTTGAATTGCAGATGAACTCAGGACAAGAAAAACCTCAGCACTGGCCCAGGTCTTGTGGGTGTTTTGGATCCAGCATTGTGGTTCTGGCCCATTTCTACACTAAATCCAAACCACAACTCAAAGCAGAACTGAAGACAATGTATGCGCAAACCCTGCCAACTAAAAGTACCAAATTTTACGCAGCTCTAGTGGTGTGCTGTTTGACTGACCACAAGGGATACACCACTGCATGCTGACAGTGCTAATTTAGGTCTTCATCTTTAGCCATGTACAGGCACAATATTGTATGATGAATACTGCAGTTCACTTAAAAGCAGAGCTTCCTAAATGAAATACATAATGAAAAAAATCAATATTTTTTCAAGATTCATCTTGTTTGTCTTTCTATTTCTTCACTAGAAGTGCGACCTGGTCAGAGATATAACTAGGAAGTAGGGCACCCTGGGAACTGGAGGAGGAAAGGGAAGAAGTTCTGACGCCGAAGACCAGGGGGTTGGTGGTATTAAGCAATTGCCTCCTTGCGTAGAGGCTGCTGCAGTAGTGGCATGAGCTCCCCATGCATGGATCACTTCTGTGACACTGCTGTGGACCCCAGGAGTTGCCAGTCTCGTGCCTTCTCTCAGTTGGCACCCAGCACTGGTGTTCTGCTTGCCCTGCACCCCTATTCATGCTACTGGACCTGGTCACTATTAGCACGACTTCTGAGCATATGTGGGTAACAAGTTATAGGCCATTCCACATCTGCAAATAAGCCAAATCCTGATGTACAGCAGTGGAAAACGCAAATAACCCAAAAACGCTGATACAGCTTAGCAAGAGACAGGTACCTTTAAAGACATTGATAGGGTTTGATGGGACCAGTTATAATGGGGACAAAGCCCTCAGTTGCATTAATGTCTCATACAGACAAATGTGGTCAAATTGGTCAAAACATGAAAGAGAACAAACCTCATGTGACAGATGTTAGTCATGTTGCTTAATGCACTGCTGGATGGTTCTCATTACTATGCTGAGGAGGAAGGTATAAGAATCTATATAGGAGAGAAAATATGTCAAAAAATGGGTGTCTGTTACTATAAGCCAGGAAATTAGAAATGCTACTCTCTCACTGCCCACAGCTTCACTGGTAACTGCTAACCTAGTCACTGAAAGCACAGAATTTAAAAATATGATTATACAGAAAACCAGCAAGCAATCAGTTTGGTACATTCACATCACTGCATACCTCGGCACTTATATTCTGCTTTATCGCTTTTTTTCCCAACTTCCATTAAGCAAACAAAGGAAAGAGTTTATTGCAATCTGACAAGCCTTCATATTCAGTTATGCTGAACCCTAGAAACGTATTTTAATTTAAGGATAATTAATACTTTTGTAATTTGACAGTGTAATTGCCCAAATGGCAAACAGCTGCAGATACATTTTTACAGATACTAGACTGTACACGGCCATTAACTGGTGCACAAAATCTCATGTTGACTTCAGTAGGAATTCCACCTCTAAATCAAGGCAATGTGGGTATAATGTAGGTTATCCAGCTCATAAGCTTTTGCTCTAAAATTCCTCACTCCCTTGGCGATCATGTTGTCGGAGAGCCAGTGTTGCTTATGGTATTCCCTAGCCATTCCAAATGTAATAGCACAACACTGGAAAGGACAGACTTTATTGTTAAAGTCTGCAATTCAGGAGATTTTTGCAAAGGTATTTAGGCCCCTAACTCTTATTTAGATACCAAATGGATAGGAGCTAGACTCTTAATGCCCTTCTGGGTTTGAGCCTTTACTCTTTAGTCTCTGTACCTCAGTTCTCTATCTTTAAGTAACACAGAATAATACTTTTTCCTGCCCTTTGTCTGTCTTGATAAGTAATACTGAGAAAGCTCTTCAGGACAGGAGCTATGCAACACCTAACGCAATAAGATCCCAATCTCAACAGAGCTTCTGGACATTATTGTAATAATAGCAGGAATGGTAATGGACTCAAAAGAGTTATCCTGTGAACAAGGTTTTATTTTACTTTTCCTTGCAAGAAAGGCAGGTGACAGTTCTGACTAAACATGTAGAACAGCTTGACCAAAAAGAAAAACTCAAAAGTCTTATAGGACCCTTTCATTCTTGGTTTGAAAGAAAACAAGGTTTTCCTTTCCACAGAAGACCAGACCAAGGCCTTGCCATCAGCAAGGTTACTCAGGAATACCGTTTCAGGATGCTGAAATCATTTGTTCACTGAGCTGGGCCTGAACTGCCCTGTTGCTGTATTGTCTCTGTATGCATCTATGCATAACTGGTCTGCAATCAGCCTGAGAGGGAAGGAAGGATTCCCTTACCTTACCACAGCCTCTCTTGAACCTACTTCTATGCTCCAGTTCCCACAGCATAATATGATACTCAAAAGCTGTCTAAATCTACCCCAACCACGCAGCTGGTCCAATAAAAAATATCCACAAAAACTATTGCCTCTTGCATATTTCCTGGACCCACAACATGGCTACAACATCACTTCAACATTGCCAGGTACAAGAAACTCATCTCTTCTGAGCAGTTATCTGTGGAAGGAAAAAACTCGCTCACAGACTTTTTAAGTTCCTGCACGGGAACTACTTCATTGGTTAACATTTACCAATGAGTTTGGTAAAGAATGTGCTGTGGAAACTAGATTTAAATCGATATGAGGGCCACCAAATGAAGTTTCTCCAGAGCTTAGAAGCCCATCGGCCTACTGTGCTCAAGGCACTCCGGTTTCCAACTACCCATGAGGGGCCTGTGACTTCCTAGCCCAAATGACTGGGTACCTGTGCACAGCTAAGTCAACTGGGAACAGACATTGGCACAAGTCTAGTGTAAGGCTCAAATGCACACACATGGAGTTGTAGCAAAAAACCGTAGCCCTTCTACAGAATGTATTTATATAACTGCTTATTTCAAAAGATGAAGCGCTAATGCTTTGCCTAAAAAAAGAATAGACAACAATAAAGGTATGCTTGTTCCCAAAGCATTAGCACATGCTAAGGAACATAGGCACATGTGAGCAAGATGAAAATTCAGCTACTGCATACAGTTTGCTAAAAGGCCAGAAATACTTTTCCACTGCTAATGTAAATGCTTTCACAAGGAACAGGATCAAGCACCAGAAAACTGAAAAAGGCCAGGATCCTAAAACCATTCTGTATAATAAGTACTTCCCGTCCACTTCCAGGTTCACCGCTAAGCACATGAAGGGTCCCCCCACACCCCTGTGGGACACTCCATGAGCCTCAGCATCACACCGATCACAAGCCATGCCGGTACCTCAAGGTATGGTGTCTCTGTCCGAATCAGCATTGAATCTTCAGATTTGGATTTAGCCGAATCGAACCAGGGACAGTGATCCAAATCAAGGAATCGAATCACTGTCCCTGATCAGGGCCAAATCTGAATCAAAACAGGGCCCGCTTCACACACCCCCTAATAAAAACCAATATCAGGATCAGTTGATTCTGTGCCATTTGTCCTTACAGTGTCTCAGCAATTCATTGTATCAATATTGTTACAGACTGGAAGAGATTTCAGTATATAAAGAGAAGAACAGGTATGAAAAAAAAGATTCATAAGAATCCCTAATTAAAGCCATATGTAGGAGAACTAGAGCATACTGTTCTTGTGCTTCTTTTCAATACTACTTCATAACCCTAAGGATATTATCTCAGTCAGGGGTCTTTTGTGCAGGACAAAAGAACATCCACAGCCCAAATCTCTTTAACGTTGATATGTGCCAGGATAAAACAGTGGTGCTCTTCAACACTATTTTGTGCTCTGGGTGTGGGCTTCTGAAGATAAACTTGATGAAATGCCAAGACTAGTGTCTTCATGGTGGAAGAATTCAAACCTGTTAAGAAGGATTCTGCAAAGAAATTAAAAAACAACAGACTACAGCATAATTTAAAGCATTTGGAACTCTTTTCTTAATACCAAGAGACAAAGTCCTGGAATAGTTTACTGTATTTGTAGCTGTTTTAGGGAGTTTGTGGCTTTGGCTGAGTAGTTTAATAGCCATCTCTAAGGCACTTAAACTTCAACTGCACCTGTTCGAATTCCAAGCAGTTACGGTTTTAAAATTTTGGAAAGAAGGTTGTCAAATTCAGCATGGTATTACCTGTTATTCTGCAAAGTGCTGCAATACAGATACCAAAGATAACAGAGCAAACACTCTTAAAACACATTATCAATGTACAAAACCTTCTGGCAGGGAATTTTTTTTTAAGTGTCTGCTGGTAAATATTTCAAAATTGCCTAAATCTTACTTTCAAATATAAGTTAAGAACTTAGAAACCTACAACTCTGAAAGTTAAAGGGATTTAGAGACCCAGAGCCTCATTTTTAGGAACTGTTCAACACGTGCCCTTTGATTACCAGGTTAAAGTTTCTCGAGTTGAGCCTTCCAAAACTGAGGCACTCAAAATCATTCATCACTTTTGAAAATCTTGGTCAAAAGGAGTAATATTTTGTGTTTACTTGTAGCATTTTTCATTAAAAATATCGTAACATTTTACAGGGGGGCAAGAATTATTACCTAATTATGCAGGCAGGAAAATGAGGCAGAAAATGTTAATGGCCTGAGGTTCAGAGGGGCTAAGCATCCACACATGTAGAAAGCAGACTATACTTTGACTTGCCTGACCCTGTATTGAGAATCAGCAGCACAGACGGGAAGTTGTGACTCCTGACTTCCACTCAGGCTGCTTTACTTACAGGCCTTACCACCCCACACTTCCCAAAAATTTCTGGCTCCAAATGGAATTGTCTCAACCCTCCATTTTCAAAGATATGCAAATGCCCAGAGGGAGATTTCCAAATCCCAGTGAGCTTCAGTAGGATTTGGGTATTTAAGTCCAATAGGTTTCCTTGGAAATCCCATCCATAATCTCTCTTCTGCTATTGAGAGAAATGTATAACAAGAAGGAATAACCTGCACTACAGCTCATCAGAAAAATGTGCAAAGCTATAACTCAGGGTTTGGGGAGAGTTTTTTTAAGTGATTGATATAACAAGAGTCAGGGAAATAATTCATCTGTGTTCTCATGAGCTCACAAGAACTGTGTTAGGCTGAGGAACAGCACTGCACCAGTTGCAAATGCTTTCTGACATATCAGCAGCTCTGAATCTTGAAATGTATTCTCTCTCATAAGAGACTGCACAGGCAGCTGTTTTGTTTCTCTGTTAATACAGTTTTACCAAAGTTAGTGTTTGGCAGAGGTGCCAGATTGACAGCCGTAGGCATTGCAGTCCTTTGTTTGTCTCTTAAACAAGCAGAGCACTGCAGGCAGGCAGTAGCATCTTTGCAAGCTTCCCCACAGTGCCACATCATTGAGCGTGTCTTAATCCAGAGATAAATGGACTACTCCCCAAGGAGAGAAGAGAGCTCACTCTCCTTGTCCCATTCACTCTTCAGCCTCTACTATTGGAACAGACTGAGATAATACCTTATCCAAAATATACACAAATCTTGAGTTAGCATCCCACTGTGCCCTTTAACTCTTGGGGGGGCTTTGAGGGGCTGACCGGGAGCCACCAGAGCTGGTCTGGATCCACTCACACCTTCCCGGGGTTGCAACCTGTTCATTTTCCTGCCACACCTTTCTGGTAAAGAAAATAGTGAAGACAGGCTGCCTACCTGCAGGAAGAGGAGCAAATCTTTAAGCCTCTCGCTTTCCCACAACTGTTGGCATTCTTGTCCCCAGGCCTCAGGGGTCAGATTCGTGGCCTCCTTCCTTCCCTAGAGCCACACCCATACCTCGCAGGTAGTATGAGTTATCATTCAAGTGGGGCCTTTCACCACTCTGCACTCCTTGGCCCTTCTTGGTTCCTTCTGACTAACTTCAGACTAACATGGATAACCACCTCTGAGCAGGGAAAAAATGACCATGTAGGTACAGACAAAAATGAGGGAACTGTACCAGAGAAGCATTTTGAACTGAAGAAAAGATCATAAAATTGTAGAAAGTTAGAGTTGGAAGGGACCTCAGGAGGTCATCTACTCTGACTCCCTGCTCAAAGCAGGACCATCCCCAACTAGATCATCCCAGCAAGGCTTTGTCTAGCCAAGTCTTAAAAACCTCCAAGGATGAAGATTGCACCACCTCTCTGGGTAACCTGTTCCAGTGCTTCACTACCCTCCTAGTGAGAAAATTCTTCCTAATATCTAACCTGAACTTCCCTTGCTGCAACTCGAGCCCACTGTTCCTTGTTCTGTCATCTACCACCACTAAGAACAGTCCAGCTCTGCCCTCTTTTGAAACCCCCTTCAGGTAGTTGAAGGTGGCTATTAAATCCCCCCTTGATCTCCTATAAATTCAGTTCCCTCAGCCTGTCCTCATAATCATGCCTCCCAGACTCTGTCACAAGCATAGGCAGCATATAGAGACAGAACAGGGGGGGCATGTGCCCCCCGAGAGTGCTGGTGCCCTGCCTGACAGTGAGTGCTCTGGCCACCAGCTGGCTGCTGGGGGACCCCACCCCCACCTCTGGTCATGCCCTGCTGGTGCCCCCCCAGATTCAGGAGGCCTCCCCCCTTCACTTTCCCTGATTCTGCTCTTGCTACTGACATATTTGTAGAAACCCTTCTTGTTACTGCTGCAACTCCAATTGCACTTTGGCCTTCCTGACTTCATCCCCGCATGCCCAAGCAATGCTCTTAATACTCCTCCCTAGCTGTTTGTCCAACTTTCCACTTCTTATAAGCTTTCTTTTTGTGTCTTAGTTTACTGAAGGGTGCCCTGCTAACCCAAGCTGGTTTTCTGCCATAATTGCTAGTCTTCCTGCACATCGGGATGGTTTGTTCCTGTACTCTCAGTAAGGCTTCTTTAAAGTAGAGCCGGCTCTCCTGGACTGTCCTCCCCTCAGTCTGGCTTCCCAGGGGATCCTGCCCATGAGTTACCTGAGCAAGTTAAAGTCTGAAGTCCAGAGTCTGTACTCTGCAGCTCGCCATCCTTCTTTTCCTCAAGATTCTGAATTCAATCATCTCATGGTTGCTGCTGCCCAAGTTGCCATCCACTATGCTACATTCCCCACCAATTCTTCCCTGTCTGTGAGCAGCAAGGGAAGAAGAGCACAGACCCTAGCCAGCTGCTCTAGCACTTGCACCAAGAAGCTGTCCCCAGCACTCTCCAAAAACTTCCTGGATTGTTGTGCATGGCTGTATTGCCCTCCCAGCAGATGTCAGGGTGATCAAAGTACCCCATGAGAACCAGGGCCTGTGATCAGGAAACTTCTTCTAGTTGTTTGAAGAAAGCCTCACCCACTGCTTCCTCCTGGTCTGGTGGTCTATAGCAGACCTCCCACCACAACATCACCCTTGTTGCTTTCCCTTCTAACCTTAACCCATGCAAAAAGGAGGAAACTATCTCATGCTGCAGTCAGTAAATAATAGGATCCAATAGTGATTCAGTGGAAATACAGCTCCCAGAAGCTAATTAAAAAAAAAACATGTTGCCTGAGTGGGAGAACTGGCCTAAGAAGTGTAAAGCAGTTCAATTCTTCATGCCCCACAATGGAGACTTCTGACCTGAAGGAGATAGGTAAATCACTGTGAAATCTGGACTGTTCCAAAAAGCAAGCCCAGTCTTTCTGGGTTTCTCTTGTCTTGTTTCCTTTTCTTCTCTCTTGTTAATTATTTTAATAAACCTCTGCTTTATTATCAGAAACGTTACAACTGAGATCAAGAGCAGCTCCAAAATCAGGGGCAACTGTAGCAATTTGAATACATTTGGGAAAGTCAGGCAAGGAAGCATCCAGATCAGATACCTTTCTCTCAGGTAGCCTTGTGTATCTTCCCCTGAAGCACACAGCAGAACGCTACCAGCGAAGATTCGTAGCCTGCATCGGCTTGCCGGCACAGGCAGGAATGGGCTCACACACCTGTCAAGGGTGCCACCATGTGGACAGTGAAGAATCGCTGCTCTAATTAGCAGAGTAACTTCTCAGCAGGTACTGTGTGCTCAGGTGTGCCAGGCATCCTGCAGAGCGCAGCTTTTTTGTGTTGTGTCACAGCTTTGGGAACTGTACTGCACATTACTCAATAAGCAGGGTCTTCCTTCTTACTTGGCACTGCAAACCGCAATTTCTCAATTGCTTACTGGAGTATTGCGTGCAGATGGCCATAGGTACACGTCTAAAACTTAACAGAAAAGGTGGCTATTTTCAGAGAGGAATGATGGTCCATGGGTTCATTATAAAGTATGACTTGAGAGATATAGGTACAGTTCTCTGCTCTGCCAAAGGGGTTCTCGATCAAATCACCCTGATTAACTGAACCCTGTGAATATGGGCATCAGAGCACACGCCTAACTCCTAAATGCAACGCAAGTATAACTACATTACAGGTTCTGAAGTGCTCAGATACTTTGGTGGCAAAGGCTGTAGTAGGGAGAGATAAGAAAACAGCAAATGCACAAATGGAAAAAAACGGTAGATTGCCTACCCCCTGCTCACCTCTTACTGCAAAGAAATGATGCCAAGGAGAGGAGATAAACAGAAACAAGGGTGCTGCAAAGAAAGAAAGGCTATTGGAAATGGGACCAAGTTGGACTCCAGAGCTTAATGCCTGAAAGGATTCAGCTATTCAGATCCATCTGTTGGGATTTAGATACAAATAAATTCATGAAAAATGTTGCTTTCATCTGGGATTCAAAGAGAAAACTGGACTTCATTTCTTTGTTATGCCAAGAGCATCCACAAACCACTGCTGCCTTTTGACAACACAAGCCAAATGCATTCACCACTTGCCTATCTGAACAGGGGTTTTCTGGGGAATGATAAACTTGTGTTCGCATGCCTTGAGAATTTGGCAACAAAAAAAGAGTGAGGACTCTTGAAAGAAAGGATCTGAAGGAGCTGGGGAACAAGCAGTTGGTACTCTTGCAGCTGGAAGTGACTGCAAAAAAGTTAGGAGCTGCAAAAGGTCTGTAAGAAAATGCAAGCCAATGATACCCAGAAATTTAATTTGTCCTATTTATGGTTTACAATCGAATGGTTCCATGTGCTAGGCATGAGTCAGAATCCAACCCCCAGAACTAACACCCGCAAAGTTACTGGTTTCAGGACATAAGTTGTGACTCTGACCCTTTGTATAATTGTTTGTGGCTAGATTTTCGAAAGAGCTCAACACCCACTCTGTAAGATCCAGCGGTTTATTGCAGTACTGAACTGTGATCTGAGATCTTTTGAGAACCTAGCCACTTAAATACCTTATTTAAAGGTATCAAATAAATACAATGGGAATGGCATAGCTATCCCTTGCTATTACATTCAAAAAGCACTGCACCTTTTGTTACTTGACACGTTAGATGTGTGTTCAAATGAGCACGAAACACCTTATTTGAACCATGCAATTTCTTTTTCAAAGTGGACCATGCCACCAAAGTGCCTCACATCAAGTCTCTGTGTTATCCCATCTCTTCTTCCATTACCAGGAGAGAGGCGCGGTGAATATTTAACTCCACCAATGTGTTCCACTCCTGCTCTTTTCAGATATTTACTGGATATGGACAAAAGATTCTCATTCAGAAATCTGGCAAGCCTGAGAACTTGAACTGCAAACAAAGAGAAATATAATTCTGTACGTTTAAAAAATCAATTGGAAAAATGCCCTGGTTTTCTATTTCTAAAACCCTCTTTGTTTCATTATCTCTGCTCTTTTGCTGTCGGAAGTTTACGACCTATCAATCAACCGAGTATTAAGAGTAACTATTAAAGACATATTTATGTGAGAACCATGTGTAGTTCTTGGCATAGCGGGTACCCTTAGTCTCCCTTTGAACCCACTGATTTCTCTCTGAGTGTTTTATTCTTCAAAGAATAGCCTACTGTCAAGTAAAGCCATTTAACCACTGACAGCCTGCCTGCTTCTCTGATTTTAAATCTGTAATCTGGGTAGGAATAATTGTTTAATTCAGACACTCTACGTGGGCAGCAGGCTTTTGCCCAATGAATCATTAATGAGGAGTGCCTTTTAGGCACAAAAGTCAATACAGACAGGCCAGAGCAGTGATCTGGTTCTTTCTCCTGGACAAGGAAAGCTCCTTTGGCTTTCTAGCAGGACCCTCCATGATGGCAGAATGACCTTTTGCTGGTCCCACAGTCCTTCAGCAATGCATCTTATCAAAGGTTGAGATACAACTTTCCATGTCAGAGAGGTAGAGCGAAATCCTGAACTTAGTGACGTTAGTCAAGTGTGGCCATAGATTTAACTGGAGCCAGTTCTGCCCCTTCCGTGTTCAGGGCAGAAGATCAGTGACAAAGAGCACTCTGTGAACGAACCTTGCACTACAAGGAAATCCCTTGTCCTCTGACAACATGCATAACTGTTTGCTACCTAGGAACAGAGTGGACGTGTAAATCTAAACCAACTCCTAAGGTCTAAACAGCGAGGGAAGATGTGGTGAAGTCACTGGTCTCAGAATCAAGTGTCTTTACATGTGCTTCAGGGTTGGGGGGACAGGACACTTTAATTCGAGCAGCTCTGGAGAGTATGCTCAGCAGACTCAAATAACCAAGTCTTCTCCAATGCATGCTGCTTAGCATGTAGCAGAACATGCATTAGGCACGTGTATAGATATCTAGGTTCAGATTTCTTGTGCAACCCAAGCAGTCACTTCATCTCTTTTCCCCTTTAATCCCTCTACTAGCCATTTGTAAAATAGGGATAAAAATACTTCCTCTTATTCCACTCCTAGCTTTTTCTGTCTCCTCCAGTCTAAACTGAATACCTCTGGTCTATAGCATCCTCCAAATCTGGATTCCTGCAATTCTGACCTATCTCTATCTGAAAAATGGAATGGTTTTGGATACTAGCATGGAAAAGATGGAGGAGAGAAACAATGGAGCTGAAAAAAATAATGGGCAGAAAGATACAGAGCAGAGCATGAAGGGAAAACAAAGACTGGGGATAGAAAGGGACAGAGGTATAAGGGCAGAAAATGGAAGAGAGGTAAAGAGATCTGTACAGAAAAAAGGGAAGACACAGCACCAGGAAGGGAAACAGGAAAAGATGCAAAATAGAGAAAAAAACCCCAAGAAAACACCTCATCAGGACCAACTGGACGTACTGGTATTTCCTTTGGCGATCACTGATCAGACATGGATGTGAACACAACACCCATCAAAAACCTTATTAAGTGTGCTGAGCACTAGCACTTCCCTCTGTGGCTTGAGATTTGCATCAAACTTTCCTCCTTTTGAGTCCAAACCTGCTTTCACTTGCATTACAACAAAATGACCTTTCACTCCATGTCTACCTGAGGCTTTTTCTACAGTACCTGTCAGTTTAGCACCAAAATATACTACCCAGTAACTTTCAGGCTCAAGGTAATATTTACTAAAACTTCCTGGCTAAGGAACACTGAATCCTCCATTCTATAGGTGGTCTGTCTATATACATTTGCCTTTCCTGTTTGCCTCTCTTCCCCATTTCGCCCTCCTGCATGCTGTGATGTTATAATTCAACCACTCAGGCAATGAGCTGTTTCCAAGTGATGAGTAAAGGGAGAAGAGAGGATGGGAATGGAGAGCTGGAGAGTAAACATACTCCTGGTCTTGGATGCTTTCACAGGCACCAGCTTTGACATCTCTCTGATTCTGAGGAGCTGAAGATCAAATATTCACAGGTATGGTACAAACTTGGGCTAAAGGGACCGGTCTCATTCGTCACATCTTGTGTTGAGTGCTCAGTGCACTGATTTGCAGCAACGTATAGAAATTAAACTAAGCAAAAGCTGTTCAACACTGATAAAAACCATCAGAATGATAATGCATCATGGAAAGCTGTCACAATAAATGAAAGTACTGGAGCAATTAACAGACACAGTACTGAGCACTGTGTCCCTTCCCCCATCCATTTTTAATTGTACTCTGTCTTAGTCAGAAGCTTAAACTCAAACTGAACTCTGTTGGATACAGCAGAATTGACTCATTTAGAAGAACACAATGGTCTAACAGTTAACTTCTACTTTTCTAACAAAATAAGGAGTAGGAGTTTGGGAACAGAAATGTAAGGGGGAAAGCTGGGGGTGGTGCCGGTTCTGAAAAATTTGATCAGAAATGTTTCAGCTTTAAGAAAGCAATCCCCGTAAAAACTCTGTAGTCACTACTTTGCCCTTCCTTAAATCCCTCCATATAGCTCACCACCATAAAATCTCACCTGTGGTTAAGCACCTAGTGGGGAGAGACCAGCAACTTTCACTCTGAGCATAATCATTGCCTTGTTATCTTGCGCACCCCTACCTTTATTATAGTCATCTCTTGCCTGTCACCTTATACTTTGATCAGAAGCTCTTTAAACCAGGGGCCATCTTTCTGTTAGTGGTTTGCACAGGGCCAAGCACCATGTGGCCAAGACCTCTGCAGTGCAAATCATAAATAGGAGGCTTCCATGTTTCCCAACAAGCATAGCACATCTTGGGTGGCAATATAAAGTACTGAGGCACAGGCAGATGGCCTGCAAGAACAATAATCTCTGTAAAATAGATGGCCCAAGCTTTCCTGTCACTGTTAGAAAATTATATTTACAAATGAAAATATGGGAGCTAGCCAGACTCTACACACAGACAGTGCATGGATATGTCCTTGCTGGCAGCTGACAATAAATCCCAGGGCTCAAAGGGCATTTTATAACACCCACTGGCTGAAATGTTTTGTGATGAGCTGCTGAGTTTTTTCTGAGATGACTATTGTTATGACAACTGCATCTATTGTCTTTAACCTATCTGCCTCGTGGCTCACCCAGCTCTCCTTTTACTTCTGGTTTCATGCTGCTTTGGAGGAGCTGACATGAAGTCCTCATTACTGAAGGTCTTATTTCAGTATGGGGGGTTTTTTGGTTTTTTAGCAAACTGCTTTTCAGCAAACTGTTCTTCCTTTAGAGAACCATTTCATGAAGGGAAGGTCTCCATTCAATGCAGCATATGATTCATTGCATCCATGTTGAATTCCATCTCTAAGAAGTTCCTTTTATTATCTCTTCTTTTCTCTTTGCTCAGATAGCACAACTAAGAGGCATTTTGCCTAAGAGACACAAATTATCAATTTGCATGAAGTATAAAAATAATGGGCGAGAAAGAGAGAATCTTCTGCGCTGCCTTTCTGATCTGGATGCTCACACACAGTAATATGAAGACATTCACATACGTAGCTTTGGGTACAGCTAACATCATCCCATTTGCAGTCATGGTACATGCACACAGTAATGATTAGTTAAAAATGCAAATACCCTTACCATCAAACATGTGAAGACAGCTCTCAAATGGCAAATTCCAAATGGATTTATTCCAGAATCATTTCCATATTTGATTCTTTTAAAGGGATATACTTTGCTCTACATAGCAAAGTCACATGGTATGAATTAAGAATTCTATTAATGATTAAACAGAAAATGGTCTTCATTACTACAGTAAAAAGAGCTGCAATTTTCAAAGGCATCTAAGGGAGTTAAGAGCCAAAATCACATTACATTTCCATGGGAGTTGGCTGCCTGACTTCCTTATGCTGCTTTGAATATCGTACTAGATCAGGCCTAGTTGAAAAATTTCCATTCAAAGTCTTTTGAATCAACAAATTATTTTTTCACAGAAAACGTCTGCTTCCTCTAAAATGATGTGATCATGAGAAAACTGAAAAAAGTGAGACCATAATCCCTGGATAGTTTTACCAAAAACGTCCAAATTTCAGCTTTTTCTTTAGGTACAAAGACAACCTTTGGTTTTCTGTCCCCAGCTAAATGTGAATGTTTTCTATGGTAAGTCTTCACTTCCTCTGCTCTCCAGTGTCTATCAAACTCTAATCCACAGTAGATAGATACAGGGTAGAACTATGGACACATTTCTGTGGCATTAGCGCAAATACAGAACATCTTTAATTACTGTTATGGGGTTGCTCTGCCTTTTGCTACAGAAAATAAAAATGTCATCATGCCTATTATTGTTTTGTCTCCAAAACACAGTGAATTCTTGTATCACTATATTCATGACAACAGTCAGAATGCCATCTTATGCTGCTCTTTTAATTACTGGGCATGGATTATTCTAAGATTTCACTTATTATTTAGATTTACATAAATAGACCCAAATTATTGATCTGTGCAGAGTCTACCCATTTCATTGCATATCACCAGCTATATGAAGCTGAGATTTTCTCATTTATAAAGGGCTACCTCATATGTGGTTAAAGATAAACTTTTATTTATAGATTGTAACAACTGCTAAAGAAGATCTCAGATGATGTAGTAGTAAAGAATTAAGAGTCAGATCTTCAGAAGATGCACTGGCTTAGCTGCACTCAAGTCAATGGAGCTACACTGATTTATTATACCTGCTGAAGTCATGGCCTTAAGTGTTTAAATCCTTCTGGTTATCTTTCTCCCACCTATTCTTTTGCCTTTGACATGGATCAATGCAGTAGCTAACATTGGGAGAGTAGGAGCTGCTTAAAGAAAAGAATGCTTTCATCTATGTACATTGTATCTTTAGAAAAAGCATGTCTATGCCCTGTCAAAGAAGCCAGAGAGTTGACTAAAGGAAGCTGGTAATACTACTGAAAGGCGAAATGTGAAAGTCAGGAGACCTGGGTTCTAGTCCTGGTTCTCTGTTGTGTGATCTTGGACAACTCACTTCACTTCTCTATGCTATTTAGACTGCAATCTATCCAAGCTGGGGACTGTCATTGTAAATTTGCACAACATCCAGTGTAAAATAACATCATACCAGTTTGGGCTCTAGGTGTTTCCATAATAAAAAACATTAATAATACAGCTCTGACACAGGCTTTTTCACCCACAGATCTCATGACAATTTTTATTAAAGGTGAGTATCATTATTCCTAGTTTATGGATACACATTCATTCTCTGCATTGGTGACTCACTGAACTGCTCATAAAAAGCTGTGTTTCTTGGCTCACTGTTGCTCATGGGGAAATCAATTCATATTCACCCCTCCTATAATGTACTTTACAAATGCAGCAAGTGCCTGAACTCCGGCAGGATGTTTAGAATTGAAATGCAGTGTCTCAGAAGATCCTTTTTTGCCTTGCTCCCCATGCAGTCTGATGAATACGCCTAATAAGTAAGCTGTGCTCTACACTAAGCTAGACTGGGATGAGTTGCCACATGCTGTCTGCCTTCATTAATCATTATTATCCCACTGCTTCAGTCCCTAGGAGGTCTTGTGCGTTTCATAAATAAATTACTTTATGGAACTTTGTCTCTTTAAAAACAAACTTCAGCAAATACACCGCAGAAATAATTAAAATGTAAAAGCAACTCTTAGGTTAGAGGCCAGCTAGACAGAAGTGCTCCAGACTCTTCCCCATTCTGGTCAGCTCTTGCAACCAAAGTGTTGTTCCAAGCTTATAAGCTCAAGCTTGCAGGCTTTCTCATTTTTCTGCCTACCAAGCCTAGTCATCACTGCACACCTAGATATATCCATTAGACTGAGTCTAACAGGCTAGGGATAGAAGTTACACATAAACTGGTTTAAGTGAGCAGAAACTGGTTTAAACCTGTAACAGAACAGACATTCAGTGCACATAATGCAGTTTCAAAATGGCTGGAACCAGTCTGAGATAAACCTGGTTGAGTGTAGTATCAAACTTAACGGATTCAGAACCAGTTTATGGAACTTCTGTCCCAGATTCGTTCCTGGTTTAAGTTAAACCAGAATCCCCCAACATCCCAGCATGCTCTGCATCCTGCATGGGATTTTACTCTCTACTCCAGTGGGCTAACCTGCAATTCTTGAATCAATTCAGTCTCCAGTTTTTTGAATGTCTGCCCCTAGCCATAGAGAGTCTAAAATATAAAATATCTCTAAACCATGTTTGTTCTAAACATGGTAGTGGAGAATATGGCAAACTGCTGTTCATTTGGGGTTTTTTAAAATATATATGAACCTATGTATTGTGCACTGTGATCGACTAGAAGTGAAGGGGTTAATGTCTCCTTTAAAAAGAGCATTATGAAATGGGTGTGAGTCATGAAAGTGTGTCTGGTTTGGTAACAATAAACCATCAAGAAATGTCAATATAGAAGTGGAGGTATCCTGGAAATACCATTGAAGACCAATGACCGGATATTAACTTCTGTCAGCCAAGAGAGTCAGAACAATTGAAAACAGCATGACTAGAGTCTGGAACAAAGAAATGAGGTGTTAGAAAATAGTAAAAAGAATTCTGTTGCCCAATGTTGAGGAAAAGGGCCTTGGAGGCAGAATGAAAGTGCTGCTTTTCCATGTTAAATTAAGAACCTTAAAACACTCGGTTGACTAATAACCACTACGTGTGTAGACGAAACAGGGGCCCTAAATTGAAGTGGTGAGTTTTAACAAACACCGCTTCAATTTAGGGCTGATTAAACCCCTCTGTCATGTACACACCTCACTGATTTAGCTGCTTCTCTGGCAGGGAGGGAAGGGCGAGCTGCCAGTGGGTGGAGCGGTCCCTGGGCTGCAGAGGGGCTGGTGTTTCCCCCTGCAGCAGCGGCGCCCCCTCTCCGGCGGCCCCTGCCTTCAGGCACCCGGCTCAGGCAGTCCAGGGAGGGAAGCGCCAGGCCCCCGTGCACCTGAGGCCGGCAGACAAGCTCCATGGTGGGGGTGGGAAAAAAAGATCAGGCTTGCTGCTTTCCTTAGGTGGAGCTGGTTTCCTGGGCTGCTGCCAGGCTGCCTGCAAGGCTTCCTGCAAAGCTGCGGAGTTGCATGGAGCCTGGCACTTCGCTCCGCAGCGATAGGAGCAGCAAACTAAAACTCCTTGAAAGAGTTTTAGTCTGCTGTGCCCCAAGTTATTTAAGGTGCATCACGCCATCCAGTTTCCTGCAGCAGCTGAAATTAATGCACAATACACTGCCAAAGCATTCAAACACTGACCCATTAAAGCAGTACAAAAGCATTTAGCCCGCTTTAAAAAGTGTTGTGCAGGCATGTCTCCCGTTTCATCTACACACAGCTCTAGTTTGTAAAGGCCATCCCGTGTCACTGCAAATATTTGCTGATTACACCACTCCCAAGTCAGGGCATCCCCTGCAAAAAGTGGACAGCATGCCAAAAAGAACCACTTTCTAGGGTCCACCATCTGTGTCCACTTAATTCCACCAAAAACAATCTCTTCCCTGGAATGTCTAGTTAAAAAGGAATTTAAGAGACAAAGAAATGTGTCCTGCATTATGAATTAAAAACTTACAATGCAAAGGAACACATCTCTATGACATACATTTGTTGGTCCAGATGCCAGACGTGCCACAACTTTACTGATGATGAGCTAAGAGAAGGAAGCCTGAAATATAGTCAAGAAAGGAATCTACATGGCTCCACAGTTTACAAACAAGCCCAGGTTTCTTAAATCGGTTTCTACTCAGTCTTTTCATTGAATACAAGAAGATTTATTTGTGAACAGCTATGTAGAGGCTTCAATATCTGCAGTTTTTATCTTTTACCCGTGTATTCATAAAATCAATTGTCCCTTGGCTTAAAAAACTAACCAAAATAAATGTATTTGATGAAGAAACTTTTTAACAAACTCAAATTTTGCATTTTTGTTAAAATTTTGTGGGTTTTCATAAAAAATAACATTGAACATTTTTCATTTCTAATAATTTGTTGGGTGTTTACAACTGTTTCAAAACACAGAAAGAAAATAAAAGATAGCAAAGTGATTGAGAAAAATCCAAAATTTCCCAAAGAAAGTCAACTGGCATGTTTTACCCTACTAGGATGTGAACCTCTTGGTCTTTGCACACACTGCCTATTCTGCATTGCCACACATTGTAGATTTGATCCACTGTATTTTCACCCCTTTTCTCAGACTTTGGTGAACCACTTTAAAGTCATTTTACTTCTCAGAGACATGGAGCCAAATTTTCCACCAGACTCCAATATTTTATTCGCACTTGTGCTGGCACTGCTGAATAGCATGCTCAACATTTTATTTGCTTGGAGCAAAATATATGTGTGCATATTTGTGTGCATACAATCTGGTATGTATGTATCAGTTGTGCACACAAACCTGGGTTCACAAAATCAGAAGCCAGAGGTTACCAAAACTGCAAAATGACCTCATGTTGGCCTTGCTTTGCTCGTGGATTAGGTTTGTGGTTATAAATTCTATGACTTGCAAATATATGAGTCACTGTGCATTTAAAGTAGCTGATGCACAAATAGAAACCACATAAAACAATGGCCTTTTATATCTCTGACTAGTCAGGATGTTAAAATTAAAAGGGACTGTGAGAACCAAACAGTATTTAAACAATACACTCAAGGGAACTTCTCTGGAAAAATTGGAGACCAAGATAATGAGACAGAGACATTTTTATGATCATACGATCATGTGAAAGTGGGGCTGGTAAGAACCTCATGAGGTCATCTGATCCAGCCACCTGCTCAAATCTAGTCATCAAAACCTGGTCATCTAGTCCAGCCCTCTGAACAAAAATCAAACAGTAGGTAACTCTTTGACTAAGTATTTTTCTTCCTTCTTGCTAGGGGTGCGTGAAACAGGCCGTATTCCATTAGGATTTGGATTTGGCCCAAATCAGGGATAGTGATTCAATTTGTTGATTCGGCTCACTGTCCCTGATTTGATTCGGACAAATCCGAATCTGAAGATTTGATGCTGATTCGGAGATGCTCCATGTGCCCCAGCATCACAGCATTCATGAACTGCGCTGGTACCTCGAGATATGTAGAAAAAACTTTTAAAGCTGTGTCTATATCCAAATCGCCTAATCTTTCCAAATCTCTTTGAATCGATTCAGAGAGATTAAAGATTCAATTCGGATTTGGAGATCCAGTCACCAAATCAGGACGAATTTCTGCCGAATCAAATCAGAGACCAAAGCTTCACACAGCCCTATTTCTTGCTGCTTACATCTTTTGGTCCTTTTAAAACATTTTTTTGATGGTCTGACTAGGTTGGGGTGCATTTCAGAAGCAGTGAGAGAGAATTTGTTACTCTGGTTTCTTCCCAGCTCTAGTAATTACCAAACAATTAGCAGGATGGCAATCTGATGCGAACCTTAGCCTTAGCTCAGGCCAGCACAGAACTGGAGTGTCCCCAGAATCAAACAACCCTAAAAAGGTAGTATGAAATATGACCCCAGAATAGTGGGGGAAGCCAAGTTTGAATGTGCAAAGTACAAACCAGGATATCCATACAATTTAATGTCTGTAAATCACCATTCCTCCCACCAAGTACCACACAAGTGTTCATTGTGAGCTGCAAGACAAATAGCTTAAAGTGACATTTGCAGTTAGAAAGTGTTTTCTAAAGAATGGGAAACAAGAAAAAAGCAGAGTTCCACAGAAAAGGGAAAAACAAGGAACAATCTTTCACCCTCCAACTGTGGATGACAAAGTGAGGAGACCCACAAGTGGTAGAAGAGAATGAGAGCGTAGGACAGGAAAAGGTCAGAGAAGGGAGGGGACAGGGAGGAGAGAGTACTGGATAAGAGGAACACCATAAAAGAACAGCCTAACTACAATATTTTGAGAGAGAGAGTTAGCTATGTTAGTCTGATGGTAGGCTGATGGCAGGGCCGTGGCTTGAGTTTTCTAGGCTACAGCCTGCTTTGTCAGATACTCATGCCTCTCTGAATGAGTTTGCCTATAAAATGTCACCCTGCCCTGCCTTCTACCATATTTTGGCCTACCTGAAGCTGAGAAACAGAGGATGGAGGAAGAGCATTGGTGACCGAACTGCAGAGGTAAGTTCAAGAACTGCCAAGATCCAAGTAAAGAGGCAGCAATGAATGAATTGCAGCATAACACAGAGATTGTGCCATGTGCTCAAGGAAGAACTGAGAAAAAACAGAATTCAGGATCTAGACTAAGATACATCTTCTCTAGGTAAAAAAATTAAGGTTTAAGAAAAAAAGAATGAAAACCAAATGAACACAGAGCAAAGAGCATGAGTGTGATCAGACGGTACATGAACATAAAGAAAAGTAGTATACTTAGAGTCAAGTATACCTTAAGCTAGGTAACTTCACTCAATCAAATGGAAAACTGCCCATGAAGAAATCAAGATTAAAACTTTACTCAAGATTGAAACTATTCATATCCATTCCAGGCTACCCATTTGCTAAAGCTAAAGAAACTACATCTACGCCCCTAGCACCTGTGCATGCAGGTATCCAGAATAGTTCTTTCTGCATTCTTGAGCCTGGTGTAATGTATATAGGTAGACAAAACTGATACTCGTTACATCAGCATATGAGATCATCTGCCTGCATTTTAGGTATTCCCATTGCTGGGTGGGTCAGGGATTGGTAACATTTTCTCTCAGGATCATCCTGTGCTTTACTCTAACCTCACTTACACCCTGGGAAACTGGTGAAATCAAAGTAAAGTACAAGTACATGTAACTACAATCATGATCTGGTCCATCTCCTTTATTTCTGAACAAGAAGATTTGGGGTTTTATGACCCTACACATATCAAGGGCATGTGAAATGACACTAACTAATTGTCCGAACCTTTGAACATTCTCCATTAGTCAAGAAACAATTTCTTTTCTTTTACAAGGTTAGATCTGGATTTTGCAAACAACTCTGTATGTACTGAACTTCACATATATGAGTAATCCCACTGAATTCAATGCAGCTACTTGTGTGGAAAATTAAGGATGTCGCTAATAGTTTGCAGGATTAGGGTCTAAATTGCAAAGAAAAGTGATTGAAACAATTAAAAGAGCAAGTTTGCAATCATTTCGCTAATGTGGCGGTATGCTCCCAGGATGCAAAGGCAGGAATTCTTAACAGAAAGCTAGGAATATTAAACATGGTTAAAGTGGGCTTCAAGATGATTAAGAGATTAGGAAGCTAAAGCAAATACTGATCTTTCCTTAAAATTGTTTTAATTTAGTCCTTCTCCACCTCCCCCAATCATACTGCAAGCTAGCTCAGTGTGAAATAAAGCACAGGGCACATAGCCCACTGCATCCAGTACTGATTTCAAATCCTATTTATTCAAAACACTTTTAAATCTTGAACAAAGCCATTGCAATTTCTTCCCTCAGATTCCTGTTGTCCAGAAAAATACTGCAAAAGCCACATAGCTCCGCCATTCAAAGGCTTTAATTCATTTAGCTTCTAATCATCAAGAACATCATAACAAAGGGGAATTCTTCTTTCTAATTGTTCTGAACCAAATTTGACTGTTGCAACTTTTTGATTCCTGAATCATACATTTTTTTTATCATTTTCATACCAGCAAAAAAAATCAGATAGCAAAAAAAAAAAAAAAGAAACAAAGGAGGAACATTTCCAAGAAGAAAATAAAGAGTTAATCAAAAGAGAGGAGGTCTCCAGGCTGGCATGTGCAGAGAGCCTTGTGGAAGTCCATTTTGTTTTGGTACCATGGACAGTTTTAAAAAGGGCTAATTCAAAGTAAAATGTTAGTCATGTTAATTCCACAGGCCAAATCCTAAGGTCCTGACTCAATTTTTATTCAGGCAAAATTGCCTTGAAGCCCAGTAGGGAGCAAAGACTTTGTAGTGAAGGCATTGGACTAAGACTCTGGTGGTCTGGGTCTAATTGATTTCTGTCACCGGGACTCACATGTCATATTGGGTGAGTCACTTCTGGGTTTTTTTGCCTCTACAACAGAGCTAGGAATGTGTTCTCTTTTACCTAGTCTCTATTATCTTGCCATTTAAAACTACAAGCACTTTGTGCACAATAAAGCACAAAGTACTCCTTAAAGTACTCAATCTAGCACAATAAGAACCCAGCCTTCTTTGGGGCTTCTCAGTGCTACCATAATACAAACAGCAGTAATATGAATGAAGATGTCATTCAATGGGATATTAGAACTGATATATTGGGTCTTAAAATAATGTTTAGTTTTTTCTTTAAAAAAATTTGACCATTCGTCTTTGATGCAGCAACTCTTGCAAGTGCTGAGTGCACTTACCTGCAAGGGCTTGAATGAGAATGAAAGATTCCCACATCCGCCAGCAGCTGCTCTGGACCTGAGCAGATCAAACTCAAAATGGGCAAAACTCCCAGTTGGGATATACAGATTGAGTTCAATAGCTTTGGTTTTAGCATATCCAGGGGGACTTGAGCATCTTCACATCAGTGGCGGGGAGGGAACTGCTGCATTAGAGAAGTCAAATACTTTGCCCTCAGAAATAAACACTTTATTCAAGACCCCTCCATGGTGCCTCAGCGTTCTTGCTGATTCTCAGAAAGGCCTGGTACATGAATAGGACAGAAAATTCATTCAACTGGAAATGCTCTCCTTGTCCTCAAGCAGCAATCGAGACCCTATTTCTGATCTGAACATACATACAAGCAAAACAGAAGTAACTTCCCTGAAGTCAATGTTATAGAACTGGGATAAGACAAGAATGAGGTCCCACATTATTATGGTGAAGCCTTTCTACACACACCTCCCTAGTACCCTTGATTGTAATCCCAAAGTCAGAATTGAGGTTGCAGAAAGAGTCATCTACACGAAATCCTTCAGTTTTTTCAGATTCCCATGTAAATCATTTTAATTTTGGCTCTGTCACCCTTTCTGTCCTACTTCTGAGCCTGGACAAGATGAGAAGTGTGTACCAGTACCTGAGGTGCCATCACCTCAAGAAGAAAATCATCAACTCTAGAACAAAATAACCCCAAAATAGTCCCATTCCTGCAAATTGATAAATAGTATTACTTAGGAAAATTATTGCTATTGTGTTTCCCAGAGAGAAATCAAAGTAAGAACCAGCTGTCTAGTTTGTTCTTTTCTGTAAGCTCACATGCAAACCTAACTGAAGCAGCAGATGAATAGGGGTAAAGCAGCTTTCTGAGAGCTCTCACGTGGCACATTGTATGGAAACCACTTCCTTTGCCTGTAGGTGTTTGGATTGCTCTCTCGCATGGAAGATGGCCAATCATTGTGCCACTGCAAAAAAAAGAAGGGGACAAAGCATAGAAAAAAACAAAAAATACAGATTTAAAGCTGAAGTAAGAACAGAGTCTACAGAAATGAATTACAGCAGCCACAGATGAAGTCAGTCCAGTTTTGCCACTGCTAAGCCATTTAAGTTATCACACTAAAACCACCAATACCACAATAACATTGTGGTATTGAATATTGAACAGGTAGCAACAGTGAAGAGTTTAAATATGATCACAGCACATTTCAATAGTGAATCTATAAAACCGGTGCAATGTTTCATTTTTGTATTTTTCTTTACTGGAGTTTCCTCAATAAATAATTTATGAACATGCAATTATGAATATGGAACTTATTTACATGATCTCTTAATGCTTTGCGAAAATTAAATGGCTCCATCTTCAGTGAACTCATTATAAATGTATCTTTTATGAGCCGTATTTTCATAGACGTTATGCTTGTGACACTTGCAATGCCATGCTCAAGCCATGTCATTGGCTTGAGTGTGCAAATGGTCCCATGCGTGTTTAGCCACCCAGTAAACTGATTTACATGCTTAATTGTAGTGCTTTTGCATGTACACTTTAATTATAAAGTTAATTGCCCACAACCAGTCTTAGTTGTTCACAGCAGAGATATGCACACAGCCTACTATTCTCACAGCCTTAAATCAGCACAAAATTCAGGGGTTTGAGTGCTAAAGGACAAGTCTGTACAATAAAAAGATGGTAATAGGATCCATCTCTTATCTTCCAGATCAGCTCACAGGGAAGACATGAAACACAGCCAATATGCTGGATATTCCTAGTAGCAAGATGGCCATTAGAAACGGAGTCACAGAAGCACAAAAACCAGCACTGTGCTTGGGGGCTTGCACATGGGCAACTATCGCAACTCAGAAAAGACTTCATCCCAGGCTCAAAGGGGCCAGTGGAAACATTGCAAGATCCAAAGCTAATGCTAGGGCAAAAATTGGTGAGGGCTGGTCACCTAGCTAATGAACTGATTCAAATAATGCACCTGAAAAAAGTGGACGTCAGAATACAGCACATTTAAATAAAAATCCCAGTGTATTTAGCTAAAAAGGCCCACTCCCCAGGAAAAAGGATATAGCTACCCATAGAAGCCAATATTCCAGCCTTTAATTTTTCTGTTTTTGTAGATATTCTAAGTGGTCGTGACTAAGAGTTTGTTGTCTCCAGAATTCTTGTTTGTATAGTTGATAAAAAGCATCCAGATGTCACCAAAAATATCTGCCCCATTCTGTAGTCTGTACTGTACGTCACTATTTCATATGTTGCTCGGTTTGACTCTGATTCAACAGCTCAGCAACAGATGGTTGATTTCTACTCTTCCAGTGTGTTAATTTAATTCCTTTTTTAGCAGATATTGGGGCAATTCATCTCTATAGTTTATTTAGGCAAGAGGCACTTTTTGTTTCAGAAGCATTGTTTAAAATGTGGAGAACAGGAGAGATCCATAATCTGATGTTTAAAGAGGCAACACATTTGAAGGTCATTTTTCTTTTTATTTTACTGCTCATGATGGCCGCCCCTTTCCAGAACATGCAATTTAATTCAAGCAGGTAAAACATCCCATATATTAACAGTGCTATATAAATAAGGCAGTATTACTTTTGTTATTCCAACATGTGCTAGTTTCTCAAGTCACACACAGAATATGTAGAGAGGTCCTGTGTACTTGATGTAACACCCTAAATTACGGACAATTTAGGAACTGATGCTGCAGCACAATTTCAATAGAAATAGAGGGCACTAAAGGCTTTCGCAAGGTGCTGCGCAGCTTGCTGGCCTCAGGCCTTTAAAATGATACCGCTTTTCAGTACGCCATAACTGCCTCATTACAGTTCAGACTCATGGTATGGGTTAATTTTTAAAAAAATAAAACTTCATTTCAGTTGTCTGAATTGGCCTTCGGTTGACTTGTATCGTCCATCTCTATGACGTGGGATATTGATGGGCCTTGAATCTTATTTCCTGCGGTAGATCTGCATGGCAGCAGTCTGGTGGTGTTCTCAAAGGACTTCGCAAGTTCTGCATTATGGTTCTCAACAGAGGATACTGCCAAAACTGTGATCTACCCGGCCCTTTTTGTTCCAACTAGAAGGAAGAGACAAATCTGTTGTTGTTTTTTTTTAACCAGATCTTCATCCCACAGAATCTTCTTCATCCTGTTTGCACAATTTAGCCTTTAATCAACTTATTAATTAAATAATTTCTCTTGATATGGGGCCAAACTCCCTGCTGATGTAACTCCAAGCAAGTTCAATGGAGTTACGCCAGCAAAGAACTTGGCCCGCCGACTTTTAATTGGAATTCTGCCTAGCTCCCTGTCTTTCTATGCATCTCCATGAGTACCCAATGCTGGGCTCCTTGAAAATAATAGATGATATCCCTATCAGATATCCTTAACTACCCCTGAGCCAAAATTTCAGATAGAAAATATTATTCACATACCTCAGACATGAACGTGAGCTAAAGGCAGTGATGTTCATGAAGATATATGAGTTTTTATCAACTCATCTGTGGTCAGTAAAATAAGAGGCTAAAAACTGCTGTCATTGCAGATCAATTGAAAAACACTTATAGAAGATGTAATTGTTTCACTTGAGTCTTCTAGGATAGAAACAGATGAACATCAACTGAAAATAAGAGAAGGGTCAAGGCAAAGTAGGAGTAAGGAAGCCTGAGGCCACTACTTTTTGCCAGTCTTGTATGTAATTACCTTACTGACTTCAGGCCCTATCTCTGACTTATATCTGTCTAAGTAAAATCACGCTGGAATCATCAGCTCTTTTCCAAGGTTTGTGCTCTTGAAGACGTCATTTAGTCACAATCCTACAGGGATGTAACCCACCGTTTGGGCACCAGTGGACATATACAGGGTTTTAAAATGTAGTCCTTTTCCTCCGTAACTTCCACCAGTGAAATGGTAATACCCTCTTCACAGGGATGCCAGGAGGCCAAATGAATTGGCATTGGCAAAGTAGGTCCAAATCCTCAAGTGAAAGATTCTCTACACGGTGAGCAAATTTTTGTCTCGTTCACATCAGAAGTAACTCCAATGGTGCTACTACTATTATTATAAGACTGTTACTTAAGCAACAACTTGAGGAAAAGTGAGTAAGAGATCATTAATTACTGTTAATGACATGGTTGCTTGTGGAAAAGATGCGAGAAGACGACTAGAGAAGAGACTGTGTATCATTTATCATTTATCAGTGGTGCTGAGTTTTTGCTGGCAGGCATTTTTATTAAGTACTGTCGGTCCATATTTCTGGGCATGGCTACTATCATAATATGCTTTTCTAAAATGTTTGCCAGTGTTCAACTACAACTCTCTCCAGGGTTTTTAAGCAAAAAAGGAAATATCAGCAATTTTACAACTATAAATATCTGGACTTAGCACAAATTCAGGACTGAATTCTGAAAATTGTACCCACATGAATACTTCTACTGGTCTTCAGTGGATATCTTGAACATACGTTAGTATCAAAAAATGGAGAGGAAAGGTATGATCCAGTGATTATAGGATCAGTATAAGAGCGCGGAGATGTGGATTCAATTCCCTTTTCTGGCGCACGCTTCGTTTGTGACCTTGGACTTGTCTTTTAGGTCAGCTCCAAAAAGTTAATGAGGAGCCTGACTCTAATTTATTATCTCAAGCATCTTCCAAGCTGAGATCTACCACTGACATGTGAGTAGGTCCTGATTATAAGGAGGAGTGGCTTTCAATTACATGTCACGTCTGTGGTTGGCATTAGCACCCTCTGCAAATCCATGCCCTTGTAAGTGGTTTATAAAATGGCTAGGAAATTTTTCTATCTGCAGGCAGCATTAATCCCAGTGGTTTAAAAACAGTTAAAAATATTCATTTTCTTGTAAATTGTTTACTGAAAATATATGAACCAATTATGATAAACACATTTATCTTCTAAAGTAATTGCATTTGCAGTTGCTGTTTAACAGCTTCTGTGCTATAAATCCTATGTAAACTAAGCACAAAGCATTTCTATTCTAGTGTGTGCTATCATTTGCTTCCTGGCCTTTTAATTCCTTAAAAATGAAGAGCAACACTCAATACAAAATATTTATCTGATTCTATATTCCAGTAAAGCCCAGTTTTCTAACTTGTAATCAGGACTTTATTAAACTGGGTTCTGTAAAAGCACATGGAGCTACAGGGACAGCTCCAAAGAGTTTATGTACTTAGCAAATAAGTGGCACCCGAATGGTGAGGAGATATAGGGAAATACTTTTAACACACATTTGCAATGTCTTCACCTGCTCCTAGTCCAGTCATGAGAAACTGCCTGATTTCTCATAAATGTCACAACAATGTGGTCCTAGGAACATGGCCCCAGCTTGTTCACGGATTAATCTAGTGCCATGGGAAGAGCTTTGTCATGCCATATTACCCACTGTCTCTCACCTGTTTGTAGCGCAATTCATACTTTGACCACACCAGATTAGCTACCTGGAGTTCGGTGCTCTTCTGAACCTTGATTCCTGATTGAGGCTTAACGGCGATTGTATTTGATGGACACAAAATCTGAGGTTTATAGGAGGGCTTCATTCCTAGCCACTTTTTCAAACAGCTTGGACAAGTCAAAGATCTATGCTTTATTGTGTGGTTAGGACCATACAGTTATCTGCAAGGGGGTTAAACCCATCAAAATATGGATAGTCCCTGCACTGAGTTTCACTGACATCCTTCCTCCAAGGGGGGAGCGCAGGAAGATCCTCAAACTGCAATGAATCTTTTGGGGCTCCAATGAAGGAGAGGACATATTACACAGATATTCTGTGGCTCCGTGCTGCCTTCAAACAGCATCATTGTGCCAATAACAGAGCAGTGTCCCTACCCTCAGACCTGGGATCCCCACAGCCACTATTTCCTCGTCGAGGAATGCCGATTCCTTTGTAACATTCACAGAAGAGCATTGACAGAAGCTAACGGAGACAGCGAAGATACTATAAAAGCCCCATCCCAGATTTACATTGAAGTTCATCCTTGCAACCAGAGGAGAGGATTTGCTTAATTACCTTCACTCATTTGACTCTAACTTCTACCAGACACGCTCTCCAGAATCCTCTTGGCCCGAAGATGGGACATCCCCTGAAGGCCAATCTTGTGTTTCCCATTTTAAGAAATAAACAGTGTAATTATTTTCCAGTCTGCCAGACATGGTAAGATTTCACATGATCTGTAAATCAAAGAGCAACCTGGAATGGGTTGATTACAAACCAAAACAGAAGAAAACACCTTCGCCATCTTAATACACATAATGGACCTAAAACATCCTAAGGAAGTGGAGATGATATAACATTCTGGTTGCTTGGAGACTGGCAGGTAATGCTCTAAATAATTATAATTTCTAGACAGCCCATTTTCAATAGCTCCTGGGCTGCACACATCTGTTTCAGAACCTCCTGTTCTCTGCTTCAGTTTAAAGATCAGACTCCCTGCTTATTCTGTAGTCAGCGTTGCTTCTGGCTCAATGTCATACTATCTTATTCAAAAGCACAGTCAAATGTAAAAAACTGCTCAGTAATTAACCAGCAATTTGTAGAGGAGGTAAAGTATCTTTGTAGTAGAGACATAATTGAAAGCTGTCTGAAAGTGCCGCATGAAAATACAGTGAAAGACATTTGACCTCAACTACACCAATTTCACAAATAAAGCCTTAATAATAGCTTGCAATCACACTTGGCTGGGCATTATTCCCCAGACACGCAAGGTCTGGATTACAGGGCCAGAAGCAGTGACTCATTCTGCCAGCTGCTGTGATGGCACAGGGCAGCTTGTTATTCTGCCATGAGTTGTTTTGTGCATGTTGTAAAAGCCTCCTATACATCCGATTCCTTCAGAAACAACATGGCTTGTATACAAGTGAGAAGGTACATTTTTTTTCCTTTCACTTTTTATTTAGTGTACATTTGTGATGGAGGGAAAAAGAAAAAACGATCAAGCTTCCGTTTCTTTCCCCTTAGTCACACAGGGCTAAGCATTATTAAAGGTGACGTGGGACTGACAACCAGGTTCGGAACCAGGTTCTCAAGAAGGACCCTGGTACAAGGCTCCATCTTTCTCACAACACTGCAAATACCCACACTGTGGCACACACATTACTGAGATCTCTCTGAATTTTCAAAACATGGAGTAAAGACTCTGAGATCAGACAGTCGGGTCTTTTCTTGTAACTTATCCCAGCTGTGGATTTAGCACTGCAATTATGTTATCAAGGATAAACATACAGCTTATATCTTTGTCTCCTCTGTGGGTACAAGACCAAGAGTAAAAATCAGCAGTACAGGATCAAAAGTAAAAACCTGTATGACAATGCTCCCACCCACACTACCATCACCACCCTCAGGGATTTAATCTTCTCTTGCTCATGCTACTTTAAACTGGCGTAACACCATTGATTTCTTCTTTCCACCACTGGTAGGGGATCACAGAGCTGAAATGTTGGTGGCAGTGTCCAGTGCCAATGCTTCTGTGCCAGTGTGGGCTCCAAAAGGAGTGGATCTCCAAGGGTCTAAAGCTTAGGTTAGGAATGAATAAACAGCCACAATTTGGAGACTGACAAAATCTTTATATTACCTCTCTGAATATGTTGGGTGTTGGCAAATCACCTGGTTGTCCTACCCTAAGACTGTTTTTGAACTTGAACTATGTAGAACAAACATCAAATTCATGCTTCTTGTGGCATTTTGGCTTTTATGGGCACATCCAGACAAATGCAGACATGAAGTGTATGGTGCCACACACCCATCTGCAGCGCCACACATTGCACATGCTGCACATGTAGGCATTCCTTATGCTGCTAATCTGCAGCATTTGGGGGGGGGGGGGCAGGAGGTTGATACCAGGAGATCCTGGTGTTAAAAAATCCTGTACCTTAAAAAAGCAGAGCAATACACATGGTGGCAGCATGCGCCACCAGAAACCGGAGCCTGGCCTGTCAGAGCCAAGCTCCAGCTGCCATCCAGGCTCTGCGCTGCCGGATGGCCATGGCTGCAGCCCCTGGAGGCCCTCGGGATGCCAGGTAAGGCTGCCCCAGCCTTGTCTACCCCCGCAGTGCAAGGTGCTGCACGCCAGAGCAGATGTGCACGAGCGTGTTCCACGGACATTGTGCCACTGCTGTTTGTCCCTGAGGAATTGTGTGTTCTCACTCATGAGGATGCGCCCGATGGGTCAGGTCCTCTCTAGGACCCAGAAGTCCAGGGGTGGTACTCTGGGGTGGGGAGTAGTTAAATTATCTTTTCAAAATCTGAAATATTCAGATGCAGACTGACGACTTTCTGTTTCACAAGGGACTGAGAAGAGGCTTTATTTTTTTCTTACATGAATCATCTGTCCCTTATGTGTGTGTGTATAAATATATATATATATATATATATATATATATATATATATGTATATATATGCATGTGTGTGTGTGTGTGTGTGTGTATGTATGTATATGTGTATATATATATATACACACATACACACACCTGAGCTCAACTGTAAAACATGAAGTGGGCCAGCAGTCTAAACACATCAGAAAAAAAAACCCCACCATTATTTTGCCACTATTGCTATTCACTATTAATAATTTCCCTCTAACGTTTTCATCATATACACTGTCCTCAAACCTCTTCAGTATCCTGGAACAACTGAGTGAATGCAATACAGAAAGGCTAGAAGAATTCAAGTCTAATCTTCCCGATAATAAAATTTCCTGCTTTGGGCCATAAGGCAACCACTGCATGCCCAGGGTTAGGAAGAAAGTTCCTCTATAAGCAAATAATTCCTGAATTAGTTGTAGGGGTTTTTTTAAACCTTCCCCTAAGGGATCTGTGATTTGCTACTGTTGAAGGAAAGTACTGAACTAGATGGACTAGCAGCCAATCCCTGAATGATAATTGCTACATTCCTAGTTTTCATAGACTCTGCTTAACATTTTAATTAAGTTACTTGTAGTTGAATATTTCTACTGTCTGCGAAGTAGACCGGGGGCACTCTCTGAAGCTAGTAGCAATGCTAAACTCCTGGGCATAACCTGACACGGATTACTTCCACTGCCAAAGGGGGCAGAGGGCAAAATTACAGAATGAGAGTCACAATTTGGCTTTCAAGCCTAATTTTCCACTTAACTTCTACAGTAACATCATTGTCGCCAGTCCCCTGGTTCAGATAAATATGAACGCTCTAATCCTCTGAACCCTACAAAGAGAAAGGACATATCACATCACAAACACTCGCTGCCTTCTCTGGTTTTAGTCTTCTACTAAAAAATTACTAAAAACTGAATGTGTAGGGGAGGCAAATTGGGGAAGAGACCATTCTCACATAAAAAGGCTGTTGTACCAATGCAAATCGTACGTGACCCACTTTAGAACAAGGAGTGGCAAGAGGGCAGCAGAGACGGCTGACACCGCAAACTCCAGATCTGAGCGGTTCTGCGGGTTTCCTGAAGGTAGGAGATAGGACCAAGGAGGGTTGGGGTAGAGAATGGGAATGACATATTCTAGACCCTTGCCTATGGATGAATCCTAATCTTCATGCACCAGACTCTTCTTTGGGCAAGCCAGGAATACAAGCGGAAAAAAACAGTCTCCGTTGCTCACAGGGAGCTCACACCAGCATTTTCACAGAATATGTTTGCTTTTCTAAATATAATTGAGCTGATGCAACCGCTTTTGTCATTCTTCAATGGTGAAATATGATCTCGTTTGGAGACAACAAAGAACAGTACAGATTCATTCCTAATTACAGTGCAACATAGCCAGAACAGGGAAATCAAGCCAGGATTATTTTGCTAAACCTAGAATAAAATCTATTAAATATTTGGCTTGATCTGGATTCTAAGCAGTGCAGTTTTAGTCTGCACCCAACTTGTATGCTTGCAAAGTTTACTATACTCATCTTAAATTCATAGAAACTCTAAAACTTTTATTTTAACTCAAACCCAGAGCCTTGCAGAGGTACTATATTTCCAAATCTTCCCACTTCCTATCTTACTTTCCTCTGCAGGTAGGAAACAGAGGTTTGAGGAGTGAAGGAGGAAGGATCTCCCAGAATGTAAGCCTTCATGAACATTTATTTTAAACTGAAAGGAACCAAAGTATTTTTAAGGACAGGCAAAAAAAGTTGAGGCAAGTACCATCTCAATCAAACAACTTTACCTACTTCCCTGAGAATGTATCTAGCTTCTCAGTAAACTTACTGATCTATAACTACTCTACAAACAGATAAAGAAATGGCCATGATCATATTCCTAATCCAGCTGGGATCTAGCTAGTGCATCTAGCTGAGAAGGGGACTTTCCTTCATTTTTACCATATAAATATATCCAGTGGTGGAAACAGTTGGGAAAAGCTATCTGAAACAAGCTCCTTCGTGCAAAAGAACAACCAGCATCTGACAAAAAACTGCATCCACAGGTCTTGCATCCACTTGATCATCAACAAATCACCCTTGCACATTCAAAGGCATATTTGTGCATGTAAAAGGGTAGATGCATATGCCAGTGACCATGGAACAAACCTGAGGTGTATACTTAGTCCTCTGACTACCATGGAAGTTTTGCCTGGGTTAAGGCAAAAGAATTTAAGATGTGGACCAAGCCCAAATCTTGGGTGTCTGCAGATATCTCTGGACATGCAAGCATGGTTAGCGAAATGGGGATATGGATGTTTCCACAAATGTATAGCATTTTAAAATGGCTTAGAAATGTTGGCCAACTGCACAGTTCGATATCTTCAATGGCATCTTTAGAAGCAAAAGGTAATGGGGTGGGATATTTTAAGAACAAAAAAAGTACTGAAACTCATGGTAAATTTTAAAGGAAAGGATCAACATACTGATCTCAGAGACAGACCAAAGAAGCAGCCCTTGCAGGATTGAAAGGCTCATTAGGTACTGTACAAACCTGGTGCCTTATAACACGCTACCTTTCCAGCAGATCATCAGTGACCTCGGATTGTCAAGAGGCCGAACTAAGACATAAAGAACACCCAGGCTCAATGTGTACCAGTGGACCCTAGGTTATCTAACAGAAATCACGGTGGGCTGTACTCAGTCTTCTCTGTAGACCCCGCACAGGGAAGCTACACAGCTCAGGACACCGATGGCCCTTATCTCTGAATGGATGTCAACAACTCCATTCATTCATTTACTCATTCAGATCCCTCTCACATCTCTCACTGGTTGCCAAGCAACTCAAATAGGATTGCTGCATTTGTACCATAGCGTGCCTATTTAATTTTTTTCTTTTTTTTTCATTAGAAAGCAACTCCTACCTACAGTGGGATATAATCCTGTCGACAGACAACAGCAATAGATGCAGATGCAGATCCATCTAGGAGGAGGCAATTCACAACATGTACCTACGCGCCCAAATCTATTTCTACAAAACAGCGAGCATTCACACTCTCCCCTCTCTGTCCGGTATGCCTTGCTGCCTGCCCCAGTCTTCCTGGAGCTCTACAAATCAGGCAAAATGCATTCTTTGCACATCTACGCAAAGCAATGTAAAGCCCAATCCCGCCGACTTTACCCACACTGTTGTCTCATTTAATACCATGCTGGGTTCATGAATTTTCTAAAAACGCCTGCAGCCACAAATCTGTCCCTATCTCCAAATTTTAAAGCAGGATGCGATGATGTAAAAGATTAAAGAAATATTCGGGCACTGTGTAGCGTGGGTTCTAACATTGAGTTTCACTGACAGATCATTTTAGGCCTTCAGATAATCAGATCAGGGCTTTGAATACAAAGTTCCAGTGTCCTTGGGGTTTGGACTCTTTGTGTTGTGAAGAGACTCAGTAACTTCAGCCTCAGATCTAAAATCATGATGTATTTGCTTTCTAGACACAGCATATTTAGATCGCTGAAGACCCCGCTCTCCGTGCAACTATTTTATTCAGAGATGCACTGCAGCCAGTTACAAGGAAATACCCACACTGTCTCCTGTCCCAGAGACATCCTTCTTGTTGCTTTTCTTTAAAAACAATTATCCAAGCCAACCAGAATGACAGGCCGTGTCTGGAGAAACCATACCAGATTCCACATTTGACGCTCTTCCCCCAACCCCTTCCCCAACTCAGCCGTAGCCAGATCTTCTCTTTTGTCTTGGGCCCACGGTCCCTTTTATTTTGAACTTTTGCCCCAAACTGCATGTATAAAAGCTCCCGGGGGTGGAGGGGAGACAGGGAGAGTCTTGGCCAGGAGTGCAGAGGAGGACTGGGGATCCTGCAGGCAGATATGCATAGCTCAGCCTCTCCAGGAGCAGACCAGGGAAGGAAGCGTTTTTTCTGAACAGCCACAATCCTCCTCGGCTTTTCTTTACTCAAGAGAAGGCGTAAATTGCTCTGCTACATCTTCCAGAGCATGTGCCAGAGACTCTAGACAGTGAGTAGGGTTTGGAGCCAGGTCTCATCTGACTTACAGCAGGGAGAATCCCACGTGTTTCCCAAATACCAATGACCCAACATGACAGTAGTGTCACAGCCTAAGCAGGGTTAAGCCGGAGAAAAAGTGGGAGGCCATACTCTTCCTTTCTCCCATGCATGGCTTAGCAGACAGTCAGCCTAACCAGAAGTAAACTGTTTTTATTTAAATCCAATTAAGTCACCCAAGTAAAACCTAATTCTAAACCACGCTGTAAAAGCTCAACAGTACCTGGAGTTGAGGAACATCTGGTAACATTTTAAATTTCAGAAATCAAATACATGGCTATAAACTCTGTGAATGCACTTTAAAGTAGTAGCTTTCAGCTCATAATTTCATGCCTAATACACATTAACATAAGCTGGATTTTATGCAGCCTACTAAAATATCAGCGCTGGAAATGGAAATAGGGACTGGTATATGGACAGTGCCGACATTTATATCCATGTAAAGATCAATACATAATACCTTTCACAAGATAAGAGGTGCTTTATTCCTCAGCCCTTGTGCTTCATTCCTGAGATTTATTGCCATACTTGTAAAGTTTTCTAGTTATTGGCTTTACCCTTTTCAAGGACTAAGGAATGAAGGGCAGTTGTGATTACCTATTAACTGTCCACTTCATTTGACTGTAAATCATGGTGAAAGATTCTAATTTTACATATTTAAAACAGTGGAAAATATATATGAGTGATCACAACTTTTTGTCAGAATTGTGCTAATTCTTCAATGAATATGTTACAAGACTGGCCATAAATTATTCTATCTTTGAAAAGAAAAGAGAACTTCAACCAACCATTGCAGTTATGCCAGTCGCAGAAAGACTTTAAAGTAGAAAACCATAGGAGGCTGTAAGGATCACTTTATTTTTGGCAAGGATCCGCCCTAACTTCAGAGGAGAGCCACTACACCACATAATACAAGAAACTCCAACATATAAGGAGTAGTCAGTGGCCAAAGTGAGGGTATATATTTTTCATCACAGGTTAAATACTTTTTTTTCTCATAACCTATTCTCAGTCTGCTTTTAAATTCTTAATAGATCCAATTTGTTTGTACTGCACAGTATGATGCCATACCACAAACCAAACATCTTAATTCCTCCATATTGTCCCAAGAAACCATAAAAATATATGAACTGGAGAGTGTAAAGTTTTTAAGACTTTCTGTTCTGATATTTATGCCAAGTGATTTCTTTCATTTCAGACAGATGCAGTATCTAATTGATATCATTCCCTATGCTGTTCAGTTCCAGAAAACAAAAATAGGGAAAGACCAAAAATAAATTTGATAGACACAGTCAATGCTCATATAGAATGAAGAGGCTCAATGACAAGCAAAATCATGAAAGTCATACAATGTAGAAAGTAATGGCAAGACTTTACTCATTTTCCCACTGTCACAGTTGCCCTGACAGATGGGAATTCAAGAAGACACTTAAGATCGGTCTGCCGTGATCCAGGCCACCAATGCAGGCGAACAGTGGTGTTAGTGTACCAAAACCTCTAAAGATATTTGCAAACATTTTGCAGGAATTTTCTCTTCTAAACTCTACAAACACCATCTTAGCCTCTTACATGTACTAGCAAGTTTCTAGCAGAAATGAAAGAGAGACTTCCCATGAGGACAAGTGGAGGATCTACCAATTTGTCTCTTTAATTTCCCTGTTTTCCTCTCCATCTGCCTAATCTGCAGGCACCCTCTGCATCTGACAACAGCATGATTGGAAATGCTGCCCTTTTGGGGTTCTTGCTAAGTGGGAAATAGCTCACTGGCACATAGCAGAATCCGAAGATTTGGGGCCAGAAAAATGTATCATGAAACAAAAAAATCCCAAAAAATCTGCTAAGTCGTCAAGAAAGGTAGAAGGAGGTTTATGAATGGCAGTGGTAGCAACTTCTGCAGAACATCTGGGCCGTTTTAACATGCTGAAGATATTACAGCACAGAGCAGCTAATTAAAATGACAACAAACTATCGCACTTAAAATAGGACATAAACATGTAAATGTAAAACATCTAAGTTGCATGGTGCAGTGTTTCACAAAACACAGGACCAGATCCTAAGCTGTCATAAATAGCCATCACTCCCTTGAAGCCAAAGCTGATTAATACTAGTTGAAGTTTTGGTCAAGCATATTTAGCACTCACATTTCTGTTGCCTTTGTAGGAGCCCTTAAGCAGGGACAGCCTATCTGAAAAAACATTTTGTGTGTATGGTAGTTAGAGATGGCATGTTACGCTTTCTGGCTCCCTTCCTTACTCTGTCCTTGATTCCTTGTATGAACCTGGTCAAGACATTTGGATTTACTCTTGTGTGAAAGAAGGCACAGAAAAGTGTGTGGGAAAAATTGTTGCAAATATTTATCAAAGCCATTTGGTTACCTTTGCCGCCCAGTAATCATCCCATTACTTCTGCCACTGATCTTCAACAAATTGTGCACACTCTTGTTTGAAAATGTAGCCCCCAACATCTCTGTAGATCTGCTCAGACATCTGTAAATTGGGATTTCACTTCACAGGGGTATTATATATTAATGTTTGCAAAGCTTCTTTGAGATCTTCAGATGTGAGATGTCATAGTGCTTAGTTAAAGGAGAATCAGAAATGATGAAAATATACTGCACAAGCAAATTGAGAACTGGTCCCTGCTTTATTGATTTCCCTCCATCACATATCTATAGCATCGTATTCTGTCCAGTTTGGGCACTACGCTTTAATAAACCTGTGGACAAACTGGACAGAGTCCAGAAGAGAGCAACAAGACTTAGTAATGATTTAGAAAACAGAATTAAAGATAGACATAAGAAAGGGGATTGTTTTATCTACAGAAGAAAGGATTGAAGGGGGATGTAATAATAATCTTCAAGTATGAAAAGGGTTGTTATAAAGGGAGTGACTAATTGTCCACTGTCCACAGAAAACAGGGCAAGAACTAATAGACTTAAAATGCAACAAGGGAGATTAAGATCAGATATTAGGAAGAGCTTGCTAACTCTGAGGGTAGTTAAAGCACTGGGTCAGATTACCTAGAAACACTGTGAATCTTCCTTCTTTGGATGATTTTTAAGTGCAGGCTAGACAGACATTTGTCTGACATGGTTTAGACAAGGATGATCCTGCTTTGACCAGGAAGCTGGACAAGACAGCTTCCTTAAGTCCTTATTTTTCTATGATCCAGACACTAAATAGGGAGTATACAGAAGCTGACAGATAGAAATGCAAAGTATTTTTGCTATTCTCAAATCTTCAAGTGACCTCTTTCCACACTATAGCTCTGTAGCAAGTCATAACATCCACAGTTTGCTCAAATTGTCCTGGTTATATCCTAGAGAATTGTGATAGTTCTCCCTGTATTTTGATTGCAGAGACTTGAAAATTATTAGGCATTTGCTTCACAGTTCACCATAAATGAAACATTTCTGTGGCTGACTTGCTGCTTGTAGCCTTGATGACGTTCTTTGGTCTTTGTCTCCTTTTCAAATGTACTGTCCTTTGCCACTCTGTTACTCTGAACTTTGCCTTTACAGTTTCTAACTAAGATTCTCCACTACAAAGACTGCCAAACATAAGCCCAAAATTGCTAGTGAGAAGCAGTTTGTGATACATTAACTCATGCTGAACCGCCCATTTGTCCAGAAAACGAGTCCCATGGGACACGATAGAGCTATCGTGAAATAAGCTGCTGCCCAATAACGACATCAGACTTTGTCCATCCTATATAAGAAAGAGAGGTGGGTTGAATTTATTTTTTATCTCATCTTCTTTCAGTATTCCTAAATATTTTCCATTCTGCCACCAACCTACTGGCTGTTTGAGGCTTTTTCTGTTGAAGCTGCCTCTACCCTAAAGACAAGTGATTCCCGATTAACATTTCATTGAAATGGATGTGTAGCCATGAAAAGCTTTGGGAAAATTAATTTGTCAGGACATTCTCAACTGTCTCTAATAAGGACCAAGGTTTTCTAGTGTTAACATGATATTGAAAGGCAGGGCTTTTGAGTTCTGTCCATAGCTTTTGGACGTTTTCGGGTCCTTTCCTATCATCATAAGAATCAGATCTTTAAATATTTAGATCTCTTGAGGAGGTTGGTCTGTTCTGCTTATAGCACAGGGGGTTAACAAGTCATTCTAATCCAGGCTGGAAACATTTACTTTTCTGCGAGAAAAGCAACACCGAGAAAATTAAAATTGTGTACAATTATCTAAGCAGAATTAAACAGAAGGGAAATCAGTCCACTCAAATGCAGACATATTTTCACTTGGATTCAAATACATCTAGACACAGAAGCACACATTGTTCTAGTCAACTTTGAGAGGGTTGAGTATTTGAAAAAAAATAAGACATTTTCAAAACTCCAAACCACAAACAGCCTCCAGTCCAATATACACTACAGCTTAATCTGTGCTCCTGCTGAGAGCTTCTATATAACAGAGGAAAGTCTTTATCCTAAAGATTATCCTCTTGTCTTGCAAACAGTCCTTTACAGGGCATTTTTTCTTCACAAAAGCCGTCTGCTCCTCATGATGAAATTCAGTGACAAACCTAAGGGTTCTGCAAAGACAGATTGCACCTTTTTGTGAATTATTGTGTCTGCAAAAATGTGAACACAGCCAGTTTTGTTCAACAATTCAAACAGATGTCAGGAGTATGATAGCTTATGCACACTATTTTTTGGGGGGTGTGTACTGTAGACTTCATGTAACGTGTGGGAAAATGTCTCTTTTAAAAATGAAACATTTTATTACTTTTCCAAGGTTCATTCAACATGAGACACAAAGCATTAAAACCAAACATGTCATTCCAACAACATACTATTGGCCCTTGAAATTTCTGGACTTCATATACAACTCTCGCATTATGAAAATAATGTCAAGGTTAGGTAGAAAACTTTGACACAAAAGAATGACCAGGTCCCACTATTCTGAGACATAAAGAAATGCTTGAGTTTTGTTTCTTTTATATTAAAGTATAATTCTCAGCCTGCAATGAAGCATAGAATGAAATAATACTCTTCACCTCCACAGGTTCTTCACACTGACCTCCTAGCCCATGCCTAGCACAAGAAAAACAGAATGGTGGAGCATATACCGTTGGTGACAATGAAAGGAAATTGATTGTAAATACGAAATAGGTCACCTTTCTGTCTACATGTCAGCTGCAAGCCGGTGATAGACGGCTACGAGTGATATTTCTTCCCACTGATGCATGAGTGATACATGAAAGTTTTCAGGCAGCAGCTGGTTGCATAAAAGCCAAGGAATACAATCAAAAGCAATAAGCATCTGACCTTTAGAAGGGAGAGAAATGAAGAGGGGTCATGTGGCTGAGTGACAGCTTTGTAACAACAAAAATTAAAAGTTTAAGTTTGGTTGTGCTGGTAATGGGTTCACTTTTTTCTTGCACAGCCTTTTCCTGAATTTGTGACCTTTGAGAAAAAAAAAAATCACAAAGATGGAAAGAGTTGTGAGTTGTTGGGCTTTCAGTGAAGCCACTGGCAATCCCTTGCTGTGCCACTGACTTCTGTGAATTTGGGCACATCACTTAAACGCCACTTCCTCTGGCTAAAATGGAATTAACAGCTCTTCCTTTTTCTCATCCTTCTGTGTGCATTAGCAAGGGCAAGACTGTCTTTTACAATATACCTACCCAGTATCTGGCATAATGTGCCTTGACCTTAGCTGAGATCTGTACAGCCTTGTCACATTGTTCACCAGGGTATCTAATGGCTGGAGGTACCGCCACTTGAGTGTACCCTGAACAAGGAAGGTGCCCTTTCTAGAAAAAAACAGCAAGTTAGACCTCCAAGATCTGCCTAGAGAGCTTACCGAGATCAACTGCTGGGGAAAGCAATGAATTTGATCCTCCTACAATGAAAAGACCTGGGAGCAGGGAGAAGCTGCTCAGGACCCTGCAAGTAAAGTCTAAGCATCTAGCAGCTTCATCTGTGCACCAGTGCTGGATGAAGCCGGACAAGGGAAGGAAGAATATATATATGGGTTTACAGTCCTCTTCTCAGTATTCAGACCTTTCCTGCTCTATCATCTCCTAACAATACGATAATGGAAGGCACTATGAAATAAAAAAAGCCTTTCAGATCAAAAATCTACATGTTGTTAAGACTGGATTTTCAACAAGTTTAACTGCATGGCTTGGCAATATATGTGTGCAATTTTACTGTGACCGCCTGGACTCAATTAGCAATTGTATGACAAGTTTTGAACAGAGTTACTATATTTGACTATACAACTAGCTACATGTGGAAATTAGGCAAACAACTGTGTGTGATTTGACAAAGATATTTGTGGCCTTCCTCATCTTAAAAACCCACTCTACTTAGACGGGCTAAGTGAGACTTTGTACATAACTAGCAGTTTTGGGCCCCTCCCTTTCTGACTGCCAAGTGAGCTCGTTTTGAGGAAATGTTGGGCTCTCACCCGCTGAAAATCAGGTGTTTGAATTGAGGTACCTAAAATGCCTGATTAATTGTCAAAAACTTGGCCATAGACACTAATTATGGCTAATTCTCTCTGTTGAATTTGCCTATTAACCATGAAACCTTCAGAGAATATAAAGGAATTCTTATTCAAACATAATTTCTAAAATGTTTTGTACTAGATGGTGATCATAACCTCAAAAGAAAAAAAAATTGCATTAAATTAAAGATACATGCTAATTATAATCTCTAGACATCAAGACTGCTGAGACATTTAAACACACTCTGCACCAGAATGAAACTTTTTTTTATCTTTTGAGAGACTTTTGTAGATTTTTTTACATTGTAAAATACACAACTAACTACATCTGTCACATCAACAGCACAAAGTATCAATGTTTTCTTCTATAAACATCAGGCAGCTTTTTGATCCAGATTATTACTAGTTATATATTTTTAAATGATCGCCTTGCAGAGCCCAGTTTGATAGTTGTTGTGAGCAAATTTTATCTTCCAACCCTGCTTCCAAGCTCAACAGTGTGGGAGGAAGGTTTTAAACCAATTCAAGAACAAAATTCATTTTCAGTCCATTTAAACATACTCCCCCATCCTCCCAAACTTATTTAAAAGCAATGCCACTGCACTCTGGGGAGAACGAATAATATAGTAGTAGACAAAGCAGATGTACAAAGGCAGAAAGTTAGCAGAAGGGTTTGGTTACTGCAGTGGGTGCCAGAAAGTATACAGCAATTGCACATCCTGGGCAAGATGAATCAGTCATTTTTGCTCAATTACTTTTCTTTGTCATTTCTTTACTGTTATAAGTCATTCTCTTACTTCCTTCTGAAACGTTTGGCATCTGTATATCCTTCTATACATTATAAGCATATCATGTTTCCTATCTTCCCCAATGATCTCCTTTTTGCCCTGCCATTTCAGCGGTTTAAAAATAAACATGAATGACCAAAAATGGTTTCATCTACCAGCCTACAAATTACCAAGACAAATGGAGGACCTGGTGAAACTGCTCCTCAGGAATGCCGGAAGATGGCCTAGACATCAGCAGGACCATTTCAACTCTGCTCTTATACTTAGAGAAAGACTCGAGGAACTTGGTAAAAGGTTAGAGATGCATTTACAGGATGGAGGCATGTCCAAGGAGGACTGAGAATGAGATGGTGAATCTGCTGGTACCTAGATCATCTGTTTCTTCTACTCCCTGGTGGAGAACATGCAGTAGTGTCTAGAAAACAGTAATCAGACCTGGGAGGAGGATTGTCTCCCTGAATTCTTCTTAATCCCCCGGCACACGGCATAGCTACTCAGACTGGGCATTAAGATGCAGCATTATGTTTCAAATACATTCATAACTGTAGCACCCTATGAATTTAACACGCTGAAATTCTGCCTGGTTCTGTCTCGCAATAAACAAGAAACAAGCCGGGGACAACCCAAAGGATAACTTGACAGGGGATCTTCCAGGCTCCATCTTCAAAAAGTAACGGTGCTCATTTGGTGCCTGATTGTGGCATGCCAATACTATGACAACTACCTAGATAGTGACCCAACGTGCTTGCATTCTTGCACTAACTGTTTTTGCAAATTAGAATCCGAAATGCATATCCCAACTCCCATTGTTGCATATGGTTGCATTAGATGAGATATTTAAAGAAAAAAGTGTGCACAGGCAAAGCAGAAGTTTAATAAGATTGTGCACACAAATATAGAATTAATGGAGACTTTACACAAAGATAGAGTTAACTGCCTAAAGAACCCATAGCCTAACTAGTTAATTAGCATACCACCACTACCAATAAGTGATCCAGTACAGGTACAACTATATATGTAATTTTGTACGTGGACCCCCCATGCCTCTTGTTTTCAAAATTGGGCCCTTTCTGTTAATGTCACATCAAAAGAAAATGCAATCAACACTAATAGTTACTTAAAGTCAATTAAACTAAGTCATTTAGAATGGAAAAATAATGTGTTTGTTTCCACAGGTCTTCTCTAAAACTTGATTTCAATTTCAACTCACCATGTTGTTTCCCTCTAAAGAAAAGAATTGATTTTTGTGTCACTCAGAAGCACACTATCTCATAAGTATAATTCACATAAAACAAATTAAGAGGTTGATCAAATGCTCTGTTAACGTAGCTCTTTAATAATAATATCACTTAGATCTCAAACTGCCTAATTAGATTTCAGTCATTGCAATCAACAGCCTCATTGAAACTGTTCATTTATAATTTATGGTCTCTTTGCATTTTACTGTTCTTTGTAAAAAATAGCAAAAAATAGAAAAAAGAACCAGTATGTGGTAAAAAAAAAATCTCAACAACAATAAGCCAACTGACTCACAGAGATGTTACACATCTCCACACTCCTCTGGAGCTTTGCGGGGAATGCTGGCTCCCTATAAGTCAATGGAAAAACTTCTTATGTGGCTAGGATTTCACTGTTGAAGAGCGTTTGTAGAACCCAAACCCAAGTATGGATCCAAATTCCACATCTGAACAAAACTTGAAGATAAAGAAAATAACAAATGCAATATTCAAGACAGGTGAAAGATTAAATAGATCCAGCAGCTGCATTTGTGGCATAACAATTCAATGTATTGACATCCAGACACAAAATAGATTTTTAGAGGTAATGCATATCTAAAGAGCAGGTCAGCTTGCATTACATTGTTTGCCTCCCTAGGGCAGATGTTAAAGAAAAAATTGTGAATGTCAATCAGTTAAGGAACATTCTATAAAGAAGACCTTCATACATATAAGTTTGTGTTTGTGCACACACATCTGCCTACTATGTATGCTTCTCTGCACATAAGCCATATATCAGAAACACATGGCACAATCTGACCAACTCTCAGAGCAACGCAATACTAGTTTGAGAACAGCACGTATCAATAGAAATATTTTTCAGGGGTGATGACGAAACCTTTGGGACAGGCTTTCAGGAGCTTGCCATTTAAAAGATTTCCCCATATAGAGCAGATGGAACGTCAGGCCCCAGGACAGTAGGTAAGGTTTATGAAGACTTGGGTCCCTCTCTGCATTGAAACCCTGTAGGCATGCAAGCCATTTCAGTCTCTTTCTACTGTTCTTGAATGTTTTGTATATAATTATTTTCATCTGAATAGAAATCCTGATCAACTCACATGCCATAGATCTATAGTCTGGTTTGGATGCTCTTGTTGGTGCTATCATCCAGTAGTCCAGGACTGCACTCTTACTTACTCTTGCCTCCAGTGTCTACAACAGACCCCTGCAGAAAGCATTTGAATAGCATTGATTCCACAGACTTCTACTGATGTGCTCAAAATATGTGTAAAACAGCAGACATCTGCTAAATTACCAATGAAGTATCCTGTGTAAAGATCTCAGTAAGTAAATAAATGCATCTGGGTTGCAGCCGCTGAGATTTATAGCACTCTTTCCTGATTTCCTTTTTCACACTACAGTAAATACAGTAATGGTGCTGGCTAATAAACAGTCATAAATCTGCTTTACTTTTTTATGATGTTTGCTGATTGAAAAGTAATGCTGTGAAGTTGATGAAGTCAGTGACTATGAATGTGAGAAGGGTTTGTGGGTCATTGGTTTTTTTTTTAATGTTTTGGTATACTTGAAACTTTTCGTACTAAAAGACTTTTGCACTTCCACGCTGATCTGTGGGGGGTTTCACAATCTCTACCTGCTCTTTTTGTGATATGCTGTAGGCTAAACCAATGGTTTTTAACCTTTTTTCATTTGCGGACCCCTAAAAAATTTTGAATGGAGCTGCAGACCTCTTTGGAAATTTCAAATAGAGGTGCAGACCCCTTTGAATTTAAATGTGATGGATTCACATACATTTGATTAATCAGAGCCATCTTTCATGGACCCCACATTGAAAACTACTGATCTAGTTGATTTCTTCAGATAAATTTAGCAGATGCAGTGCAGATGCCCAACCAGTGGCAAGTTGCAGGGGTCTGACCTATCTCTTACCAAGGACTCCATGCAATTTCCTGAGAAGGAAATGGGAAAATACCTATAGATTTCAATGAGACTTGGATTAGGCCCATGTCCCTTCCTTCCTTCCATTCATTCATTCTCTCTCTCATTAATTCAGTTTTTTCTTCCTTCCTTGAATGAGTAATGTGGCTTTATTTGGAAGCACTGGTTCAAAATATAAATCTGTTCTGGGAGCTGAGCTGATACAGAACAGCACAAGATGTCTAAATACATGGGGCCAGACTGTCAACTTGTATAAGTGAAACCATTTTACGCTGAGGATACAGCAAAAAGATATCAGAAGCCCATTTATGAGTTGGATGTTTCAACTATTTATCCTGGTTCTTCAAACACTTTGAATTATGTCATGACTGGTAGCACTGTCCCTTGGAAGTCAGACCTCCTAGAGCAGCAATGCTCCGCTTCAGCACAGATATCTGTTGGAGGACACTGTGAAGAATGAGGCTGAAGCAACCAAAGCAGATGGAGGTGGACTAAATTATCCACATTTGGCTGGTTTGGAACCAACGCCATTTTACAAGTAGTGAGAGAGAAAGAGAGAAATTCCACCATAATGGCCTAAAGTGTATGTCCTGGTCTCTACATTTGCATGCTTATTTTGGAAATGCGACTAATTTTGCCAAATAAAGGAAGTGACTGCCTGTTTTGTTCACATGAGCAGTCATTTGGTTTCATACATGCTCAAAAGCATATAACCATTTTAGTAGTGCAATTGCACCTATGAAAGTCAATGAGGAAAATGAGAGGCTGGCTTTAAATTGGCTAAAGCATCATTCAGTGCACAAAGCCAGATAATGTTTGAACTCTTCAAAAGTGTGTGTTATGTCCAGGCACTCAGCACTGTGGAAATAAGTAATTAGCAGGGTCCTTAGAAAAGGACAAAATGGAGGGGTGATGTGGTGTTAGTGGGCTGTTACTATAAATAGTATCTAAAATTCATCATTTGCTGCCATTTGAGCCAAAACCTTGGGTCCAAAAGCTATATGTTCATGCACAGAGATAAAGAAGGTAAGTTAATAGGAGTCATAGCTATTAGCACTCTCAGTTAGTCTTCACTAATGAAGTCCAAGTGCCAGCTATGCACAGGCATATGTCTCCCACTAGCATTAAACCACTGCATCAAATATTTCAATCACTATACAATGGAAAGAAACAAGTCTTCATTGCACACTAGTGTAAAGAAGATAGTCTTTGAGGAAAGGTTCTTGACTGGGCATAAACAGACCTAAGTGCACATTTCGCCGTTACAACCTTCTTGTTTGACGTTGGGCAAGTCACTCGAGCTCCCCATGTCTTGGTACCTCGAGTGTAAAATGCAAAGACTACTTTCTTATTCTTATTGTTCCAACAGTGGGGATAGGAAATCAATCTGGCCGATAATTGATGCTATGGCAATGAGAGCAGTCAATGATTGATACTACAGTGCTGAGTGCCAAATGAAGACCTATACAATTATCTCTAAAAAAAATAATATTGGAAGGGAAAGGGCAAAACAGTTCTGACAAACATCAGTAAAAAGGAAAATGGAGGAGAAAAATGAGACGGGTCATCAACAAAAGTCTCATGGATTTAGATGGGATGATAATGTCAACCTCCCTTCTAGCAGCACAGGTAGAGGACAATTGAACTAGCAATCTTACCAGGACTATGGATCATTTCTTAAACCATCTGTTTCTTTTCTTTCTTTTTTTTTTTTAATGCTAGGGGTTGGTATTCAACTTGCCATTAAGGTCCACATCATGTGTACAGAATACATGTTGCTGACATAATACATTAGCTGCTGCTGTCAACCATCATGATAAACAGGGAATAAATCAGAGGGTGAGTGCTTACACCTCATTTCTAACCCCAAATAACTTACACTTGAAACTTTGCTCGCTTATTAAAATCAAACTGTGACATACGCACACTCACTGGCTTTTAACTAATTGAAGTAATCTGTATGCCAAAGGCTTCAGTCAATGCTCGCAGGGGATCCAGTGTGTTTATATTTCTGAAGAGAAAGAGAAACAACTGCTTTGCACCACCAAGAGGGCAGCCTGGGGGCATCAGCACATCCAAGTGCCTTCTCGCCTTCTGATGTTGTCTCTCACGTGTTCAACAAGAGATGAAACTCGCCCTGCTGCTGTGTCAATCAACCTTAAGCACCATGTCTCTGAGCTACAAGTGGTTTCTTCCAGGAGAGATATGTAAACCAAGTCATTACGGTGACCTCTGAAAACTCCTGCAAGTCAAAGCTTAAATTCTTTCCAGAAAGAGCAATCTGTAGGCACTTATCCTCAGATGTGTTTCAGTATATACTTGTCTTTGAAATCAGTGAGATTTAGGTGCCTAAATTGAAGTTAGTAAGGCTTAGAGCCTTCTCAGCCACAAAGCTCTCCTTCACTATTAAACAGGCTCTGACACCCAGGGCTCCTATACACGTGCCAGATACACATGCTCTGACACATGCTAATTAGCACACCTCAAAGCACACTCAATTCATCGAGCCTGCTGGAGCGTGCTTAGCATCCTGCACATCATGTGCAAGTATCCACACTTCAAAATGGCAGCAGGGGCGCTTTAACTCCAGCTCATCAAACAAGCATGAGACACTGAATACACGTGACGTTGCGGGGGCTTTAATTAGAGCAGCTTCTGAGAACCACTCTAATTAGAGTGTCCCCCCACCATTCCAGAGCGCATGTAAAAACACCTCCAGGGACCCAATCTCAGACTAAATCTCAGCATGCCTATGTGGTCAGATCCAAGGGGTCACAAAAGACAGACTCCTTCCTTCTGAACTGCCATAGACCTACCGATGCTGTGCTCAAAACAGATGAGCCACTGGAGCTGACCACCAGTCCCCGTCCAACTGGACTGAAAGAGCCCTGTAAGTTCACAAAGTAAGTAATTCCTTCCAGGCTCTGGCAAGAGGTGAAAATATCAACTCTCCATAGCTCTTGTCTAATAAAGGAAAGAGTTGAAACAGGATATTATGGAAAAGATGTAGCAAATCAATCAAACAATCCTTTCCATGTCAGAACTGGCAATATCTCTGGGCAAAAAAAAATGATCAAAAGGTATTTTATTCTGAATATCAGTGTCTTTTGAGATATGTTTAAAATTCCGTGTCAATACCATTACCGATATCATCTATATTTGGCGGGAGGAGAAAAGAGAGATGTGAGAAGGTAAAGCTGTTACTGTGGAGTTGTGCAGTGCTGAAAGGTCACTGCCAGGCTGGCTTTGTTCAAGACATTCCCAGTTCATTGTTCCTCTGCACTACATAGATCTCAGGTCCCATTTTTATTAGTGCTAAAATAGACAGTTCCCCTATTGCCACACCATCTGCCTCGCTCCTCTCCGCCCGCCGCTACACAGAGCATCTCAGAGTTGCTCTGAGAGGGGGGAAAAGAAAAAAGAAAGAAAACCGTATTGTTTTGGTCACACACTCGGCTGGCGGCAGCCAGTTTCCAACAGTGACTGTCTTCACAGAGGGGCACATTCAGCCTTTGCCAACCCGTGACATGCATTTTGTTAAAAAAGCAAAACAAAACCCTCATTGGTTTGGAATGAGAAGAAATGTGGTTTCCTTTCTGCTCTCCCACTGTGTGATTTCAGAGCCGAGCAGCTCCTCCCAGCATTGTTGCTGTCTTGTTGACATTTCAAACCCGGACTGGAAATTTCTCCTGACAGATTTCCGATTCAGCCCGAGCTTGAATTAGCAGCAGCGAGACCTGCTCACAGCACACACCAATAATGGGGTTCTCAAGAAGTGACAGACAATACAATGCAGGCGAGTGATGCTTTAAGCACACACACACACACACTTCAACTTTCAATCTAAAAATGCTTTCCTTGCCTGTTGATTAGAAATCTCAAATTGTATTTTGTCCTACATCATATTTGCCATCAGTGCAAGTGCCAATCCAACAAGAGACTCTCAATCCCAGAACGTATTCCAAATAAAGCGGTCTACAGCACCGGGTGGCATAAATAAGGCAAAAGAATTATCATTTTAAGGGCACCCTTTACATATAACTTCAAGGTACCGGGCAACCAGGATCTTATGGAACAAGCTGGACCATTCACTTTTCATTTGCTTATTAGAAATTGCTGTTGATGTGATTTTTCTAACGAGAACCTATTAATAATAAGACCTGTCAACAGGAAAAGACATTTGGGAACAAGAATGCATCTTTCACAATGGATTACCAGACAAACCACTGCCCCAGCACCGCAATGCCATAGTTTGGGAGCAAAATGTAGCTTGAGCAGCATGTGATTTCTGAAGTCACCCATATGAAATGTCTCTTTCAGTTATCTCTGACACAGAGACGCGGGAATGCCCAGAAAGCACTGCCATTTGTTTTGCACTGGGATCAACAAATATACCAGTGTTATAAAGATAGCTCCATTAACTTCCCTGCTTTGACTCCAAAGTGTAATCCCAGAGGAGTGGGGAAGAACAACTGATGGGTAAACTAGACACAACAACAAATACACAGATGGCAATTCTGATGCCAAGTCCTCTACCTCGTTATCCTCCTTGAAGCCACCCAGTCTTATAGGAGTAACTGAAAGCAGAATATGAAGAGGAGAAGACAGCATGAAGATATCCTGATTGTAAGGCTGTGTTTGAACCTAAGAGAGAAGGGCAGCTATAAGAAGCCAGTGCTAGATTTCATAGTTTCATAGTGCCTAGGGTCAGAAGGGGCCTAGAGCAGGCCATCTAGTCTGACCCCCTGCCAGTGGCAGGAACGAGAGCTGGGGTCACAGGACCCCAGCCAAGTACCAATCCAATCTACTCTTGAAGATGCCCAAGGTAGGAGCGAGAACCACTTCCCTAGGAAGCCGGTTCCACGTCCTAGCCACCCTAACTGTGAAATAGTGCCTCCTAATGTCCAACATAAACCTGCTCTCCAGAATTTCTCATTTGTATTTTCATTCCCTTCCTAAGGTTAACTATTACATCTGCCATTAAATGGTTCTTGCAGCATCCTGCATTTTTGCAAGTTCATTTTTGTCCCAAAGATATCTGGCATTTCAAACTTTTAAGATCTTTTAAGGAGAAAAATAGCACTCTCTTGCAGAGAAAATGAACCAGATTTCATTGCAATATATTCCTATTTCAACTTTGCAGGAAACATTCCCACATCCAAGGAGAGGAATTATAATTCATACATGCACTGACTTGAACTTCCACCTCCCCAAGGTTTACATGCAATGATGCATATAACAGTGCATTTAATGATGCATGATGTTCTGTGCTTGTGAGATCTCATGCTATTGGGCCATACTCTCAGCTGCTGTGAATTAACATATCACCATGGAACTAAACCGATTAGTACCATCTGAGGATCTGGCTCAATACCGTCTGACAAGGCTTGGAGCTCCTGCTACCTTAAGAGCAGGCAGGCTGTGGCTGAGGCAAGCTGCAGGCGCGGCAATTAGGGACCATGCCTGAGAAGCAGCCTGCAGGTGTGGCCAGGGCAGGTGTGGCATCTTCTGGCCCAGGAGCACAGATATAAGCCCAGACCCTGAGTCGAACAGGTAGTAAGATCCTGGAGGCTGCTGAGGAAATATCTCCTAAGCAAGATGACTGCAGCTCTTGAGTGCCGGCACACAAAGAACAGCCTGCAGCAGTTGGGAGGGGACTATGGGAGGAGCCCCCAAGGAGCCCAGTTAGGGGCTGAGTGTGCGACCAGCATGTCCACAAGCCTAGAGAAGGGTTGAGTCTGGGACCAGAAAGGTCCATGAGTCCAAAGAGAGGTTGAGTGTGGGACCAAGGGTCCAAGAGCCCAGAGAGGGGTTGAGTGAGAGGCCAAGGGGTCTGAGTGTCCAAGGAGGCACTGATCAGGGGGCCGGGACATTCAGGTGCATGGAGAAGGGCTGAGAGTGAGCCCAGAGTCAAGAGAGGGGCTGAGTGTGGGATCAGTGAGCCCAGGAGCCCAGAGAGGAGTTGAGTGAGAAACCAAGGGGTCTGAGTGCCCAGAGAGGGCTGAGTGAGGGACCAAGGGGTCCAAGAGCCAAGGGGGCTGAATATGGGACCTGAGGGTCCAATAGCTGGGAACGGCTGAGAGCAGAGAGAAAGAACACCAGAGGGTGATGACACCTGTGAGGCATGGGACATGGTGTAGGGACAGGCAGAGCCATGCAATTATCCCATAAGGCAATGACCACAGACACCTGGTCATCACAAGAATGAGAACAGACTGGGGAAACCCTGGGGCAGCCTCCCTTATATAAAGCAAATACATCAAGGCATGGTGGGTGAATGAAGGGGTGCCCACAGAGACCAGAGTGGGTAAGGGCCGAAGGGACTCCAGGGAATTCACAGCCACCCCTGGAGACAATCCTGTTACAGGAGCACTCTACAGGTAACAGCTGTAAAGGTTTTGCATTTTAAAACTAACGTAAAAGGTTTTGCATTTTAAAAACTGCCTCAAACTTTGCATCGCAATGTATTGCAGACTTAAGTCTGCTTCCTTGCTTGCTTCCTTCGGGTCAGAAAAGAAAAGGATTTTATTTATTTTGTTTGTATGATTCACACACATCTGTTATAGGGAATGAAAATTTCATCTGAAAGACTTGTTGATTTCCTGAAGGCCTGCCATGGTAAAGTAAACTCACCTGTCACTATAATGAGAAAGTGTTTATATCTAGTACTAACTAATCAATACAAACCATGCCTAGATTCACAGAGCAACTGATAAACAAGGCTTATTCCAGCATTGGTCATTATTCCACAGGTGGTAATACTCAAATATATGGCTCAATCCCCCAGCTGCCTTTTCCAATGTACACCAGCTCAGGATCTTACCAAATGTAGCATTGACCCTGTTTTAGCATTCACGTTGCCTTTATCGTCAGTGCCTATCTGGATAGCAGTGGTAGATGTCTGGGATGTGACACCTCCAAATTGGAGAAGAAATCAACAGTGTGGGGTATGCTCTCTGTAGGCGCATGTACATGAGATGTTACCGTGCAGTAGCTCATTGCTAGCATGCAGCAGCATTGCCAGGCACTAACTATGCGGCGATGGTACTGTGCAGTAACTTGTTGCTACTGTGCGGTCCCGTCAGAAAAAAAACACATACGGCGATGGTACTGCTCAGTAACACCGACTACCGCGCAGTCACTGAGTACTTGTATATGCATAAAGTAGTTACATGGAGCCAGCACCACTTCTTTTGGACCTGGAACCAACTTCCAAGAGAAGTGGTGCTGGCTCCTACCCTGGGGGTCTTTAAAAGGAGGCTGGATGAACATCTGGCCAGGGTTGTTTGACCCCACATGGGCCGTGTCTACACAAGCAGCAGATTGCGCAGTTGTTACTTTTAGTACCTGCTTATACTTGCAAGTACTAAATGACCATGCAGTAACAACTGCACAGTCCGCCACTCAAGTAGATGCAGTCCATGTAACTTGCTTTAAACATATGCCCTGACCTTAAGGAAGGTGGTCCAACAGCATGCAGGGAAAGCCCTCCTTCAACCCAATGCTCTTTTCCAGTTCCCAAAGATCAGCACAGTCCTGAGAATTGACTGAACTCAGAGGCCAAAGGGCTCAGAGTAACCCCTCATGCAACTCCCCCTCATTAAGCTGCCTCTACATCAAGACTTTACAGAATGAAAAGCTAATACGATGTCTTCTCAGAGCCTGCCCACACGCTGGGAGTAAAAACCCCCGAACTGTCATAGATGCTGAAAAGCTTCTGTTTCAACAAATCCAAATTTGCCATCTAAATAAGTTTTCATCAAAAAATTCAAAACCAGCTCACCTGCTGCATCCTACCAACACCAGATAATTTTTCACGTGTGTACACAGCTGACAATTCCTATAGTTCAAAGGGGATTGTGGTGTGTGATCACTTTGCCTGTAATTACAGTTGTTAGAAGCTAGCATCGTGCACACAAACATTAGTGTTTCAATGAATGCAAATAGGGAAGCGGCAGCATACATTTGCATGTTTGAGGAGTCGTATAATGCATCACTTTATTCAAAGTGCCACCGACTAATCAGGAACACGCTTTGAGCAGTCATGTTAAGTACTGCAAGATACAAGTCTGTTCCAGGGCCATCTTGATAACTCCATTTGATATGAGGTAGCTCATTACATCACAATCCTGTGCATTATACATGGAACAGTATCTGTTTCCCTTTCTCCACCAATAAAAGATGTTTTGATGATTAATAGACTAAACTAAACCTTATAGCCATGGCCCCCATGAGTTCAACACTGCTCTACTGCTGCATGAAAGCACTTTGTGATCCTGCTGCTTCAAAGGAGATCACAATACTGCAGCTCTAACAGCCTGGCAGTACGTCACATCTTTGATCCTTCCAAACTTCCTGTACAAAACAAACAGAAGAGGTCAGAAAGCAAGATATTTAAAAAGCCATTCAAACAGGGAGCTCCAAGAGGGGGCCTCACAGATGGTTTTGTTGGAAATGTTAACAGAACAGCTTCAGTAAGGCTCACGTCAGAAGGTCCTGTGGGTCCCTTCTGCATAGAAAGTATTCTCTGGCAGACGGTTTGAAGTGCCATGACTGGTCAACATGAGATTCTCTTTCATCTTTATTCAAACATTTAAAAACAAAAAAACAAAGTTGTTTATCTTTCACTTATGAAAAGCAAACCAATTAGCAAATGAAATCTTCGCATCTTAGGTGACACCTGGCCGCATAGACTCATCTATTTAGTACATGGATAGAGTTAGACAAGCTTTCAGATGCAAAGCATCATTTGATCTGTTGAAGAATGTCTTGCATTCAAAAGCTGGCCTAACTCTACCCCAACTACACAATTGGTCAAATAAAAGATATCATCCTAAGAAATCTGGGCCTCTCCCATCTATTTAATACATCATTTGCATCTGCTTGCTAACAGTTCTATAAGTCCAATACAAAAAATCTTTAAAGTGCTGATTGTGGTACTCACTCAGTACTCAGCATTCAGGAAAACTTTCCTGAATTAGTAAGTGTGCATTACTAATCATTGTAAGAGAATCACAATCTGGCCCAGTGTATTCCTGTACTAATAACCCTGAACATCTGCTGCAATTTACTTGCTTCCCTTAAGCTCCTCTACTCCATCCACTTCCATCTCCATATACTACATATTTGAAACTCATCCTCAAGCATCTTAAAGAAATGACAAGATATTTTACACCTAAAGCTAATTAAATTTGATGTGGCCTACCCCATATAAAAATGCCTTTTATACAGGCTACCCTATATAAAAATGCATGAGCTACTGAGGGAACAGACCTGAGCTTTACATATGCAAAGCAAATACTGCATGTACTAGGGAAAGTATAAGGGGATGTTTGAATTTCTACTGCTCCAAACATGAGAAACATTTCATGAAGTATTTGTACAGTTCTTTGTCTGAAATGCCTTTTGATTACCCTTTAAAATGTTATAAAGGACTAGTAATGCTTTTGTGAGGAGGAAGAACTGAACCTAGGCAACCTACAACTGGTAAAAAGGGGCTCCTGGATAACTGAATGCAGCTGAATGGGAAAAGTGGGTGAGGCAGTAAATGTAGGCAAAGAAATCAATCCAGCCTTGAGCCAACTGGAAGCTTTCCATGTAAAGGATATTGGATAAGAGCATTAAAGATCTTGTGCAACCATGAGAGCAAGTTTTTGGCAAGACATTGTTACAGTTTCTGACAGTCCTAAGAAGGATTGATCCCAATGGCTCTGCTGAACTCCTTCTTTTCTGTGGGCTGTTCATTCCTCAGACATGCACATGTGGCTCTCATTTAACTTCAGCCATGACCATGCCTGGACAGTGGAAGAAAAAGATAATGGTCTTTTCCATGTGGACAATTAACACACCAAAAGAGAGAAAGAAAGAAATTTAGAAGAGTACAAGCTCCAGGATCTTCTAATTTGAAGAAAAAAGAGAGAGAAAACATGACATTTATTTGCAAAACTGTGCTAGTGCTAAAAGTCATTTATATGTCCAAAGGAAGGAAGGAATCACCTGCCTGTAGCAGAGAATCAGGTATTTGGAGTCCTGGATGCTACCACTGCTCCACTCATGCTGTGCAAGGTTGGAAAAGCCATTTAACTATTCTATTTATTACAGATTTCCATCACTTTATGCTGTACGTGCATTCCTGGAAAACAGTACATAACTTGAATTTGCAGAAAGGGAACCCACTTTATAATGTAACAAATAGGCATACTTTCCAAGACTTCGACTGTACTGACCCCCTCGACTGTACTGACAAGGTGCCGTGCTGCTCCCAGGGCAGCTTTAGCTCCAGAAGCATGGGCACCAGCTGCTCTGAGCGGTGGCCACAGCACTGCTGCTGGGTGCCTTCATGGCTCACAGTTCCCGGGGCGCTGCACTGATGGGGCCAGACCAGGTGGGGCTGCAGGGGCCTGGCCCAGGCACCACCACCCAGCTCAACCCCCTAAATAATTTTTTCTTTCTCCACCTACGACATCACTCCCACAATGTACCGCACAAAGCAGCTGACTGCAGGCTTCCACCACACCAGTCGCACAGGAGTGAACTTACCTCGCACATAATGAATTTTCAGTATAAAAAGGGAAGTCACGTAAGGGCGAATTTGCACATACAGAACCCGCACAAAGCGAGGGAAACCTGTATGTTGTGAGTTTCTCTTATGTGACAGGTCAAGTCCATGACCTTCCAATATGGCCTGTTACTGCTTTTTTTGTGTTAGAGCCTTGGTTTAGATTTTGAGAATGAGAAAATGCACGTTCTCCTCCACCTCCTTTCATGCTATACTATGGCATTTGTTGGTTTCAAATATCCAGCTGGCATTTCAGTTAGATTACTAAAGGTTTCCAAATAAGGACATGAGCAGCGTTAGAAAAACTGCATTGATAGGAACAGCAGACCTTCTTTAGGTCTCTGTGTATGTGTTCGTCTCATTATTTTTCAGCAACCCAGAGGGCTGCTGTTATTTGTCAATAGACCTCTTTCTTCTTTAATTTAATCATCACATTTTTGCTCTAGATTCTGTTACAATCCTTATTTCTGAGTAACAGTTGGGCTATAACTGAAGACAAATTTAAGACCCTTACTTTTCCTTGCTTAGAGGAAACCCAGATGGTTGTTTACATCAATAGCTGCAGCGCAGTTGCCCAACGTGATAATTCACTAGATATTCCACTCGAGGTTTAAGTGTTATGTTGGATCAGATATCATATCACTATTAAGGCCACTTTATTTGCCAGGACTTCAGATGAGATGAAAAAGGGTATAGTTGTTATCAGGACACCATTAGTTTATTTCAGTGACACAACTGCTGCAAATGATAATAGAAAAACACTGACCCAATGGCACTTGAGACCTACCATAGCCTCTGGGCTTGGGAGCCAGTCATATGGTGAAAATGCTTGTTAGAAAATAATTGAACAAGTCAAAAAAAAAGGCAAAACAGCAGAACTAGAAGGATTGTACTTGACATGTTTTCCTCTGGCTCCCAGCTCCTGCCTCAGTAAGAGACTGCATCAGTGAATGAAGCCAGGTCTATTATGCAAAGTGAATGGGATTCAAAACTACACCGATCCTCATTGGGGAACTACAAAGTTAGGATTCATTTCACTGCTTAAGGCTAGATATTGTGGCTGTAAAGTCATAACTTTCAGTAAGAGGACTATGGAGCTGTGACCCCTCAAAACTAAGATATAGAGGCACAGGCCAAAATGGCCTCTGCAATAAGAGTGAACAGTCCTGCAATGCTGTCAGACCAGAAACAGAGGCATCCTGGTCCTTGCATACGAATGGAGATTGTGCCTGGTGTCTGAATCCTGAGCTGGGGCTCAAGAAGTGAGACACAGGAAGGAAAAGTCCTCTTCTATGCCCTACTCCCTGGCCCAAATCCGGCTTAGTCTTAGTGTCACCTGGAATGTCATCTCTCTGCATCCGAGAGCATTTTCTGCTGTACCAGGCACTGTGCACTGTTCGGTACCCATGGCATGCTAGTGGAAAAAAGCTTTATAGAATCAGCTTGCGCACAGATAATCAAAGAAGAGAAAAATTTAAGGTACAGAAAGACTAAGATTAAAGCGACTGGAAGAGAGGAACCAGCTAACTCCAAGACAGCATCTCTGCCAGGTGGCACTGGCTTTCAGCAAGATCTGGGCACAGGAATGGGATACATGCTGTTCTTGTCAATGAGGCAGAGGGAGCTTGGATTGAACAATTTCAGAAGCCGATTGAAACAGCACAGTAACAGAGTCTATGATCTGTAGCAGTCTGCTTTCCTCTGATCTGTTCTCATAGTCTAAAGCCCCTCCTTTCAAGTAAAGTATGGCAACTCTTCGGCCTCTGCCACTATCTCACATCATCACATGGTAATGGCTTTTGATATTTCGTTTTTCTTTGTATAGTACACATATTGGAATAAACTTACCCCTGTGCCAAGGGCCAGCAAAGGGCCCAGATTTTGGTTACATTCCACTGCAGATTTGATGCTGATTTGAAGAATCAGTGATTTGGCCATAGACACAGGTTTACACGTGTTTTCTACATACCTCGAGGTACCAGGTGCAGCTCATGAACGCTGTGATGCTGGGACGGATGGAGCGTCCCATGGGAGTGAGGGGGGGAGAGGGGGCACATGCTCAGAGGCAAGCCCAGAAGTAGATTGGACTTCCAGTCCAGTTCCAGGTCCACCAGGGCTCAGCGACCAGTCATGAGGGGTCCCCAGGAGGCACCAGTCGCTGAGGCACAGAGGGGCCCCTCACACGCTCCCCGGCAGACCCAGAAGTGGACCAGGAGTGCTTCTGGTCCACTTCTGGGTCTGCTGCCGAGTGCACCGGGGAGCCCCGCATGCTCCTGTGGGACACTTCATGCTCCCCAGCAACACAGCATTCATAAGCTGCCTACCACCTAGAGATATGTAGAAAAAATATTTAAAATTGGGTCTATGTCCAAATCTCTGAATCTTTCCAAATCTTTCTGATTCTATTCGGAGAGACTAAAAGGTCCTTTGATTGGATTCAGATTCGGAGATTCAGCCACTGAATCAGGCTGAATGAAATCAGGGACAGAAGCTTTGCGCAGCCCTAGTAAACAGTCTCTGATGAAGTGACAAAACAGCATTAAAAACCTGCCTTTTAGACTAATTCTCAAGCATAAAAGTCACTGGTGCCCCAACATATCAAGACAGCTGAAGCTCTGGAATATAACCTTGTGGCCAGGCTGCCTCAAGATAAATGCAAATAAGTCTTTGCGTGTGAAAATCAGCTTTTCAGCATGTTTTAAGACATCTCTGCTGTCTTTACCCCATTCTCTCCACATCACTAACTGCTAGTGAAACATTCTAGATCAGTCCCTCTGCAACTAAATGAGTACCACCTAACTTTGAGGCTTAATTTGAAAGTCAAAGGAAGCTAAGTTTTGCTTAACTTTCTGGGGTGACCTGGGCACAGATCCAAGCGAAATCCAAGCGCATGTATGGTTTGATGCTGAAATTCTGCAAAAAGAATGAGTCTGCATGCCTTCCGTGCTGACTGGGATGAACTTGCCACCTTTCCGACTGAATTGTACTTTCAGCGGGGGTTCATTTGAAACCGCAGCTGAAAGCAAATTGCAGTAGGTGGAGGTAGCAAGGGAAAGGGAACGAAATTAAAGGAAAGGTTTGCTCACATGCCTGGGAAGCAAGAGTCCCAAGTGTCATACAACACTCCTCAGAATGTGCTGAGAAACACAGAATATTAATGGCACCATCACAAAACTTCTATATTTCATCTTAGGAACAGGCCTCCTACTGCTTGTGTTTATATTTGATTCGTAAAAAGTAAAAGCAGGCATCACAGATGTTGGGATTTCTGTTGTTCTGGTTTAGCTTGAAAAGGCACCAGGCAAACTGATAGATAAACACTTCTGAGAGTGATTGTCCCAGAGAGACACATTTTCATCTTTCAAAACCGATCACTTCATGGCATTGCATCATGTAACATAACAATATGATGTGTCTGAATAACAAATTGCTGGCTCCCTGCTGAACATGTAAAGAAATAATAAATATACTTTGCCTTTCCTTTCCTTTTCTTTTGTACTGATCCTTCTGAACTAAAATTACATGACAGTGTCTTAAGTTGGAGCACTGACAAACAAGGCTACTTTGCCAACATCCAAATTACCAAGCATGCAAATGCTTCATTTATCTTTCTGTTCAAATAAGATGGTAAAGAGTTGGCTCTTTACTTTTTAATGAAAGCAGAGCTCCTTTATTCTGTGGTTTCTTCTCATGGATCATCAGATGCATTCATGCTTTGCTCCAAAAATTGTCTTTTACACGCTAAATATTTATGCCTCTGTAGATAGGCTCTCACTGTAGCCATTAAAAAAGCAACAACTTAGCAGCTTAGAAAGTTAAGACATGCAAGGAGTCTTAACATGGGCACAGATGTAACCAGAGTATTGAAAAGGGGCCTTAATACAACGTGAATATGGTCAACAGCCTAAAATAGGAGAGCAGCCTACTAATAGGCTCCTAATAGGAGAACATTAAAACTAGCCCAGTTGTTCCTATGTGACCACTGATTCATCATCTCCTGCTAATGCCCTTGCTGGTACTCTGATGCAGTAAAAGATGCAGACCTGTGAAGCCAGCCTGGCCTCTGTAGCGGGTAATCAGTATTTTGCTAGTGATTTCATAGGCCTCCAATTCTACTTCCCTGGCCCAGGTCTTTGACACCAGACAATTTAATCCTGACTGGCTTTCACTTCACAAGCCCTGCCTGGAGCCCATGACAAGGTGCTCTGCTTCTCTCTCCTTGCGAGCCTGCTCTGTGCAAGCTATCTGCTGAAGCCAGAGCTGACACTTTCCCCTGTCCCAAAGGTCTTTCAGAAAAATCTTCCCACTCAACAAAGCATCTCAGTGCCTTATACAATGTCTAGGTGATCTCCAGCCGCTGTCCTTATACTATCAGCTGGAAGGTCATTGATTTGACATATGTGGTATCATATCACCTTTAAAAGGCCAGCGATCTAGTGCTGAAGAATGGGAGACCATCTGGAACAATGGTTCCTTGTGAGCGATAATTAAAGTTATCTCAAGATCCTTCTATCACTGGTATTTCACCTCATTTAAAATTAAACATATTCATGGTACAGGAGAAGGTCCTGTTGCAGGGTGTGCTGCCGACTGGACGGATTCTACCGCATATGTCGGGTGGGTCCCAGAAATAAACTGTTCTGGAAAAAGGCTGAAGTAACAATGAGGGAAACAATGAAAGGCCAGCTATCAGACAACCTCTTAGGGCATTTTTACATGAGTTTTAGGATGCAACATGAGGAGGTTTAATTAGCAATCCGCACTAATTAATAGCGCCCATGCGTCATGTGTATCAGCATTCCTGCACATCCCTGCACTGAAAAAATGGTGGCAGGGCACTTTGAACTGAAGTTCATCAAACATGCTTTATTTCAAAGTGCCCCACTGCCATTTTTTCAGCGCGGGGACACATGGGGACACTGATACACGGGACACAGAAGGCTGCCTGAGAACATCAATTTCTGTGCTCCAACAGACTCGATTAATTGAGTCTGCTCTGACATGCTGGATTTCCACCGTGACGAAGCAGTCTCCCCGCATGTCTGTAAGTCCCCTTAGTGTTCCTATCAAACACTTTCTGAAAACTCTGCAACATATGAGTTATAAGGAACGGATGACTCTTCTTCTAGTAGCGGCAAGAATTACAGTTGCCAAAGGCTGGAAGATAAGTGGCATCCTAAAATCAACTGCTTTCAAACAGTTTGGGAAGTTTTGGTAGCGGAAAAGTTGCCTTATTGAGTCAGCGTTCTACAGAGGAGAAGGAAAAAAGATGCTCACTTGGGAATTTGGTGGGAATTTTTGGAATCTGCTGAAAAAGAATCTTCTCCTGCCTCTATACCAGACTATGTAAGAAGCTGTTCTGAATACTGAAGGAGAGTGAAAGTTCTCTGAGCTAACAGATATGGAATAAAATTTAAAATTTCAAAACAGAGATCAGTAGAAGATAACGAGATTTGTCTTATGCAAGGTTCTAAGGAAACGGGTAGATTTGCACCTTACAGAATAACTAAATTTGAGATAATATAGTATATATTATACTATAATATATTTAGTAATATTTAGTGTATAACTAAATTCAAGATAAATCCAGAGTTCCTGGATTTTCCACCACAAGAAAACAAAACCTGGGCACCACATGTAAAAGGCAGAGTACAGCCCAACCTGGCTTTTTATTTTCTGTGGCTCTCCTTTCCAAAGCCATGAGAAATTCTTGCACTAGCAAATCTATCAGTGTCTTTTATGCAGCAGGAAGAAAGGTAAAGGAATTCAGATAGCATTATAAACACAACAGTGAAACAAAAAGCTTTTAAGAAATTATATCACTCTTTATAGCCGTTATTAAAGAATTGCTGATCTTCATCATCTGGCATCTTCAGGTCCATTCAGATTCTGCTTTTGTTGCTGTATTTAAGCACATTGTAAAGCTTCTCTTTGAAACAGAAAAAGCTGCTGGTCACAAAGAACATCTTTGGAAATTACCCATAATAGGAAAGAACATGCAAGAATCATAGTGGTGAGCACTTACACTGTCTTCTATGATATTTTCCCAGTCTTATGACCTTCATTAAAACTTTCCCTAACGAGTCTGTGATTAAAGTGATGAAAGGTCATTTAGCACTTCCTAGTCCTTAAAGGCACAAAGTCACACTTTGTACTGCAAAGAACATTTGTCTTCTCTCAGAATGCTTAAAACCATATAGGAGGTAGCCTACATTGTCATGTTGAAAGAGTTGTTCATTTATCTTTCTCCAATTATCCTTTATTGCAAAGACTTCTGTTGGCTCATTCAATTCTTGATGTGTTGTGCTTGTTGATTACAAATCTCATTCAAATTGCTGACAAGAAACTTAATTATAGATAGGGTCAGGCTGATTGTCTTACATTTCTACTAACATCTTATCTAACCTGTTCTAGAGTATCTATAATGGTATTGTCTGTCTTGTTATTGGGTCTCCATATATTTGCCCACAAACCAAGTTCCTTTTGTATGAATGGTTTCCCAAAAACATTCCCATAGGCAATTTCTTCTTTCATTTAATGCAGTTTTAAATTCAAAATGAGGCCTCATCCCCTTGCAAGAAAGGAAAACCCATTATCCTATAAGCCAACCAAACAATTGCTTGGACAACAGTAATTTTTATAACCCACTATGCAGCTCTAGTGACATAAATCTTCTACTACTCATAAAACAGTTTCAATGCAGATATTTATCTTCCATCTCAGTCTTTTGCTGAAACTATTCATTAAAAAAACCACCGTCTATCCTTATCTCTATATAGTTAACATGCATGTAAGAAATCTAGTAAATGACCGAAATGTAAGTTACGGTACCCATATAGAAAGACGGACTCATTTAAGCATCCATACTTAAAACAAATGCCAAGTATTATATGAATTAGGAACTGGGTGTCTTAAAGGGGTTGAAATTAAATAGAACAAAGCTTCTCTGGCTTTTTGTTTTCATGCAACCCAGGCCTCTTATCTAAAGAGTCTCTCTCTCCCAAACCTCAGATGGACGCTTGCCATTTTGTCTCTTGTTTGAAGGACATGTGGCAGATCTTATTATTGTAAAGTTATTACTTCAGTGGAGCCATTCTGACTTACTCTAAGCAAGGATCTGGCTGTCTCTCCCACCACTTCCATTTATCAGTAGCAGTAACTGTTGTAACTGGATTGATTGGATCAAGATTTTTTTGAAGTGTAAGTTTCAGGTGTATAATATTGAACAGAAAAGGAAGGGGAGAGAGGGAGTCAAATTCAGTCCTGATGCAAACTGCTGCAATTCCTACTGACTTCACTGAAGGTTAATCCAAACACTATCAAAGCTGAAACCAGTCCAGGGAAAAGAAAGAAGATTTTTTCCTCCTTTTCATCTCTCTCTCTCTCTCTATATATATGGAGAATATAACTCTCTTTTAACAATTAAGAAAAAATAGAAATGAGGACAGCTCTAATTCCATTAAACATCACTCATTTCACACCAGTCACGAATAACTCAGGCAATGCTCTCCTTTGTGTAAATTCATGAAAGGAAAATCACATGCAGTAGAGGTTGAGCTGATTGTTTGTTATTGGTGGATGTCATGAGATGATGGAGATGCATCTAAGTCAGACAGCAAAATCTGTCAGGTTTTGAATTTTTTTTCTATTTGAAAAGTACAGAGAATGTAAACCAGAATAGTAAGGATTAGGGGCCCATTTTCTGCAGAAATCCTTTTGTGCTCAATGGGATTTTTTTTGCTATTATTAGCTACCAAAATTTATGGTGATGGTTATTTCTATTATAGCAATGCCTAAAGGACCCAGACAGGATTGGGCCTGGTTGTGTTTGTGCTAACACCTTGTACGAGGGTTCCCTGACCAAAAGAACTTGTAATCTAAGCAGAGAAGACAAAAGGTGGTACAAAGGAAGTATTATTCCCATTTCCAACTAGAAAACATAAAATACATCTACACTGTAGTCATTGCAATGACAATAGTTTCTATAGAATTACCTAAATTGGGTTTAAACTAGCTCATTTGGATACTGCTAAAAGTAAAAAGCAGCTACACAATCTAACAGTGGCCTCTACTGAGCTGCATTTGCAAGGCAGGCACTGCAACAACAGTTGTTTTTTAACTTAGTTTAGCAAAGACATTTCACATGTAAATGAATAACATTTATGGAGACAGCAAATACAGTATGGCAGAGATCAGGGGAATCAAGGTACAATTTCGCTTCCTTTCCTTATGGCCAAGGTAACTTTAGGAAAGTGCAAGACAAGGGTCACAGTTCGGGATTTTGTCATCTTAAGAAAAGATAAAGGAATGTAGAGAATTCTTTTAAAATGTCTGCTCTGTTAGCCGAGCCTAATTTGCACAAAATGTACTTTTCCAACCCGATCTTATAACACCTTCAGCTCTCCTGTGAAATATGAATTTTCATTTCCACCCAGGAAAAATTTTACAGTCTTTGCATTCTCCTATGCCTGAAGAAGGGTGAGTGTGCCTGAAAGCTTGCAAATATATATATATATTTTGCAACTATCTAGTTGGTCTAATAAAAGATATCACCAGAGTTCTGATTTCTTTTAAATGCCAGCATTTAGCTTTCTAAAATAGCTGAGTTACAGAGGCCCTGGACCAAAGTTCAACTGCACTGCCTCTGTGTCTGCTTTGGTGTGGAGGGGATGCAAGCAGCTGGAGCATGCTTCTCCAAAGTGCTCTCTGGAGTGCTGCAACAGTGACATGGATTGGACACACCCTCTGAGCATCCACACAGGGATTAAGCACAGAGTATGCTCTAAGCTCACACATTAGTAACTGTGTGCTGGCTGCTAACAATATAGACAAGCCCTTAGAATAGATTCTGTGCCAAACTCTTGAGAAAATATAATCACCATTTGATAAATGTCTAGGCTGGCTGAGCTGCATTCTCTACCACAGACAGTTGAATTGCAGAACACTTCACTGGAGAATTCTGCAGAATATTTCTCCTCTGTTTCTTTTCAGGATTATTAATAGGGAATTCTTATCCTGATTCTCATACGGATGCAAGATTGATAGGGGCCAATGGGGCATTGGTTGGGGAAGGGGGAGGGAGGACACACCCAAATTTGATTAATTCAGTCAAAATCTGGATTTAGAGAAGGGAAGGAACCCATCCAATCACCCACCTCTTCTTCAGTTTTTCTCTCTCTCAATCTCTTTTTTTCATTTTCAGTCCTGAGTTCTATGGATTATTTTAAACTGAAAGGCTGATGTGACCTATTAAAAAGAAAATCAATACAAAAGTTAAACTTGCATGCAAGTATGATTTTAGTCCATTTACTAACTGGCTTTTGCCAAGTCATCACCCTAACATGTTTTGTAAATAGCTGAGGTTGACAAAATAGCAGAAGCTATTCAATTCTTCATTGGCTGATAGCATGTTTGTGCATGGAGTAACCTTTTCTTTCTCTTCTTCTGAACAAACTGTTCTGTTAAAAAAATTCCAATAAACAGATTACTAAAAAAAACCCATGCTCAAGTACAAATAGTCTCTCAACAACAACAACCAACACATGCATTCATGATATTTCAGAAATTCTCTCAATTGCAACCTTACATTGCGCATAGAAGATACGTACAGGTAAGTATATACAATAATAATTATTATTCCCTGGATAAAACATAAGCTAGATTTTTTTTCTATTTATAGGATATGGCCAACATTAATTTTCCAATATAAATATTCAATTTTCATACAAAAGAGCTCACTTCCTTTTACAAGCTATGTTTATACATACTGAGTGTGACAATTTAGTTGGAGGTAGAAAATTCAGCCTGATTTCTACATGTATTTTTAATTCCGTTTTACTCCATCTAGACTCATATGCAAACTTTTTACCTTTTTATACCAGCTTTAAACAGTTTACATTTTTAATGAAAATGTCCATATATAAAAAGTTTCCATATGCATTTTTTCCGGTCTCCACCTTGTTGTCCATTTTTTTTAATTCTTATATAATTCTTGCCTAGTAAATGCAGAGCTTGATGGGTGTTTTATATTAGAGAGCTGAACACTACTAACGACAACTTCTAATAAGCAGGTATAGGCCTGAACTTGTCAAATGCCCAAGTTTGAAAGAAGTTTCCTTCCAAGGAAAAATAGTTATTTTTGTAAGATTCTCTTTAGGAAAATATCTTTAAGGAAAAAATGGTCATGATCCTTATTTTCATTGTATCTAGTGACTAGTGATTCACCCATTCATACGGACAGCCAGATTTATCTCAGGCTTCCCTTTATTCTATTTCTTGGATCCAATACAAATTGGATGAAATTAAGCTCCACTCCACGTGTTCAGGGAATGGCTGCTTCTCATGTTCTGCTGCAGTCTGGAGAAAGTGGCTGGAGTACAGCAGTTAAATACAGCCAAAACTTACTAAGGGATTGGTTTAGCCATGGGAACAATCCCATGACCTCCATGGAATGTGCCCACGTCCCCCAGGTACATCCTGTAAGTCCTAATACTGGGCTCATTGAACAGTATGTGTACACAACACTTAATGCCAGTTTAATAATTTAAACGCATTGGAAATTTCGCCAAATACAGACAAAGATCCTCATGAAAATCTTCATAACAAGATAGGCCTGGATAGCTTTTTCAACTTAAGCACAATTTGAGGAGACTCATAAATAAACCCAGCTCAAAGGAGAAAACTTGGCTAAATCAGAAGAGAGATGTTTTACAATCTGGACCACCAGTTGCATAGACAGTTGTATAGTTACCCTATAAAATCAAGAGAGCAAAACAACTTCTTACAAGTCAGTTATATCAGCTAGAACATACTGACCTCTTCTATATCAGTGTTGATGTCAAAATACATAGGTATTGGGCATGCCTTATAAAAGTAAAAGTGTAATAAACAACAGCCAGAAGTGCAATGTTAATATAAGTGCTATCTGAGTGGCTTCTGCTAGCTTTGCGGGGGAAAAGTTTTGAATGGCCATTATTTGCAACTAAACTCACCCCCCTCCCTGACTCTTGATACTGCCAAAGAAGCCAAGGAGGAATGCTATGCCAAGCTTAACCAAGTCCATTCTGATGTTCTAGAGGGACACAAACTTATTCTTCTCAGCAATTTGAACACCAGAGCTAGAAGACACTTGAACCTCTGGAACACCACCATCAGGAAGCAAGGTTCTGCCAAAATAACCCAGCAGAAGACATCATGGTAACACCCACAATCTAAGCATTGCACTTGATTGATTGTCATTGTACTTGGTATAGCAAAGATGTCTGCATCTATAATGCTCCCAATTACTCGTCAAGCGCTATACAGAGTACCCAACCAGGCTGAACTCCCCACAACTTGCCTGCCACAACTCCGACCACCAACAAACTTCCAGTTGGAATGGAGTACTGAATGGAGGGTAATCTGTTTAATCTCAGCCAACTCTGAGCCAAAACCAAGACCAGCCCAACCTCACTCATTGAGCTCCAGAATGCAGATGATGCTGCAGTCTGTGCTCACTTGGAAGCAAACCTTCAAGCAATCGTCAACATCTTTACTGAGGCATACAAGAAAATGGAGCAGATGCTTAACATCAGAAGCCATAATATATTCCTCCCCTTTCTCTCTCAAATATCAAAGGGTATACACCTGCAGCACCTAGTTATTCAGAGTAAACATGATGGGTCAATCCAGCCTTGAATTTGTAACATACTTACATTTAAAATTTGCAGAAGGAGATGATATTTACATGTGCCATCCAGGCGATTCCCCAAAGTGTTCACCACATTAATATAATGAATAATAACCTTAATACTAATTGAAGAGCACTGCCCAATCACTACCTGATTCAGTAGTTACAAAGAGAGAGGTTTTGCTTTAAGCAATATATTTCTCCTTGCATTAGGTAAAATAAGTCTAAGAGGTTTGGAATTCTTTGGTTTCTTTGGAATCCTGAAAAGTGAATATTTCCATTAGTGCATTTCAAGGCTGCTTTTCTTCACCCTTTGTACAGTTCTCACCCGGCGTGAGTGCTTTTAAGATGTTCTTTGTTATTGCTAATTAAAGCACATACCTGGCATTTTAAAAGGAAAATATACCCCCAAAATACCTGGTACTTAAGAAAAGGGCCAATGACTGAGAAAAAGAAAGGATTAACAAATGTAATACAATACATTTTTGTGTTTTCAGAATTTTCCATCTTCTCTTCCTGGTGATTAAGCTGACGCACAAATATGAAATCTTTAACAATAAGGAAGGGGAGGGAAATGTTTCCTTTCTCACTATTGCCAGTACTTTGCAAGCTGTTCCCCACAAAGCATTGTGAAAAAAAAATCACAAGAGTGAGATTATGTCACCAAAATCAGTTACAACAACATCACGCCACTCTTCATTTAATGGCCAGATGACAGTGAGATAGCTTAGTATCAGAGAAAGCTATATATACAGTATTTTTGTTTTGCTAAATTAAAGGATGTTCCCTTATTTCAGCTAGAACCCCATATGCCACCCATGCCAAGAGACACCAGCAGCACATTTTCCTCTGAAGAAAGAACACAATGAACCAATTAATCAAACCTTTTCTGGTTTTGATAATTGTAAGGAAAATCAATGCAATCATAGTTTCATAGTTTCATAGTTTCATAGTAGTTCGGGGTCAGAAGGGACCTAAATAGATCATCAAGTCTGACCTCCCGCCACTGGCCAGAGCACATGCTGGGATCACATGACCCCAGACAGGTGTTCATCCAACCTCTTTCTGTATTTATCCAAGGTAGGAGACAGGCCCCCTTCCCTAGGGAGTTGGTTCCAGATCCTAGCCATCCTAACAGTGAAATAGTGCCTCCTAATCTCTAACCTGAACCTATTCTCCAGCAGCTTCTGGCCATTGTTCCTCGTCACCCCAAGTGCTGCTGGGGGGAATAGGCCCCTTCCTATTTGCTGCTGATCTCCCCTGATGAGTTTGTAGGCAGCCACCAGGTCTCCCCTCAGCCTCCTTTTGCTGAGGCTGAACAGGTTCAGGTCCCTCAGCCTCTCCTCTTAGGGCCTGCCCTGTTGTCCTCTCCTCTGAACCCTCTCAAGGCAGGCCACATCCTTCTTGAAGTGCGGTGCCTGGAATCATTTCATAGATTTCAAAAATTTCATAGACATTAGGGGCTGGAAGGGACCTCACGAGATCATTGAGTCCAGCCCCACTGCTGTAGGCAGAAAGTCTGGGGATCCCAGCAAGTCAAATGTTCACAGCAAGATAACCATCCAAACACCTTTTGACTGCATCCAGAGTAGGTGCTTGCACCACCTCCGGGGGGAGTCTGTTCCAGACCCTAGACACTTGGACTGTGAAGAAGTTTTTCTTTATGTTCAATCTAAATCGGTCTTCTAGGAGTTTGTGGCCATTGGACCTTGTCATTCCTTGGGGAGCCCTGCTGAACAACTGTTCTCCCAGATCCTGGTGTACCCCCCTTATATACTTATAGGCTACCACCAAGTCACCCCTGAGCCCTCTCTTCTCCAGGCTGAAGAGTCCCATGTCCCTTAGCCTCTCCTCAGATGGTTTGCTATCTTGGCTTTTGATCATACAGATGACTCTCCTCTGGACACTCTTGAGCCTATCCACATCCCTCCTGAAGTGGGGGGCCCAAAAAGAGATGTAATACTTCACTTGCAGCCTCACCAAGGCCAAGTGAAGTGGGAAGATGGTTTTCCTAGAGAGGTATTGATGGATGCATGCCACAGTTTGGTTAGCGTTGCCGACCATGGCATTTCATTGGTGGCTCATGTTCATCTTGTAGTCAATATGGTATCAGATTTTGGTACCCGCCCAACTTGAAAGGGTATCTAGGTTGGTCTGTATCCCCAGCCTGTCTTCTAGTGTGGCCACCTTCCCCCATAGTTTGGTGTCATCCGCAAACTTAACTAGCCCACATTTAATGCCCGAATCCAGATCACTAATGAAGATGTTGAAGAGTACTGACCTGAGAACTGAGCTCTGAGGGACTCCTCCACTGGTCACCTCCCGCCACATTGATTCACTCCCATCAACTAGTCCAACCCTGGAGCCAACCCCAGAGCCAATTCCTCAGCCATCAAACTATGAGAGGGTCAAGGTCAAAGTTCCCCAGCTTAACCATGAGGACATCATGGGAGATCAGGTCATGGTCTTTCTTGAAATCTAGGTATATAGCATCATTGTTGTCTCCTTTATCAAGGCATACAAAAGGATGTTATCAACTAGAGTTCTAGAGATATTTGCTATGGATAACACAATCTTTTCAAAGCACTAAGTATGCACAAAACAGGTATCCTTTCTCTTACCTTTTTCACTTTTGATGTGCTAAAGTGTCCTATTGGCTACTGATGTGCTCTTTGGTTTGCTAAAAGTGAACATTTTATGCTTATGTAGATTGATGCACATCAGGTACACATGCAGGCTGCAGATCATGGCTCTGCCCTGACTCCAGATCACCCTGTTATTGTTGCAAGATCCCAACCCAGCTCCGGAGCAACTCCCCGACCTGCCGCACACCCTGCTATAACCCCCCATATCCACTCTTCCCAGTGGTACCACTGCCGCTGCCCACCCCACACTGAGCCCGCTCCACTCCCACCCACAGCACAGGCCCCCTTCAGCTCCTTCTCCCCACCAGGAAGAGGCTGGCACCGCAGCTTCCTGCCAGTGCTTCTGGGGCCGGTCTCCATGGAAACCCCGGGGCCAACTATCTCCATGGAAACCAGCCTCAGTTACATGGGCACGGGCTGCTGGGAAATGGAGTCCACTGCCAGACAGATCCGGTCTGTGGGCCAGACTTTGCCTACCTCTATGTTAAGCTATAAGTGGAGAAATGGTGCCCTTTGAGGTAAGAGCTACAGCAAATAGCTAAGTGTCTCATCTTTAATTCAGCAATCTGCTACAAACCACCCAGATATAAATCATCCAACTTCTACAGTACGTATAGGCATCAGTGGTGAAGCATTCTTTACCCTTCGTTCCTCTTTCTATAAGGGGGAGTGGACTTTAACCACCCATGCCCACTCAGTTCTTTTCTGGAGAAAGTAAAGAACAGTGCCAAATGGTGTGATGCTTTTGTAATGTGAATACTTCTCCGCTAGGAAATGAAGCACAAAATAGCTGTCAGTAATTAACTACGTTCATTTGCAACCACCATTGTATATAACTGATCAGTTCTAAAAAATAGTTAAGTCACTGAGTCCAAACCCCTGCACAGAGGCAGGGTTGCTGTTCCTAAACAATCCTAGACTACTACTTCTGTCCTTCGGCAATTATGAGGAGTGCCCTGTTCCAACAGCTATCCCCATTAGAGCCCAGAGGATAAATTCTCAACTGGTGTAAGATGGGAAACCTCCACAAAATTCAATGACCTTACACTGACTTTTCAACCCTAATTTTCTATCATTCTAGTCTATGACATAACACTAGTTTAACAGAGCAAAATACAGGCATATGTTGTGCACATAGAAAATAGGACAGTTCTGGTGTACAATCATACAGACAAATAACTGGAAACTTCTGTGCATTCAAATGATTTAAACTTTCATTCATACTTGTAGTAGGCAGGCAATTATGCATACATTTTAGAAGTGCAACCATACGATTTGACTTTAGGCCGCAATGAATGACTCTAGATTCTTTTAGTGACTGCTGCTGTATTCTTCAGTGGCAATTTTAATTATTACTTTATGCCATACGTAGACAATCCACTTATCATTCATGCCCGCATTTGAAAATGCAGCCTCCATGCCAACCTTTTATAAGAAGCGATACTACCATCAAACTCAGGAATCAGTCTGCATTCAGACATTTTTTCAGGACTGCAGCCCTAGTATTTTTTATTCATTCATCCACCAACTGCACTCAAGTAGCACAGAGCAACAGGAAGCATGATTGGAGAGAAAACCACTCAGCAGGACCCAAAACTGAGGAAGGAGGTTGAAAGCCAGGGACAAGCATGTTGAGCTGGCATCTGTATCCTGTGAAAAAGCAAGGAAGTATTTTGCAAAATGATTTGAGCAACCTGGATGCTCAGACAATCTGGTGTGCTCCTTTGCTCAACATGCAATAATTAATTAAGCCACTTGGTGCTTTTTTATTTTTTCACCTTTCTTTCTTGCAAAACTATCACTTAAATAGGGAAATGTAGCTGGGTTGATGAAGCACTACAGGGATATACAAAAACGAAAGGCTTGCTACGATAATCTTAACAGTATCTGGAAAAAGGCCATTTGACTCAGCAGAAGGTATTACAGTGGGCGTTGGTGTCCAATAGACTTGTAACAATGAACTGAAAAGATCCACTGGCTCCAAACATTAGTTATGTCTTGAAACAGCTGATTGGTGGCTAGAGTAAAGCTGACTTCAACTTTCATTGAAACCTGTAATGATAATCACTATTATAATGACCACCTGACTACAACACTCTGTACTCTTTGCTCTATGACAGCAGAGGGAAAAAAAGTTAGTGAAATGGGGAACTGATTATTATTATAAAGGAGACTGTGAATTAAAATGTCAGCACCAGCTGATGGGTACAATGTGAAATCACAATACAAAGGCGAGCTGCTGAATCTTAGCATTAACCAAAGGGTTAGAGAGCAATTTCCACCTCTGCCTTGAACCAAGAAAAGCAAAGGGTATGATTTGATCTTGCATTGACTCTCTGATGTACTGCGGAGAAATGGACAGCATCACACAGGCTCTGCTGAAAGGAAATACGCAGTATTTTAGCAGGCCCTTTGCAGCATATGAATAAAAGCTGAGGTGCCTGCTTCATGGTAAAACAGTCAAGAACTGGAAATCAAGGGTCAAAAGAAGCCATACATAATGCTCTGCTTTCAGATTAAATACAGGTTTCAAATGAAAAAAGCACAAGCTTCTGCTATGACAAAGCATGATTTTTTGTTCATCGCAAATGTAGCTACACAAGCAGAAGATCCCTGTGCAATTACTGGCAGGTAAAACCAGAACAAATAAAAGTGAACTCCTCTGACCAATATATAGACAACTTGAGAATTTGCTACCACCCTAGATCATCACAAAAGTAATAATGAAGCTTGATTTTCAAATGGGCTGGATAATTTTATGACCAATTTGCAGTCATGCAAACTACAGTAAAGGCACTCAAATCCTATGCTTCAGGAAGCAAACTGCTTCTGCCTAGATAAGTGCATATATGGCTCTCATTAGGCCTCTGCGAAGTGGCTAGTATTCGCTTCAGATTCGGATTCAGCTGATTTGGGGGCAGTGATTTGGTTTGGTGATTCACCCCCCACCCAGCAGCACCCAGTGAGCACCAGGGCTTTTTTTTTTAAATACCAGGAGCTGGTGCTGGCAGTGCAGCCATGGGGGGGGCTGAGGTAGTGGGGGCTGGCAGGGGTCCACCCATGGTCCCCTCCCCCTTCCCACCCCTAGTACCTACCCATTCTGAGTCTGCTCCAGCTCCCTGCCGCAGCCACCAGGCACTGCCCAAATCATCAAAGCTCTCCGAATCTTTTCCAAATCTTTTCCAAAGATTCAGAGAGCTTTGAATCTATTCAGACCTTTTAATTGGTCGCCTGATTCAATTCAGAGATTTGGCCACCAAATTAGGCTGAATTGAATCACCACCCAAAGCTTCACACAGCCCTAGTTCTCATCTCTATAATATATAAGCACTTTGGTGTAACAGTGGGAGAGAAAGCCTCGCATCCAGCTAACAATGTTGTACATGGGAACAGCTGTACTTAAGAAGTACGTTGCCTCCAGCTGTGAACTGCTCTTTCTGGTCCACAGCTGGAGCATGACTGGTGAACTACCAGTCTGGTGGACTACCAGTTTGACCCTGGATGGTGATTCTGTGTTCCTATGAATACTTCACAATAATATCAGAAAAGAGGTGAAGGGCAGTTCAAGTGAGGAGAGCTAAGCCAGCAGCCTGTGCACCAGAGCAAGTTCTGCAGGATCCCAATAACTTCTCTTCGCTGGCTCAGCTTTATTTCTTCAAAAATCACACAAATTCAGCCTAGTGATCATTTGTTTTCCCCATGATCCCAGCTCTTGCAAAAAAAAGACTCCAACTCTGCTCTACTCACTCATGCTGTACAGGGTACCTGCCTGGAGTCACAGTGAGCCTCTCTCGCTCTCCACAGGATCCCAGCTGAACTAGGAAAAGACCTGTGAGAGGATGATTTTACCTTGTTTGCTATCACACATGCCTCTTCCATGGGCTTCATTTGATTTCTCAGAAGGAAAGGAAATGTTACATTCATGACAAAGTGAGCTTCCTTCAGACCTCTGGAGAGAAGCAACTGTACAGTACAGATAAAGAAAGCCAGGAACAACTTTAGGGGGAGAAACCTGCCTATATACAATGGACATAAATTAGACAGTGTTAAGCAAATGCAAGCTAAACCAACTCCCAGAAAGACAGCCTTCTCGGGTATATGGAGGGCTCTATTGCTTTAAGCTTCAAAGAAGAAAATCAAAGATAAATCATTCTGGTGCCATCTGCAACCATATCTGAAGACTGAAAAACAGATCTCCTGGTGTAAGCGGGTACAGCCTCTGAAAGGAACAGAGCTATGCTCACAACCCACCATTGGGTCGAGCATTTTAAGAGGTGACAAACTAATGACCCTTTCTTCTGAAATGAGCCCGTGCACGCGTTTATAGGCAGTCTGCTAGGCAGGAGGTGAAAACCTTCCCCGCTACCTCTTGCTGAAATGCACAACCACTGAAAATGAAAGAATCCTCATTAAAGAGCCGTCTCTTCTCCTTTGCGTCTGATATCTCAGTCTCAGAAGTCACCTCTCGTTCACTGTTTCTCCAGAGTCTTGGCCCATGCAACCCAGAGGGGAATAGATAACATGCTACCATGAAAGAAAAGCTTAAATGGGGAAAGTTTTCAAAGGCTGATTGGCCCTAAAAATTCACTGGAAACTGCTAGCTGCTTCCCAATCCTATTGTTTCCCTATTCACCAGCTGTCTCCAAAGACAGTGCCACAGCCCCAGACAATCCACAAGCTTGCTGAACCACTGCAGTATATTGAAGGTAGCTACACAGGTCACTTCCAGCCTCTGCAACCCAGACACCTGCCAATTATTTGAGATTGGGCAGCAGCCATACTGGGTGGATCCCTGAAAATAGCTGCCAGGGATTGTGGCCCCTGAACAGCCTGAAGCCACCCTGGGGTGTGCAAGTCACCAGGTCAAACCTTGAAGAATTATGGGGTAAGGGAAGAGACTTTCTGGGACAAGGTTGGAGTTGCTGCTCCTAGCAATCACCTAGTCTGTGCATAGAAACACCCACATGCACAGAAAAATGCAGTACATAAGAGGGAAGAAGATGCATCCCCCTGTATTTATGAGTTCTTTGATTCGTTTGCTTAAAATATTTTTTACACCAAGAAAAATGCCCTCCAAAGGCTGAAACATGTATGTTGGAAGGCCGTGGCAAGAGAATGAAACACATCATCAGGCTACAACATTCTCATAGTGAAAGACATGTTAAAAGCTTTCACGAGGCGTTATTGGCTCTCTGCATAATAAAAGCACTTAATGGCACTTCAGTGAAAGAGCATTCCAGAAAAAAAACATTTTGGAACAGCCAAATGACAAGAGACAACCTACAGCTAGGCCTAGAAATCTTGAAAGCAATTATTAATACTTGATCCAAGATTACCAATATATTTTGCAGGCTGAACCTGCTGAAATTGAAAAAGCATTGATTTATTATGTATAGAATTATAATAGAAATGTAGCTCCATGCATTTCTCTTCCGACTTGGGGAAAAAAATGAATCCCCTACACCAAATAAACCAAAATGATGGAACTTTCGTGCAGATTACAGCACTCAGAATTAAAAACGCTGGCTGGTGTTCATAAAGGTAAGTTTAAAAAGCAGTTGAGTAATGTGTTTGTGCATGAACCAGTCCGTTGTGGCAATGTTTCAATTGGAAGATGCAACTGGTTGACTTTCTGTAATAACATCCATCCCCGCTCCCTCGGCCCCCAATCCCACACATTACACTTTAAACATTTAAAAAATCTCTTGTTCATTAAGAATGGAACCGTCAAAACAAGCAATAAGCAACTAGCAAGATTCAGCCAAATTCAACTGCCCATTCACTTTGCTTTTATAATTCCTGAGTTTGGGCCTGATCCAAATCCCATCAGTAACACTGGAAAGAGTCCAAAGGATTTGGATCAGCCTTTCTCTCTTTCCCTTCTAAATGCAGGCCTTCCAGGGGAGAGAATTTATCTCCTTGCATGTCTATATCTGAAAGTTCATACATTTTGAAAGTATTATGAGGAATGCCAAAATTGAGGTGTCACAGATGCTTACAAAAGTGTTATGGACTAGCTCTACTTCGAGTATTTGGCCTTAAAGGCCCCTGACAGGGCCTATATATTATTTTAAGTTTGCAAATTTGAATACATACACAAATTTGTATCAAAGTGCTAAGGAAAAAAACAACAAATGATGTTATCTGAAAGGAATTAAACAACTGTAGTAATCACGTTATGTTACAGAAGAAAAATTTAGGAAGAGAGACTGTTCACACTTCTGGAGTCATCAGAGACTTAGTATTGGGATGGCAAAGCCTGCAGACCTTCAAGCATTACACAAGGAAGAACCTCCTTGTAGAGTGGGACTTTATGTCAGGGGAAGAAAAAAGGCATGTGAGTTGCAAATGGATAGGCTAGAATAAGAAAAAGCTTCAGATCAAGTTGATATCCTTAAACTGTACATGCAGTGAGATCTTGCTTAGAGGCATGATAATATGTGGCTAAAACAAGGACCTGAGGGCAAGGAAATGGAGCTTTGTCCAGTAAACTGAGGTACATACCTTCTCTCTAATCTAGAGGCAAGTAATTTAAACCATGAGTATCAAACTCATCTGGCCCCACGTGCAGAGTGCCACCAAAACCAGTCGCATATGCTGCATGCCAGCTCCAGCTCCAGACTGGTTCTGTACTCTGCATAAAACCCACGGGGCCAAGCCAGTGTATGCTGCATGCAGTGCAAGACCCAGAGGCTGGTACCAGACCCAGAGGCAGCACCACAGGCCAAATCACAGGAATCTGCAGACTGTATCTCTGATATCCCTGACTTAGACCAAAACTAGATGCCCAAATATAGGCAATTAAACCTCACTTAAGAACCACATTTAAGTACCAGACTGAATACCTTGATTTTAAAAGATAGTGATGATCTCCAGTTATTCAGTGGAAAATCCACATATACATAGATGAAAACCAATGACCCCAGCATTATGTAGTACTTAACAGCTCCATTTCATTGTCAATGCTCCCAGAAGTGAGTACAACAGCACATTTGCACTAACTAGGAATCATCTTTGTTCCTTCGTTTTCATTTTACTGTGTTAGCATAAAAGGTGGCAACAGCGCCACTCTTGCGCATCACACTTCAACAGGCACAGCTAAGCTCAATAAAGTAGAGTAAGTCTTAATCACTGTCTGGCCGCTTAGAAGAGGAAGAAGGAATGGCTGAATAAGTAGCTGAACTGATATACAGTGTTGCTGCAGTGCTACTGCAGAGGGGAAAAAGGGGTAATCCTTGATTCTAGACTATTCAGAAAGCATAAGTTGGTGAAGGAGCCACAGTCTGAATTTCAGAACACAATAACCAACCTGCTAACATCAGCATCTTGACTGAGGATAGAAAAAAGGTGCCAGTAAGAATGTAATGTTATCACGTGTAATTAAATAGTAGAAACTATTAATTTTTATCTCTAGTGCAACTCACTGACTTTTTTATTCAGCTCTCTCATGTACCTCACTTTTTCTTAAGATACACATGCATCCTACTGCATAGGGATACTATATTAATGAATTGCTTCAGTTGGCTAGCTTAATTCAGATCGTAACTGCATCTGACCAGTTCCTCCGCACATGCGAACAATTAAACTGTTCTTTCATTATAGAAATTGCAATGCTGGATGGAGGTAACTATATGGAGAAATTAAGAAAGTTAAAGATTTCAAAAATCAGCCAGTCTGTTATCAGCTGAGAGAATTCTTCTTTTCATTACTTTACAAGCGTCTTTTATTAGGAAATCTCCCTTTTTCTTTAATCCTTCTACTATTCCCAGTTGTTCTCTTCAATGCCATTATTTCCCTCCTTTCATGCTACCTGCACAGAAGCTAGGACATAGAATGACAACATTTATTTGTCATTTGCCAGAGCTATTTGAAGCTGCTCAATGGAAGACTTGACATTGACTTCAATAGGAACAAATTCAAATGTTTGACTGTAGAATAATATTTGACTAGTAAATCCATTTTCATTCAAAGGCAAAGGCATCAAATTTGATTGAATACAATCAAATCTATTGTACCTAAACTGTACTTATCCTTTCATGTAACATCATAAACATCAATAGACTACCACTAGCCATAGCTTCTTTCTGCACTACAGCCATTGCATCAAAAAGAAAGTGGAAAGCATAAAAATGCAGGTAGATCCAAGAACAGGAAAATAAAATATAAAATATTTCAGATACAAAACTGCAAAGCAATATTGTGCTGTAACTTTAACTTGTGCTATATTCTTTTCTCCGAACTGCTAGTTTTTTTTGTAAAGGATGATCTTATTCCTTTCAAAAAGGAAATATTAGCATTTCCACTATAGCTATTATAGAAAAAATGTAAAAGGTCCCAAACAAACTTTGCCAAATTTTGTTCTACAGAAGTCTAAACAGTGTCCATAATGGAAGCATTATGTACGATTGGTAATAATAGCCATTTGCAAAAATAATCAAAATGCATACTGACTAGTATATTCAGATCCCTCCCTGAATGAGGGTGTCAGATTTATTAGGCATGTGTAAATGTATTGCTCCAAGGGGACAGCCTACAGATCAGAATATAGAAACCATCAATGGAATTTGCCTTCCACTTAGGTAAAGGCTTGGGTCTGGGAAGCAGAAGATTTAAAGTTAAATACCTGCCAATGACTAAATAGTGCAGATAGCCATGTTAAATTATACAGGCAGGGTGTATGAGCCTATGGAATCACTGCAATCTTAATTCTAAAACAGACAACTGAAATTTCCCCTACTTATTACAAGAAGTTTTAAAGTGCTATGATTTTTCTTCTAGCAATCAGAGAGCCTGCCAAACCCAAGGAAGTCAATGTTTCAGCAGGCTTTGGACCAGGCACATATATCACTGTTCCAAAAGACTCACAAAAGAATATGTTTTACACATGAGTGGCAAACTGACGGGAAGGGCAGGAGGGAGCCATGGCCCCCGGGTGCCAGCCTGGGCCCTTCAGAGGTCTTGCTGTGTGATGTGACTGTAAATATTGCTACAAGAAGGACAGGGAAGGGGTGGCACCAATGCAAGCATTGGCGCCCAGGCACTGGAGACCAATGGTACGTCACCGTTACACATACAAACTAAATTTAAATAACTAAAATGGCAATACAGTGTCCAACCCATACAAATTATTTTGATCCTTTACTATCTATATAGCCCAAAAATATGTACATGGTGTTTACCAAAATAAAACCCAAAACAAACTTAGTCTCTGCCAAGAAGTGCTTACAGTAAGAGTTAATCAGTCACTCTTCTTTCGTTTTATTAGGATGCAGACTGAAGCTTAGGACTAGAGAGCTGACAACTACAGAAAATTGTTGGCCATCTTCAGACTTTGACAGGACAGTTAAGTATAAGTATTCCTTTAAACATGCTTGAGCCTGTTTCTACATATCCTTAAAAATCAAAATTATTTGTGCCATTCACAAGAAATGTGTATGAACAGGGTACCTGCTTATAATATATAATGATATATGCACAATGGTATATGATACACATATACCATTGCTCTGTTTCCTGTGTGTTTCTGCAAGTTCTGTGCTCTGTAAGAGAATATTAATTTATTTTTTTTTGTAGGGTCTTATTCTTTACTGTTAAGAAAATTGGACAGGGATCTAATAAGCCAAGGATGGGTCAGTCCAAAATCCACCATTTTCTTCAACTGACCCATCAATCAGGCTTTTAGGGTCTCTCTTATTTTACTTGGGCAAACTCTTTTTCGTTTCAGTGAAAGAAAAGAGTGTACATAAATAAATAAAAGGTAAGGGCTCAGGGTTTAGTGTTACTAGAAAGCAAACCAACTGCTTCTAACCAGAACTGAGCAAGGAGATGAGAAGGTGGCCTATCTGTTTGACTACTGTAGTCTGCTACTGAAAAGCAAAGCAGCCGAGAGGGTCAGACAGCTGCACTGTGCCGAATCTCTCAGATTCACTGATCCAGACAAAAGCAGAGATCTTTAAATCTATTTTAAACATTTGGCTGAAAAATGAGCTTACAGTGCATTGGATGTCACATGCTGCATCTTGTGCAAAAGGTAAGTCATGGGGTTAAGCACACATCGTGATATTTCTGGAGCCAGGACAAGGGTTAGTTTGATAGGTTTTAATTTATTTTACAGAGAGAAGGAGTGTGTGATCCATAGGGGACAGTTTTTCGTTGCAGTTTTTCCGTTTTGAGGCATCATTGGTATCATCAGCATAATACCAATGCATATGCCCATTGGAAATTAATTCGACTAACATTTTATCACAAGTTTTATTTAAGAACAAAACGTGGAGCCCTTTCTTGCCCCAGCAAACACTTATTTGTAGTTTTACTGAAACCAGTTCAACTGCTTAGGTGAGTGGATGTTCACAATTTGACATTTGACACATTTGACAAAGGTCCTGTAAAGGTCCTATAGACTTTCTTATTCAATGGTCCAATCTCCAAAGAACAGTAGGCTCCTTATTTCAAGTGGGCTTTCTCAGTGCTGTTGGAACACCAGGGATCATTACAATGGCATCTCCCAGAAATCCAGAAACATTTTAAACCCTCAAATTAATAAACATTTTATAGTTCACAAACTTGGAATTGCCAGTCAGCTGACTTCTACTTAGCATAAGTAATATAAAATGGTGACTTGATAGTCTTAACAGTCAGTTCCTGAAACCTTTAGCTAGGCAATCCTGCCATTAGTCTCAATACAAAATTTAGCTGAGAAGGGGCAGAAATCCTTCAGGCCTAAAATAATGACATTAAAACTGAGTCCCTGCTCCTGCAAACACCAACTCAGCCGCCTACCTTACATGTATGAGTAGTCCTGCTGGTGTGAATGCTACCACGCTCAAGTGTCTAAAGTTTAGCACATGTCTCAATCTTTGCAAGATCAAAAAAATATGGTACTAAAACAATCATTTGGTACCTGCACCATTTAAAATTGCAGTAGTTTAAAATAGAAAAGCCACAAGGCTGGTTCTTCTAACTCTTCTCATTTAAATGGTGTTTATTTATTTAGAGCAAGTAATTAGCAGAGCTGTGAGATCACAGATAGGACTGCCTGGGTAGAATTTCAGTTCCAATACACATGTACACCCCCCGCCCCCGCCATGCATCAAAGTGAGAGTTTTTAAAGCCTAATGCAGTGAAGACAGAAAATATTAAACTTTTTAAATTCTCATTTCTCTGGCCTTTTCCTCACCCCAGTCTTCTATCACTTTTTCTTAAAAGACATTATGTGTTAGGAGAGCAAAGCAGCCTGGGGAGGTGATATTTTACCATCGTCTGTGCTATTAATGCAGTTAAAAAATCCTCAGACTGGAAAAATCAGACAGATGCATCTTCCAGGTTCACATGTGCCAACTCCATCTGTTAAATCATTAAAACACAAGCTTGGCAGATTCTGCAGAAAAACACATTTGTTTTCACTATAAAGAGGAAGAGTAAACTTTCTTTCTGTTCTTATAAGGTTTTTTTTTCAATTACTTTAATGTGAAAACCTGCCTGAGTGGGTACCATTTAACATGCAACTAAAAAGATAAAGATATTCATTAAATTAGATTATTTATGTGTGTTAAATTACATGGTGTATAACTTAATGGGTTAATAGTAATAAGAGCTATTATAATGTATAACTACATTAAGACGGTTCATCATTTGCCTTTTTATAACGTATAACTCCACATAGCACATTGTATGACAGATTCTCACAATACTGTAAGGCAAGTAGACTGGCTCTGGTTATATTTAAAGAGGTAATGTATATAAGGAGTAGCAAATCAGCCTGAAATGTGAAAGGAAGGTAACCTTGAGTGCAATAATTGATACCTGTTAACCTTGCCTAAATTTGGAATTGCTTCTTTTAGAGACAGCTAGTTAGAATACCATTACTTACATGCAAGATAAAAGAAAAGAGGCAAAATAATAGCTTCAATCCAATAACAGGAAGGTACATTTGCAAAATTACTTATGTACTACATTCTTACTACAGGCATTGTGCAATAGTTCTTCATTAAAGCAATTCTTCACTACAGCAACACTACATACAGACTATATGTCTAAACGCTGAACCTTCAAATGCATGCATACATGTCTAGGATAACTGGATTTCATAAGCATGACAGGGTAAATCTTTTAACTCCTTATAACCAGCCATAGCTATCATAAAAGCCAGATTGCAGGAGATGGTATTTCTCCATTTTTGTATTCCTTTGAGGAACTAAATACCAGCCTCTGGTCACAGGCCTGTCTTAAAAGTCCAAAAGACATTAATAACAAAAGAATGCACTCATCTTTTCAGTTCATCCTGCTACAGGTTATCATAGACAAGACTAGAGCTTCAACAACATTAAAGCCTTCTGTGGCAGTGAACCTCTCTAAGCCACCTTGCAGAATGGAGAAACAAGGCAATATCTATTGAATGGTCCATGGCTGTTACATGTAGTTTGAAAGGCACTTTTCATTTCTCTGCTCAGTGTTTTGTGAAAGAGGCATTATCCCTTGTGCACAAATATCTTCCCCCAAGGTTATACTACTTCTACATTTTCATATTCACAGGTCCTTAAAGTAAATGAGAAAGAAAGAAAAAAAATTAAAAATATGTATTTTCCAAGAGGAAAGAGCTTGCTATTCCTATTATCCCCTCTCGGTAATATTGCCAGTAATGTTTCTGCTTTCTTTCCTGTAACAAACTGTGCAAGCTGTATCCTGCTGCCGGAACTTAAATTTCACAAACCAAAGGGAAGATTTAAGGAGGTTATTTTTCAACTTAGTATGGTGTTAACAAGCATCTAGTGTTTCTATTATATGTATTGTATATTTTTGTTTGACCATGTATATATAGTAAAAGGACGGAAAGAATGCCTGTAATATGTGGTTAAAACAAACAAAGGATGAAGACAGAACCATTTCTTCTTGAAAGCAAATCTGCAGTAAGTGTGATGAAGCGATGAGAAAGCCAATACACAGGAGCCTTTCTGCAGAATACAGAGCACAGGTAACAAAGACTCATTTGTGCATGCACGCACTAATTGGCTGGTTTAGCTCCACCGCTCCCATCTCACCTACAGCCCCTATGCAAAAGGCCCGCTTGAGAACACATTTAAAATCTGGCCAACATTTCAGCACACTTTAATTACACAGGGTGAAAAAATCCTCTCATTGCAAGACCCATACCCAGGGTATTAAACATCATTTAATTTCCCCATGTTTGACATTTGCTTTTGTAGGGAGGGCTAGCTCACAGCTAAATCTCACTTAAATGTCCAAAATAGAACGCAACTGGTGAATGGACCTGAGCCCACTCTGCTCAAGGGCAAGTATTCCCTTCCTATGGGATGTCTGTGAGAGTTACATGGGCCATATTAGGGTTTTCTCCATTTGGTTAAATTTCACTGGCAAGACCCAAAAAAAGTATAATACCAACTTTATTTGTAGGATGCAGAAAATGCCAGAGCTGCTGGCACCGCTGCCACTGAAGTGTCCCTGCTGAAATCAGTAGAGTCATTCCAGCTTTACAGTGAAGTGAAAATACAGCAAAGAGCCTGACATTGTGTTTTAAGCAAAGTAAGCTTTTAGTACAAGATAAAATGATCCCAGAAGCAATCTGGTTGTCCCTCTACTTGCAGTGCATTGATTTTATCTAAGTACTTTGGATATGTATAGGAAGGGTATAAAGCAACAAATCATTTATCTCCAGCCTTAAGGAAGTTTATAAAATTCACGATGTTAGTTTATCCCTTTTTTCTGGATTTTATATACAAATATTTCTAATTCTAGTTGCTAATCTGGTCACTCTTTTCCCATTTATAGTTTGCTCATCCTCAACTCCATTCCTATTATGTCCAATATACAGCATGTTTAGCTGATGGTTTTGGAGTTGGTTTCTTAGGAAGAAATCTCATGTTAGAAAATGAGGACATCTTAAAGGGTTTTCTGTCCTGCAATTTTTTGTTTTTTATTTAATGTTATTATATCCTTTTTGCTTCTTTATTCTGCAGCAATATAAACCTACATTCTCTGTTCCCTTCAAACAGAACTTAATTAGGAAACACACTTCTGAAAATGTTGGGAGATTTTTTATTTATAAAAGCATTCAAGAGAGCAAGAAATTTTTTATTTCCTCTCCACACTTACCATTTTTCATGGTGTTCATCAGCATGGACACACAGAGATTCTGCAGCATTACGTATCTTGTTTCTGTTTGGGATCTGTCAGAAGAAAAAAATAAAAAACAAATGTTGTGAGAGGAACTTCTAACAACTTGTAAAACAGGTCACAAAACTCATTAATTTGCTAACCATTATGCCAGTCACAAAGCTGTTGCAATGTAAATGTTAAAATCCTGCAATTTGGTTAAGAAGATTAGGAGATCTTATGACTTAATGTTTGTGAAACACAGCAAATCACCTTTGTCAGATAATAGGAAAAAGTTATGGAAAGCAACTATCCTTTTTATTCAAATACAAGAAGACAAGTAGTTTTTTCCTCCAGTCAGCCTAGGGGAAAAAGTCCCTCATCTTATAATCACATACAAGGAAACCTCATTTAATATACTATCATTAAACTGCTGCCAAAAGCAGTATGTGCTCAGTAATGGAAACCAACAATGAAAGCTGATTCAATGCAGCCAATATCGGCCGTGACTATAAAATACAAGGCCCATGTTGGGCAGACATATGGATGGGGAACCTGTTACTTTTTATATATAATATATTTCATGTTCCAGGTCAAATTAGCTAAATCAGTTCCAAATTGTATCGATTGAGCAGAACTCAATCATTCCAAAAACCATCTTGATTGAGCATGCAGAACGCCATCGTTCTAAACTCTATGTATGGAGCTACAACCAGCAAGCACCCTCTGTCCCAGCCTCTCACCCTGGGACTTCAGATACTCCCAAATCCATTGCCAGGCATCCTATGTGCAAGCCCAAGCCCAGAGGTCTTGGGGTTCAGATGTCCCCAGATACTACAGGCAAGCATCCTCTATCCCAGACTCTTTAGTTTGGGACTTCGGATACTCCCTACATTTGATCTTAGCCCACAAGAGGCCAATGGGAAGCTTTTTTTTTTTTTGTAAGAATATATGTCTACATACATGTAGATAGATAGCTAGATCTATATCTATCTATCTATATAGATATAAATAAAGGTTGTATATGTATACACCTTCTAGACACTGTTCATTACCTCTTTAACCCATCACTGGAAAACCTGCACACCTGTTACAATATACACCCCCCTGGAATGGCGCTCCTGTGCATGCATCTGCAAGGCACCATCTCCCTCAAACCCCCTGTCCCTTAGTCCTGTCCCCGACAGGGTTTAAAACTCCGTTCATTCACTGTTACTTCCTCTGGAGGACCCGCTGCTGCTGTCCTCATCTCTGTCTTCTGATCCGGTTGTCTCAACATCCTCTTCACTGTCTCTGTCTGGTTCCCCACTGCGGGGAAGTTTGAAAGATCCTGTGCCAAGTGTCCCTCTGCCAAGTGGAGCGCTCCTGATGCAGGACATGAACTGATCAAAGCAGGCCAACAGACTCCCCTGAGGTTTAGTCAGGTGCCCGTACAATGCCGCCATTCAACAGCTCTCCAATACCTGTCACTGCTTCACAGAGCTGTTTTACCATTGTCCACACCTCCTTGGCAGACAAGCAAAGCCATTGGAGGTAGTCAATAGTCTGTGGTGCCTTGGCAGATTGCCCTCAAGCAACTCAGTCTCCCTGGTTGCCCCTCTCTATGTCTCTGGGGCCTCACTGAGAGAGCTCAATAAGCTATCAGCCAAGGATAAGCTAGCGCTGTCCATCTGATAAGATATATGATAATGGCCACTGTATGCAGCCCCCCTTAATGCCAGCTCTTTTTCCAGTCATGGTGAGCCACCACCCTGTATACATTTCAACTTTCTCTTCACCTCCACATCTAAGGTGCGCTTTTCTTTCCCATTTGCAATCATTTCTGTTTCTTCATCATCTTCTTCAACAGTCTGACAAACTTCACTAAACAAGGCTCTAAACAGTTTGCCTAGAATCAGCCAGTTGTATATGATTAGTGTGGCCCTGCCTTCCATGACATAGAGCTGGACCATGTGGCTTTGCACCTTAGCTGGATATAAATTTTGGAAGAATCCCAGAACTCATGATAAGAACACACAGTTCCAGTCATGAGTGGGGGGTGCTAATTAGTGCATGGATCCTTTGTGGGGGGGTGGGAGGTAGCTACAGTACATATACATACTAAGCAATGCTGAGCTGTGTGGTCACTATGACTTGAAATGCTGTTGCCTCTGCTGGGGCCCAGCCCAGTGACCTATATTGTAAATCATGAGCTTTCTATCTGTAGAGTAATATCATGTATAGTCTGTAGTCTCTTGTGGGCTAAGATCAAGTGGGGGCATCTGCATCCCAAGACCTCTGGGCTTGGGCCTGCTCATAGGATGCCTGCCAATGGATTTGGAAGTATCTGAAGTCCCAGGGCGAGAGTCTGGGATGGAGGATGCTCACCAGTTGTAGTGCCATATGCGGTGTTTAGAATGATTGAGTTCTGCCGGCTGGATCAATACAGTTTTTGGAAGTTCTGCTCGATTGCTATGATTTAGAACTGATTTGGCTGATTTGACCTGGAACACAAAAAAGATTAAAAAATAAAGTTTGTATTATACATAAGTAGATATCAAAGTGCTGCTTAAAAGTGTATTTATGGAGTACCTGAGCTAAATATTACAGCAGTTCCAAAACAGAAAAAATGCATCAATTCTGCATGAACTAAGTCTATGTGCATCTGTAGTAACTTTATGTAAATTACTACAAGTATCTTTATTTCGGGGAGGGTTCAAATTTACCCCTCACTTCCATGTGCTCAGAGAGAGCAGAGCCAGACAGGAAGGAGAGGAGGGAATGGGCTGCTGGGGAAAGAAATTGGGGTTGGGGGAAGAGGGCAAGGGGGCTACCTGATCGCTCAGATTTATTTTCTTTGCTATACCAGTGAAAGGAGAACAAATTCAAGGCAAGCCTCCAATAACAAATTCTATACCTGGAAAATTATAACAGATTTTTAAATGTTCCATATATAGAATCTAATTATCATAGAATCATAGAAAATTAGGGTTGGAAGGGACCTCAGGAGGTCATCTAGTCCAACCCCCTGCTTAAAGTAGGACCATTGCCAACTATAACATACCAGTCAAGACTTTGTCTAGCCAGGTCTTAAAAACCTGGGGGCTTGTCCTATATTCAGGGTGTCTTATATTACAGAGGCTTGTCTTATATTCAGGGTGTCTTATATGTGAGTAAATACAGTAAAACCTATCATTTTTCTGTAGTTTTCCTCAGAAACGAGCACCTGCAAATGTGATTAGAAATATTCACTATGTTTCCATGCGTCATAGATATATCATTTATTCTTTTACTACTTTCAAATCTCTCCAATTACTTGCTTTAAAAAATCATGTAAACAAAGAGATCAGATGGCATAACCAGTAACAACAAACCTACCAGGCCCTATAATTTACTGTGCATGAAACATGAGATATGTATCCCAGAGGTCACTAATGAACACTTAAGACAACCTCATACAACAGAGGGAAATTTGTGGCCATTATATGCTTTAAAAATGCAAAATAATGTTTTTATTTCTGTATCTAGAACAAATTTCTTTAAATATTCTTTATGTCAAAATATCACATGTACATATTCAAATAATAATAAAATAGTAGATGTCTGAAGAATCTTGGGATAGAATTATCTGAAGTATCTTTACATTTGAGTAAAGTAGGATTCTGACTTAATTTTTAAATTAGAAATAAAAAATGCATTCTGTTTCAGATCATCCTTCTTTGGATACTGTTACCTGAGCCTTTTATATGCATTTACTCACATATTTTCTTCCCATATACACAATCTAAAATTGGTATATTTGAGAGCTTTTGAAAGCGTCCTGGAATCAGACAAGGGTATATATAGGAACAATTTATGACATCTACCAGACACCTACCACTGCTGTTTCAGATTATGACACGGGGTCACATGCTCCAAGTTAAATTAAGCCTCTTCACTGTAGGCCACCATTTGTTAACATGCATATTATCTGAATTAGCAGAGTAACAAAAGCTCCACCAATATTAAGCCTTCAGAAATAATGGAGAATCTGGTCCAGTCTCACAAAGCAAAGTAGCATCCTTATTCCTTTCATAACATCATTGATTAAACTTAACTATTAAATCCTGCTGATGGCACCAGTAGAGTGTCCTGATAATTAAAAATGAGGCTATTTTGAAAACCAATGTGCTAAGAGCAAGAAAAGAATAATGCAGGTGATTTGAGTGGAAAGGAATCACTAATACATAGCAGGTTTAAAGCAGGTCTGAAATATATTTGTTCATCCCTTTCAAAAGAAATGCCATTTAATGTGTTACAACAAAAGATGAGTAATTTTGTGTCTCTCTTTTTCGCTCCCAAATATGTGTAATTTAGCTGCTCAGAACATGCACACTGCGATGTATCTCAGCCAATGATAATTTCATCATGGTACAGTTGCTATTTGTATGTAGGAAAATCTAATGCTAATAACAAATATTCTCTCCAATTAGAATACAATTAGACACTGATGCCTGCGATCAATCTCAAGAGAAACAAAATAGCATGAGTCTAAATGAAGATCCCCTGTTTTCAAATTTACAGGAAGCTCACAAAAAGTTTCACACACATATTACTTCAAAAACAATGTGATACTTATTCTTCCTAGTAATGATATTTTACATAGCATTCTGGGATCAAAATGTAATTTCAACAATAATATATTTTCTGACATCCTCCAAGGAAAAATTACTAGTTTCTTCCCTCTAAAAGGATTTGGATGGAATAACATCTGTGTTGAGATTATTGTGAATATGTTAAACTGACAGCAAATCTCTAAGGGGCACTGCTCATTAATGTTCTGTGCATAAAATTAAAACTTGAAATATATTTTTCAAGCCATTTTGAATCATTTAAGCAATTCTCATGCAAAGAAACTATTGTGCTGCAATAATATATTTGGAGAGCAGAATATGAAAGCTATTAAAATGTCCTAGACCCCCTGCCTTTCACACAAAAAAATAGCAAAAAGGCGACTCTTTCCTGGTTTGAAACATGTAGCATGTGAGCCATACAAAAATAATACTCTGAAGGAGCACTAAGCCTTTTATTTCAACCCATATAATCCAACACAATCAACATTATCTCTTCTCACTATATCTTTATTTCATGCATTTACGCCTTGGTACTTAAGTATCTCCGAAGGTAAAATTCTGGTAAGCGTTGTATATAGTCATCTGAAAGTAATTCCCTACCCAAAAAGGCTCCCTCTTTGTAGCAGGGGCTTGTTCGGAGATAGCAGTTATGTATCAAGAGTAACACGCTCACGTGATACACAATCTAAATTGGCACTAGCCTTATAGGCTGCTGGTTATGCTGCTGGCAGAAATGATGTTCTTTGGGGTGCCAAGCGTGGACATTCTGCCATGCTGCCAGCTGGAATATATGTGCATATTCATTTAGGAAGAAGGACTGGGGTATCTCAGGCAATTGTACAGTTTGGACAGAATCATGGCTGATTCTGGGACCTTTGAAACCTCAAAGGAAATCGGAAAAGTTATTGAAAAATGTCCAAATTCAATTAGCAATTATTCAGTCTTTTGCAGCATGGAAGCAAGGCTGCTGCTGTCAGTGTCGTTTTTTAGACAGGAAAAGAACAGTAAGTCATTGAGAACGTGTTCGAAAGCCAATGCAATCATTACAATCACATTCAGATGGTGACAGTGCCAAGTGTTAACATCAACGATAATGGTTCCAGCGAGGCAATTGGGGTCCATTGTTAAATGGATAGTCAGGAGTTTTAATTAATGTGTGTTTTACATGATAGACTTCAGCAGCACTTTCTTGGAGTGGTGCCACTGTCTATAGAGTCAAATGGAATTTGTTTACTTAAAAGAAAATCATAGTGATCATAACACAGTATTCTACCACTTATGCTGCCTACATTTGAAACAACAATGTGGAAATATTAATGCAACCAGCTGAAGTTATGCTTACTGGGTCTTCTATTAGGCTCCCACACTGTTGCTGTCACAAATAATATCAGAGTACCAGGGATAGAACTGACAGTGGTAAATTGCAATTGCAATCATGTTCACCCAAAAAGTAGATACTTAAACATGAACTTGGGGGCCGAGATAGGTAGATTGATTTCTCAGAAGTTTTGAGCAACTGCAGTTGATCCTGGCTGACTGACATCTGAAAATAAAGCCGCCTTCTTGGGTGCCTGTGCAGACATGAGTTTTAAATATTGCCCTTCAAATATAAAAATGCAGCACCTCTAAATTGTTATTAGCTGTATTCAGAAAGAATTATATGTATGTCCCAGCTCTTTGAAGAAAACGCATTTATGGAATAACAGGCTTTCAGATTTCAAAAGTGTGATTTAAATACAAATACACAATTCAAGGTTTTTTCCTCCAAACAAATGCTTCCTTTCTTCTGAACTTCCTTGACCAGTGAGGTGCCATATATTTTCATTTTCAGGATTTTGTTTACATCATATATGTGAGGTAGCATAGTACGTCATGAAACAAATGCAGTTTGGGCATTAATTATCATGGGGGTGGATGGTCTCTAAACCAGTTCTATACCGCTTCAATTCTGCATCTGCCAAGGGCTGAAAGAATCCTCAGGATGAACATATTGCCTGGCATCTCCCTTACCTAGTGCTAGGTGAAACAGTTTCATATGACGCATGCAGAAGTTATGTTTTTTGCACTATTGGCCCCCTGAAAGCACTCTACAGCCATGCCATGACACATACGCGTGACAAATTAACCCTCATCAAATGAGGTATCAGATGATGGCGCTTCACTTCACAGCACCTTAGGGAACTTGTGCTCCCTAAAGTTAATTTGCCGTATGATTGAGGCTGGGCAGATGCAGCCCAACCCTGCCCCTGGGCTGTCAGTGGGAAGGGATTGGGGGAGAGAAGGGGAGTGAGCTGCTGGCTGGGGGTTTGCCTGGCCTGAGCTGGAGGGGGCTGTGGCTGGACCCCCCAACCTCCAGCTGGGCAAACCCCAGATAAAAGCAGGGATTAAACCCAGGTCTCCCCTGGGCTGGGCAAGAGCTCTAACCATGCAGCTACTGGAGTAAGGAGTGAGCCAGAACTGGCCCCTGCTCCTCTCATGTATTTTGTAGGGGTTGACAACACCTAGCAGGCCACACAGTGCACACATGGTAGCTAGAGGTGATCATGACCGGGTTCAGTCATAAACTAAGTATCTAGCAGTTCAATAACACTGCTAGGATTTGGGTGTTTTGGGGCATGCCCAAAAGTATGACGGTAAGCATTTATAGAACTTCATGTTAAAAAGATTGAGTGCTGTACCTCCGGTGAGAGCAGGTTTTGAAGATCTACATTTTGGAGTTGGACGATGGACATATATAGATGCTTGCACACATGGGGAAAAAACCCAGCGCTTTAAACATGCACTCCCATGCCAAGCCCAGAAGAGGCATCACATTAGTTGGACCTGGTTCGCCCAGCATCTGTATAGATCAAGTGCTTTAGTGGGGCTTTTTTGGCACTTTTATCTAATAGCTGATTGAATCAGATTGAATCATAAAAGCACCAAAAAGCCCCACTGAACCACCCAATCTATAAACGCTGCAAAGCTGGGTTAAAGCAACACGCTGCTGCTTCTGGTAAAATATGTTTGGGGTTTTTTCCATGGCTGTCAGTGCCCTTGTGATAAATAACAATTTAAAGCCCATTACTCGTTTCTCTATGAAAAAAACCCCTAAGATAAAAACTTCAAAAGCAAGTAAAAACCTCTGGTCATTATTCCCCTGAATCGCACAAGTGATTTTGTCAATGAGTACATTTTTCAGTGTATCTGTTCACATATTCAAATTCCACTTCATTTCAGCCTCTTTTTCAGCTTGTTTTAGGACGATAAAATAATATTTCTCACATGTAGCTATAAGAGATAAGTAGTCATGCTTTACTTTGCATCTATATTTTCATATCCGAAAACATGTGACAACGAGTAAACTTTTTTAAGCATAATTGGAGATTCAGCTGATTTAATTGCTGGTGTAATTGATAATTAGACCCAGTATAGATTAAAGCACCTAAGTGCAAGTGGAGTATTCTGATGTAAACTATTGTTTGCAGTTAAAAACCCAGAAGAGCAGTATTATTTGGTATTCTAGGAGTATGAAGGGTGTTAGTTTTTTGGGGCTTCTGTTAAACAAATGGGAGACTTTTTGTACATTTAAAATTACTACTGAAAGTGTTTACAGTCTTTTGGCATTCAAGTATTTAAGGTCTTTTGAATCTTAGCCCTAGGAAATGAAAAAAGGCTACGAGCTAAACACTTAAATATGTTGTCCCTTAATGGTAAATTTAATTCAAAACTTCACTGCATTCATTTTATAGCAAGGGCAATAATTGTCTCCTAGTGTGAAAAAGCAGCATTAGCTATTAACAGTTCGTTACACAAAATAGTTGTCAGAAAAAAAATAGGGCAAAAACTCTTTAAGCCCATAACTGGAAAGAGCTAGTTGGTTTCACTTGTTGTCGAGCTGTTTTATAAAAGCAACTGCAAGAAGAAAAACTACTGAGAAGTTGATGGAGGGCCAAAAATATTAATATACTGGAACACAGTGAACTTTTTACAAGCTGTAAATATTTTTTTGGGTTCCCACATATAACCATAAAGTATGTTGAGTCCTTTCTTTGTCAAGCCTTCCACTATTAGTGTGCAGTCTGTGATGAATAACATCTACCAAAAAAAAAAAATTAGAAAGCCACAGCATGTGTCAGAAGGCCTGCATATTTCCTGTAGAATCTACCAAAAGGAAAATCATTTTAGTAAATACCAGGAGACTCTAGGATGAGCAGAGGGGTAAAATGAAAAATTCAGGAAAACAGGAAGCAGTAAATGGGATGAACTCGGTTTGTGGACCTTGGACACAGTAGCAAGTTGATTCCTGCCGGGATGAAAGAAGAGCGTTAGTGGAAGAAATCTGTTCATGCAACAGAATAAAAACTACCGTGTCGTTCTTGGAAGGTCCTTCGCCATTGTCCAAGCGCCGCACTTAGGTCTCAGACATAAGAGCATGGAGAGGTTTCTGCTGTTTGCTTCCTATTAAAAAAGAAGCTGATAAGAGTCAACCCAGCGCTGAGTTTGCCGCAGCACTCCTTCCCGGTACGATAAAGCTCATGAAGGCCCCGGAAAAGATGTCAACCTCCCACCCCTTTGATTTGAGCACATTTTGTTAGTGGAAGATTTTTTTTTTCCTGTTTTTTCCCTCAGAAATCTCTGCCGCATCACATCAGAGAGGTTCTTCCCTTGCTTGGGAGGCAGCGGAGGGTCAAGGAAGCCGTTGCTTGTCTGAAGGGCGCGGGCTAGCATGGCCGGAGAGAGTAGCTTTCCTCAGGGGGCAGAGGAGGGCTGACCAGAAACAAGCAGGTCTGAAGGATGGGGATAAACTCCCTTCCTCTTGCTCGGCTCAAGCGGGGTCTCTTCCTTGGAGCTGGGAGTCGAGGTGTCGCTAACGGGAGGGCGGAGAAGAGCCCCCGGGCAGCACAGAAGGGACAGGCCTCTCTCTGACCAGCCTTTGCTGCACCCCTCGCCCCGGGCCCTCCTGCATTTGCCTCCTCCCCGGGGTTGCAAAGGCTGCGCCGATGGAGGACTACGTAAGGAGGGGACCGTGCAACCAGCAAGGCCATGAGGAGAGACTCCAGCCACTGGAGCCGAGGCCACGCTGTGTCCACGCCTGATGCCCCACGAGGCACCGGAGGCTCCGCCCAGGCCTTTGTCACGCGGCCGTTGCCTAGGAACGCCTGGGCGGGGTCCGGCTGGCTCGGACCCGGAGCAGCTGCTGCAGCCCCGGCGCGGCCGTGAGGGCCACGAAGGAGGTGGAGGTGGAGGGTGAGGGATGGCACAAATAGGCTCCAGCCCGACCCAGAAACTCAGCCCCGTGGAGCAGGATCAGATCTGGTAACGGCCCCCAAGAGCCGGCTCCCCTGGGGTGTCCACCACCGCCCCCTCCCCCCGCTCCACAGAGGTCCCCGGGCCTGCTCAGACCCCACTTCGGCAGCTGCGAGCTCCCTCAGATGTGAGGAGGCTTGCCAGGAGCAAGGCGGGCGTGCAGGAGTGGCACCGGAAACCCCGAGCCCAGGAGAAATGAAGCTGGTCTGTCACCAGGTCCCTTCCTCCCCCGTCCCTTCTCTTCACAGCCCCCGGGCACCTTCATTTTGGAGCCTCAAGCCCCGAGGAGAATAGCAAGGAAAACCTCTCTCCTAAGCAGCAAGAAGGAAAGAAAATAGCAAGAAAGGAAATAGTTCCATGTTATGTAATCACGCACACGTGAGGAAAAAAAGTACGAGCTTCTAGACTTACTCACCACAGTTTTAAATCTTCCAGTCATTTTCCCTGGAACGTAGTTTTCCCCACACTATTGCTCTTTATATTTCTCTGTCACATTAGATCATCTGTTCTCAACTTCCGTCAACTCGAGACACCCCTGGGTAGGCTCAAGGCATCCCTTGGGAAATGCCAGCTCTCAGCCTTCACTTGCTTTTTGACTGCCGAAAAATCCTGGAGCAATTCTCCTCTTGCAAACGGCTCACAACACATCAGCTTCCTGCTGGAAATCTCTGCGGGCGTGTCGCGCGGCTCTTGTTTGCACACCTAGCAGTGCTAACATCGCCGGGCACCCTCGACAGGGTCTCAAAGCAGCCCTGGTTGAGAATCACTAACTCCGATTCTCCATGCCAGTATTTTTAGTTAACCTCATCATAAGAAAGCATGAAGCAGGCCTGTTTTCATTACTGATTGCTGACTGCTATTTAACAAAATCAGCCATCTAATCGATTTTGGAGTCTGAAATATTTCTAGAGGTGTCATAGCACACCCACCGTCATCCAGTCCTGAATGTTAAATATAAACATAGCTAGGAAGGAGTATATTCAGAATTCCTGCTTCGTTTCCATCAAAACAGAAAATATTTTCCCCAGCCTCTTCAACATTAATATACTAATATAGAAACGAGCTTGCTACTTTGAGGGAGAGGCCTACCCTTCTGCAGTTTATAATTTTTCCAGCAGACTAGTTCAGTTTGTTACTTGAATGCAGGCGCCGAAGGTCTTTTCAGTCATTTTTCTGTTCGTTCCAGGAAAAGCTACGTTCACAAGGAACGAGAGGCTGCGAGGAAATGGGCCAACACATGGGGGTTTTTAGCGACATCTCCTGAGGAGGTAACACTGAATTCTATATAGTACCTGTATGAATTTGACTTGCATAGTTTACCCAGAATAGTTAGGTACAGCTTTTAATTAAGCTGTTCCAGTGCAGAGCCATTATTATTGAAAGCTTAGCGATATGTATCCTAGACAGGCAACTTTGGTCATCTCTACCAGGCAAAATGATTGGAGCACAAAAGTGTTGAAGAGTGCTTATAACACTCCTACATGTAGGGCTCCAAGTTAGTAAATGAAGTTCTTCTAAGGTGATTTAACATTTTTTTTCAGAGCTGCTTTCGGAATAAAATGACAAGTTGTAATTTATATGCTCTACATATTAGAATGCATACGACTCCCAGGAGTGTTAGCAAGAATTAGATGCTTGTTGACAGAATATTTCCCCTTTGTCTGTCCATATGGTAGTTTAAAAGTGGAGGGAAAAAAAGGTTTTAGCTAATTAAATTTTCAGTATGGAAATTTACAACTTGCTAAAATACTTGGAAAGGGGCTATCCAGTCTCAGTGATAATTGCATTTTAGATGTGAGACATATAGAGGCCATGCTGTCCTGCTGCTGAACAACAGGACCAATGCTATCACTGATTTCAGTGGTAACCTTACCATTGATTTCAGTGAGACTTAGGCACCTGTCCTTTGGGACTTTGGAAAGTTCCAGTAGACAGCCAAGTACCTTGGAAAACTCTGGCGCATTGGACCCAAGTATCTCTGCTTTACAAACAAGGACGAAATTTGCTTACCAACCCTCCTGCCAGGCTCAGAGATCTACTAATTACAAGTACATTATACATTACCATCATTAAGTCTCATGTCATAAAGAAATTACGGTAAATGAATAAGGAATCCAGGTTGTGGCCATATTGGTCTGGAGGCAAAAAATATCAGAACTTACAGTATCTTTTATTAGACCAACTAGATTTTTGCAAAAAAAAAAAAATCTTTAATTAAATTCTTTAATTAAATAATTTTTTTGGCAAAAATCTAATTGGTCTAATAAAAGATATCACCTCTACCATAAGTTCTGATTCCTGTAAATTAATAATACAGATATTTGGCACTATTATGATTATCCAGTTTGCTGTCATATAAGTCACATATCCAGGACTTCTGGACTTTGGGGTGAGAGTTGGAGGCACTCAGAAAGATTCAGCCCTTACTCCGGAATTCAGAATGAAATGAGACTGAGAAGTCCACTAGAACAGCTTCCAAAGCTATACAATAAATAGTCCGGTATCAGGTTGCCTAGAACAGGGTGCTTAGAAACCACAGGTATAGATATCAGAGATTAAAACACATTTCTTTGGCTGAAGTGTCCATTTTTTATAATGTTGATATTCTATTTTAGATGATCAAAAACGAAAAGAAAGAACCCTCTAAACCTAAGATTGAGCTTCCAGAACATTTACAGATCCGACCTCTGACGCCACTGGAAAAATATATTAAGGTTAGAAAATTAGATTTAAAAATTGCTATACAGTGAAATCTGTCTTAAGCAGCCACCCAAGCACTAAAAGTCAGTTGTCTAGTAGAGGCGGGCCTTTAACTAAAGGTCAGACTAAATTGTACTGGTAACCTTAGAGATACTTTAAAAGGGTTCATTTAAGACAGGGACTTGCCCTTTGGATGTGGTTTTTGGTGAAGGTTTCACTGCACAACAATCAACTTCTACCATAAAGCTGCTCCTTCTTAGATTTGTGCATAACAGATTATTCATCTAAGGCATGCATGTCTGGGCCCATCAGCATTCATAAGGAAGGCTGTGAAAATTGTCCCTTCTCTGACTGGGAAGACAGAGAGATACGCCCCATCTTTCAAGATATATCATACCCTGCTTTTTAAATTTCATTTTTCAGCTTCCTCAGTACAGCTGAAAGTTTCTCTATTTTTACTCAAGCAAGTCACTTTTTGCTGCAGTTTGTTTTAAACCCTCTCAATAGCAGAAATTAGACTGGCCTAATCAGTGAAACAAATTCTAGTATATGATTCATAATGGTTGGTTTTATAGCGTACATTTATGCTCATGCTTCAACATCAGTGGGAGTTATGTACACAACCGGATCAGAAGGTGGAAATCTGATGCACTACTTTAATTCACAATTGTACTTTGTTGGAACTCCACTGGATACCTTTTCCCCACAGACACTTTACCCCTGGGAAGGATGCATAATCACAAGTAGAAAGTAAAGTGAAGTTCATGTGATTGCCAACAGAAGGGTGAATAGTCCATGAGATAACAGTGACCTTTTCCCACAGAGTCAGATCGGAAACTCCTACCTTTTTGTGCGAAATTTCTTTTTGAAAGGACTTTGCAAAAGCCACAGGAGGAAAAACCATTACTGAGATCATAAGAACTGAAAATTAAAAAGTAAACGCTGGTGCTACATATTGGAACTGAAAAAGTGTTGCAATTTCTGCTGTCAGAGCTTTACATCTTTGTCATAATTCCAGGTTTCCAGCCAGTCATTCGTACCTCTCACGGCCTGATTTGTGCTTGCACACTCACAGTACAGATCAGACAGCTGGTCATCAGTGCCAGATTACCACGTGCAACCCATTGTGCGTGCACTGAAAAAGAGTCAAAGCTTCAGATTGGATCATTAAAATATACACTGGCCAAGGGAAGCAAGAGTTCGCTGTGGATCTGTCCTACAGTTTGTCTTTTAAAGACCTATAAAAATGTTTTTCAATCCATAGTTTGAGGTTACAGCATTCACCCTCTCCCATGGGAATGAACCGTAACATCATCTCTCATCCTCTAGGTGGGTTAGATTCCTAATCCCTGGTGCTCACCCCTTCCTCCAGAGTATAGGAGGGGCATGGCTTTCTTCCAGTATCCTGCTCAGTGGGTGGCTCTTGTGGCAAGGAAAGTTATCTCTTCAGAGGAAGTGCTCCACCTAAATATCATAAACATTTTCCCTTGTTGGCCGGGGAACAAAGCGGAACAGCTCTGGCAAAAGAACTGAAACATTGTTCTCCTGCTCTGTATCTCTTTACTGAATAAGTCCCCAGATGCTAAAGTGATACAACAGAGAGCACTTTGAATGTGCCCAGTTGAGATGACTCAGCCAAAGCAAGCACAGCAGTCAGTGCACAGAGGCTGTTGGCTTTTGTTTGGTTTCCTTTTTAGCCTGATTAATGACTGATTAACTTGATGCTTAACCATTTTTTAGTAGAAAGGGACTGGAAAGGATAAATTAGTTTGTACGGAGGAGCCAGCTTGGTCACCAGTATCTTTAGTGTGTGGCCTTAGAGCTATTATTACTTAGCAACGTAACCACCAATTTGGCCAGTGCAGAAGTGCCTTTTTCCTTTGTTTCCAAATGTTAACTAGCCTAGGGATGATTAATATATGAAAAGAGGGAGACAGTTGAAGCTTATATGTGGGCTTATATGTTGTTCCTAATAATGAAATCGAGCAAAGCCCCCAGAGATTTATTAACCAAAGATAAGGATGAGAAGATAGAATTCAAGTTGTATTAAACATCTTAGTCTCTCGGCAAGTTATGTTAATACTAGTTTTCACATTCTTCCTCCTTCCATTACCAGTGGAAAAAAACAGCCTTCAAATCTTAATGTGTGTTGATAAGTACTAAGGATCTAATGATAACCAGAACACTGCCCTTTTACTTACTAAGTAACAGGGATCCTGGTTTTTCTCTGATTTAAAAAATCCCCAATTTTTTGTTAAAAAAAAGCAACCCCAAATCCACATTTTTCCATGATTTAAATGAAACATCCCTAATAGATAGATAGATAGATAGATAGATAGATAGATAGATAGATAGTGATGTTTCGTTTTAATCATGGAAAAATGTGGATTTGGGGTTACCTTTTTTTAACCGAAAATTGGGGATATTTTTTTTAAATTAGAGAAAACCAGGATCCCTGCTCATTAACCCCTTCTTACTACATGGCTTTGTTTTCTTCCACACCTGCTTATTTAGATATAGCAAGGGTTTTAGCTTGTTAGGCAAGACAGATACTTAGATAGATTGGGCGCTGCTATTAAAATGTTCTCATCATAACTTGCCCTAGGAAGAACCAGCAACTTTCCTAAACGTATTTTCAGTGATAGCCTTTCTGTATTGTAAGGCTCAGTCTTGCAAGCTACTAGGCAACCTCAGGATGTCCTCAAGCCCCTTCAGTTTCCTCCTACTTCAGTGGAAGTTGAGAGTATTAGAAACCAAGCAGAAGGAGCCGCGAGTAAAGCAGTTTCCAATAAATGAAATACCAAGCTTCAGAAGAACACCAGCACATAATGAATTACCTTTGAACACTGGTTGTTTAAAACTCAGTTTTACTTTCTTTCAGTGCTAGAATACAATAGAGCATGTTGCATGGCAGCATCATAGAAATGAAACCCACTCAGTTAATAAATTTACTTTATGTCTTCTTATTCCAGGCCAATCCTTCTCCTCCAGTCCCTAAAACTACTCAGGGGTTTATTGGCTGGAGATCATCTGTGCCAGGGCTGAAGCTTGAACATGGTTATCAAATCCGAAGCTGCAAAGGTGCCTTTCACAAGGATTTGCAGTGGCCAGTTGGACCCTGTGATTGACATGAAGAAATAATGAATAAGCTTATTGATCCATTTGTTTTCTCAACCTAAGTTGAATATTCAATAGTACAAACAGCAGACTTTAAGTAGATAGTAAAGCATAAGTATTTACATGATATCAGCAATATACTTGGCAAGATGTGAGAAATTTAGTTTAGCATATCAGTTGTTCATGTTTTGTTGAAACCTGCAGTACACAACCTGTTAGTGCTGCTTAGGTTTTACTGAGAAAAATTGCTCTGTTAAGACCAATGGACAAATACAGCTCCTCTTAAGATTAGTAAGAGCATGATTTGAATCTCATTCCTGTCCTCACACCCCCAAAAGAAAATATTTTTGTAGAATAGTGAGTGTATCTGTAATATTTTCTCATCTCATGGCTCTCATTTCCTGTGCCTTATTTTGAAAGAATCATCAAGAAATGAAAAAAGGAAGATCCAGGGAATTATAGGCCAATCAGACTGACGTCCATCCCTTAAAAGATCCTGGAGAAAATCATCAAGGGATTCATCAGCAACAGGCTAACAGAAGGTAACCTTCTGAGTGCCAGCCAACATGGCTTTGTTGCTGGAAGGTCTTGCCTGACCAACCTCGTCTTCTTCTATGACCAGGTGACACATTGCCTAGACAAAGGAAATTAGGTTGATGTCATATACCTGGATTTCAAGGAAGCCTTTCACTTGGTTCTCCATGATGTCCTCATGGTTAAACTGGGGAACTGTGGCCTCAACCATCTCATGGCCTAATGGCTAGGGAACTGGCTCTGGGGACAGACCCAAAGAGTACTAGTTGATAGGAGCAAATCAATACAGCGCAAGGTGACCAGTGGTGTCCCTCAGGGCTTAGTACTTAGGTCAGTACTGTTCAGCATCTTCATTAATGACCTGGATTCGGGCATCAGATGCAGACTAGCAAAATTCACAGACAACACTAAACTACAGGGGAAGGCAGTCACACTGGAAGACAGTGGCCCACCTGGACATGGTGGGTGGACCAAAACCTCATGGCATTTAATGTGGAGAAGTGCAAGGTGCTCCACCTAGGAAGGAAAAACCAGCATATACTTATACGCTTGGCAGTGCTTCATTCACTAGCACCATGACCAAAAGAGACTTGGGGGTCTTGCCTGACCACTAGATGAACATGAGCCACCATGGCCAACAAAGCAAACCAAACGCTGGCATGTATCCATGGATGCCTCTCAAGCAAAACCAAGGACGTCGTCCTCCCACTCTATTCAGCCTTAGCGAGGCCGCAGATGGAGTACTGCGTCCAGTTTTGGGCCCTCCACTTCAGGAGGGACGTGGATAAGCTTGAGAGAATCCAGAGCAGAGCCACCCATATGATCAAAGGCCAAGACAGCAAATCTTACAAGGAGAGGCTGTGGGACGTGAGACTCTTCTGCCTGAAGAGAGGAGGCTCGGGAGCAGGGACTTGGTGGCAGCCTATAAGTATATAAGGGGGGGTGCACCAGGGTCTGGGAGATACATCAGGACCTGGGAGAACAGTTGTTCACCAGGGTTCCCCAAGGGATAGCAAGGTCTAGCGGCCACAAACTCCTGGAAGGCTGATTTAGACTGGACATAAGGAAAAACTTTACAGTCTGAGTGTCTAAGTTCTGGAATAGACTCCCACCAGAGGTGATGCAAGCACCTACTCTGAATTCAATCAAAAGGCGTTTGGATGTTTATCTTGCTGGAATCATTTAACTTCAGCAGACTTCCTGCCTATGGTGAGAGGCTTCGATGATTCCACGAAGTCCCTTCCAACCCCTAATGTCTATGAAGTCTATGAAAGAAACTTTCCCTGTCAAAGAACTTAGAAAGAGATATTTAGCAAGGATGCTATTAAAATGGTCTTTGCTACAACTTAACCAAGGCAAACTGGAAATGTAGGCAAGTTAGATATATAACCAAGCAACAGTTTTTAGTCTAGTGGAAGGGTGCTTGGCCCCTACTACTGTGTCATCAGCCTACAGGACTCCCCATGGGTCTGTGGGGAGCACCACAGGCTGTAGCCCTGTAGATCATGTATGCAGGACATGGCAAGGCCCAGTCCCAGCACACAGGACTGGGCAGGGGTGGCTTAAGGCTACAGAGGTCTAATCCCAGCATGCGGAGCTGATCAGGGTCCCAGGGCTGAATCCTGGTACACAGGGGGTTGTATAGGACCTGGTCACAATGCACGGGGACCAGCCAAATCTGTACAGAGCCCAATCTGAGAGTGCAGGCCTGATCCTGGTGCACAGAGTCCTGTCTGGCCCATGGATTAGACCTGCACCACTTGTCTAGCCTACAGGGCCAAAAGGTTGAGCATCACTGTTCTAGTGCACAGTGTGTACTTTACAGGTAGCTTGTGTAACAAAAGATAGCTGTGCAATGTAGTGGATCCCAGTTAATCTGATCAATGGGCAAAAATAGTTCATTCTAACAAAGTGTCAATATGAAGGATCAAACTTTGCACTGTAATAATTTTCTCTCTCTGTGATTAGTCAAAAACTCTTAGCAGTTTAACCAGCTTTGCTTTGTCAGCCATATTTGAATTTGGCCAGCATTCACCCACCTGTGAAGACATCTACCAATGTACATTATTTACTATATTTTGTATGTAAGTAAACCCAGTGCTGTATATAAGTAAACACGGTGCAACATGCTTCATCCAAAGACTTTTCACTAATAGCAATCTAGTTTTTGTAAACATTGTGGGTAAAAGAAAAAAAAATCAAACAGACCCATTAACAATGTCAATAGGTCATTATGTGACACACTAGGCAGCTTTCAGGCTGCAAAGCTACAAATTCTGCTTGAAAACATTTGTCATATGGCATTTAGCAAGCTTGTAATGTGTATAGTGTGTCCTATTTATCAGAAGGTACATTGATATCTCAACTACATAGTTCAGTGCAGCATAACAGGTGGAGGCTTCAAATTAGAAGTACTTCAGAACTACACATTTACAAGTTTCTTGGCTCATTTATAATTTAGGTGGAAACGTGCATTCTCATGAAGCATCTGATGCATCTGCATTAAAATCAACTGAAAGATTCCTATGGACTTGGTTAAGCACTGAATCAGTCCTTCTGCTGATAAATCTATGGAAAATATGTTGCTCCCACCAATCATATAAAATGTGGTATCAATGACCTCTCACAGAAATATTCCTCCTTGCTATAGGAATAACAGACTTTGTAGCAAGCATACTGCCCGTCGTGTTAGCAAATGGAGATAAAGGGAAGACACAGGGATAGATGAGCTGCTTTACTGTTTCAGATGCTATGGGTTACACAATACTATGCTAGCTATTATACTGTGGTTTTATTTCTGAAGTCAGTATCCTTTGTTCTCTCAAGCACTGAGCAACATACCAGTGCAAGCCTATTTTATACTAAAGCAACATGCATCAAAACTAATGCAGCTATTGTGAGATAGCTACCTAGACATCCCCACCAAGTAGGGTTCAGTCTTCCAGTAGCACTTCAGTACACATCACCCAACTGCAGGTTTGATAAAGGACATTTGGAAGTAGAGGAAGAGCATTGCTTAAATTTAACAGCTATTTGCAGGTTTTTAACTTGTGAAGAGGTTGGAAATAAAAAAAGATTATTTGAAGAGGGAGAAAAAAGAACCTTCCAAGAAGCTGACATTGACATGTCCTCCCTCAGCCTTCCCAAAAAATCCTCTAATTTTAGCACTGCTATAAGAATTCCACTATATCTTGTAGCATTAATACCTGCTTCTTGGGTCAGCAACAAATCCTGAGCATACATGGCAGTAGGTCAACAGCTAGTGGGTTGTTAGTGGGTTCTTCTTCCCAAGAAGTGACTTACCATGATCAACACCCCACCTTTTTATTTTAAACATCTTACTCCAAAAGCCTATAAAATAATATTTGACTTTCTCCAATCTTTTATATAAATAAAAAATAGGTGGCTCGCATTCCCTGGAAAGGTCACCAGAAATAAGATTACCTATCAGAGGTTACCCCAGTCACTATTTTTAGGACAAAAATAAAGAACAGCTTAGAACCAGACTCTGAAAGTGAATTTTGGTTTCAAGTTTGCTACTGAATACAGCATTAAAAAAATATGGTACTCAATGAACATGTAGGGGCACACTAGAAGCGAGTGTTTTAAATCAGCGTCCTTTCCTTTCTTGTCATGGTTGAGCTCATGTCACTGTCAAAAAAGTAGTCTTTTTTGTTTAATTATTTTTGCATCAATAGTTCTTTAAAATAAGCTAAAATCATATATCAAAATAAGTTTACATTACCATCTGCTTTAAGGAAAACAGGCATGGTAGAAATGAACCCATAATTTAACAGTCAGAACAGCACATTTAAAAAAATCATGCAGTCCATTTTTAAAGGTTAGGCCTCCAACCAAAAGAGAGACGTGAGACTTTACGAGTTCAAAAGAAAATCCATACTGCCAAAACTGGCACCTTGGATCCTCTGCTTTTATATGAAGTGAAATCCAGACCCAAACCACTCCTGCTTTGATTCTGCAAAACCAAAACAGTGCTGATAATACTATATTCTGCAAAACCAAAATAAGTTTCCAGTTCAACAGGCCCCAACTGTAAACTTCTGAAGTTTATTTTTGTTATCTAAAAAATTAACTCAGTACCAAAAATAAGTATTATCGTTATGCTACTTTGCTACTTTTAAGAGCCCCTTACTGCAGCAGAAAAGTTAATGCAGAGCAACCTGTGATGTTAAAATATTTCTGTCTAGATTTGAGTTTTTTCTTCATCTGAATTAGAGGGGGGTGGGTGTTGATGGCAACTATAGAACATTTGAAAGTCTCACATTGAATCATGCTGATTGCATCAATATTTCCAGGACTCCAATTTTTACCTTTTTATATTTAAGGAATTTCTGTCTCGATTGTGAATTAGTAGGAGAGAGAAGTGACCAGTCAACTGCCCCAGCCGTGAATGCAAATGGATGGCACAGGGTTATTAAATTACTTTGTACTGTTTCAAACCTGACATTTAATCTATGGAAATTAACCTCTTTATTGGAGCCCAAATGGGCACATAAATGTCACTGCACACTGTAAAATATCACACCATTTCCAAGGTCAGAACAACGTTAGTAAACTCCATGTATATGCCAGGGAAATACATCAAAACAATCAATGCCCAGGGTTTTTTCTTCTTTAAATGATTAAGGACAGAAATGCAACCAAAGCTAAGACAGTAGTAATTGTGTATATACCTCTTAGTTATACATTTTTATGAAAGCCAAAGCAAAATGTTATCTGTGTAAATATGTAGAAACCACCCAGGATGCTAGTTTTTAGCCAAAAATTGAAAATAGGAGTATATAAAAATTTGTGCCATTTTTCAATATTTAAATAACATTTAGTAAAGTTTCTTTCAAAGCCCTTGATTTTCTAACACAAATAGACTAAAATACTCATATCAGTCAAGTAATACATGTACTAGGCAACTGTCAATGCTCTGGATCATGGTGTACACCTAAGAGGTCCAGTCAGTTGCTTGATGAATCTGATCGTGGCTGACAAACCCAATTCAAGTGATGCAGCTTGTTAGAAGTTTTACAGATCCACATGCTGTCTGAGTTGGAGTCCAGGTTTACAGCATACTGCTTTCTTATTTCTCGCTTTGCTTCCATCCTCTGGATCAAACCTACATCATGCTGAGTTGTACCCAGTGCCAGATGTTGCCTCCAGATCAGACAGAATCCTACATGCTCCTCCCAGCTCTCTACATTGATATTGAATGACTTCAGATCAAGTAATAGATGTATCAATTATTTTTTTAGTTTGCTAACATGACAAACTGAGAGAGAGCAGGTATAGGCTAGATATCAGGAAAAAATTCTTCACAATAAGGGTGGCCAAAATTTGGAATGGGCTTCCAAGGGAGGTGGTGCTCTCCCCTACCTTGTGGGTCTTTAAGAGGAGGCTGGATAGGCATCTGGAAGGGGTCATCTGACCCCAGCACTCTTTCCTGCCTGGGTTGGACTTGACGATCTGTTGAGGTCCCTTCTGACCCTAGCATCTATGAACATTTTCATAAACCACTGAAGCCATCCTGGCCTTTGCCACTGCTTTTTGAGAAGTTAATTCTTTGTTAATAGAAGTATTCTTAAGAGTCATGGATGAAATCCTTGAAAATGCGTATGAGGATATTTGCTTTATTTGCATGTGTAATGAACATGGTCAGACATCCAGACAAACTGTGGACATAGCCAACTCTTATCAGTTATAGATCTGTTCATTTTAAGTGCATGTACCCAATGGGTGTGTGTCCTTTAGGCTGCAGTAAGACACACTGGGCACATGTACATATGAAATTAATTGGACTGAATGAACTCCAGCACAGTTTGCACTGGAGTTTATTACTCCCAGGTGCTGCGTTTATACATGTGCCCAGGACCACAGCATGTTGAGCTGGGTTGGAGCAGCCCTGGCTGGCAGGGGACCTGGGGGACAGAGGCGTGGGGTCAACCTGCCAACCATGACAACTCCAGCCCAGCTCAATGTGTTGTGGAGGGGCTGGCTGGGACACAAGGGTGCTCCGGTGTGCAGCTAGCTGACAAGCACCCTTGTGCCCCAGCCAGCCCCAATAGCCTTTTACACATGTGTTGCAGCATACTAAATAATGCCACTGTAAAATAGGACTTGTGTTGATAAATACTAACTTGCAATGGCATGTATTAGTTTACCACCATATAACAGGGCCATGCATGTGGACACTGAGACATTACTGTGAAGCTAATTAGGCAACTGCAGAAAACATCTCATGTAGATGCTCCCACTGGGTATGCGCTTGCTTTTGGCTTAACAACAGCTACGCAGCTTTCTGTTTATTTGGGCCTCTGCTATTAGTTGGCTTAAAGAATTTCTATTGACACAAAATAAACTTGCCCACAAGCAATAACAGTTATTCTGTTTACAGGCCAAAAAAAGTAGGTGACAAAAGTGCCTTTTCCATTCACCTGGAACAGAATTCATTTCTGTGCTGCTAGAATATGCATGCAAAGTCTACCTTCACACTTGCTACATAGGATTGCACTTACACAAGATGCCTTCTATGGGGCTGAGCCTGGAGGAGATAGTTATTTGTTTAAAAATGCCTTTGGTGTCTGGGGATAAAGATTTTTGATTAGCTGAAAGTCAAGTGATGGCTCTGATTAAGTAACACCACTGGAATTCCAGTCGCCAGGCGAGTGCTGTGATGCATTTGGAGAGGCAAAATGATAAGCAACTGCAGCATGTGCACAGCCGATTGATTTACTTGTTGTGCAAGGAGGACTCTTAATTAGAGGATAAATCTCACTGCTATCGTGTAACTGGCATTTCACTTTCTGGAAGGTTATACATTGTGACTATCCTCTCACTGGGCAGCCCCTGCTGCCATGGCAGAGTGCCCTCATCTCTCCTGCCCTCATGGTCTTTCAGCTGCTGTTCCCAGCCTCCAAACCCTTCCAGATGTCAGGACTGAGCCCCCTGGCCAGATCACAGGGGCGTTCCACATTCTCATGAAAGTTCAGCATTTGTATAAAGGGAAAAACCCTCAGCTGCCCCTCGTGGACAATCCTCAGCAGCCCCATCACCCCTCCCTGGCTCAACAGAGTACAGAGAAAGCAAATACTTCCCTGGCAAGCCTAAGAGGATGGCTGGCAGACAGACAAGACAAACGTCCCCTGCCAGGCCCACCCTTCTGAACAGAGGTTGTGATAGAAAAGCGTCTTCCTTGGTTCTTGGCCCTCAATCAGGCTACTCTCTCTCCCTCAACAAGCCTCCAAATGAGATGCTCTTTTCTTGCAGGCTCAGATGGCCCCCAAGCCAGGGCTGATTAGGTCCCTCCTGCAACCATTAACTCTTTTCTGACTCATGTTATTTCTCCTTCCTATGCCATACATATAAATATACATCCAATTACAGTGGGTATTTGACCAACTGAAAGCATGTCAAAACACAGGCCTTGCTGTCATTAAATCAATTGCATTATAAACCCACCCTCAGTTGTGCTTGGGAACTGGGCAGTTTCCAAGTAGGCAAAACAGTCCCCCTTCAAGTCCCTCCTCGAGCTCGTTTCTCACTGAGGCCTCCATGTGAGAAAGCAGCAGCGAACAATAAGGGAAATAAATTTAAGCAAAGCTAGAGATCTTTTGAAAACAAGGAAACTGCCAGGCTCTGTTTCTTGTTATGGCAGCAGTGTAAAATGCTTTGGGAAGGGTTATTATTTTGTTCAGATGGATTGGAGCTCGTTTTGACATTAGGGCTCCTGGCCGCTCACGCAGGGCTGAAGTTGTGCAGAGACAAACTAAGAAATCAATCTTTCCTCTCTATGGTGTTGCTGGATTCATTTCCATACTGTTTCCTAACGGGAAATTCTCTGGTAAAACCTGAACAGTTAGTGCCGGGTGTATTTCCACCTCCCTGCATACCAGTTGACACTACCACCACTATAAAAATGACACCCTCTCCTCATACAGTGCACTGGGCTCTGCGGGCTTCAATGAGCATGTGGAAATCCCACAGAAAGCAACTCCATGATGGTAGTGGTCCTACAGCCACCCTTTTTCATTTTCCATCACCTTGCACCAACATTACAGACTTGCAACCCCCTTCCCTTCCACAGCTCTGGCCCCCAGCACCTGGAGCTTAAGGACGGTCACATCTGAGAGCAGAGGAATCTCAATGTGTGCCCAGGCAGTTGGCCCACCAGCTGTTCAGAGGAGGATGAGATGGGGGTCGGACATTAAAATAAATGTGGCAGGTTAATTTTAATGTCTAATCACTTAAGCAAATGCAGCTGTATTTGCTACAAAGCATGTGATGCTCCAGCCTGGCACTTGATTCAGCATGCCCTTCCCTGGCATGCCTCACTACAGAAGGTTGTGAGCAGGTCAGCAGAAAGCAGCATGCTATGCCTGACCTGCAGTCTAAGATTTTCCAGTACTTAACTCTGCAATTATTTTAAAATCCTGGACTTGATCACTCAGAAGTACCCTAATACAACATTACCAAACTGTCCAAAAATTCATCTTGTGTTTAAAATTACCCAAGTAGTTACAGACACAACTTAATATTTGGTTGTGCATGTGCATTTATAGATAAAAGCATCTGAAAATGTTGCCACCATTATAACCCCTATAACTATTTAGTACTGAAATATGTAGTACAGATTACTTGTTATGGAAAAATTGTGCTAGATATATTATAAAACAATATATTAAAACATATTTTTAGATGGTACCTCTGTGAATAACAACGTGTAATCATTTAAATGTATTACCCCTGACTAATATCATTGGAAACAAGAGGTTAGGCTACAGACAGAAAAAGAGAGATGGTTAGAAAAAACATTTTGTCTCAGGGATAATCGGCAAAAAAAATGTAAATGTCTTGTTTAACTCAACAATTTCCAAAAAAATCCTCAATTTTCAACAAATTATGTAATACAGTCATAGAAAATTAGGGCTGGAAGGGACTTCAGGAGGTTGCATCTAGTCCAACCCCCTGCTCAAAGCAGGACCAGCCCCAACTACTACATCATCCCAGCAAGGTGTTGTCTATCCAGGTCTTGAAAACCTCCAAGGATGGAGCTTCCACGACCTCTCTGGGTAACCTGTTCCAATGTTTTACTATCCTCCTAGTGAGAAAGTTTTTCCTAATATCTAACGTAAACTTCCCTTGCTGCAACTTGAGACTGTTGCTCCTTGTTCTGTCATCTGCCACCACTGAGAACAGTCCAGCTCTATCCTCTTTCAAACCCCCTTCAGGTAGTTGAAGGTTGCTATTAAATCCCCTCTTGGTCGTCTCTTCTCCAGGCTAAATAAGCCCAGTTCCCTCAGCCTCTCTTCACAAGTCATGTCCCCCAGCCCCCAAATCATTTTTGTTGCTCTCTGCTGGACTCTCTCCAATTTGTCCACATCCTTTCTGTAGTGGGGGCCCCAAAACTAGACAGAGTACTTCAGATGTGGCTTCACCAGTGCTGAATAGAGGGGAATAATCACTTCCCTTGACCTGCTGGCAGCACTTCCATCAGTGCAGCCCAGGATGCCATTAGCCTTCTTGACACACTGCTGGCTCCTATTCAGCTTATTGTCCACTGTAAGTCCCAGGTCCTTTTCTGCACAGCTGCTGCCCAGCCACTCAGTTTTCAGCCTGCACTAGTGCATAGGATTGCTCCATCCTAAGTGCAGGACTTTGCATTTGTCCTTATTGAACCTCATGAGATTTCTTTTGGTCCAATCCTCCAATTTGTCTAGGTCTCTCTGGGCACGTCTACACGTTCAGCAGACTGTGCAGTTGTTGCTGCGCAGTCATTTAGCCTTTGCTTAAGCAAGTAGCACTTCAGTGAGCTGCATAAGGTCACACAGTGAATCAGTGATAAAATGGGGAATACAATCCAGGTGTTCTGGCTCACATCTCAAACTGAAAGACCATGTTTCCTTCTCTTTTGCTCATTCCCTGGACTCCATAGTTACAGAGGTCTGTTGATATAGCTTGTTGCTCCTGTGTAGTAGTGTCAGCATCACGATTCTTGCCTGGCGACTCTATATTGCCATAGCAACAAGCCACAGCAACATAGTGTCTTATGGAGATGTGCTGTCTGAATTCGAACCCTACCCTCCAGCATATCTACTACTGTCCCCAACTTGGTGTCATCTGCAAACTTGCTGAGGGTGCGCTGCATCCCATCTTCCTGGTCGTTGATGAAGATATTGAACAAAACCGGTCCCAGGGCCAACCCCTGGGGCTCTCCATTTGATACCAGCTGCCAACTAGTCATCAAAGCCATTGACTACTACTCTGAGTCCAATGATGCAGCCAGTTTTGTAACCACCTTACAGAATAGGAATAGTCGTGCTTCATTTTGATGGTGCTATCCCTGCAATTCCGAAAAGAAGAGATTTGAATTTTCCAATTGTTGCTGAAATCTTTCATGTCAAAACTTCATAAAAATAATGCATTTCAAGGCTTTCCTAACTTTTGCAATCCTTTTCTTAGTGGTTTTCAATAGAAACAATGCCAACAGCTGTTTTAGATTGTAAAGTATTAATGCAGTAGGGTACCACACAGAAAAGAACATACCAAATTTCTCTGAAAATTCCCCCAGCATCCTAAGCATTGTGAATAGAGATGGACGTGAATCCAAATCCAGCATCAAGTCCCACCACCAAACTTGGGGTGTTTGGGTAACTATTCAACTGTACTCTACTACTCTGTACCTTTATGGGCCGAGTTCAATTCTCTGAACTGTGGATACTAACCATCATCAGCCCAAGAAAAACACAGCAAACCTTGCATTCAGGCTGAATCTGAGCAGCTTCAAGGCTCACTATGAACATTTGCACTGCTCTGTTTGTGGAGTTAAGTCACTCAAGCTGAACTGACTGCCTGGCCTTTGTGCACACATAGCAAAAGTGAGGAAAGCCACCATTTTAGGTTCCTTTTTTTAAATTGTTTTGGAATGTAGAGATAGACGGGGATTATATCAATGGGCCTTTGTAACTGTGGAGTCCAGGGAAGAAGGAAAAGAGAAGGAAATATGGTCTTTCAGTTAGAGCTGAGCCAGAACACCTGGTTTCTATTCCCTGCCCTACCACTGATTTACTGTGTGACCTTACTGCAACTCACTTGGGCCCAGGTACACACCTCACTTAGTCATGTAGTGATATGAAAATCTGGGAGAAGGCTAGAGGCAGTGAGTCGAACTTTCGCGTTTGTGTAACTTATACCCTCTATTCCCTGAACATGTGAATTATTCCCACTCAAACTCACTTCTGAATTGGGCTTTTTGCCTTACTGTTTCTCATCTGCACCCTGTGCACCCCATCAGGTCGTAGCGTGGCTCAACGCAATGGTGGGATATGAGGCATAAGCAAAATACGTGCCCTAGAAATGCAATAATGAAAGGAATGTGACCAACGCTGTAACCCGTACTCGGATAGGTAGCCCCACGGACGTCAGCCTTACTGAGCAACCTCGCTGGTCTCAGGATCTGTAGGAACTGGAATGTATAGTTACCTCCCGGAGAAATATGTTTAAGAGACCAACCAGAGAAAAGCACGGTGTAGTTTGCCACTATTATTTAAGGACTAAAAAATGCAACCATCGTCTCCCCAGTCAGTTTCTGGGATATTGGCTTTCTTTACAAACCAACCCCAAAAAGTCAGCCTTGCACCAGGACGGAGCATGGCGGCCGTTTCAGCGTCCTCTCCCCCAGCACTGTCTTCCGTCTGTCTCTCTCCTTTTCCGTGCAGTGCCTCCAGGCTGCCGTCTGACATCAAACTAATCTGTCCTGCTGAGAGAGCCGCACAGCCCTGTGCTCCAGCCTGACCTAAACCTGACAATGCCTTCTCACTTCTCCCAGACAGAAAACACCCCCTCCTCCTTCCCTGGTGAAGTGAGAGACGGTTAATGCGTTTACTCCTCACTGGGGAGCGAGATGAACTCAGCTGCGCTAGTGAATCTTCTTTCCTTGCTGACATGCGTCAGACACAACACTCTCATCCTTAAAAGCTGAACACAAAAAAAAAAAACAACCCACCATCAGCTGAGCGGCAAGACCCTGCCTGGAGAAATTAAACCGCTATGCTCTATTGCCAAGACACAGTTATGTCCTTTGTTAAAATATAAGCTATGGCAACTTCACATGTTCCCCACCATGTTCTGTACAGAGCATCCATCTTAGCTGTACGCTTTCATAAATCAAAGGAAAAATAATGATGGTGTCTTTTATTAGAAGCATCCTTCTTCAAGAAAATCTTCTGCTCTAATTGACCACTGCAGAGGTCTTGTGCTTTCAAAACTGATATTCTTCATTGTCTGAGTGCGATCTCACAAGTAGATGTCCTGTAACAAGCCATAGATTGAAATCTAGTAGTTTTGTCTGTAGAAAATCAAATTCTGGCTCTCCCCCTCCCTTCCCGGGAGTCAGGGGAGAACATTTCACAGCATGGGCAAACTACTTAGGAACAAATGTGCGACATCACGCCAGCCTCTCTGAGCCAATTGTAAGCAAATGAGCAGAGACTGTGATTTTATTAGTGACAGCCAAAACTTTCTGTCTGTGTCGAGTTTCCTTTAGAGCTTTTTTCTGTGTTCTCTCTCTGCTGAGGAAGGAACATAACGAGGATTTTCACAAGATACTCTTCTCAGGTAGTTCCTTCTTTGGGTCAGAGGAATTGGAGCATCTACATGTTTCCTACCCAATTTGTGCAAAATTGTTATTTGTCAAGAATTAAGGATCCTCTGGACTACCTTGATCTGAAAGTGCTGACCGGGTTGTCACCACCTGAACCTATTGAGGCTATTTCTCCCTTCACTTGCACTAGCATAACATTGGCCTCCGTTGAGGCCTTCCTGATTACCTGCGTGTAGGGTGGTGAACCAATTTTAGGGTAGACTGTCCTGCACTGCATGTGTATACCTGATATCCAGATACCTCTCTTGGACTTAATGATGTGTTGGATTTGCAAGGAATGCAGGGAAATATAAAACTGCATGGATAGGACATCTATGAGATTTTCTCCCTTTGTTCATTTTATGCCTATTTCACATTTATTAGGCCACGTTACCTTTGTTAAGAGCCTGAATCTTAGGGTATAGATGTATGGATGAGTTAGCATGAATTAATCAATGCTGTGAATTTATAGCACATCAGTTATTTGGTGGTAACTGTCCACATGCACGCTTTTACACTGCAGTATATGCCAGGTAGCTTGCCCGACTTTCACTAAGAGATAACCTGCCTCACACTGGATGAGTGTGCTCATGGGCAGCTAGCAGGGAGAAGGTGACAAGCTTTTGTAAACCCTCACTCCAATTTAATCTCACAATGACTTGCTCATGCATCAATAGTTTCAGATTACCAGGAGCTCTGCTACAATTTCAAGCAGGGCCATGTCTGCCCAGAAGTGCTAAAAAAACCATGTCTACCCCCTTTGAGTAATAATTGTACAAGAAGCCCAATTCTCCCGGGAACTGCCTGAACAGAGGAGTGGCAGAGGGCAAAGATGAAAAGGAAGGAGAAAAAGTAAGAGTGAAAGGGGATGCAGACCAGAAGGGAAGACAGGAAAAGACTTTCAGATGCATGTAATAAACAACAGCAAAAGAAGAGAGAGGCCTTTCTAATTACAACGGGGCATCATGAAATATTAAAGACATTGCAATTGCTCGTATAAGGCTATAATTCCAATTCACAGCTCTTGTGACAGTTGCAAAGTAGGCAAGGTTTGTTCTCCTTGCATGTGACAACTCCAGAACCTCTCAATAGAATTACAGCTTTATTATGTATAATTGGCTGCATAATATTCCATAAATTGTTTTTTTTATTATCCCAGATAATTATGCATACATATAGCTGTCACTTATCTGAACATGTAAATCATACCCAAAGATCTGTGCACAAATCATACTCGTATTTCCAAAAGCAACACAGTTCACAAACATTTTTTTTCCTCCTCAGACTGCCTGACTGGAGGAGTTTACATAAACTGCCTCAGTCACCTAACTGATTAACACGGATCCTGGTTTTCTCTGTTTAAAACTTGTGAATTCTCTGATAAAAATGCAAAAGCTCTTATTAAAAATTCCCCAAATCCATGCTTTTCCATGATTAAAATGAAACGCCACTTATATGTATACGTCTGTATACATATGTACATATACATATCTATCTATCTATAGATATATACCTATACCTATATCTCTATACCTATATATAGGTATCAGTTGAATAAAATGTTTTAATGATATATTTACCATTTTAAAGTAATTTGGAAACCTACTAGTGCCTCAATAACTATAATAAAATAAATTCTAACTACCTATAAACGTTGGTGTTTGATTGTGGGTTTTTTATCATGGAAAGTCAGAGCTCCCCCTGCCCGCTTTGTTCACCAGGACATGGGTCCAGCTGCAGCGGTGCCCCCTCACAGCTGCTTTGTGGCACCGAGCAGCCCTGATATGCTATTACCTCTCCCAGCCCACAGCCTTTTCAGCCCTGCTAGCGCTCCCCCCCCACCCACCCCCAGCCCTGCTGGAAGGGGCTCCCTGCTGCCAGGGCTATGAGGCCAGAGACTAGGGTCCACAACCCCCGTGCCCCCTCCCAGCAGCACCTGAATGCCGCTTGCCACCTAAGGAAGGTGGCAGCTGCTGTGGCAGAGCGGGGCATGAAGCCCAGCTCCCCCTCCCCAACAGGAGGCACAGCTGGAGCTGAGCCTGTCCAGCTGGGGTGGGGAGGAGAGGAAATGCAGGCTGCCCGCTGTGGTCTTGTGCTCCCTGCCCTGCTGCTCTTCCCCCAGGGCCTCCGAGGCACAGCAGGTGGGACCCGGAGTGTCAGGGCACAATGGGGCAGGAAAGCTTGGTGCTGCCACTGGAATCCCCACCGCCATGGTGAGACACCTCCTGCCCATTGGGCAGCAGTGAGGGGCACAACTCCATGCTGCCACCTGCACTGCTGTCAGGCAGGCAGGGGGCACCTTGCCAGTGGCATGGGTCTCATGGCAGCAACACCAAGCTTCCCCCCTCCACTCTGCCCTGCCGTGCCAGGTGCTGCCCACTGGGCCATGGAGGGCCCAGGGGCAGGGGACCCAAGCTCATAGCAGGCAGCCTATACCCACCCCACACACAAATCTGGAGGGCACATGCCCCTCATGCTCCCTCCAGGAGTACATGCAATGGCGAGGACCCAGTGCCTCTGCCCTCCTAGATAAACCACCCACGGCCCCATCCCACTCCCTACCCAGGCCCTGTGGTTGCATATAGCCCCAGGCCTCAAGCCCCATGCGCTGCTCAGGCTGGACAGCAGCTCCTGTCCAACTCCCTCCCTCTTTCGCTATGGGACTCTCATACTTACCTGTAGGGAGCTGCTCTCCAGGCTGCCTGGTGGCCATGTGTATGTACACACATACACATGGTGCCCCCTGCCTGACCGCCCTTCTCCTGCTGCCCACAGCCCCTTGCAGGCTGGAACTCTGCCAGCCTGCAAAGGGAAATCCTCTGTTTCCTGTGGTTTTCTTCTTAAAATGAGAAAATCCAGGTTTTACCATGTTTTTCTGTGACAAACAAAAAACCTGGATCCCTGCTGATTAAGCAGTGGACTGCAACCTGCACCTCATTATCTACAGCAAACACTGGGCTGCCAAAAATACAAAATGCAAATAGTTAAATTTCAGACTAAGTCTTGAAGGTGGATGAATATACTGAATATACTGAATACTAAAGCTAGGGACAGAAATTAACACATAAACCAGAATAACTAATTGGAAACGGGTTCAAATCTGTAACAAAACACAAGCTCAATGCATATACACTGCTTTCAAATTGCCTGAAACTGGTTTAAGATAACCTGTGTTGGATGGATGTAGTATCAGACAATGCTGATTTAGGCTAAATCAGTTTATGGAATTTCTGTCCCAGATCCCCTCCAGATTCAAGTTAACTCTCTGTCCCCCAACATCCCAGGATGCTTTGCCCTTCCCTTGCAAACCCCTCCCCCCTCACAAGGTGGGTAGGCTAGTCTTGGCTCAAGCCGTCTGGTCCAGCTGAGCAGGGAAGTGTGCTCTAGCTTCCCCCAGCTTCTGTGCTGAGCCACTGCAAGGCATGTGGTTGCATTTCCAGAATCAAAAATGAATGTCTGTTCCCTTGCTTATCTATGCATCTTAGACTAACTTGTGAAAATTAAATCGATTCAGCCTCAGACTTTTTGACTGTCTGTACTTAGTAAAGATGTTTTGCATCCTATGAATCGAGTTTAGGCCTTGGATACAATTCTAGCTGCATCACTTGGGGCTTGACATTTGCATCTATGATACATTGTGCTAATCCTATATTCAATTGCAATAGGGAGAGGAAGGTTCATCTTTTTTGGGAAAGCAGCAGGGTAGGAGTCAGGTAATCCACATTCAGATTCCCACTTTCTAACAGACTTAGCATGACCTTAGTCAAGTCACTTAATCTCCTTTTGCTTGTCCCCCCCTTCATGATCTCTCTTCTCTATTTAGATTCTGAATTCTTTGGGCATTTATACTTTTTTTTTTTTTCCAGCAACACACCAGAGATCCAACACTTCGGACCAGATTCAATTAATCGAGCCTGTTCTGCACGCGCGCTGAAGTACACTGCACTGTGCCATGTTCAGTTGTATAAGTGGCAAAATGCATGTCAGTGCACAGAAAATAGTGTTGGTGAGCTTTTTAAACTAAAGCAGCTCTGAGGTGTTTAACTCAAAAGCATGCTGCAACCATTTTCTCTGCACTGATGTGCGTTTTGCCGCTTATACAACTGCATGAACCAGGCACTTTTCAAAGCTCCCAGTGCTGCAATGCACACTTGTAAAATTGTCATTTGAGGCTTTGTACATAAACAGCACCCAGTACAAGGAGGTCATGCTTTTTTATTCCTGGCCTCTGAGTATAAAAATAAATCAGTCAAAAATGTATTAAAAAGAGAAGAACTGTGCAACACAGAAGCAATACAATATGCAGCCCAAGACCTTGTTGGGTGAATGATGCTCTGTCCCATATATCGTGGAAGCACAGGCTCTTTCTTGAACCTAAAACTGTAAACTCTTGACATTTGCTCAAGCCCTGCCTTTCAACCACTATGTTTGTCAAGGTTCCCAGTAGTTTGTGGGTATAGGTTTGTGGCTGTGTTGACCTAAGGACATAGGCAGACAGGGTTCTTTGGATAAATCCAATATTTTTTATTGTTGAATAGTTGGAAAAATTCTTTGCAAGCTTCTGGGTACAAACACCCTTCGTCAGGCTGAGGAAGTATCCGCAGCCTTCCTCAGCTTGACGAAGGGTATTTGTACCCGAAAGCTTGCAAAAAAGATTTGTTCCAACTGTTTGAGTTGGTCTAATAAAAGAGAGCAGATTTACCCAAAGAACCTCATCTGCCCAGTAGTTGTGACACTAGATAGGAGGTGTTACATCTTCATGACAAATATTAGATACCAGTCTGTTTGATTAACATAATTTGTTGCTTTGTTGGATATTTTCTTTCCAGATGAGTTATTTTTCATCCATTTTATCTAGATAAAAATATGCATTCTGACAGGGAACGCTAACGTGTCCTTTGCAACGACCTCTTGCGTGTAACTTTTTGTTCTCACCTCCCTTTCTCTTCAGCACACAAAATAATCTCCAGCAGCAGCTATTGGTCCAGCCTCACATACACTGGATAACCACCAAGGCTTTAGGGGTGTTTAATATGAACAAAAGGTCCTTCTCTCTAATGTACATGTTTAAACTTAGCACTAAATTGGGGGGGGGAGAGGAAAATATGTAAAATGTCAGTTTCTGACAGGCAGAAAATTAGAATTCATTCCCCTGAGAACTAAATGGACTTTTCTGCTTCCAGTCACTAACTATGACAAGGTTAACATTTTTCAGTTTAATGACTAAGGACATTAAGTCTGCATGTGAATAAGGAATAAAATTACTAGAGGGTATTAGCTAAGTGTGTGACAACAGTCTGAACTGACAACAGTGCTCCAAAGATGCTGATCCCAACAAGTAATGACCATTTGCCATGGAGGATCAATAGTGAGAAAAAACACAGAGCACTAGGACGTGGAGTCGATTCTCTGTCACTCATTGTTAGGCACAGGAGTTAGATGGATATAACAGACAGGGAATGGCTGGTGAGGGATGGCAGGAAAAGGGATGGCAGGAAAGCCCCTTGCTTTGAGTGCATTCCCTGGGATGGCAGTCTACCCACCAGATAGCACCTCAAGAGCATCATAGGAAAAGCCCTAAAGCAACCCAGGATGGATGGCTGTCTCCTCCAGTGTCACCATGTGCACCACCTCACATTGATGGCCCAACTCTTCTCTCGCATGCAAGTAAATTGGAAGGCAAGTGTAATTAAGATGAGACTTTTTACTGCTGCAAAGCATTTTGGGATGAATGTATCCTTGATGCAACTGGCTGTACAGACAGAAATGCAGCTTCAATGCCCAGGGCAGCTCAGGGTTAGAACGGTAGGTCAAGTTTTAGCTTAGCTGTCCATGAAGTGGCTCAATGAGGGCACTTGAAGTGTCCCTAAGTCCCACCCTGTAGCTGCTGGGACCAGCAATTGAGGTAGTGCTGCTGCTTTGTACCCCCTAGTAGAAGAAACCTTACAAAACATTGAGACTTCAGAAAATTGCATTGCCCTAGAGCCCGCATCTAGAAAAGCTATTCTTCTAATGGCCACAAACTCCTGGAAGACCATTTCAGGCTTAACACTAGGAAAAACTCCTTCACACTCACAGTGTCCAGAGTGTGCAATAAACTCCGTTCAGAGGCGGTGCAGTCACCCACCCTGGAGATCTTCAAGAGGAGACTGGACAGTCACCCGACCCCAGTTGTCTTTCCTGCCTAGTGCAGGGGGCTGGATCCGATGATCTTGTGAGGTCCCTTCCAGCCATTTACAATCTATGAAGCTATCAACCTAATGAGAGAGCTCTGAATACAGCAGATAACTAGGATGATGCTTTATTTTTCTTACTCAGGTTTAATATCTCTGATTCCTTTTGGAATTGGACCTTGCCGCAGTTCCTAGGGCCAAAGCTATCAATGAGACCCATTTAGCTGCAGATCCCAGGCTAAACTAGAACCCAGCTTATCCTGACCCCCAGATCTCATTCAAAGCAGCACCATCCCAGGTCTGGTGGCACAACGGCTAAAAAAAAAAGTCAAACTGCAATGGATTTTTGGGGTTTATTAGAAAACTTGAAATCATCACACCCGAGGCTCTTTCTGGATAAAAATAAAATTGTGGCAGTTGGAAATATTTGGAAGAAAAAGAGATAAAAAATTTAACTGTCTGGACTGTTAAGTAAAAAGCTCTGTGGAAAAAAATGACATTTAGAAATATGATTTTGAAATTGAAAATGTACCTTTAAATGGGAGTAGTGAGTAAGTTATTAAATAAAATAAAGGAAAGCTTTGAAGGAGTCAATATATTTTAAATGGAAAGAGAAGAATTTTCCTCCTTTTATCATCTCCTTCCTTATCAAGGTTTCAAAAGCCGTTTGGCTACAATTCAAGTGAGATCTAAAACTTTTAATTTAGGGAGGAAATGAAGTATGTTTTAAAAGTTAAGATATGAAGAAATAAGTTCAGAGGGGAACACAGGAGAAACTAAGTGTTTTAAAAAACTTGGTAGCGCTTCCAAGTTGGCAAACGCTGGAGACACTTCATCAATTATTGTTCGCTTTGCTGCTGCCTATCACTAGCGCATTGCTTCAGCCCGTCAGCTGTACTTTGGACGGAGCACCTCTTATTCACATTGCTAGCAGATATCCAGGCTGAAAAAAGGGCTTTTATATTTCTCCAGCAAGTCTAATTAGATGAAGTTCTACCCGATCAAATCATACGCAGGTGTAATGGAATGGCAGATACCTCATTAGACAGTCAAGATTTCCTTTAGAGGGTGTATCAGTCTGATCAATGAGTCAAAAGTAGAGCACAAGTCTATTCACCTGGGATTAGCAGGAATGCACTCAAAATCCCTGGTGAATTTGCGATGCTGTCTAATCTGCATACAGTGCAAAAATAAGAGTTAAAGGAATCATGGGTGCTTTTACATTTATAGTTAAGGCCTGACTTTGTCCTCCTTACTCAGGCAAAATTGACCTTATGTCACACATACCCCTTAGGAAAGCAATTGCATTGCTTACACAATAAGGTACTAGTCAATCCTGGGGGATTAAAGCACTAGAGATGATATTATTAAAACACCTTCATACACAAGAGGCTTCACAGATTGGGGATACTGGGCAGAAGGAGTTTCCTAGCCATGTTGCACAGTGGCAGAAACGAAGAGGCACCTTGGTGTCAATGCAGCCATCCAGATATGGCAAAATCGATCCCGATGCTGTGCATGTCCTGCCTGCTGTGCTCTGATCTGTATTCTGCATTGTTCTCACTTCCCAACTACAGTCTCTGATTACTTTTGGTCCCTGGCCTCATTACCTGACACATCTCTACAATGAACTGCATAAGCCACTTATCAGCCCATAATCCTGATATATCCAAATCATTTGCCTCCCTCCACCCTCACCTCCCCCCCAGACCTATTTTGTGCCGTCAGCATATTTAAGTCACTTTTGAAATTACATCCCACTCAAGGTCACTGCATTGAATTTAAATGTTTTCCATACTGCACATCAATGTACCTGCTTTAACTCACGTCTGATTTATTTATCCTGTTTATTATCAGAGACCAATTCAATCAATATGGGCTGGAATTCAAACATACACAAACTTGAATTATGCATATAAATGCTCATCAAGGGATAGAAGACAACGACTGTACTATACAGGTCACTCCTCTATCTTATAGCTCAGCTTGTAAATAAGGAGGATCAACATAATGAATTTTTTCACCTTGACTTTAATTTGACCTCCATAATAGTTTGGTTACCAAAAGCCAAAGGAGTTAAAATAGCATCACAAATTCAACTGCAAACATTTGGACAAGGAGCATCAGCATTTCTCTCCTTAGCCAGAGATATCATATTTTAGGTTGTACTTTCTCGAAGATGGCAATGAGTTTATTTAGCTTCTGTGCAGTTTTCAGGAGTCCTTGCAAAACAAAAACAGAATCAGACCAAACCAGAAAATAATTTCAAGGCAAACAAGCAATCTTTCTTTATTCACTGAAATGTGCACTTTGCAATAGGAGTGGAGACATCACTTGCCATATAATAAAGAAGGGACAAATACACAAAGCAAAAAGAACAGCTTATGGAGAACTGGAAATGCAAGGAGAGCCCAGAGTGCACTGCCTTCAGCTGATGCCTAGGTTAGACCTAAATGAGATGTGGGCAGTACAGTAAGAAGTGCAGTAGTTTTTGGCTTCTATCTGCAAAATCCTACCCCTTTTAACTGTACGTGGTCAATGTGGTTTTCAGACAGGAGGCTCACAATTAAACTTTGATGCCTTTGTATATAGCCAAGTTGCACCAGGGGAAAACAGAGAATTCAAAACATGAGACAAGACAGTGGAAAGTGTGCTTTTTTTTTAACCTAGGCAAAACTCCCATTGAAACCTGAGGGGCTTTAGCTAATCAATGGTTGTGGGTTTTGGTCCCTATGATGCCCATAGAGATGGAACTATTATTAGTGAGTCGCCTGACAAAGCCTTCACTGAGACAATGCACATATTTATTCTTAAGCACAAGACAGCAAGTACCATGTAAAGACTGCACAGTCATAACAGAAGTGCCAGTCTTTGTTACCCATGAAGAATAGCAAATAGCCTCCCTTCCTCCCTCCCCCCAAGTACAGCACTTATTCTTGGGGTACAGAATACACTTTTGAGGGTTTACAAGTACAATGGTGAGCTCAGGAATTAAATTAATTTTAAAATGAGTCCTTTATGAAATTAGCACGTGGCATCAGCCTTTTTTTTTTTTATATATCCCAAATGATCTTAATAATGGAAAAACACAGATGCTTTGAACTCGCCATATGGTGAGAACTCACCGAAATCTCATGCATTACCGACACTTGAACTTTCTTTTTTCTTTAAGGATGAACGGTCACTTCTTGCCACTATTTTCCTAAAGGAAAGTTTCTCCTTTAGCAGCTGGCAATGGATAATACTCTACTCCAGAGAATCCACATGAGGCAGGGTTTTAAAAAAGGGAGCAAAGCAAAGACAAAGGCAAACCATATAACCAGGTATTAACCAACCAATGGAAGTTGGATCTTATCAGTGTTTCTCTATAAAGGACCTTTGAGAGAGACCCAGCTACTCCAATCAGCTAACCAGCTCCCGCCATATCAGGTTTTCACCTTTCTAGCCCTTCTTGTTGATGTGGCTGGTCAAAAGTTACCAAAGCTGTTAGTAGTCTGATTTAACTCAATCAGATTCAATGTTCCTCTTTTCTACAAGCCAATGGCACTTTTAGGAGCAAATTATTACCCCTGTGACACCTTCTGAACTTCTAGTGGCATTCATGTACACCACCAGATCAAAGAGAAAACTTTGATAACTATTTTTCTGATTTTCCCTTTCTATCCTGCTGGAGATGCAACACAACCAAAAGCAAAATTAGCCAGCGAATCAACCTCCATATACAAGTGCTAAATTCTCACCTAGAGTGAATCAGTACAGCTCCACTGACCTCAGCAGAGCTTTGCTGACTCGCACCAGATGGAGAGACAGCTCCTCCAGGATCCAAGATATCATGGCCAAAATCCAGTGACTCCAGGAGAGCCAAGATTCACCTCATACGTCTGTCCAGAAACATAGCTACGTGCGAGTCCAAGGAGCATCTTTTTAATAATTCATCCCTTTATGTTCACAGAACATTTTTGGCTGCTCCATCAATACATTTATGCTCAGTAGCTCCCAACTGGAATGCTGATTGTGTTGTGCATAAAATTAACTAAATTGCAGTCATCCTTTTTCGTTGGTGCTTTTTTGTCTGCTTCCTCCACGAACAATGTCAGGGAGATTGCAAGCTGACTACAATTCTCTTTCCCATGTGAGAGGAAAACATCCTCTAAGAGCCCAATCAGCAAAACTTTCCTGATGTCTGTCAGGGTTTTTAAACCAGGCTGCACTCTGCAATTTAACAATTTCTGTTCAATTGATTCACTTTGAGGAATGAATATAATAAGAAATTGTCACAATGTTCTGCACTTCTGCTGCCGACTGATAAACACAGATCCCCGTTAGAGAACAGGTAGAGTAACAGGCCTGAGTCCTAGTAGATCCTACTTTAAATGCTTTATTTAATTAGCAAGATATGTAAATGTTGCCAATATGTGAAACAATATTCTCAGGCCTCTGATGGAGGAGAAGGGACAAATCTGGATAGGAGGGATGAGAAGTGCACATCTTTCCCTGTTGTAAGCCTGCCTCCTCCTTCAACATTGACTTGGGATTTAGGCACTTAAATACAAAATTTGGATCCTTAAATCCATGCTCAGCTCCCTGGGAGGGGTCCGAAGTCCATAGACACCTCTGACTATCTATATTAAAGAGCTCTAGGTTTCTGCCTCACTATTCACTGGTTTGAGTGTTCAGTAGAACAAGAACAGGAGCCCAGGTTTCCTCTCTCAGGTGAATGCTCTGACCACGGGACTATCGAGCAAGGCTAACCCCTAATCCTTCTCACTCGCCCCATGAACATGGAGCAGCTTCCACAGGAGGGAATCTCTCTCCCAGAAAAGCTGTCAGCTTGGTGCTCATGCTTAGGTGGATTTGAACCACTCAGGCAAAGGAGAGAATTAAACACGTCTCCTAATTGCTCTATGTGCTGGGATATAGGATAAAAGTAAGGAGTGGCACCACTAACAGCTTTTTTTTTTGGAAAGAAAGGGAAAAATGGCTGAGTGAGTCCCATATGAAGTGGGATTTGGGTCCCAGTATTCCAGAATAATGAAGGAGGCAATTTGAAGACATGATCTTCTCAGCATTTCCAAATGACTACATTAGGTAACTCCCTGCAGCTTCTGTAAATCCATTCTTAAGCACCTAACTTCCCATGGAAAAGACTGGAGAACAAAGGTACCCTGCACTGCATCCTAAAACACTGAGCACTGCAACACCCTAAACCTCGGTCATTATCAGCCTATCCCAAAGCCCACTGAAATCAATGAAAGTCATCTACTGACTTCAGTGAATTTTGGCTTGGGCCTTAAAACACAGTCTCTCAGTATATTTCAGGTATTTGAATAGTGGCCAGTGTTTTTGGATTACCATCTCAATAAAGAACTCTTGACTCCATTCACACTACCATGGACACTACCACAAAACCGCGGATCACCGCGCACATATCTTGGGGATCTCCCCCAAAACTGTGTCGAAGTCCTGAATCAGAACTCCTCAAAATGAGCTCTTCAAGAAAAGAAAGGATGTTTGCATGGTTGTTAGTTAACTACTAGTTATGATTATTTAGCTTCCCTTGAGAAAGAGCAGAACAACTGAAAAGCACAGGCAACAGGGAAATGAGTTCTGCATAAGGAAAGCGCAAGGCGTCTGAGAACCAGACTCATGCATGCAAGTGCCTTTAGGAACTAAAGATTTTTTGCAAATTAGTTGGATCAAAGCTTTCTGCGTGCAATGCCTGACTTAACCTTGTGCAGCTGGGATCAGTAGATGTGGAAAACCATGGAAAAAGACTTATGAGCTATGGTCACACTGATTCTCTCTTTTAATACCATCACTTTCCCCCCCTTTAATCCTCAGGCATTTTTCTTCACTCTTTTGGCTTAAAGTATTGACTCATAAATTGAAGTCAGCCGGCTAATTTCTAATATTGCTTCCATTTACAGCCACCTGCATTTAAAATCTGCCCCTATTACATATCAGAGTAAGTAGCCTTCTTCAAAGACGCCGGTACGGAGTTTGCTAAGGTCAGCAATACTTCTGCCACAGCCATAGAAGAAGAAGGGAAGATAGTCTCAATTAGTTTTCAGTGAAACATTTTATGGGAATTTTGTTCCCTCTGTTCATCTAAATGTGGCTCTGATCTGGTTAATTAGTATAAATCAAAGGTGAAAACCACACAGCCCATGGAGCTGCTCCATCCAGTGCGCCAGGCTACCAGTGGGCCGGGGAATTTGGGGGCATGGGTAGCAGTGGACAGAGCCTGCCACAGAACGAGGTGTCAATGGCCCTCAGCAGCAAGAGGGAAGGTGAGGCCTGTGCGGCACAACCCTTGGTCACCCTGCAGCTGCCTGGCCCGCCACCATTTATGCCTCTGCCACACCTCTGTCCAGTTCCGGCACAGGCCACAAGATGAGCTGGATACCTCTGCCATGAACAGGGTGCATAGTGCAACGCGTGTTGAAGGGAGACCTACACTTTCATACCTCAATCGCACATCACTTCATTTCTCCTTGGATTTGACTGCGGCTCCATGACAGGGCTCAACCAGCTTTCAGCTCCATCAATGAAACTGTTCTTCTGCATGGTTATTGTCATAAAGCCTAGCCCCGTGTGCTCTACCTTGTCCATGCTGCCCTAAGATTCTTTAAGCAATGCCATTAGCAGAGACAAATCTGGCTGAGGACAGAGATCAACCAATTTTTAACAACAATGCAAAGTACATACAAGGAGTTTGGACAAAGGCAGGAATACAAAGACATGGCACACAGGCAAGATCAAAGCGTAATTTAGAGAGCAACTGGGCACAAAGAAGTCTCCTCCAGGAGAATGACAGCTCACAGCTGAAGGACCTTTCCTAATGCTCTGCTAAGTATCACCAGCAGAAGGCACCAAGTGTGACAAGAGACATGCAGGACACGTGCCAGGCGTGATGGCATGTTCCCACATGGCAGGAGTCAGATGTTTTAGCTCTCGGCACCATCACTCCGTCAAGATTCAGGGGAATGAAGGCCATGCAGTGGGGAGGTCCTGTCCAGGCGAGGAAACAAGCAGAGCTGATAATGAAGAGGAAACGCGATGAATTATTTCTGTGCTTGTCATGATAAATTCACCTACACTCTTGTTGCCTTTTGCATCCAGGGAAAACGTGTCTCTCTCCAAACAGTTGCTTCTGTCACACACTTCTATACATTATGAAACGGACATGGCGTTTGTCCTAACATAGTGGGTTAGAGGCTTTTTTGTTAATAAAACCTCTTTATTAACAATCCTCTCGCTTTTCCCTTCTGTCGCGTCCCTGTCCAAGGAGCTCACAGCACAGTTCAAACATTAAGGAAATCCCTTGGCATGATTCAATCTCCATTTTACAGAAAAGGGATCGTGCACAGGCCCATGTGCATGTCCACACCAGGCACTTCATGCAGAGATGTGTCTGTTTTCCTGTTCCACCATGCACCTCTGATGCCTTATCAGACGTTCAAGGTCACAGGTTCAGACAGCTCTGGCTGAGAACACATCCCAAAATTAAGACTCCCAGTCCCTTCAGTAACCACTAACACTCCCTTTCGTGCCATTTCCACCATGACGCTATTTTTATTGAGATTGATCTCCTCCTATGTAGTGGCGGAGCTCATTATCCAATTTAAGAGAAGCAACACATTCGCTTTACCATGCTGACTAAGATTTTTTGTTTTTTCAATAGCTAGTTAAAGCAACAACTGCAAACGGTGCTGGTGCACTTACTTGTCTACTGGCTATAAACTTTCTTCTAATTCCCAGTTTATATTTACTGATGCTCATTTTTCCTGGAATTAACCATTTCTTTTAGCTTAAACATCTTTCTCCTCCCTGATATTTATTTCTGCGTTTGTATTCAATCCTATCCCATCCCATTGTTCATGTTGTTAGGCTAAGCCAAGTTCTTCCTCCCCCACTTTTCTCCCGAGACGGCCTTTTCATCCCTGGTCATCCGTCTAGCCTTCCTCTGTTCCTGTTCTGGTCAGAACCCACCCTTGCCGAATGTGGACAACCAGAATAGGACACAAGATTTCAGATGCCTCACCAGTGAGTGTACCATGGCAATAAAACTTCTGCTGTAAATCCCAGTCCTGATACACCCTGAGCTTGTATGTGCCTTTTCCAAGGCACTGGTAGGTCGTGGTCATCCTATGACCAACCACCACCATCCACGTCTGTCTTCTCTACAAGTCCCAAGTGATGATCCTAGCTTCAAACAGAAGTTCTTGCCATTCGTTCCCAAGTACACAGGCTTGCACTTTGTACTGTTGAATTTCATCCCATTTTATACACTCCACCCTTTGAGACCATCCAGTTCCTTCGGTGAAATATTCCCAGTTTGTTCTTTCCTGACACCATGGTCAATCAGGAGGCCATGCAAGGTTTGAGAACAGGTACAAATCTTTTCCACATTTCTAGGATCTAGGGTGCAGACTGACAGCCTAGACAGAGAAGAAAAACGAGAAAAATCAAAGGCTTCCAAAGACACCCTCTGTATGTGGTTCCTTGAAATGGGCAATTACACAGCAGAATGCCAGTAGCACCATCTTTTACATCAATTCTAGCTGTTGCCAGATGCAGAACGTGCGGTCTGCCGTTCTCATGCAGCTGCTGTAACAATGGTATCCTCAAACCTGAAAAGAATTAAGCAACAGAACAACACAGGAAGATTTCCTGTGCAAACAATTGCATTTTCTGCAGGAACTATATAAAATTAAATAGCACACCCCTCAAGTCCTTGCCAATGGAAGACTCCCATTGTTCTGCTCGGACTGTCTGAATTATGCCTGGTTTCACAATGACACACATCCTCAGAACTGAGATAGTGGCACACACAGATAGGCAAACACCGCTACACCAAAAACAATTAAGATCTCTGGCAGTCCTTACCAGGGATAAGTTTGCACCCAATATGCAGGCCTTAATAATAATCCCCTTGTGAAGCAGGAGCCGGTCTCCTCCACTGTCATGCCCGATCCCAGAGTGCCCTCTGCTGGGAACTGCAAGAACAACGTCCTAGCTCTCTCCAGGAGATTTCTGCTCATTTCTGTTGCAAAATTTGAATGGGATAGGAAAAGCTGGAGTTTCCTCCATAGGTTGTAATTAAAAATGCAGGTTTTAAAAATGCAGCACACACCCTGTAGTGTGCGAGTAACACTCAATGGATGAAGCAATTTGTTTTCATTTGCTCTGGAGATCAGAACCCTCTCCCCTGTCCTGTCCGCTTATAGTGATGCAACCGTCCCACCTGGGGCACGTGGTGTGTGTTATAGTCCCCAAAATGGCTAATAGCCCTGTGATTTGAATGCTCTCCTGAGACGGGCAAGATTCAGGTTCAAATGCCTACTCTGCTTGAGAATCACATTGTCCATCCAAGTCCCTGATCTGAAACAGGCAGAAGCAAGTTTTCTCCTAACGCGCTGGGTGAATCAGCACTTGTTCGTTTTCCTTCACAAACCAGAAAGGTAGGCTTAGGCACCTAATGCAAGAAGAGGGCTGGCACCTAGAGCCCCAGTCACCTCTTTCTAGCCATGTTAGAAACTAAAGTGCTGCCCTTTCCATTTACCTTTCATTGCTAGCTCACAAGGCCGCGTAGAGATCATCCTTCCTTAAGGGTGTCAGTCTCCTTCGGGTGCCTAACTCAGGCTGAGAACTCCAGGAGGTGGCCGAGTGCCTAGGAGGGAGGTATCGCCACAGCTGGCATTAACACCCCACTTCTGTTAGCAAGCACATTGCATTGACACAGGGAACAGCATGAGCTTCACAAGTCACCCTGTACAGCTTATCATGGCCAAGCATGGCCTCTTTTGAAAGGCTCAGCTCCCAGCAGCTCCTGGTGAGAGGAGCTCTTCTTGCACTGAGCTCTCTGGAAGATCTGAATGAGCTGCTGGGGGCTAAGCACATGGAAATTTGGCCTTGAAGGATTAAGGGTGGGATTTCTTAAAACCTAACCGTCCCTTTGAAAGTCAGGGAGAGCTGGTGCTTGGTGCCCTGAAGTGCTTCTGCAAATCCTGCTAGTTTAAAAATTCTCTGGACCCAACAGCACACCTAATTTGCATGCAGACTTATTCTCTTTATACCTACCAGTGATCCTAGTTAGCCACTTGTAGGCATAACCTCATTAGCACATGTTATCAGAGGGAATAGGAGCCCTCCCCATGCCCTCTGCCAATCTTTCAGTATGGGAAGTCCAGTGACCTACCAAGGACTGCATGGCAAATCAGTGTTTCCTTATTTCCAGCTCCCTGATCTGCCCACTAGACATCCCAGCCTGTTGCTAATGGTTTGAAATGCTTGTTGCTGGACTCATTTTCTAAGGGAATTTGGAGACACAGCTTGCAAAACTGGACAGGGCACAGTATTACCAGTCTCAATAACTTGCAAGTTAAGAACGTGTTTGGGAGTAGTGCTGTCAAGCAGGTTGTCATCAGGGCTATGGCATCACCAGCACAAGCTCATTTCACATCAGGACCTCCAGTATTTGAAGCATGGATCTCGAACCAGCTGTCCCCTCACACTCCTCAGGGCTAAGTACATCAGCCCACATGGGACTTTGTAGGCGTCTTGCTTGGACTCTAGGGCGAGGAGGGGATGGATGGTCTCACGCCACTCGATCTCTGCTTCCAAATGAAGGAGAACATTTTGCGTTCACTCTGCTTCTGGCCCCACAGGCGAGCCAGGCTCATTGCAGTCTGTCCCTCGTTGTCTGGGGTAGCAGCCTGTGCCCCGTAGAGGAGGAGTTCATCGATGCAATCATAGTGGCCCTTGATAGCAGCCACGTGAAGAGCGGTCCTGCCCAGCGGCGTTTTAAAATGTACATCTGCACCTGAAACGAGCATACATGCTCAGGGCCTGGAAAGGCAGGAGAGGGCAGTGCGTGGCCTTGCACATTTAAGGAAGGAGAGGATGCCACTCAGGGGCCTGAATTTACTTCATGGCATTGTAACATCCTTGAGAGACACTGTAATACGGATCCTCCCACTGCAGTTAGCAAATACCTGTAGGGAACAAATGCCGAGCTCTGCCTTCACCTCCACTACCTTGTCCTGGACCTTGGCCCAACAGTGATCCAGGCAGGGCTCATCTCTCCCTGCACACCAGGAGCAATTACGTAACCCTAGGTGAGGCTGGGAACCAAGAAGGGACAGAAAGAGGGGGGAAAAATCCTTTCAACCAGGTCAGGCTTGGACTGAAAAAAGCACAGCTGGACAGAGGAAGGGTCTCTTTCCTCATGACCTGACACCTCTGCTTTCATAAAGCAGCAGCAGTAACGATGATCCAGAAACCTCCTTCCATCTGTGGGAGTCAGGTGACGTGAATAAAGCACTTGCCCTTCGCTCACGTGATTTACGGCATCCCCAGAACCTCATGATAGAATTACGGCCACCCGAGGTACCGTTGAGGCCATGTTATTCCATGTATAATACATTAGGTGTAAAACAGCAGGGCAGACCATTCAGCACCAGCCATTAATACCCAGGGTTAAACTGTATTAATGGCTTCTTAACGTCAAGAAGTTTATTTTCCCAATGGAATCAGTACATCATTTATCAGGTTCCTGGCATGTAAAGGTGGAAGGCAAATGTTTAACTGTACCGCTCTGTACGTGTCATGCAGTTTTTAGCCTGTCTTTAGCAATGGGGTCAAGAACTTTTCTGAAATTTAAAGTAATAGGCTTCTGGATCTGAGCCCAGCTGTTTGGGATGCTGCGATCTGTGCACTGTAGTGATGGGAAAGCATAGCAGTCAGTTGGCAGAGGAACGCTCCAAATGCTGGCATCCAGCCTGAGCCAAACCCCGCCGAAGCCAACAGAAAGATTCCCATTGTTTTTAATTGGGCTTGGATCAGGCCCCTATAATCATAATAAAAACAGACCTCAGTAAAAGGCAAAAAATCACATCATTCAGCCTTAACCCCTCTTTGAGACAGCCTGAAATGCCACAACCTGGCTTTTCAGAGCACAGCGCCTAGGATTGTCATTTTGCATGTCAGTTCTTATAGAACTGCCATCTTGGTTATACGAAGGAGACAAAAAAAAGAGGGAAAGAAAAGAAAAGCAATGCTTTCTCTCTGAGCACTGTTCCCAACCAGGACCAGGGGAAATTCATGAGATTTTAACCAAAGGGTCACATTTCTGTGTAAAGGAGCTGCTCCCTTTTCTGTAGGAAGTCAGAATCAATGATCAAAATGGCCCCTTTGGACCTTCCGTTTCTGGTGATTACCGTTTTCTAGTAGAAAATGGACAGCAGCAGCATGGCCTCTGTGGCTGGCAATGTAGAGTGCCACAAATGTGCGGTGTGCTCTCCAGTCCGCCTCCTGCTCTGGACCCAGGAAGTCTGACTGGGGAGTCCTGCCGACAGGGTCCATTGTAACACCTGCACTTATTAGCTGGCAGAATAAAGCATTGCGCAATTTGCAGCTGATTATATTTAACAGTTACCAATATTAAACATCACCTTATTCTAAAAGTACTGGGACAGGAACCATGCAAAGACCAAGGTCCAGAAGAGACACTGGATAGGATTGGAGCTGGGCAGGTGTCTGATGGAGTTTTTGGTGAAAAGACTCAGTATTCATGACATTTCTATTCTTACAAGTTCCTCCCAACAGCATCTCACGCTCCCAACTCACACTCCAGGAGGGTCTCCTTCATCTGGCTCTCTCCCATGATGACAGGCCCCCTTGCCAAGAGAGGGAATGAGTGCCATGGTAGCTGCAGGGCTTTTTTTTTTTTCGAAAACCTGATTTCCAGTTGAGAAAGTTCTCTCAGAAAAATCTTTGGCCAGCCCTTAACCACAATACAGTACACCTCTCATCTCAAGGGACACCACAGTCTATGCTGCACACTCCTGTGCCTTCACTGAAGCACATACAAGTGCTGGGGAGATATCCTAGACTTCCTACAGCAATGCTAGCTCCACTGAAGTTGGAGGACCATGAGCTTTGAAGCAGTACTCAGGAATCAGCGTGTTTTCCCCCTTGCCCAAACCATTTACCACCTTCAGATTTCCAATTCCTTTTAAACTGCACTGGGAGCAAGACCGGTATATTCAAGTATTATTGCGATTAATAATTAGGTGATATTTCACATTAGCAAGCTTTCCAAGGTCGTTATTTGAGCTAAAGCACCCTTCTCAACCTTCGCAGTATGTAGACTAGTCTGAGGTGAGCAACTAGAACGTGAACCTTTTACTAACCCGCCTTTCTTGCTTTCTTTAAAAAGCTGCCCCTCTCCCCGTTTACAAAAGTAATGAAACCAACCTTTGGAATATTTCCCTCTGCAGCTGCAGCTACGAGATGCCCCCAGCCATCATGTTGCCAGATGCGCAAAGTAATTGTCCCTCCAGGGACAATATCATGGCTCTTAAGTGTAGAATCATCTGGCAGGTCTACTGGAGGGGAATCCAAAAAAAAAGGTAAGATATTATTTGAAAAGAATACAGCTTTTAGAAAAGAAAATGCTCAGCACATCAACCTACAAGACTCCGACTACAAAATCATTATTTGATGGGTGTAATTCCATTTGAAAGCCTTCCCCCCGGCCCCTAGTAAACGTAGCATTGATCTGGTTTTACTGTCTGCCTCCTGTATTGACTGCTTCTGTTGTAGTAGCACCCAGATACTCCAACGAAGATTGACATCCCATTGTGTGAGCACAAAGGTATAGTCCCTGTCTGGGATATCTTACCCTCCTGCAATAAGATCCACATGGGCAGATCACTGTGCTAACATGGGCAGAGCTTAGTGACGGATCAGGGCTTAAGAGAGAAAGTATTGCATGCATAGAAGAATGGAGAGACAGGATACTAATGGAGATGAAAACTTTGTGCGCGCTCATGCGCAGGTAAGGCAGGTGACTGGATGGCAGGGGCTGTTTTTAAATAGGCATTAAATGCTGCAGAAACAAAATGGTCATCCTTTTCACCCACCTGGCAAAGCTCCTAGCAAGCCACAAATAGGTGGAATTTGCAGTCCCCCAGGGCAGGTGGAAGAAATGCTAAAGGCTGGGACAGAAGATCAATTTCATACACACAAAGAGCTCAGACCCTCATCCCGGTACTAAGTGCCATGAGAATGGGCAGATGCGGCCCTTGGACTTGAACCAGATATTAAGGATACTGAGCGGCAAGGATTCCTTGCCTGGAGAGTCCCCAGGTTAGAGGTCCTCACTTTCATCCAGGTAGTGGAGACGCTGAAAATTCAGGGGAATGCCAGCCAGCAACTCCAAATGGTCCTTGAGCTTCAGTATAGTCAAGTCGTTGTGACAGTCAGGCAGTGAGAAAGCCTCATTGGTCTCAGGCAGGCGGAGCTGGACGGTGAACTGTGCTGGCAGAGAAACTGTGGGGGCCACGCTGCTACTGCCTGGAGCTGCTTTGCTGGTCCTTTTCTTCTTGGAGCGGGCAGTGAAGCGAGAGCGTGGCCACATCCTCTGGGTTGTGGGACTAGCCTGGAGATCCTTCAGTCAGTGGACTGTCATTGAAATCACTAAGTCACTGGAGACACAACCATTTGAAGAGCATCAGTGCGATGTCACAGAGCATCTGGGCAGGGCACATGATGATGTAACATATGCATGCCCTGAATGTGGGTTACAGAGAAGTAAGGCTGAAAGGGGCTTCGAGAGATCATCCAGTCCAACCAGGGATCAAACCAGCACAACACTCCAAGCAACTGAGCTAAACAGCTGCTTTGCTGAGCTAAATAGTTGAGTTAAAATGTCACATCACATGACAGTTGCAGTTCCATGGGCTTTCATCATAATCATAGTGCACGGCCCCACAGCTAGCCAAGATGCCCCAATGAGTAAGCAAAACTATTAATAGATCTTGCAGACCTGGGCTAAGTACAGTCAAAAAGCCCAAGACTGAGTCAATTCAGTCTTTGCAAACTAGTCTAAACTGCACAGGTTAAATTGAAAAGAGAACAGACATTTACCTTTGACTCTGAAAATGCAACCACATGCCTGCAGTGGCTCAGGCCAGAAGCCAGGGGATGCTAGAGCAGGGCTCCGTGGCTGTTAATTTTCTCTTCCAGGCGCCCCCAAGGTCTCTGGGACTTGCAGTCCAGAATTACAGCAACAGGACTCTGCAGGGTTGCTC
>JAGPOW010000797.1:6304179-6330021 GCA_030014935.1 Caiman crocodilus | reverse complement strand
ACACACACACACACACACACACACTGTTCATTTAAAATAATAAAATGTAATATTATAAACAATATAAAAAAAGCACAATAAAATGGGGGAAACATTTTCACTTAAGCATACTAACCTTGGGCTTCAAAGCTTAGGAAGTCCTTTAAGCTTGTAGCAGATTGCTTTATTACTGGCATTCATAGGGGTTGTACTTTTTTTTTTTTTAACTGTATTAAGAAACATTAACATTATGATACTGAAATGTTACATTTGTGTAATTTCTTAATAAGAGAATATATACAATACTGAAATCTGGGTAGATATGAAAGTTACAGCCCACTTTTTTGAGGGAAAAAATTCCCAAAGTCTGACTGATCAGCTAGTATCCATAGTTGTAGCTACAAAAGTGGTCATGTAGTGAGAATTGTGGCATTGCCAGCGATCCCTTTCCTTTCAGTTCAGGTAGGCAGCCAACTGCTCATTTCCTTTCTCCTCCCCGTGAATCAGGCATACCAAGAACACAGGGCATGTTAACATTTTGATGTTCAGGGTTCATAGCAGGTGAGCAGCTCAGTTTTGTTTTTCAATGGAAGTGGTCTCCATGTTATTCTGTTTTAGTTTTACAGTGGCAAAAAAGCAAACATCTTGGTCTCTGTCAGATTGTAAAGCTAGAACAGTTTCTTCCACAGCTTCTAGATGAGGATTGCCAACACTTTTAAAGTAAGCTAGAACAAGGGGGAGAAGGGAAGAAAAAAAGAAAACATTATCAGCAAAGCCATACTTTATATCACTGCTTCCCAAGAGGGGGAGGGGGCAGGGGTCACTCCCCGGCTCAGTAAAAGTTGCACATCCCCATGCCCCTCTATTTCAGCTGCTACCACTGCTTCCCTCCACTCATTACCCTCAAAACACTGCAATACAGTACACTGCTGAGACCCATCACAAACTATTCACATTCTCCTATTAAAAGAAAAAGTAAAATAAGTTTTGCTTCCCCGCCCAAGTCATAGGCATAGAGAGCATGCATGGTGGTGGTGGTAGCCTTTTCCTTCACCCAGTTACAGAAATTGTTCAGGTCAGTTCATCTGATTTGCAGGCTTGGTCTCCCTGAGGAAGTTAAAGCAAACCCAAGCAAGCCAGACAAGAGGAACATGTATTTTTCTTTCTTAATTGCTTTTACTATTGCTTGGCAAAGACAGAACTATTTGTCGAGTCCTCATTATTTTTCAAAAGTGGCTCTTGCTTTTGCTGAGTCCTAAGTGGAAATCTACCAGCAGGAATGGAAACCTGGCTGGCAGCCACCATCATACTTTTTTTTTAAAGGCTTTAAAAAACAAAAACAAAAAAAAATTTTGAAATAAAAAGCCTACTTTAAAAAAGTACCTGATTTGGGTGGCTGGGGTAGGGGTAGGGGCAGGGGCAGAAGACAGCAGGGGAAGGATCAGAGATTAGACAGAGTGGGAGGTTCCTGTGTGCCATCTTACAGAAAAGATAGCAGAGATGAGCTGGATGCTATGAGGAACAGAGGCAGGTACAAGGAGAATGAGTATGGCAAATAGATTTTGCAAAGAACCTTTTAAATATTCCACTAGCATTACCACATTCTGAACCTTTTGGGTTGTTTTTTTTAAAGAAATGCAAAGAAAGAAAGAAAAAAGACCTTCTCAATGGTCTTCTGCACAAATTTTTCATCCCATTCCCTACAATTTACTGATTCTTCCTCTAAAAAGTAATCTGCAGAACACTGTGTGACTTCTCATTACAAAACATTACAACCGCCCTCTACTGGATGTAATGTCACATCTGCTATATTAGATGTAATGTCAGCTTCAAAGGATATGTAGTCCTGGAAAAAAAAACTTCCAAAACACCCCACACAACACAAACGTGGTGTCGCCCTTCTGCACACTGATATTATGTTCAGCACACTCTTTCTAATTATAGCATACTTATTCTGTTGTACAGAGAAACTGAACAAAATTTTGCTAGCTGAGCAAAGCAGTTTGTAAAGAACAGCACTGTTATAGGAACGATGGAATTCATAAGAAATTAGTTCTTTCAAAGGAATTATTTAGCATACCTTTCTCCAACAGTGTCTGCCTTAAAGCCTTGGCTAGCAGAACCCTTACATTTGGCACAGGATCAGAAGCAAGACTTAGAAGACTGGGGAGTAAGTGCTCAACAAACTGGTCAACAGGCATACACTCCTCCTCTACCACTGCCTGGAGGATAAAAGCGGAACAGAAGACAAAAATCTAAGACAGAACACACTTAGGAAGCTGAATCAATCAATCTCTTAAAATATGCGCCCCCCCACTTTGCAAGTTGTCCTTAGTTTGGTCTGTGTTTAAAAAGGAAGTTAACTATACAGAAAAAAACCAGAATAGAAGCATGTTGTCTATTTCAGTAGTATTCTCAACACTTGACATTTACACAGCAGGGGCTGATTGTTGTTTCTGTTTCTTTTCCTTCTGTTGGCCATTCTTTTCGCTTCCCAGTTCCTGGATGGACAGGTTCAATCTTTGGGTCATTTAGGTGACCCAAAGAGATGGAAGAATCAAGAACTTCCTTTGTCCCTGTTCAGACAGGGACTAAGGTGGTCACAATTCCTTTAAGTGGTCCAAGCAACAACTCTTTCCACCTTTGTGGGTCACCTTGACTTTGGGGGAATATTTTCCCTGGCCAAAAGGACAAGATGTACAGCTTTCGTTTTTTTTCAATTAAACCAAAGATTAATGCAGTCAATACCCATTTCCATTTCTTCTCCTGTTTAAACAAGCCAAGGCACTTCCAGGCGCACCTGGTTTTCTACCAGTTCTTGTCTTGGAACCTCTCTTTATCCACGTAGCCCTTATGAACCTTGCTTGCTGCAGAACATTGGGAACCAGTGGGAACCAAGGTGGGTTTTATGAAACAAAGTTTGTTTTAGCATCTTCTACAGTTGATTTTATCATCAAAAGTGCTGGCCAAGACAGCTTAGTAATTTGGACTAAAATCAGATCACCTAAGCCAATAGTTAGAAGATAACTAACATTCAGTCAGTACTGATTTTAGTCAATTTAAATAAGATGGAAGTCAATGGCTCCATATCCCTTTCTCAGTAGTGAAAGCCATTTATTTTCTTCTTAGAAGCATTAGAAACTCTCCCAAATATGTACGCATACATTCAACACAGAAACATAAAAAGGCATTCCAACCTGACAGATGAAGGCAAAAGCTTGTCTTCCAACCCATTTGGAACAATGACGAAACCTCACTACAAGTTCATTAATGAAATTCAATCCCAACGCATTTGCATTGTTTGCATAGAACTTCTGTAGTATAGCCACAACCTGTAAGAAGATCAGGCGTGAGATTCAGCTTGTGAAAGCTGGTGCTTCAGTTGCATCACATTCTTAAACACTACTTAGAGACGCATACATTTTCTAGAAATATAACATAGCGCTGTGTTTCTGTAGGCATATGAGAAAAAGAGAATTTAAAGCTATTTTGCTGGGTCTTGACTTTTCGGTCCCTTGTCAATTTTGACTAATAAAAGACCTCCAGAGCAGGGGGGTTGGAGGGGCAGGGGTGTCAGACTCAATGATCTAATAGGTCCCTTCCAACCCTAGAACCCTACAATTTTAAAAAGTCATTTTAAAAGCAAACAAACAATATCAATGAACTCACATCAAACTCTAGACAAATAAAACAATTTGACCAGCTCGAAATTGAAACATATTTGTGTTCAGAGTGTCTGTTTGAAACCATAGCTTCAACAAACTTATCAAGTTTAAGTGTTAAGAAAATAAAAAAAGAATACAACCCGTACCAGTTTGAAGGAGATCCACCTGACTTCAGATACTTTATCAGAACACAGAGTTAGTGCAATGTGTCTTAAATAATCATACACATCATTAGAGTTGTAGAGTTCAAAAAAAAAATCACTGTTATTATGCAATGCTTTGGGACTTCTGCTCAATTTATTATGTATACATAGAGTACATATCATCAAAACTAGTCCATTTCAATTTAAATATATGAAAATGCAACTTCAGCAGTAAGGCTTTGTACAAACTGCACATGTAGAAGGCACCGCTAAATCAACAAGGAGAATAATGCAAAAATACAGAGCAAGGTTTTTATGGTTTCTCAGGTTCTTCTTCATTCTCTCATTCCCTGAATTATTTCAAGGAAGGTATAAATAAAGATCTAAGGTACACAATGTTGCGGAAACTGCACATAAGGTATCCTAGCCTTTACAGCAACGATTCTCAACCAGGGTGCCGTGAAATCCTTTCAAGGGTGCTGGGGATTGCCACGTAACATTAGCACACTTAGGGATGCAAACAATGATACACAGTATAAGCTCTGAGTTTGCAAATAGGGATTAATGGTGTCAAAAATATCCCTTCATTCTTGCAGTCTGAGTTCTTTGCAAAAGAATTGTTCTATTACATTCCATAGTCAAGAAACAGCTGAAAAGTAAGAGCTGGCATTTTCTAAGAGTGGGGGCCTTGAGTCTAAAAAGGTTGAGAATCGCTGCTTCCCAGAAACAAGCCATTGGTGCAGCACTGCCAATCACTCCCAGACACCTCACAGTGAAGTTGCAAAGTTCTTCCACTAGATGTCAGGGAACTATCATGCGACAAACTGCTATTTTCTACACCGGGTTTATATTACAAGGATAGCACTACACCTGCAGGTGGTATCCTAACATTAGGATTTCTGTGAAAGCAAGTACTTTAGTATGAAAATGATGGAAGCTGTAGGTTGTAAAATGAGTTATGCTTAATTTTTTAAATAAATAAAAATTGATTTTTAGCTACTGGCTAGCTATCTAAATACTAAAATAAAAACATCATTATTATAATTTCCATCAAACCTATTCCACGCTCATAACACTCAATTGCGTGGAAAAAAAACCCTAAATGAATCAGCTTACTCTACAATAAAAAATAGGGCTTGCAATAATGTTCAAAAGATTTTATAGACCTGTACTGCATAAACCCATAATTAAACCACAGTTAAGTACAATCAAACCTGCCAGTGGCTAGACAAGCATTAATATGCTCTACATGTTTCACAAACTTTAAAGCCAGGTGGGGCCATGAGACCAGCTGATCTGAGTTCTAGTCTATCGGACAGTTTGATTTCACTACTTCTGTATTAGAGACAGACACACTGTGTGTCTGTATACGAGAGACAGAGGGCGAGACTGGACCCGAATTTATGAAAAAGTGAGAGACAAGACTGGGTGGGATGTGGGGTGGGGAAACTGGTAGGACAACCGAACCTAAAGGGCAACAGTCATTCTGGCTGATTGGTGAACTAGGCCTTGCAGAAGTCTGGTGACCTGAAGGTGCAGTATCTGCAGCAGTCTGGCAGCTCGTACTGTTGAGCTATTCTGCAGTCAAGCTCAGCAAAGACTGTAAGCATCACCCCTCCCTTATTCCGGAGTGCATCTCTCTCAGATCTAGGCCTCCAGAATTCGTCTTTTTTTTTTTGACAGGATTGTTAAATTGATGTTTTTTTAGGGTTCATTTGGATTAATAGGCTATGCTAGTGGTTCCAGTTAAATTGTTCCATCATAGTTGTGAATTTTGTATCTAGAGTTAATTAATTATGTTTAAGTATTGTTGTTGTTATTGCTTATCTGTTCTAATAAAAGTTTTTAGATTGCTTTCAGTGTGTTTGTGATTTGTGGTGATAGTGGTACCTTCCTGTGAACATATTTTACATCAGAATTAAAACCGCTTCTCAATTTTCTACCACCTAAAAAAAAAAAAAAATACACGAGCAAAACATTTTCTAGGCCTTTGCTTCTGAGGCTTTTTTCTGTGAAAAAGGCTAAATGAGTCAACTAAATGGTAAAATGGAAAACAAAATGTTAGAAGTGCACCAATCGATACATCAGTGCATATCATATTGGCGCCGATAAAGGGAAAATTGACATGAGCCAAAAAAAGACTGCTGGTAACGTGGCTGATAATGTTGCCGATAAATGCCCCCTGCATGGGCACACTTGCAGCGTGCACATCGTCAGCTTGAAAAGCAGCGTTGGGTTGGTAAATCGGGGGAGGGAGAGAGGAAGTGAGGCTGGGACATGCACTGCCTAGGTGGGTCAGGGCGTGGGACAGAGCTGCGAGTGGCTTGTGCGGGGGGGCCTGGGGAGGGGCAGGTGCAGCTCCCACCACTGTGTGCACCTCTGGGAGAGGCAAAGGGGGCATGGGCCCCCTGGATCTGTGCATGGGATGAGGGTGGGCTGCTCCTGTGGGCTGGGGCTGGAGAAGGCACCAGGCACTGGTTTGGGCCAAGGCTGTGCATGGGGCAGGTGGCAACAGCAGCATGGGAAGGGCAGCTACAGCCATGCCAAAATTTGCTATAGCCCCCCTCTTAGCACTACCACCACCCATCCCAAGTGCAGCCTCAGCCCAACAACTCCACTGGGAAGAGCCCAGCCCCAGGCTCACCCTCACTTCATGCACTGATCCAGGGGGCACATGCCCCCCCTTCCTCCTCTGGGGGTGCACACAGCAGCAGGAGCACCTCCCTTACACAAGCATGGCTCCATCTCATGCCCCACCCTGGCTGGGCAGTGCTTGCCCATGCCCCAGCCCCACTTCCTCCCTCGCCACAGAAACTTACCAATCCGACACTGCTCTCCAAGCTGCCAGGCTTGCACATCAGCAATCAGATTGCTATCAGCCAATATGGCTCATTAATAATTGGCCATGAGTATCAGCCCAAAAAAAATCTCTTTAAATCGGTGCACCATTACAAAATGTTTAACATATACACTCCTACTACACACATTACCTACTTGTGCAGATGGACCAATTTCTCCCAATATCCATTTTTAAATGTGGACATCAGAATTGCATTCTATACTCCAATCTCAGTCTAATGCTGTAAAGAGGTAAAAGTCATCTCCCTGCTGTTTTGCTTTCTGTAGTTATTTAACCCTACCATCCAACAGAAATGTTGTCTGAATATGAGATAATGAGTTATGGATCACTGAAGGAAGTTAGTTTAGGCTTCCAGCCTCAACAGAGAGAAAATGACCCTCTCATCGAACACGTGATCCCTAGAGGTTGAGCTATGGCATGCTGGTGGGTCAGTGTGTTGTACCCTAAGCTTCTGCCACTCTCCCAGACCTATTGACTTTAAATGGAGTTTCAAGGTTAAACCTAAATATCTCCCTGCCTCATATTCAATACCAGATATGAAACCACGATTCAGGACATGGAATCATATCACCAGAGGTTGAAATTATTACATTTTTACTTACTCTGCCAGTTCATAACGAAACCTCCAATTCCTGCTGTTATCAGTCACCACAAATTCTTGAAGCTGGTAAAGGTACTCTCGCCTTTTGTCTGCATGAAGCAACTGAAGGAAAAGGTGTTCCACAAACAAGGAATTATTAAATGAAATTGATGAATTCAGCAGTTCAAAATAACAATTTGAAACTTTAGAAGCTGTACCCTTCTGGGATATTTTCTGTTCCTTACTCCTTGATATTGCTATTTATTTGCATTTTCCTGTAAGAAAAAGTTGGATGTTCATAGAAAATACGTTTTATTCTCCAGAGATCTACAGGCCAGATTCTAAAAACTGTGGACATCTAGCTGTAGAAGCTGAATTTTCCAAGAGCTACTGTACAGTTACTGAAAAATCAAGCATGAAACTGCATGATCAAATTAGGCATACCTAACTGAAAACCTCTTTTTTAAAAGTCGTTTAGTCATACTTTGTTCACCAGTCAAGTAGTGAGGAATTCAAGTTTCAGCCCATTCTCAAATAAGCACACAAGACACCACTTTGAAATGTTTCCAGCTACAGAGCTTTTACCCATTTTTTCTTTGTTGAACTTGACTGGAAAAGTGTAAAAAATGATACTGAAAAGACCACTCTTGTAGAGGGTCCCAGAAATGGATTAATGATCTAATCTGTTCTTCCCCAACCCCTAAATTAATCATAGTCCTTCCTGCTACAGAACTTGATTACTCTAAATAAAACTTACTTTGCACTGGCTTGCAAAAACAAGAAAAGATCAAATACAGGAGGATTTATTTATCTGGGAATGGAATTCAAAGGATCATAAAAAAGCATTTAAAATAACATTTCTGAGGGAAAATAAAACAAAAAAGTGTTTGTTTGTTTTAACTGCCTAAAACATCTAAAGAAAGGTTTTTTCAGCATGAAACACACAGAAATCCCTATATTGACGAAAGTGAGAACGCACGTACTTAAATGACATTTCCTCTTACCTTCAGAAAGTCATAGAGATGTTTAAGAACTCCAATGCGCACTTCATCCAGATCTTTCAAGAATCCATTAAAAATCGGCACTAGATCAGCTGCTGTTAGTTGATCCCCTAAAATAACAGCCAGTTCGTGTATGGAAAAAGCTAGCGTCCGACGTACCTTCCACTGTTGATAGTAAATAAACAAATTATCTAGATTAAACACTGTAACTGTAGAAAACACCGAAGTAATAGAACTGGGCTTTTTTTGGAGGGTGGAAAGAGAAGAGGCAAAAATATTTACACAAGCTCCCGAATTCTGTACATGCATTATATTTATGAAGCTGCATTTTCTTAAAGCCCTAAGGAGGAAAGAGGAGTGTGGGGAGCGGGGGGGAAGAAAAGGGGAAAGAAAGGATTTGAACATAAATTATGCCCACTATCAACAGCTTCACGGTTTCTTGTAAACCTCAACATTGCTTGCTTGCCTATTTCTAATTTGTATATTGGTGTTCTAAATTCTTCTCTGAAAATGTGATTTTACCTGTACATCTGATGCCAAGGTCTCATATGTATCCTTCAAACAGTGCCAATTCTGCCTGCCCAGAGTTAAGGCTACCCCTGGGAGACTATAAGCACAGTGTTTTGCTATTTCAGTGTCAACAGTCTGGGCTCGAGCTGGGTCAGTCATTGACAAGTACTGATCTAATAAAGGCTGAGGTATGATATCCTAAAAATAGAGACAGTAAATTATTAACATTAATAAATTAAACATGGAGGAGACAGATCATCAGTATGGAAAGACATTTGTCCTAGTACAGCATTCTCTTTTGTGCCTCCAACCAGATGGCAAATGAACCAGGGGAACAAGCCAGGACAGTATAACAAAGTAACTGAACACCCTGCAATGACACAAGCCATCTTAAACTACAGGACAAGTCACCACCTCAGTGACTTGTCAACCAGCTTAGGTATAACAGGAAACAACATCAATCTTTGTTACATTATCAACATTTTAGTAAAGGCTGAAACATTATTTCATCTTTGAACAATATCATTCTGGGTACTAAATTGAGTTATGCAGCAACTAGACTCCTCACAGCACTTCCGAGTGTCTTCTGCATTTTGGAACTCAAAACATTTCACTGCTTATGACATATAGGCAGCAGCACAGGGCATAAGAAAAATCCCCCTGCTTGGTGCAGCAAATATGGATTTGACTTAAATCAAGTTGTTGTTTTTTTTGCTTCCTAGTTTCTATCAGAATCACTAGGATTCTGCCTGCTGATACCTATACAAAATTTTGCAGGTGATTGGATGCAGTGCTCCTAACCTATTGTGCTTCAAACAGAGAAGCTCATTTAATTGAGCAAAGAGCCACACATCACACAGACAATTCAACTTTAACCACCTGTAACTTTGATTTATCATCTTCAAAGGGTGGATTATCTTGCTCTTTCTTTAAGAAGTCACTGGTCCCATTGCGTGGCTCCTCAGAGTCCTGCAAAAGAATTATGCTTATATATTTCCATTACAGAACTGGTGGTTGGGATCTCTCAAAGCATCACGCCAAGGCAACGCAATTCCATCAAAGAACAGCTTTCCAAGGGCCAATTACAACCCAATTCTGTAAGTAAATAATATTTTCTCATGGTTGCTTATGTAAGACCATGTTACTCTCTACCTCGTTTTGCGTGACATTAAGACTATTTTCACTAGTTTTTACAAAAAAAGCTATTATATTATTAGGTAACATTGCAAGGGATCTGGCAGTGTTCAAATGCTGGAATATAGTTGGAGGGTTTTTTTAATTATACTCTGAAAAGGTGCTATTTTTGTGTGCCTTAACAGATACTGACAAAACAGCTCAGTAGCTGCTGTAGGAAAGCCAATATTGCTATAAAATCTTTATGCATTTTGGAGCACCTCAGGTATTTCCCCAAGTTATTACTTTTATTTTCCTACTGATAAGTGCTGAAAATGTTATTCTGATGGACAAAACTAAGCACTGTGCAAAAGCTTTCCTATTAACCCCCATAAGCACATCAAGAGCATCATAAAACAGTAAGGCAGGAAGCAGCATTTTTGTCACTGAATGATTCAGCCTCCTGCCTGAAGATAAGCGGCTAATTTTAGATTAGATACAGGAAGGATGAAGACTATTTGGTTTGCTGCATATGAGATTCCTGTAAGACCATTTATAAAAACCACAACTTACTTAGCTTACTTAGGCCCCAAAATAAATAAGAACTTTGAATAACTTTAAAATGTTATATTTATTAAAGTGATATGGGATAATTATTATTGTAATAGTTCTTAGATATCAGGACTGTGATACTGCTGTGCTAAGGGCTATTTAAACAGAGCTAAACATTGTTCTTGTGGACATCATTAAAAGTCCACTTGTCTATCTATCAGGAATGACTGTATACTTACTGTGCTTTTCAGTATACTGGTAGTAGTATGGTCAATCATGTCATCATGGGATAATGGAGAGGACGAAGCATTCTCTACTGTGGCGATGCTGGCATCCAAAGAAGATATTTGCTTCTGAAGTTTGCCACCAGTCTCTTCCCTGGGTTTGGTCTCATAATCTCGGATGGAATCAAACTGAGCTGCTCTGAGTGCAGCAGACAAGACTTGAACCTGAGCTGTTATTAAGTGAAGGGATTTCAGCTTAAAGTTTTTCTTTAAACACAGTAAAGATTTCCTTGCATATGGTTTTAAATCTACAATTATTTATTCCTAAATTAAAATCAAATGTAGTATAAGAGGCTAACAGTGTAAGAAAATAAATGTACTACTGGCACAAAAGGGCTACGACTATTTGATAAGAGAAACAGAGACTTGGAAGCACTAACATTTTCAACAAAAGGACTATTTCTATGTCCTGAAAAGATTTCTGACAGACTCCAACAGTAATTAGCAAAAGACTATCCTATCCTTAAAACTATAGAATATGTTTTATTATGTATCTTTTGGAATATAGGTACACTAGTTAAACTGGGTGGAATTAAATTCCCCACCCATCTCTCATCTTATCATCTCATCTCTAAGTGGAACTTTCTCTTGGCTTTCTCCTGGAGCATCTAATCTTCCTCCTCCTCCAGAGCTCTCTATTCTGTTCTTTCTGCCTTCATCTTTTCTTGTTTATTCTCTGTAATCCCAATCCCTTTGTCTACTATCACTCAAATAGAATAGACACCTACTCTTCACCTTTCTCTAGCTGAAACAAACTCGTTTTCAGTTTCCTGATGCCCTACCAACATTTTTATCTGCACCTCTGGTGACATGGAGCTCTCTACACACAGTAACAACGTGGGTGCACTGCTCATAGGCTAACTGCTCTCAGTCTGGTGTGGAGTCAGACCGAGTCTTCAATTCCATGTAGGTCTGACTCCCATCCAGGAGGGTTGAGATTCAAAATATTCATATGGCAGTATTTAGCTCATTGGGATGAGGCAACAAGTTGGTAACAGACAACAGGCATGGTGGGAGGGAGATGGCTCTGAAAGCATACATGCCAGCCTGCTATAAGTTTCAGCATCTTATATGCCTGGTCTGCAGGTGTGCATAAGAAAACAATACAAAAACCAAGGCAGAGCCCCTGAAAAACATGTAGACACATTCTTATTCCCTGGAGCATTATCACTCCCCACCTCACTAGTCTACCTTAGTTGTCATCAGCCACAGCTCACTAACTTCTCCCTTTAGTAGCAATCCTAATAATTACAGTAACTAAGCTCACAGCCAACATGGTGGTTTCTGGCAAGTATTCTGCTCTGCCATGTGACAGACCTGGATTCTATAGCTAGGTTCCATCTCATTTCCTGACTTCAGGTACCAGGAACACCTTTAAGAGAATTTGACTGTGGGGGAGAACACGATACATGACAAACTAAGATTGGGACAAAATTAATGACGTACAAGAGATTCTCATCGCTGAATGAGTACCAGACCAGAAAACAACTTACTGCAAGAAAGGACTATGAACAGTGTAGGAAATTCTTTGAGGAAGCAGGAACTATACTCTACTATTGTAAGCTCTTACCTTGAACATCTGGATCATCCATGTGCTCCTGCAAGGTTTCCAGCACCTTTTTTATTTCGCTACTAGCAACACAGTTATTACACAAAGCCTCTGATACAGAGCAGCCATCTTTACGCATCTCCGTCTTGGACTGAAGCAACTCCAAATCCTGGCTTATATCAGGCAGAGGTGGGCGCCAGTATAGGAAAGTATTAAACACATCCTCAGCAGACTGGACCCTTGAGTTCATTCCCTGGCAGTTGCTGACTTGACAGTCTTTAATGCCCTCTATTACACAAGCAGCAATATCATCACCTTGAGACAATCTAGTTAGATCTTCTTTGGGATTAGCACAGCTCTCTGAACTTGCTTCCTCTGTGTCTTTATTTGGGATTTCAGTACAGAGCAGAGGGTTGACTTCAGAATCGCTCATTGAGGGAAGTACAGTTGATTTTACTCCCATTGGTTGTTCTGAACTAAGAATAGAGGTACACAATTAGCAGAACAAATAAAGAGCCCAAAGACCATACTTTCCAGGTAAATGCTTTATAAAAAGACAACAGCAATTACAACAATTGTAGTTATTATAGTTGAGATAAATCCTACTTTAGAACTAACTGTTCTACCTCTAATACAATACAACTATCCCCTTCCCAAATTATTACTGAAGAAACATTAAAGCATAGACTAGATTTAAATTACATGCCAAGACAAAAAACTCAGGTTATCCACATTTCATACCATTATTAAAACTGTATTATCAAGTCCCTATATTAGTTCTGTGTTGCACACAGAGCCACAACAGCTAAAACTGTGGGAAAAGGATCTTGTCAGTTTCCCTCTCCTCCTCAAAGGTTTTACCTTGGGGATGAACTGTTTGCACTGGAGCATGGTATTTTTGCAATACTGCCTGCCTGACAAGAACTGGAAGCACCATCCTGGGCTGCTGGTCGGATACTCAGTGTCCCATCCTCCCGAATGTAAAGGCCAGCACTAGAAGGGTTTGCAAAGGTAGAAATAAATGGACCAAGAGACTGAAAAGCAGCTTGGCGAACCTGGGGTAGTATTAAAAAAAACAAAAAACAAAACAAAACAAAGAACAGTGATATATTCAGTAGTAGTGCTCCTACCATACTATTAAAACTGAAACTACTATACTATTAAAACATGGAATTTGGTTCACCCTTTTCTGTTACTGAATTAAATAGTAACATAAGAAAAGGTTTGGGCATTGCAATTCACCACTCAATAGGTCTTTGCTTCATATACTGTTTTTAATAATAGCATTTATAAGAAAACAAGGCAATAGATCAAAGGGATTTAAGATGTAAAGTGTGTGCCTAAAATATAGAAGTCATTTACCTGTAAAATGACTACATGATTCAAATAAAATCATTTTTTCACTGGCTTAATCCAAATCCCCCATTCCCACTAATACTACAATGAAATTTCTTTTTCTAATCCTATATCATTTTTTAAAAGCACTGACTTCAAATCTGAGTAACCAAAATTTGACACCAAACCCCTAAGAAGGGCATCTTACATTTCTAAATCAGAAAAATCAAGAAGAGTACTAAAATGTTTAACTGTGATCCTAACACCCTCAGCTTTCAGTTTTTGATGGCAACCAACCAGCCTACACACTGGACCTTGTTCTCTAATTACCCAAGCACTAAATTCTACAAATCAATGAGCGTGGGTGGGTGGGTGGGTGTGAAACTGAGTATTCATATAGGATGCTACAGGTTTGTGGTCTCCAATACTCTCCATTTGAAGATCCATAACTAAGAACTTCCACAGGCTCGTCATGTGGACATGGAAACCTTTAGCACTCAGTCATCACAGTCATCATTAATCAAGCCCCTTAGAAGCCATTTGAAATGGAAAAATGTGTTTGCTTAAGTCACAGGTATACCAATGAACCTATTCCTTCCTTACCCATCTGCAGGGGTCGCTGATAAGATTGATAAAGAGGGGTGACAGCTTACTTCTCCGAACTTCTGGGGAAGTAGTGTAAGACACTGCCATAAAGCACTCAGCACATGCTTTACGCATTCCCCAAACGCTGTCAGAGCAGAGTTCAAAAAACTTTGGAATCTGTCAAAAACAAGTGAAACCATAACTAATCAAACAGAAACTGCAACTTAGATAGCATAGATGGCAATAGTTCACATAAAAGGGGGAAAGGAGAAGAAGAGGAGAAGGATGTGAAAGAAGCATCTAAGAATAAATTAATTGAAAACTAAAAACCCTCTTTTTGCCCCACTCATTTCAATATGGTCTAGACTATCATTCAGGTTAAATAGGGGTTTAGAGAGAGACAAAAATTATAAAAAAGGTTATTTTTTCTTAAAGCCTGTGTTGGCATAATGCTAACTTATTAAGGCTGTAAATATAAGTCCTTCCAGGTTGGGCAAGAAGTGGCACAGTCAGATAAGTTTTAAAATATCAATGGGCTTTCAGCTGTGCTTCTATTTGAAAATGAAGTCTTGCTACTCAATCCCAGCCTGGAGCCTCATTTTGGAACCATTGTCCTAGGTCCAAACGAGTCAACAATTACATTTTGTTGAAGACAAACCTTTACAAGGAGATGAATAACTAGCAAGTTTTTAACCAGTCTAGTAACAGAAAAACAGCCAACCAATGGCAGAAAGTCACCAACTATGATTACAAGTTGCGCTCACACAAAATACAAATCCGATGAAATAATGCCTCTGAGGTTTACATACCAAAAACCTCTCTGTAGCATCTTGTCCAACTGCATTACAGATATCACCAAAGTTGGCTGCACAAATCTGAAAAGAGGGAAGAAATTATAGGTAAACTCGAAGCCCACTAACATTATTTTGATTTTTGCTGTGGATTTGAGGAAGAGGGGAGTGGGAGGCAAATTTCACCCCATGTTTTAGTCTTTAAGTATCAATTTGCATTTGATAATTTGTGTGCGTTTCTCTAACTTAATCATGCAAGTAAACCCTGCAAGCACTGAAGCCTCACTCCTGAATACAGATTCCTTAGATAGGCCTCCATGGTCCATACATGTTATAACTGAATTCAATGTTTGGGTGAATCGACACATCTGTGAAAAGTCCTATTAATTTCAACCAGCTCCAGATGGTTTGAAGGAACTTGTCATTTGAATGACTTGAGCAGAAACTGCCAAAAATGGTGCTGAAGTAAAATATACTACATGCATCTCAGGACTTGGATGTACTGACAGGACTGTGACTTTGGTCAGTTTCAGTCGGTGATTAAAGTTAAATATTTTCTTGAATTAAGATTCAAACTAGTATCATTCACCCCATAAGCTCCATTATTCAAGCAAATAATGAAGTTCTTCACTGTAGAAAAAAAAGGAGTACAAGAAACATAGCTAAAGTCTAAAATCATTTTACCCATCAATGGCAGGCTTAAAGCTGATTTGCACAGATGTTACCGTGAGACCGTGTAAGTGCATTTGAAAGAGTTCAGTTATGAAACTAGCCATGCCAACCTTACGGACTTGGAACAGCTTCCCATCGCCACACAGCTCACAGAAACGGGGAAGAAGTATGCGTTCAACAGTTGCTTTGCTCAACATAGAAGCCATTTTACAGATGATCTATAAACAAGAGGGAGAGGGGGAAAGAAAACGTAATTCTTAGTCCTGTAACAGTACTCAATTTTGGTTCCAGTTTAGTTCTAAAAGGTCAGTTTTGAAAGCAAAAGTTAACTAGTTCCTAAAATGCTAAATTGGCTCGTGAATATATTTTAAAGTTTCTTTCGCTTATTTCTTTTAATGCACTTGTATATGCAGCATGTTCCCAGGAGCTTTAAATAAAAAACAATAGATAAAGTATTGTCGTGGAAGAGGAAGCACGTTAGTTCAACACGACTCTCCCAGCTTCTGTATAAATTGTGCACTTCAACAGAGCTTTTTGGCACTTTTAGCTATTCAACCCGCTATTACATAAAAGTGTCAAAAAGCCTCACTGAAACATGCAATCTATGCAGATGCCAGGCAAGCCAGGTGAAACTGTCGCAATGCTTCTTCTGGGCATGTGCTGTGCTCAGCACAGGGGTGCACAGAGCTGAAAGTAAAGCACCAGTTGTTTGTTTTTTTCCATGTCTGTAAGTAACCTTAATATTTTTGTAACAGTGGTGTTATGTGCCCCACTGTGACAGCAACCCTACAAAGCCATGTCCTTGAAAATGGTGTGTTTGCATGCTTAACACTAAGCATGTAAGTAGTCTCCCTGGCTTCAGCACGGCTTGAAATTTAGAAGAGGCATAGCCGTTTGCAGGATCAAAAGACAAAAATACAATAAACAAGTTTGCCAAACAACAGGAGAGAAGGGGAAAGAAGGATGAAGCTCATAAAAATAAGACAACATGATTATATACATTACCTAGGGCATACCTCATGGAATTCACATTCAATTATCTGCCCGTATATAAAAATTTGGGCTCATAGAAAAGGAAAAGAAAAATCATGCATTCATTAGATTTGAGCTCTATCTGAGAAGATTTGAGCTCCTTTATCTGAGAAGCAGTTAGTATCAACTGTAACCATAAACCACAGGTTATCAATAGCATTTACTTTAGACACACATGCTTTTTCAGTATAATGCATGAAGATCCCTGCACCTGCAACTAGAGAAAAGTTTGGGAGAGGGAGGACCCACTGCTTTGCATCCTTCTTTCCACTGAATAGCTCTGTGTTTGATGAAGCCCAAAAATCACATGCTGAGCCAAAGACTGTTAGATTACCAGAGCATGAAAACATTTTTTTAATTTAGTATTTTCAAAGAAATATTTCTCCCTCTATAAAAATAGTCCTCAGTCTTAGAAATGTTCTGAATTTTGCAACAAGTTGTCAGATAAAAACTCCATGATTCCTTTTCTTTGTCTTTCTGAAGGTTTAACAATTGCACATCTGGTAGTCAAATGTCACCCTGGAAATCTGCCAAACAAAGGCAATCTAGAAGGTAAAGCTGTTTTACAGGTCAAGTGCTGGCAGGTAGTCACACACCTTTATAGTTCATGGAACCAAATTTGATTTCCCATAAATAAATAGAAAATGTTTTTTTCATCAAGCATTCTTGAGGAAAGTCTTGAGATTTAAAGACTTTCCAAATCATTCAAACTTTTCTGCAAAGTTAATGAGACCTAAAGTAGAGCCCACGCCACTGGTGAGGCCCCATGTGCAACCCCATGTCCCACACTTCACACTGTACACTACTACCCTTCAAGACAAACATACATATACTGGAAAGAGAAGGAAGCAACAAGAATTATCAGAGGCCTACAGAACATGATATACAAGGAGAAGTTAGAAGAACCTCTAGATTAGTTAGTCTAGAGAAGAGAAGACTAAGGGGCAGTGAGGGGGAGGGAAACAGTCTTCAGATACAGAAAGATTTTTCTAGAGGATGGCAACCAATTATTCTGTGTCCACAAGTAGCAATTGGATTAAACTGCAATAAGGGAAATTTAAGTCGCATGTTAAGGAAGACACCCTCACTACAAGGGTGGTCAAGTACTGGAACAGATTACCTCTCAAGAGATTGTAAAAAGTGCATCATTGAAAGTGTTAAAGTTCAAGTTAAGCAAACACTTCACTGGAATGGTTTAGACATGAGTGAGTCTGCCTTGATCTCCTGAGGTCCCTTCAGCCCAATTGTATTATGACACTGAAACTTGAAAAAAACAAACAAAAAAAAAGCTGTTTGCAAAAATTACAACCTTGCAACAAATTAAAGAAAGCTGCCAAGCACCTTCATCGTGTGGTTTTATTTTTCCCCCTAGATTTTAACAATCTTTTAGCAGCTTAAAAATAAAAATTCTCTCTCCAATTCTAATCTTTCCATAAAAATGCCAAACGCTCATCTATCTCTCTATGTATTTAGCTGATCTTCTAATTCACAGCTTTTGTTGCTTGCATTCTATGCATGCGCGTGTGCACGTGCCAGCTACCTGTAATGTCAGCACTACTCTTAGACTGTAAGTTGACTGTTGTTGCAGCTTCAGATGAAGGGACACTAGTATCCACACACAGTTCTTGTTAAAGCTGTACTTCTCAGTGACTTTAAATATAGAAAAATATTCCTCTGTGACAGTTTAAGGCCAGTTACTTTATAATGTTAATGTAGCTCATTTGGAAACTATATTTGACCATGTCTGTTTTAAAAAAGATCTTGCAACACATGCCCATAATCTGAAACAGGAGCCATGAATAGCACTGTGGTACTGGGAAGGACTGAGAAACAGGTCTTTCTTTATAAGGAAAAACATTCGTAATAGAACAAATGAGATACAGTGACAGTAAAAGAAGAACTGCACCAAGACTCCACTTAACCAGTTCACATCTAAGTTTTTAAACTTCTTTGGTAAGTAAAGTCCAAATCCCAAATCCAGGCACTGACAAATCCCATTTCTAAATAAGGGACACAATACAACTCCCTCCCCACCCCACTTCTTCCTTTGGCACTTACATTTACAGCTTCCACCTTGTACTCATCATCACTGTCTGGGGCCGAGAGGTCCAACAGAATTGGACACACTTTATTTTCAACATCATTTTGAAAGACGAGGTCTTGCTCCAGCAATATCAGCAGTGCTTCTTGACCTGCTTTTCTAACCTTGTGACATGAAAAGGAGCAAATACTTTAAAGAAGTATTTTACTGGTACCTGAGAACTGTAGAACTAAAAGGTGAATATTTTTAAGGAATAGAGTGCAATAATTCTGAGAAGTCACCATTTACTATCTAAAGTATTAATAATCAACACAACACAAAAACTTATTTCAGTAAGATATTAAAATAGATGGCCTTTTAGTCAAACTTTGGGTAGAGTAAAGAGCTAAACTTAGAGCCAGATATAGAACTCATCTCTGGAATCTATTGCTGATTTCCTGGTTCACTTCTATCTAGGGGGAATAATAAAGATTTCTTTTGTTAAGTATTTTACAAATATGGAGATATGGATGAAAAACTCTATTTAAGACCTAGGTATTATTAACCAACAGAGAACACCTCCCTATTATTTCCTTCTCCTGTCCTAAGAAAGGTCACCATGTCTGTCTGAAGTAACTATGAACAGCCTGAAGTTTCCTACCTGATTGTTAGGGTCAGTGAGGTATCTCACTACAATAGGCATAAGATACTCAGAAAATGCTGTTGGAAAGTTTGGTCGACTCTCTTGCAGAAAAATAGAAATGGGAGGTATCTGTTCCATCAATTCTGTCCGTACAGTTGGCTCTGGCAGTACAAAGAAAATCAAAGCTGTTTCAAGTTGGTTCAAAATTAGAACCAGGCATGTTCAATAAATGACATTTTCTAACGTGGAACTGTATAAATAGTAAATAAATGAAGATTTTGAAAATGTCAAAATTTAGTATCTCAAAATTTAACAGTGTTGAGAAATCTCACACTCAGATATAACCTCCTAGCTCCAGAAGATCAGGATATTTTTCAGAGAAGTCAGACATTATTAATGCACTGAGTTACCAAACCCAATTACCATGAGCCTATGCAAACCAGATAGTGACATGCACAACTGCTCCTTAAAAACCCCTTGCACAAGCCTGTGCAGCAACAGTGCACAGAAATAAGACACACATTTTGCCTCCACAGATATATAGCTAACTTCTTTCAAAAGCTGGCTTTCTGTGCCTGACTACTATACTTCTTTAAAGCGTATCTGTAGGAACACATTTTTTACCCATGTCTGAGCGACTGTGGAACTCCCTAACAGTCCAAAAGAAGCGATACATATTATTTTTCATATTGTTTTCTGTTTTGATATGATGTCCTGGATAATTTTCATCTTCTGAAAAGCATCCAGAACATTCTCAGGTACACTGGAATGATACAAGCAATATTTAGCACTTTAGATGTTTAAAGTTTTGTAAGAACATCAAGGCTCACAAACCCTGACACAGAAAAGCATTCACATCTGCTTCCTGTGTTTTGCAATAACCTACAACTCAATGGCTTAATGACTGTGCTGTACTTCCTTGACAGAGGCAACATGTAGTCTCTTCAGAATGACAGAGGAGGTTAATCAATCACTAACATGCTGATTAACCTTTGCCTTTCCATTAATTATATAACTACAGGTTAGGAGATAATAGTTTAACAACTACATTTTCACTGAATGGATCTTCATTGGAATTCGCTTTCCAATTATTGTTAGGATAGATCTTTTAAAAAAGAAACCACACAAAAAAAAATGAACAAGTAGAATGGTAAGACACACCACAGGAAAAAAGCTATAAATATTACATTAGTTCAAACTTCTATTTAGAATGCTAGATATACAGTACAAGAGAATGATCACAAGGAAGTTGTTATATTAAATATACATGTGTTACATGTAAGCAAGAATCACAACCCTGGGTTAATGCAATATTAAAGCTGCAGATTTAAATATCAAAACATCATGAAATTCAAATGTAAAGCTCTCCAAGCAAAATCAATCCCCTCATAATCTGAGTGAAGTTTTTTTTTTACATATTTTATTTTCTCTATACTATGATATATATGGAAAGGTTTAGGGAAATAAAACATTTCAAACCTAGATCCCTAAATGTGAGTAATTAGATCCCCAGTTAAGCACTTAATTAATGGCCATAATCTTCAGAGGGGCTGAAAACCTACTGCTCCAGTTGATTTCAATAGAGCACAAATACTTTATCCTGAATGCAGAAGCCTTACTCTAGGTTTCGAAGATGGCATTTTCAAAAGTAAATAAGCAAGTCAGATACCCAAATCCTACTGATCTGAAATGAGATTTGGACACTTAACTCCTTAAAATCAAAAAGGTTGGCTAGGTGACTAACTTTTAGGTATTTGTGTTAAAATGCTTAAGTTTGTACATTTTTATGTACAGTACCTTACATTAATTTCTGAATTTTCTGGTGGAACAGAACCAGCAGGGTAGTAACCAGGGAGTAGAAAACCAACTTTTGGATTGCTATGGCTCCTATCCAGCAAAGGGAATAAGCATTTCATGAAAAGGACAGTCAAGCAGCTATGGCACTAGCTTAGGACTTGTCGCAAAATTCCTGTATTCCTTAGAAAAAAATCACTTCTCTCTCTTTGTGCCTCAGCTCCCTATCTGGAAAATAATACCACTTCCCTACCCCTCAGGGTTGTTGTGAGTTTAAATACATTAAAATATTATGAGGTGCTCTGATAAGGGGGCCACAAGTACTTGAGACACTTTAAAAAAGTGGCTATCTGAATCTTGCTTATGGTACAATACTCCTTTTTCTCTGCCTCCTCCATACAAGAGTCAGGGATGAAAGACATATTCCAGGGGTGAAGGGGTGAGCAATTATTTTGCCACATAGGGTGTTTTGGTGAGCCGTCATGGGCTAGGTCAACACCGCCTGCCCTGGCCCATAATGGGATGGAGCTGCAGTCGCATAGGGAGTGGACTCACATGGCAGTAACAGCATGGGAGTGGAGCCTAGCGCCAGAGCCCAGGGCAGAGCCATGACCTGCTTTCCACATGTCCCTACTACAAGTGCCAGTTCCACATGCAGAATATACATGTAAGAGTGTCACAAGGAGCTGATTATAGCTCTGCCCTGGGCCCCAACCCCACATTATCACTGCCCTGCGATCCTGGGGCCTCAGGATCTTGGGGCCATGACAGCATGGGGCCAGGGCCTGGGGCAGAGCCACAATCTGCTCCCCGCATATCCTGCCTGTGGAACTGGTGCCCACTGCAGGGATGGGTGGGGAGTGGATTGTGGCTCTGTCCCAGGCCCCAGCCCCATACTGTTACCATCCTGTTCTCCATCCACCCATGGCCATATCCAAGCTGCCATGCCACACAGTCCCCAGGCCAATCTCCTGCTGCCTGCTCGCTCCATCTGGTGTCCCTAGCGATGACTGCAGGGCAGATAAGCTCGGGTGCCTGGGCAGCAGCAGCCACGGAGACTAGCAGTGGGGGGCAGCAGCACATTCAGCCACAGCAGGAAGGAGCTGTCACTGCTGGGGCTGCCAGGAAACAAGTCCAACTGTTGTTCCACCTTAGCTCCACTATGTGCACTAGGGACTGCCCCCTGCACTGGGCCAGGAAGGGCCAAGAGGCTCACTGCGGGCAGACAAAATCCTTTGGAAGGCCAGATGTTGCCCACCCCTAAGATAAAGGTCCACTGATAGTCCACGCTACTGCAGTATCACATAGCAGAACTGACAGCAGCTACCATATCTTTCAGTTGGTAGCAGATGCTGCATAACTCGAAAGACAGAAACATCTCTATGAAGGAATGAAGATCTTAAATAAAGGAAGGCCAGCCACACCATGTTCAAGGTGCAAACGCCTATCCTTTCTGTTTAACAAAATGTTACACGGTATTTATCAGTGAAACAAAGTAGGCTATCACATCTAAACTGCAGTTTCTTAAATAAGGGTAAAAATTAAAAAAAAAAAAAAATGAATCTCAAACCTGCATCTTCAGACAGCCTGACTGCTATTTCCATTACTGTCAAGAAATCTTCTTCATTATTACTGAAATCTCGAAAGACATCAAGTAGGCCTCTGGCAATAATTTGTCTGTGAATGGACAACATATTATATACCTTAATATCCTGCTGACACATCAAGGATTAGGGGATAAGGAGAGAAACTTATCAGATGCAGGCAACTTAAAGGTATGGCCAATCTTGTTTTATATGCTCAAATGTTCAAACGCATGTATGCAATATGCCTATACCCCAAATGGAAAACAAAATTGGATATCTTAAAGATGACCAATACTGAAAGAGACTATAATATGTAAACAAAAGTGTTTTTAATTAACTAGAAAAAACATTAAATATTGAATTGAGAAAATAAAAAAAAAAAAAAATCACAAGATACAGTAACTTGGCACTTTTTTCTTCATTTCAAATCCACAGTTAGATTCAGTACCAGAATACCAAAAGATATTAATAGAATGACTAGGCAACTGACAAAGAGTGGGAAGAAAAGGAGAAATTCCTATTGTGGTTTTACAGAATAAAAATCTAATGATCAAGTCCTTACCGATTAAATATATTATCACTAAAAGCATACTTTTCCAGACGAGCCAGTGGAGTCAAGTTATCCTGTCCTGGAATGTCCAAGAATGCAGTTATCCTCATGCTATCACAGTCTGGTCCATAATCTTCAAACCCAACTTAAAAGGGGGGAAAATAAAGCATCAGCAAAAGAAGAAATAAAAGAATTAAGTACACTGCCTCAGCAGCACTGGCCACTTTTAGAGAAATTCTGCACACAGTTCTCTTTCGCTAACAAATACCTAGAGGACCCTAATCTTCACTTTATTTTAAAGGCAGGCAATGCAAACTGGCTCAGTTGTCAAAATAAAATTTCCTCATATTGTGCATATACATTTGGGAACTTTCCATTGCATAAATACAAACTATTTACCTCTCTCTAGGCATGTGCATTTTTGTTGTTGTTATTTAAAACTCATCAGCACTGCTCCCCAAATGTTACCACACCAGTATTTTCACTCCACCATGCTTAACTGTCATGATTTTATAATCTACAAATGAAGGTTATAGACTATAGGCAAGAAATAGATAAAAGGTGAAAACCATAATTTGGCCTACATATAGGTAATACTTAATAGCCTCTGCTATTAAAGAAATACTGAAAAGCAGGTTACATACAATGTATTAAAGAGGACCTCCCTCTCATGTCACTAAGAACTATATAAAGAGTACATGCCAATGCTATATGTAACTACTTGGATCACAACTGAAAGTCTGTATTGATTGAACCTGTATTCTTCACTATATACAAGAGGACTTGCATCTCACAGTGGTGATTTTTTAATGGAGTGTGACCACAAAAAAAAAAACACTAGATATTTTATTAAGTAAATTTTTACTGCCCTTAATGGTTTGACTTGGATTTGGCATATTGTTGTACTTACTTATTCTATACTTTGACATATATTGCTTAATAAACCATGGGAATGTAATCTAGAAACTCCTAGCTATGGCACAGACTCCATTAGTGGCCATGAGCCTCTGTGTGTGTAGGAAGGAAAATGACACTGTGAAAACTGCTCCCTGTGAAATCAATGCAACTTTTGCAATATACTTTAAAGTGAGTCATACAATGTCTTTAATCACATTTCAGTTTCCCCTCACATGGGGCAACTACTTAACCCATCCATCTGTGATACTGTGAAGATTAGCTGGTCTATAAGTGCTCTGAAGAAGTAAATCTCTACATCGGGTATTAGTTTAATGAATAAAATATATCTTCCCGATAACTCAGTCCATCCAAATAAGGCATTTCAGAGAGCACAAAACTTCTTCACATTGCTTAAATATCTGTTATCTTTCTGCTGTTTTAAATTCAAATATAAAATCACCAGTAGCTTAAATTTTGACACTGAACTTTATTAAAATCTATTATAGATCATTAAAAGAGAAACTGCTCCACTACTAGAGATAACATTAGAGTCAGACTGGAGTGTATTTCGATATTGGACCGATACTGTATATCGATACAGTATATCTCCAGTTTCAACAAGCAAACATTAATGCATGTAGACACCAATTCACAGATCAACCTTGTACCTACAGAGCTATGGGGCTATGTGCCTGTGTATAAACATGCATTTGAAAGCAAAAACATGAAGTTGCTAAGAAACACCTGCATTTTATTCACCTTGTTCCCTGGTCTGTCCCTCACCTCCAATCCTGGAGGGTCTTCTCCTTTCCCAACCAAGAAGAGAATTAAATCACCAGCAATACCAAGAAATACCTATTGACTAGAACTAGTAACTGCATCTCCCTCAATGGCATCAGTGTAAAAGAAAGCAAAGGCTCTTGGGGCACACTGTAGCCTTCCGAACAAAGGACAGCGGTAAATTTGAAACAGTTGGCCTCAGGCACAAATCAGGGCTCCTGAGAGATGCACCAAACCAATTATTTCTGAGGAAATAAGACCTAGGTCTTAATTTTTTTACAATTAAGATGCTATCTGTGTGTTGCAGGGGGAAAACCAGAGTCTCCAAGGAAACTACTCCAGCAAAAGACCAGAATAAGGATTGAATCCTACGGTTCTTGCACACAATGAGCTGATTTCAATAGGAGTCGCAAGCACAAGAAAACTGGCAATCAAGTGAAGACTCATTTTCATGCTAACTTGTGAATCCATATCCATATGCATATATGATTTTTGAAATAAAACAAGGGTTGCAGTATTTCTTCTGCTGACTTTTTATAACACCCAGCTACACCAGCTCATTTCAAAAAAATGACACCGAGCGCGTGTGGGGGAGGATGGGGGGATGGACACAACACCTCCCACCACACAGCTATACTATGAATGAGCAAACTCTATACCCCAAAAATAAATTTTACTTCTAATTATCTAGCTATTTTTAATGGCTGACATTAACTTTCGAAATAATGCCAGTCTATAAATAATCTTCCATTAACAGGCTCACAATCTGTATCTGCTTAAATATTTTATGTTGTGCAGCTCTGGATGGGGTAGACAAGAGTCTCCCTGCACCTTTGAGGGCTGGTGAAGTAAGGACGCTTGATATTTTTAAGGAAATTAAATCTACAGAATCATTTTTATCAAAATAAAATGTTAAAAAAA
>JAGPOW010000797.1:6293223-6304079 GCA_030014935.1 Caiman crocodilus | reverse complement strand
AAAAAAACACATTATTCACAATCACTTCCCTTAGATTTTAAAGGAGATTTTACTTCTCCATTACACATGGAACCTCTCCTGGATTCAACACATTGCATCTCCTCACCCAGTTTTCCACTAATCTCCACTTTATCTCCTTCCAAAACTGTGGAAGCAGTTCTACTCATTTATGGTACTGAGTTGCTCTAGTTGTTCCATAGCCTTGTTCTTAAAGACTAATCACTTAATAGGTGAAAGCCATATACCTGGTTCTCAGATTTCTCATCTTAAGTCTGGATACTCTTTCATACTAAGTAGGAGCAGTTCATACTTGGCACTGTTAATTCAAGATCAGTTCAGAAGGCAATAAGTGTCAAGAACCCAGCTATAAATTAGATACATCTCTTTCTCTCTGCCCCACTAATGATAATCAAATCTGCTGCATTATGTATGTCCCTTTCAGCCTAAAGTTGATTAGAATATACATATACACATACATATATATATTTCATTCATCTTTACATAGATGTGTACAAAATGCTTGTTTCTTTCATTACTTGTCACCGCTATATATAAAATCTTGTAGAGATAAAAATCCTCAAATATGACAAACTTTAGCTTCATATGCAAAGCCAGAAGTTTAACAACCATAAAACTATTTTAGTCAAGTTACCAGGACAAATGACACCATTGTTGAGTGCCCCTGCACAGTGGCTAAAGACTGAATGAGTATGAACTATCCTCTCACCCTTGCTGACGATCCCCTCCAAGTCAGGTCAAGCCACACTGGAAGAAAACTGTGGGAAGTCTGCACTTGCTGCTACTCCTATTTTACTTGCTCTGCAAGCAGAAGAGATCAGACAGGCATTTTCTCCTTTTCCCAATGAAGTGGGGAAAATTAGCTGGCAAACCTGAATTTAATTTGACAGCTATTTTGTTGGAACTGAGTTTTGGTTTTCTTTTTAACATAGCAGAGGGGAAAAAAAGACAAAGTATATTTTCAATGCTAATAATGTATCTTAATCTGCACCACTAGATCTTTTGGCTCCCTTATTATTAAAGACAAATTTAAGGTGAGATGTATTGAGCTTCGCTAAGCTTCTTTTAAATCGAGTGCAAGGATATACAAGTGTACTAGCCGATCTACCCCTACTTCAAATCCTCTGCTCAACACCTGTATTTAGATTTGTTTGAGGCCATGACAGCAGCAACAGTCTTCCGTCTCTGCTTGAAACAATTTAAGTGGAAATACATACTGGTAATCCAATAGATCCACAACCAAATTTCACTAATTTGCAAGATGATTCCCTATATTTTTCAATTATATTTAAGAATTTGCATGCTCTCTCTCTTTCTAAAGAGTCATTTTGACAGAAGGGAAGATGGCATTTTAATGAGGTATTTAAAACTCTGAGTCTTTCACTTAGTAGCAGTCACTATGAACTTAATCTATTTTCCCAGAAGTGAAATGTTAAAAAAAAATCCTTCAACACACACTCATAATATCAAACTTAAAATGAACACAAGGTAGGCTTGATACAATCCTTCCTATTACTATTTTCACATATCACTTTTGGTCCTAAGAAGAGATCCCAAAGAATTTTCTAAATTTAACTTTAGTGCAAACCATACACAACATTTACCCAGTCACTAATGAAATACAAGCACCATAGGGCTCAAATGCAAAAATTGTTCAACAAGGAACAACAACATTCAGACGCATACAAAGTGAATATCCATCGTCTGACAGGTTTTTGCTATGTATGGGTTTTTCCAGTGGGCTACTTAAGGACTTACTTATGACATTTTTTGCTTGTTTCTCAAAATTTCCTCCTTATCACATCTCCCATGCATCATACAGATGCTATGGCTGAAGATACATAACAAAAAAAGATATAACGCCAGTACATTTAGAGAGTAAACCTATCCTACTTCCACCAGTCTTTAAACTACCATTCTCCATGAAAAGGACTGTCTAAGAAGAAATAATAACAGTCCAAAGTAACCAATTCAGCATTTTAGTTGTTAACTTGGGTTCCTGGCTTAAAAAGAATGGATGGGGCTCCCCATACTCAGAAATATTCTTACAAACTAATGTCCTCTGCCCCCCATTAATTAAACATACAGATCTCTAACTTGACATATCTGAGAGACTCTGTTGAGCTCAAAAGAAGTTGTGATGTGCATGCACATTTGGAGGGTTGAGATTCTCCCTGCTCTCCAGTAAACTCTGCACAACCAAGATACAAATGCAGGAAGTTAAAATGTCAAATAAAGCTTATTGTCAAATCTGCCATTATTATGGGAGAATTAAGGAGAAAAAAAGAAAAAGCAGCTACACTTATAAAGCCTACTTCCAAACAAATCAAGGCAGCTCTGTTTTAAAACACTTGGATGCCTATCTTGCTGGGATCATTTGACCCCAGCCAACTGCCTGCCCTTTGGGAAGGAGGCCAGATCCAATGATCTTGCAAGGTCCCTTCCAGCCCTAATGTCTATGACGTACGAAGAGAAACAATAGGAGGGATTGAAAGAAGCCCTGCATTTGCAAATCAAGAAACACAGCAGTGGGACCTAAGGAAGTTGAGGAAAGCCTGGTGGTTGAATACAAACAGGAAAAAAAAACAAACCCCTCTTTCTAGTACCGCTGAACGCCAGCTGGGATCACAAAGAGCGTATGGGCTCACTTTCCTGGGAACGAGGCAATTCGGGGATTACGTCAAGCGAGCAGCTCGCCTTCGGGCCAACGACAGGGTTGACGGCAAGCTGCTCACCCGACACAAAGCCCCTACTTCTCTCAGTCCACTGCTACAGCAACCCAAATACAGGCCAGGCTACTATCACTTGCCTTCCTCGGGAGCTTGTCTTTTTTAAAAAAAGAGTCTTATTCACATTTCATAGATGCACAGATTTCATAGACTTCACAGACTCACAGATGTCATCGTTTCATAGACCCATAGACTTCAGACTCACAGATTTCATAGACTTCACAGATATACAGATTTCCCAGATTTCATAGACCTTAGGGCTGGAAGGGACCACAAAAGATCATCGGGTCCAGCCCCTCGCCCCAGGGGCAGGCCATCGGCCGGGGTCCAAGGATCCCAGCAAGATACAGTCCTGCAGGGCCCTTCCCAGGCAGCAACACCCCTCCGCAGCCCAGGAAATACCCCTGGAAACAACCACCGTGCTCTCCCCACCTCCACAGCCGGGCGAGACCCCGCCAGCCCTCGGGCCGGGCCGGGCCGGGCCGGGCCGGGCCCCCACCCCCTACCAGGCACGGAAGGGCCGTATGCAGGCCGGCAGCAGCCCCCGCCCCACCCGGGGGACGAGGCCCCGCAGCTACTCACAGTCGTCTAAGTCATCCTGCAAATCCACGAAGTAGAGCGGGATCCCTGCGGGCACAAACAAGACACGGCGTTGGCCGGGGCCTGTGAGGGGGGGACGGGACCTAGGCCGAGGCCGAGGCCAAGCCACTTACCGGCCATCTTGGATGGACATGGGGGGGAGGGGGAGGGGGAGGAGCTGCCGGACCCCGGGCTCAGCCGGCACCGCCCCCCGCCGCATCGGCCCGGGGGGGGGGAGAAGGGAAACCGAAAAAAACCCCGATCCCGCCCTCAACACGCGGCGGAAGCGGTCTGTCACGTGACCCCGTGGCTCCCAAGATGGCGGCCGGGCCGCGGCGCCTGAGGAGGAGCCTCTACCTGTAGCTGGGGGCCGGCGCGCGAGGAGGCTATGGTGCGCCTGGGCGGCGCCTGCGGGGCTCCTTAAGGCGGCGGCAACGGCTTCCCCGGCCATGGCGTTGAGGGAGCTGAAAGTTTGCCTGCTGGGGGTGAGTGGTGGGTGCGGGGCGGCGGGATCCGCGCTTCCTCCTCGGCCCCTCTGATCCCCTGACCTCTGACCCCCCTCAGCCTGCCTTCGTGTGAGCTGTCAGGCCCTCCTGGGGCTGCCCAAGCCTTTTCCCCCACAGTGCCCGGCGTGGGCACGCACTACTCCTGGAGTAGATGGGGTGAAATCCCCCCCATTCCCCCGACAAGGCAAAGGCCCCAAAACCCCGCCGGGCTTTACTGGCGCAGCTGTGGTGAAAGGGGCTCTGTCTGCTCCGAAATCAAGGAAGCGTCGCCAGTTGGACTCTGTTCGCCAACTCAGAAACAACCATGTTGGGGTTTTTTTGGTTTTTTTTTCCCCCTCCGGGGTTGTACTTTGAACCGAGAGTCCTCATTTTTGGGTACGTCACCTTTTTTTCCTTGGTGTTCGCACCCCAGATGCAGGCGGTGGGGCTCTCAGTGATTCCCATTCACAGTCTTTGGCGGCCCCCCTCAGCCCGCCTTGGTGCGAGGTGTCAGGCCCACCTGTGAAATCGTTGGGGAGCGGAGGGGACAAGGGAGGAAGAAGAGGGTGAAGAAAACTTGTCTTTTAATCCCCTCCTCTCCCCCCCCATGAGATGTATTTCTTTTCGTCCTCTTGAACAGTGTGTTTATATTAGTCTTTAGAAAGGTTATGAACACCATAAAACATAAGTAAGATGGTTTGAGTACCCATCATCAGTAAGAAAAAAATACAGGGTTTTTTTTTATTAATTTGTGAGGTGTTTGAAATAACAGATATGAAGAAAAATGTGACTTAATATTCCCTAAAGCCTTATATGTAAGGAAGGCCTAGATTACCCATCCCAAGAGTGTAAAGTGGATAGTTTCATGGATGCTCAGGTTAGAAGGGACCTCAACAGATCATGGAGCCCGACCCCCGATTGGGGTTAAATACTTAGCCTGGTCTCTTGAAGTAACAACTTTGTGCGACATTGATTTCTAATACGTCTCCTTGAAAGTAGTCACAAGATTTGTTATCATGTTGGTATAGTTTGTTGCTGAAAACTAGTATGGATGTATGCACCAGTTACAGTACATTAAATCATTATATGGAACATTTTGTAGGGCTATAATCAACTAAGCATCTTTTATTACTAGATGTATTGTTCAGTCTGGAAGCTGTATCTTTTGTAAGCCTTAATTGTGGTAATATTTCAAAAGCACACGTGCAATATAGTGTTGAATTGTCACGGTGGAACTTCTAAACCTCAGATCATCACCTTGAGAATTAAATGACTTCCTCCTCCTACATCACTTGCAGTTGTATAAAATTGTTTTTCGAAGTTACTTCAGGTATGTCATACATGATGTTTAAGGCCTTTCATTAAGTTGGGTGCAACTGAATGAGTCAGGCTGAAATATGTAATGCTTGCAATAGTTTGACACTATTGATCTGCTTATATGTAGAGTGTTATATCTCTTATTCATCTAAGTGTACACTTCAACACAATGGTATGAGGCAGAAGCGCTTTCTCTGTTTCCTGTACAAAAACTTGCTTCAACTAGGTATTAAGAACTTTCTAGCATTACAGTGTAACTTTTGTCTTAAGAGACTTTCCAACACAGTGGGGGTTTTTTTTAATTAATCGCACAACTATTTGTTTGAGGATAGCTTTGTTAAAACACAGTATCTTGTTTTCACTAATGAAATTGCTGTGTTTTTATTTTTTTTTAAGGACACTGGTGTGGGCAAATCAAGTATCGTATGGCGATTTGTAGAAGACAGCTTCGACCCCAACATAAACCCAACAATAGGGTAAGAAACTTAAGTTATTTCAGCTACTTAAAAAGCTGGAGGAATAGATCCTTTAACCCCAGTGGCACGCACACACACAGCACTCCCTGTGTTAGCTAGCTTGGGTAAAATGTTAAATCTGTCTAGACTGTGTCTTATTGAAGGTTTAAGATTAACATTTGAACAGAAAAAAATAGGTGCCATGAACTCACTGTTGGTGATTTAGGTGGCATTGAACAAGTCATTTATGTCTTGATTATCAGCAATAAGTTATCACATTTGCATATAAGTCACCAGGCCCATGAATAGCTATCCATTTCCATTAATGTGTTAGTTGGTGGCCAGGCATGCAAAATGTCACATAGAAATAAGACGTGGAAAATACATCTGAAGAACTGATTTCTATTTGTAAGTCAGATGTTAAGAATTACTATCCTGGCCCTTGCAGTTTCCATTGTTATACAGTAGAGTAGGCTTAAAATTTTGTCCTATTTTATAAGTATGAATAAACACATGTATTCTATTGTTGATGCAGATATCAGTAACCATTTCTTTGTGGTGAGACTTAGCATGTGCATACTTCATTAAGGCACCATTGTTAAACTTCAAAAGTAACCTTATAATAACTATCAAGCTATTTCAGCTTTACAGCAGTAATGGTAAAAAAAAACAAACAAACAAACCAAGTCACCCCCAAAGATCTCTCTTTTGTTACCAAAGCTGGTTGAATATTAGCAATGATTAACATTTTTGTCAACTGCATTAATATTCTTTGTCCCAGCTTCATTAACTAAATTAATATTCAATTAATATTCTCTTTATTAGACGATGTTGTGAAATTGGATAACTGCAACTAATTAATAAAGATCAAAAGTATGTTTTTTTCCCCTCTTGAAATGCCTAACTTTCCTTTTCTTTGCTTTAAATTACAGTGCACAAGTTTAGATAAAGTGAATGACACTCTGTAGAAATTGTGAGGTTTTTTTTTAATGTCCTTATTAACTAGAGCTAGATTTCAGAGCAGATGGATCATTTTTTGTCAGATGAGTGATTATAACTCTTAAAACCTGAGTGTCAAGCCCACCTACAGAAGAGATTTCCCACCTGTAGGGTCATAAACTGGTGTTAAGGATCATTATCTCTCTGCCCTTCAGATTTTGCTCAAGAGAGTCTGGGAAGGGAGTCTCTCAAATTTGTTTGGTATGTTTATTGGCCTGTACCCAGCCTATCTAAAAATCTCCTGGGGCACTGCAGTGGTTGCTTTAACTGACAACTTTCTTTGGCAAAATGCATTGTATTTTTTTTAACCATAAAACGAAGCTCATCTCTGTCAGTAAAGAACTGATCAAAGACCATCGTGAATCTTACCATCAACTTCAGGGGCAGTGTTTTTCCACTTTACCTTCTCTAATATGAACATATTGCAGCATATACTTTTAAAATGCACACGCAGTTCTTTCCAGTGGGGGAGGAGAGGATGAGAGGGTGCAAACCACTCATGATGGAAGTTGGTTATATCATTTATGTATCACTGCAGAGTGCTTCATACTATAGCAGTGAAGGTGATCTAGGGATGTACAGAGAACAGAATCATATTTTGAATTTGGCAGTAGGATTGGAATCAAATGCTTAGCCTGGCCTCTTGAAGTAACAACTCTATGAAACATCAGTTTCTAACACATCTCCTTTAAAGTAGTCTCAAGACTTGATATCATGTTGGTATAGTTTGTTGCTGAAAACTAGTATGAATGTATGCACCAGAACTTCTCCAAACAGATGTAGGAAGTTCCTATACACTGCGTACTCCAGAACATTTAAATAAGTTCATTTTGAAGCTACTGTTATTTATAGACTGTCTTCACTTCCTGGCTAAATTTAGGTCCACAGAATTATTGACTGATCACAGTAAGTGGCAAAATATATACTAAATTCAAAAGTAGTTGCAGAGGACTGTATTTTACAGTAATATTTACAACCCAGTGACTTTGTCAGTATTCTCTAAAATGTTTGAGAGACATTCTTATAATCTTCCTCCATATAGTGTCTTAGTAATCAAGTCTAACTGGCAGAAACATTCATGAAAAACTAATTTCACCTAATGAGAAACTCCCTTTTTCACATTTAAATTGTGTTTACTTTCCTATTGAATTAATAGGAAGGTTTACGTGGAACTAGACTTATCAAATTCAGAATATTTAGCTGACGCGCAGGTGCTTAGTAGAAGTTGGCTGTGGAAAGCTTATTACATCAGTGCTTCACATACCACACTGTCTTACAACCTTCAGTGTCTCAACTGATCTTTACAAGTTTATGTGCTTTGACTCCTAGTTTCTCAAGCAGCTGCTGCCCTGCACATAAATCATGTCAGTAACCAAGGGCATCTGAGACACATTTGTTAACTCTGCCTAGAACTGGGAATAGAGCATTTTCAATGAAGGACATTCAACTCCATAATTCACTTCTGTGTTAACCAGCAAATTCAGACCTAAACTTCAGGGTCGATGTAATATGAATTCATTTATCCATTTAATTTTTATGAGTAAGTCTTTGTAATCTTAAACTTTCCTCCAGCAATATGTAAGTGTATGTCTAAACTGTCAACAGAACATTTTAAAAAGCTGTTCCCCATATCACTGATATAACTAGAGTTACAGATGAGGCTTGGGGTTTTTTTAAAGCCATCTTTCCTAGTTTTTTCTTTGTCAAAACAAAACCATATTACAGTAAAGGTAATTATGATAATGAATGAAAGCCAGAAATGGATTTTTCTTAAAGACAGAATTCCCATTTTTAATAATAAACTACTTTACAGTTTGATTAAATGAGTTATTTTTCACTTTTGAATTTAATTTATATAATAACAAGCATAAAAATGGACTTCTGTAGCTTTTTTTCTTGTACATTAACACAGTTGCAAATCTGCAGAGTTGGGTTATGACCACTTAAAACCTAACTTTTTCCATGGGATCTCTCAAAATGAATCTTGGTAGCATTAAAATTAATTTAGGTTCAGTAAAATCAGTTTCTTATAAAACACTGAGCTCAAACTGGTATTACAGTATGGCTGAATATTTAAAATCCAGAATTAGTTAATATCTGTTGCATGAGAATTCATACTTTAGATTAAGCTTTAACATACTAATGCACGCCTCTAAATAAAAATGGTTCTGCTACTTGCCTTTTCTGAAACAACTGAGTAAATCATGGTCAGATGACTGACTAAAATAACAAAGTTTCAAGGTAATGTTGAGATGCGAGGCTTTCTTAGAAATAAGTTTAAAAAGATAAAATCTAACTTATTCATAAGCCTGATTAGCAGCGACGCTGATAATATTGCCTGATACTTTGGATTGTACAGCCCTGTTTAAAGTTGCTTGTATGTTTCCAGAGTTTAACCTCTTGGACTAAAAATTGTAATGGCAGATGTGTCTGCTTTAGGCTGAATGTTTTTTGTAAAATTTGAGCCAGAATGATTCAGTACAGAGTTGTAGGGGGAAATATGCAATTTTTTTAAACCTGAGCAAAATACTAATAACATAATAGTTGTGATGTTCTATACTTTGGAAACCGAGCATGAATTTTGTTAGAGGGACATCCATTGGGTTGAGGATGTCATTTTTGTTGCTGTAATAATCTGCCCAAATTTGGCAAAATTATGCCATTTGAAAACTTGTGCTTATCACATGACCAGTAACATTTCCAGAGATTTGGTCTTGAACACGCTTGAGCCAGTTGGCTCACAAAGTTGATACAGTTATTGCAGATGGTCCAGTGCAGAACAACTGAGGCAAAGCTGGACATTCCCTGAAATGGCAACATTTTATGCCAAGGTAGGCAACCTTTTTTGGCTGCAGGCCCTCTAACCTCTGGGACAGAGATGAGTGGGCAGTCGCATGTTCAGGATTCTTCTACTACCACCAGTTGTCCCTGCAGTGGCACAGAGGGTGCCCACAGCATTGAAACATGACATCCTCAGGCTGGATCCAAAGGTTGTGATGGCCGTAGGTTGCCAACCCCCGCTTTATGTGATCACATGCTATCTTGTTTTGTGCCCATGCCTTGTTCAGTACTCAGGATGGACAATGTTTACTTAATCAAAAGCTAATCAACATTTAGTCTTAGCCTCAGGGTTCATTGTGTGGACCTGTACTGTTTACTGGATGCTGTTCAACTTCTGCTCTAAGGATATTATTTATCTCCCAATAGACATTTCTGTAGCACTTATCTCACGTGCACAAATTAGCCATCACAATATACAAGACTTTAACTAGTGGACCACTAACTTCAGTAGGTCTCTACCCTTGTGTATGTCTTGAATTCTGCACAAAGCTCATAGCAGAAATCGGGCCTTTATTTTTCATGCTAAACATTTAAAAAGAAAAAAAATATTTGTGTCTGACATCTTATCACGGTCCATTTGCTTTAATAGTGAATTACCAAAGACCTTTACCTAATAAGCTTTCTCATCAGGCTATCTGAAGGCAGCTTCACATGTCTTGCAGATTTAGTAGTTCATATTGTGTATTTGAGTCCCTAGCTCCTGTCTGCCTTGATTTCTAAGTATAAAGTATTTGAAAAGGTCAAAAATAAGTTTAAACCATTAACAGAACACACAAGCTACAAAAAGAATAATTAAAAAAAAAAAACCCTGTTGGTTAGAGGTATGCCGATACATCGGTCCAGTATCAGATTGGCACCAATAGAAAGAAAAGTAATTGTATCAGAAATCAGCCTGATGTGGCCAGTAATTTGCCCACTTAAATGCCTGTGTGGAACATAGTCCTGCAGCTTGGAGAGCTCTGTGCAGCTGGTAAGCCTCTTGTGGTGGAAGGGGAGGGAGAAGGGAAGGGGCACATGCCTGCCCTCCCAGGGTGCACGCAGCAGCAGAAGTCACCCCCCTTCCCCCCAGATGAGCTGTGGCTCTGTCCCATGCCCCACCCCAGCTGGGCATCGCCTGCCCCAGCCCCCTCCCCAACCCTGCCCCCTCCCTCACCACAGGGGCCTTGATCCTCACACCCCTCCTTCCTCCCATTTCACCACAACAGACTTCCCAGCTGCATGCAACTGTATCTCAGCTTGGACCAGTATCAGCTGATATGCCCCCTTAAAAATCGGTTATCTGCAGAGCAGTCCCTAGGCGTGTGTGGGGGCTGGGCGGTGGCTAGCGGTTGGAGCGGGGGGGGGGGGCCGGGGAGAGAGCTGACAGCGCAACACGCCCGAACCGGCATTCGAGCTCGTACAGCAAGGGCTGTGGGGCCCGCCAACATGGCGGG
>JAGPOW010000797.1:6267661-6285314 GCA_030014935.1 Caiman crocodilus | reverse complement strand
TTTTTTTTGTTGTTTTTTTTTCCTGGGAGTATATCTACATGTGCACCTGTTGGGAACAAATTTTGCTTCTTATGGGAGCAGTTCAGTCCAGGGCTACTCCTGTCCTGTTCTGCCTCCCTACAACAGCCAGGGGGAGCTCCAGGCTTCCCTGGGTGCCAGCTTCATGCTGGCAGGGAGCACCCACATCAGGCCTAGGCTCTGGGAGAACAGGGGGAGCTGTTTCAGGTCTGGGGCAGCTGCCTCCCAGTCCTGTGTCCCAATCTGCTGGGAAATTTACCCCTCCCCCACCAGCCATATCCCAACCCTGGGAATAGCTGCTGGGGGAGAAGACTGTTTCCTATTCCCCTACTGCCTAGGCTAGGAGCAATTTGCTCTGCCAGCTGTCTACACATACACTGCTGCACAGTAGCTACTGCATGGTTAATCTACCTGTATCTACAAGTAGTAGCCAACCATGCAGTAGACTAATCTACTGCACAGTAAATGCTGTGCACGTGTAAACAGTGAAACTTTGCTGCACAATAGTAGACTACTGCACAGTAAAGCACCTTGTGTATATGTGCCAAGTGTCTTTTTTTTAGTAAAACACCTTCTGATGGCCAACCACAGATTAGCACTCAGAAGCTATTTCATTCACATTTCTTAGATGAAATGTGGTAGCAGTGTTTTACTTCAAATTGTGATGCTGCCTACTTAACAAAATACCATAAACAAGGGTTAAGTGACTACATAAAAAAAATAGAGGAATTGGTCCTTCAGTGAGTAATGTGGTTCAAAGCAGTAGATGCAAAATGACTTGATGAATTTGCTATTAATGTAATGATTATAGTTGCTTAATCTGTTTCCTAAAATTAAGAAAATGTCTTTTTTTTATTCACAAAGTTTTGTTTTCTTTTTTAGGGAAGTCATGGAAAAAGATGCTAAAGACTATGCAGATTCCATCCATGCAATATTTGTAGAGACCAGTGCAAAAAATGCAATAAACATAAATGAACTCTTTATAGAAATTAGTAAGTATTTCTGTGATTTTTTTCTTTAAGGGATGCCAAAGCAGAAACTTAGATTGCTGTATTCAGTCTATAGTTCTGCTGCCAAGAGTATCTTGGCTTCATGTTTGTCACCTGTGGATAGGGATTCAAGATTGGAAGATGAGCTGCTAGTTTCATGTCATTTTATAACCTCTAACGGCTTCTGCTCAGAGAGTCTAAACCCATTATGATCACCCACTCTGCTGGATAAATAGCAAGCAGGGCATTGCTGTTAGAAGTCAGTGTCATCTTACTATATCTGTTGTTGAATGTTTGAATTTAGTACTTCAAGGTCACTGAAGGATGAGTGAAGGAAACGACATAAGAGATATCAAAACCTGTATAAGACATGTCACAACCTACGTGCACATGAAAGGGGAAGTTTTGGAAAACACAACATAATGGTTTTAAAAATGCGTTGCAATCCCATTTGGATTAGTTAATGGATTAGCAGTTGCACATTTATCACATGCTTATTATCATATTTTCTCATATACATCAGACCTATAATATAATATGCACCTTTGTTCTTGAAAGGCAGAATGAAGATAAAATATTTTGTACGCGTATACCAATTCTTGAGACTAACTTGCTATAAATTTCTCTCTTCTTCCCTCCACCCTCTTCATAGGTCGTAGAATTCCGTCAACTGATACCAACCCCCAATCTAGCAGTAAAGGTTTCAAACTTAGAAGACAGCCATCAGTGACAAAACGCAGCTGTTGTTGACTGATCCTTTAAGAAATCAGACTTGTTTATACAGTAGGTGGTCTTGGAAGTTGATAGTTCGTGTTGGGTACATACTGTTGGTCTTAAATTCTTATCTGCCTGCTGTTCGTGGACCAGTTCATCTGACATCTATAGGCTTGCAGAAGAGACTACAATCATGATAGTGTCAGCCTGTTTACTTACAACACATAATATCTCATGTATTAAAAGGGAATCCATCGTCATATGTATGGCCTTGCTTGAAATGAATTTCAGTATGTGGATGGTAGGACTGAAATACTTAATAGTTTATAATCAAGACTTTGTAATGCTTTCTAAAAAGGGAAATGAGCACTTTTTGTGGGTCTTTGGGAATGGGAGCAGCCACAGTGAAGTTTAAAATTTAGTCATGAGGCAATTCTGCTTTCCTTTGCCATTGTTTTAAATGTAATTATAGCTAATCCAAGATATGAGACAGTTGCTATTAGACCACTACAGAATAAGTTACTAAAAAAGGGTAATGAAGAAACAGTCCCTCCAGTCCCCAAATCCCAATTTGCACTTTTTATTTAATGATATTGTAGAATATTAAAAAAGTAAGCAAACAACAGATTTTAAACCACAGACAATCTTACCTTTTCTTGCTGACTTAATCACTTAAACATGAATATGTTGTTTATAGGCAACTTTTGTTTAAAATAAAGTAAACTTAGGTGAAACTCTAAACCATAACTGACTGACTGATAATGGATGCTGTCAAGAGTTCTGTTAAGACTTAAGGATTATAGGGAAAGCTTTTAATTGCTTAGCACATGTAAAATGTTAATACTATATTTATGAGACCACTGTCTAAAGTATTATAAATTATGTAAAAGCAGTCAAGAAATCAGTTTCCTTCCATTCTTCACCCATGGATAGTCCTGGGAATCTCCAGCTAGTCTATCCTTGCCTGTGAGGTCTTGTACCCCAGTCAGTGACCTCTTCCAAAGGAAAGCTGCCTGTCCCTCTCTTCTGACCACAGCTGAATTTCTCCTTGATAAGGCCAGTTGAGATTGCTATTGGTGCAGCAGAAGACCTGCCTATCGAGCAACTTGTACCCGCAGTGCACCCAGACCCCGCTGGCTTGTAAGCAAAAAATGGAAACAGGGAACCAAATCAAGTCATGCATGGTAGCGTGGATCGTTACCTCTTGGCTCCTGGGCCTTGCCCAACCCTTATTTTTGTTTTAAAAATATCAGCTTTTAGCTTTGTGGTGTTTTAGTACATTTTATATTAAGCTATGAATTGACAATACCCTATTATGCTGTTTTCATTATTTATTTTTAGATTCCTGCCAGCTGTGGTAGGAAACATCTCTCGAAAGAGAGAAAACATTTTAATAAACTCAAATATGTAAAATACATTTTTTTAGATTTTAATATTAATCTTAAAGCCATTTGTATGATATTTGTTCTTAATTTTTGATTTGGCATTCTACCATCCCAATTATTTGGGCTGAAGAAAATTTAGAAAGAATATATAGGTAATGAAACAGCTTACTTCAGAGTAAGTTGTTATTTCAGAACCCTGTTTCAAAGCTATTCTTAAATAAAACAGTTGAATTCTAACAGTGATATAAAGCATATTCTGAATGCAATTAATAGACTTTAATGAATTGTGGGGACTAAAACCTATGACTTTTAGGTGCACATATTTTTGCAATTGTATGGTTATGCTGTTTGCTTTTGCAAATAAGATTTTTGTGCTTGCAAATCATGTTGCATGCATATAAATCGTAGCTGGTTTGAAGCCCCTGCAGAAAAAAATGGCCCAAATGGAACATTACAATAAAAACAAAACTATGTTCTTATGCGCAGCATTCACATCTAATACATAATATGGCTGAAATCTTTGTAACATTAGAACCGAATATGCAAGTATAGACTTTAGTTACAATGTTATATCATATCTTTTACAAAACTTTAAAAAATGTTACTACTATGCTGGGTAACCTTGTTCTTTGGGCCTGATTATTTTTTAGGCAGTTAAACTAATGTGTGTAATATTATATACCTAATAATTATAATTATAACTACTTGAAGTATTTGCACAGCAGCAGTTACAAAACTGCCTAATTTGTTTGAAAATCTTGCCCTAACATCCTTCAGTTAAGAAATTGTGTAGATGTGGTTATCCACTTAAGCTCGTATACAAACCATATTGATCTCCAAGCGAGTCCAAATGGTTGTCAAACGTTGTATTCTTCTGTGACTTGTGCAATTTTTGTAGTGGAGATCTGTCTTTCAGAGCAACAGAAAACTGTTGTGGGGAGGTTTCACATGTTTGTCAGCTTCAGACCATCATTTTGTAATGTGTCTTTTTCATAATCTTACGTTGTTTTAACCCCCCAACCATAAACCTTAAACTATCTTCCTTTAGTTGCAAGTAATCACTATTTTTTCAGCTTCTCTATGAAGATAGATTTCGTACATACTGCAGCAGGGTCTCTCCAGTTTCTTCTTCCTATAGTTTCTGTGTATTATGCTTCTACCAGCAAGCTGTTGGAATTGGCAGAACTTCAGAAAATTCCTCTCTCCCAATTCTACACCAATGCTGCTGACAGACATGGAGGAAAGAAAAACACACTTTACCAGAAGAAGCGGCGCATTAGTTCAACCTGGCTCCGTAACATCTGAATCAGCATCTGGTTCAATCATCTATTACAGGGGTTATCAACCGGGGGTACCTTGAAAAGGTTCTGGGGTACACAGGGACGGGCAGGGACAGAGCGCCACCACCCTGTGTCGCTGCCTTACCAGAGTAGGGCTGGGGCAAGGCGAAAGCAGGGCCGTATACATGCCATGCTGCAGCTGCTCCGCCACTTGCCATCCCCCTTCCCCAAGGGGTACACTTATTAAAAAAGGTTGAAAACCCCATATCTATTAGATAAGTGTTTCTCAAACTTTTTTTTTTTGTGGGCCACTTGAAAATTGCTAAAGGTCTTGGCAGACCACTTAATAAACTTTTTTTTGTTCTACAAATCAGAGCACACAACTCGTTTTTTAATATCGGTTGTCTTACCTTTCTGATGCGGCGGATGTGCCTGTTTTTTGAGTAAAGTTCTGGGAAGTTGGGTGTAATGTTTGGTAGCTTTAGCCATAAGTCACCTTTTTATGGACCATCTGAATGGAGCTCACGGACCAGTGGTGGTCCACAAACCACAATTTGAGAACCTCTGTATTAGATAAAAGTGCCAGAAAAGCTCCACTGAAGCACCCAATCTATACAGACGTTGGCTGAGCTGTGTCAAACTAACACGATGCCTCTTCTGGACATGTGCTGAGCTTGGTGCAGGAGCGCACAGAGTTTAAAGTTGAGTACCATTTCTTGTGGGGATCTTTTTAATTTCTGTAAGCAGCCCAAGGCATTAGGTGCTTTACTGTCTTTCATACAATTTCATCCTTTGCTTTGGATTTTAGCAGGCTTATACATACAGCATTTGTGGATAAGAAATCTGGCAAGTTTCCAGATGCTGGTTATATGGGGCAGGAGGGAAATATCTGTTAGAAATCAAGAGCATTTTGCAGGCAAGGTAGCAAATCAAGGAGCTTCAAATACATTCATAATCTAAATTATCACTCCATTGTCCTATGAATTAAAAGTGCAGGTATAAGCTTGTAAGCTTCCTAGTCAAACCAGTTTCCTTATTACTGTGCCTGTTTAATACATGCATTACTTTAAAAAAAAATGAGCATTTGAATGTAGGTTTGTTTGGGGTTTGTTGGTTTGGGGGGGAGGAGTGGAGGATATTGTAGCTTTACCACCTTTGACAGGATATATCTGTCCCTTTTGGGTCATCTCACTTTGAGTCTCACACCATTGCACAAGGAAAATATGTCAGACCAAGTTAATCTTTTATAGAAGTGTTTAGATTAAGCTACTCATTAGGACCATGCTTGTTTGAAATGTCAGAACACAGAATGCTGAAATGTAAGTTCTTTGATCCTAAAGAAAGCTTTGTTATTTCCTTTGCCATATCTGGAGGCTGGAATACAAATAGAATTACCATCTCTTTAGGAACAGAGACATGTATGTAGTTCACTGTTTACTTGATACAGAGCCAAGTGGCTTTCTTGCAAATTCCATTATATCAGTTCCTCTCATCAAGCCATCCGCATTCAGATACTATGTTTGGCTGCTGCTGCTTATACTTTGCCCTCAACCAGCTTCTCTGCTAATTTCTTCAAAGGTTGGCCTTTTTGTAGAGAACTAAAGGACAGGTCTTTGGAGGTGATAAGCATCAACTCTTCCAGCTCACTGTCTAACAACACTTTTTTTTCCCCTCTGAAGTTGGAGTTACAGGAGATCAGCACTTTTCAAGAATAGGCTTGTAGGGGTTTCTCTCTCCAGACTGAACCAGACTTGCTCGTTTTTCAAAATGTACTTTGTACAAACTAAAGAAAAGTAGCTTGACTTAAGCAGTTGTTGCCTGGATATGCACGCTCCCGAATGTACAAGATTTTTGCTCCTCGTTACAACGAGCTGATGTAAGTCCTCAATATATGAGTAGAAATTGCTTCTCTGCTGTAGGTAGCATTACCACATGTTATGTATGTGTTGACTGGGTTCCATTAAGCCTTTAATGGAATAACTCTTATCAGTTTGCTTCAGCAGAAGGCAAAAACTTGGGGGGGAGGCCAAATTGAAAATTTTCTTAGCAAGTTGGAATTCTCTTGAGATGTAAAACAACTGTTGATGCCAAGAAGTTAAGATCCCTAAGGTATTTGCTAAAATGTATTAGAAAAACACCTCTTTTTATTTGGAAATCAACTGCTTGTCTTGCCTTTCATCAGCTTTAAATCAATGTAGGCCTTCGCTTCTCTTGAAGTTAGTTGAGGCTAAACTGTTTGCATGAAGTGTTCCAGGATAAGACATTTGACAGAAATCTTAGGCAAAACAAAAATCTTTATGTGAAATTGGATGTACATAACACCAAAAAATGCGACTATAAGGCTATTTAATATGAATGTTTTACTTACCTTGAGAGGGACTAGCTGCAGGAAAAGTTAAAATGTCCCTCTAGAGTTTTGGTAATCAAATCCTTTATATGGAGTAAGAGAATGGTCATTCATTGTTCACTATCCAGCTTATCAGGAAGAACCCATCCTTTGTATATGCTAAGCCCTTCCCTTTAGTTGCAGAAAATAATTATTCAGGTTGAATATCAGTATTCCATGAAGATGTTAAGTCTAAACTTCCTAATTTAACATTACCAGTAATGAACATTGTATAAAATATTTAAGATTTTGAAGGGGCAAAGAAACCTAATCGATGTTGTTTGGATGGCTTCTCTTGGTGAAACTGTCTATAGTGCTCCATTGGCAAACATGATGTTCTATTTTTCATGTGTTGGATCAGCAATCTGCATAGACTATCTTAGGAATTGCCAGTTTACAGGAGTGAGACTGTCTGTCTGTACTGCTTGGACTGCTACTCCTTTAGTAAATCTATCTTATAAATAGCAATAACTAAACAAGCATAAAAAATCAAAGGAAATATTACAAAATTACAAGACTATGGGTTATTTACTGGTTTATTGTTACCTACATTATTCCTGACTATCTTATTTGTTCAAATAATTTCAGGATTCCTTTCTAAGCTATTGGAAGCTTTCAAAAACCAGTTCAGTAGTCATCCCAAGACCAGAAATCCAGAAATGAGAACTAAACAGATATATACTCTTAGTATCCTGAAATTGCCAAGAGTAGGCTTTCTTCATGCATTTTTAAGCAGCTGTAGTTACTTGCTGAAAATGAGAACTATAGCTGTTTGTAGATGTTTTTAAAAAAGGTGCTTTACTGAGAGAAGCAGCATGTTACTTTGACCTGGCTCTGCAGCATATGTATAGATCGGGTGCTTCTGTGGGGATTTTTGGCAGCTTTATCTACTATCACTATTGGACAAAAGTACCAAAAAAGCCCCATTGAAGCACCCGATCTATACAGATTTGGGGTGAACCAGGTCTGACTACTGCAATACCTCTTCTGGGCATGTGCTGGGCTCAGTGCGCTCAAGTAAAGTGCCACTTTTTTACATCTACAAGCAGCCAACGTCTCTAAAAACCAAACTACTTAGAAACTCAGCATAAAACTTTACAGAAAACTGACAGAAAGTTCCTACCACATCCCTGGCTATACGTTTTATTAAACAAGAAGAAACCTTATTGCATGCAGAAATGAGCTGTTGGCGTGTAATGTCATTGGATATTGAAGGTAGAAATAAAAACATGGCTTCTAGATGAAAGACCTGTTATGTCAGCTGCTGTCTTGCTGGCAAAAGAATGATGGCAGATGTCCTGTCAAGTGGCTCCAACCTGCAGAAAGAACCAAGTTTGAAACAGTGTTTTTTCCTGTTTCTTTTCTTGGCTAACAACTGGGTGCCAACATTTTTTAGGTCCTCAGTTACCAATGCTTATTTCAGAAAAATGCCTTCTGATCCTTTGGATCTTTTGAAAAAAAATCAATGCAGGTATTTCCAGTTGGAAACAAAAGTGCCAGATTTGGTGATCCTGTTTTGACCCTCCCAAACTTTGTCCAGAGTCTCCGATTGACCATCCTCTCCAATATTTCGTAAGAGATCTAGAAATCTAAAAGTAGAAAGCTTTAATCTGAAACCCTTGCTTGAAATGCAGGCTTTTAGAAGACTGTAATGGTAGATCCCATAATGTGAGGGCAATGTAGGGTTTGATTTCCCAAATCTTAGATTGAGCTCTCTTGAAAAACCTGACTCTAGATTCACAGTCTCTGTGTAGGTACCCGGTTATGGAGTGGTCACATTCTTGGAAAATTCTCTGAAATAGCGTGCCTTTGAATTATGAGTATTACTGAAAATGGCAGTGGTGCCAGAACTATCTAATAAAAAAAAAAAAAAAATTTTTACTAGGCTTCAGGTTGACTGTATTCACATGTGAAATGGGTGGCTGCATTGTATCCCTTTGCACCTGTTGAATTCTCCACAAAAGGGGAATGATAAATGACTCTTCTTCCCAAACAATTGCTGGATTTGGCACCCTCCCCAAAGGAGCAGTTCTGACTTTCTTGTTATGTCATCCAAGAACCTTGGCAGTGGGAGTCTTATATTTCTGAATCAAAGCTTACATCATATATTGTGGCAAAGTAACCAATTGCCTCTCAATGTATGTAAAGGTATTTCTTTTTATTATACTCTTGAATTTCTTTGTTTCGTTCCTTTTTTCATATGTACAATTTGACTCTCTCTCCTAACATTAGATATAAGCCTCACTTTTCTCTCTGACCAGTTGCTGCCTTAACTTTCTTTTTCCTCTCATACTCTATTCAGTTCTTACTTGTGAACACACTGTATCCCCTCTTTGTCTGTGCCTTGTTTAGTTATTCATTCTATGATTTTCATGTCCTATGTTATTAAGTTAATTCTGATTCCCTGACACCTTGTTCTGCACTTCCTGAATGGATTCAGATTGGAAGAGGTAACAAGTCTTTTTTCCTTTTCTCAAGATTCTTACAAGCATTACAGCAAATATTTGTAAACCAAATGGTAACTTGTTAGTACAGCCTTGTGGAAAGGTCATGAAAACAGAGCAGGCAAGATGCATCTACTACATCATACCAGGGTGATGACAAAAGCCTAATGAATTATTCACCTGGGTTGACTTGACTTTTGCTAGGTTCAGTTAAGACTTCAAGAATAGGAGATTAACTCATTTAATACAGGACATTGAGGCTGAGATATTGAACTTGGGCTCTGCTCACTGAAACAGTGATAGAAATGGAATAAAAATCTAGGCGGAATTTTTTTTCTATTTTGGCATTTTTTTCCCCCCTACTTAAAAATGGAGAAAAATCATTCCATGTGTCTTAATTTTTTAGTTTAAAAATAAATTTTAAAATACTATACTGGGTTAATTTGGTGCAAAGGTTAAAAGGTTGGTGCCTTCTTAATATAGCATCTGTTAAAATACAACTTAAGCCGCTCACAGTTACAGAAGCATTTATAACACTGTATACCGCACAAATTTACAACCATTGCTTCATTGCATGAAATGTAGCCTGTTTACTAGTGATAAAATATTGTAATGATGAATTGCCAAGCTTATGAATGTTCTGAGACTTGATTTTTTTTAATTTTTTTTTTCTTCTTTTTTTACAGTCTTCTCTTGGGCTGGTCCTGAGAGTGTACACAGTATGTCTGTATTGTTGGTTTGTAGATGATGATGAGGAAAACTAGACTTATGATCTCTCTCTCTCGTTTGAATTGTTACATTCCCCACATAGCACATAATCTGCAAACAAAGATACTTTGTTGAGCATATTGTAAACTGCTTTGTTTCAGCTTAAGCCTTCATAACCAACTTTTTTAGTGTAATAACATGCTGAATCACTACCAGGTTGATGTATTGTGCAAAAAAGGTGTAAACATTTTATTAATAAAAATGCTTTGTTTATAAATGTGATTGCTTTATTTCTCTAACTGTCCCGGTCTTCAAAAATAATAGGCATGCGTCAAGGTACAATGTGCAGGAAAAGAGTTATAGGAAATACCTCAAGATGGGGAAAGCCATAAGTAACACTTTGAATATCTAATTTCTGGAAACAATCTGGCACCTCTCATTTATCAGTCAGAAGTAGAAGGCTTCCTGGCACGGGGTGCACATAGGAACAAAGAAGACGTGCTTGTGGAAGAGGGAAAAGACAAATGGCAAAGGTGAAAATATGCAGCTTCTGTCTAATGTTTACTTGTAAACTAACTTGTAGGAAACTGCGGCTCATCAATTCCAGGACATGACAAACTTCTACCAGTGTTAGGCTGTTAAATGGGTTGCTTGTAATGTATTTTTCCAGTCAGACTCTCAGGAGTATTGTTTGGGTTGGGCTGTTCATTTTGACTGGATGGAGTAGGCTTTTTAAATTAGTTTTATATCATTTTGGGAGGAACGGGGAACCCCACCCTTTTCACGTACAAAATATTAGCTACTGAGCCTCTAATTCACACCCAGTTCCTCAATGCATAGTTTAACTGCATCAAGTAATATGGTGATTGTAGGACAAGGTTGTGCATCTTGTGAGCCCTGTTCAGATCAAATTTGCCTCTAGAGCTTTGGAGTCTGTAAAATGTCATGTTTGGATGTATAAGTTAGAGAAGGTGTAAAATCAATGTGATGTAAAGGGACAAGGAAAGCTAATTTCCCGGGAATAGTTCTTGTCCACATGGGTATAAGATCTGGCTTTAGAAATGAGACTACTTGCTTCTGTGTACACAGTCAGTGACTGTATACTTAACTCGCACATTTGAGTGCAGTTGTGCGCACACACGTCATTCATGCATACACCTTCCTGATGGGCTTGTATTGTGATGTTCACTTAACTACCATAGGCACATACAGCTTATTTTAATATGAGCAATTAAGCCACAAAAATTAAAAAATGTAATACAGAGGGATGATTTTTGATGTATCAAAAGCTTTTTAAGAAGAAGTAGGGTCAGAGAGACAAATCCTTAATAACGGGAAGCACAGTTGGAGCAAGATGAGGCAAGTTCCATGAATTTGACCTACATGTACTGTGGCCTCCCATTGCTTGAACAATTGTGGTTGCTGAAGTCAGTGATCAAAGTGGCTGCTGTGTTCAACAGCCTGCAAAGCTATGGTGATATTCAACTACAAGAGAATTATAATCATGCTTTTTGGTTATGCAGCAGTGTGCTGCTGTTGTAAGGCCATCTTGCAGAGGTGCAGCCTCTGCATACTGTAAATGTATTGAGTGTATTCTGTAGTGATGCTACCTCCATTCAAAATGCTGCCCCAGCTGTTGGATAGCGGGGGGAATACACTCCTTGCCCCTCTGGACTCTCAATCATTTACCTGTAACTTGAGATGTTTGGGGTTTTTTTTCCCTGTGAGTTTGCTTCCACTTGACTTTGAGTGTTGCAGTCAGCATACTGATTCTATGGAAGATTACATAGGCTGCAAATTTAGCAGCTGTTTTTAAATCCAGGCAAGACTACAGAGAGCAAAAGAGAAACCCTAGACAAGCTTTTTACCCTTAGTTTCTTTGCTTTCTGAGCTGGAGACTTTTATCCCAAGCTGGCACAGAGATAGTAAATGACAGTCATATATATGTATTTCTCTGAGTCTGACCCAGCTTCCATAATGACAGTAGAAAGGTAGCTGTAATGGAAATTGGATTGAGTGTGCTAGTGTGTAGGTTGAGCCAAAGGGTTATTTTTTTTTTCTACCAATGTGATTTCTCTGGATAGTTATTACATATCTGAAACTTTTTAGACTGTTTTAACAGCTTCATTCCCTCAAATGTATCTAGTCAAGCTATCAATTTTTTTCTCCGCCCCTGTTAAAGGACTGTTTTCTTTTCATACGTAGGAGTTTTATTTATATCCACATTTGATTAGTGTTGGATGCTGGAAATAATTTAATTAGAAGGTCTGGCAAAGTGCTTCTATCCAGGGGATTATCGTCAGGGTAACATTCTACAAAAGCTATCAGTAATACATGAATAGGGTCAATTATGATGAATATGTGCAGAAGGAAGAAAGGAAACTCTTCCTTTACTTACTAACTGAAGAACTGATACCATAACTACGTGGTTTTCTCTCTGCTGGTGATACAGAGAAATCAGTTCTAAAAAGCAAAGGAGCTCATTCAATGACTGTTCTTCAGTGATAATGTTCCTTTGCTTTTATGTAAATTGGGAGGGTGTTGGGTCTGGTTTTTGTTTTTAGTCAGAAAATGTATTTCACTATCTTTCTGTTAAACAACAAATTTTACAGTTGACTTGGGAAATGAATACTGTACTGGTGTTCTACCAGGTCATTTTCTTTCAATCCTCATTATGTATATGGTTCAATTTCCGTCATTTTCAGGTATCCTTTTGAGCATGTTTATGTGAAATGTTTAAAAGGAAAAAGTCAGTGCGTTTGCATAAAGGATGCAATTCTTCTTTGGAGAATGTCGTCCTTTTCCAGACAACCAGCACAGAGCACATTAAGCATGCTGGGGAAAAAAAGAAACTTCCCACATATTCCTGTATTTGCATACTGCCTGAGATAACTGAATGCATAATGCATAATTTGCACATGCAACTTATGAAGAGACAACAACCCACACAGAGGCAAGCCCAGCACACCATTTCGGGTAAATACCTTTATTATTCTTAGAGGTGTCTTCAGAAAATTCCAGCACAGAGCTCCAGAAGGGAGTTTAGTAATCCCCGGGGTATTAATCTACTCTGCTGCCTCCTTCAACAATTTGCTAAAATCTTTCTGGCCACGTGGGACCTTATAGTGAAGTGGCAGAAAATGAAGAGATGTAATTGATACATAAATTGTAATTGTGTAATTGATACATAGATTTTGTAAATAGCCTTGAATGTACACTCAGCTCTGGGAACTTGATCCATGCACTGCTAAATATATATGTTATTTAATTACCTGTTACAGATACCTGACAGACTATGTTCATTTAGGCTTGTAATTTATTTTATCTTTAGTAAGTAACATTGATTTTTTTTTTTTTTTTAAAGTATATAAAGAATCTGGAGGCAAACATGGGCGAGCCCTCAAATCTGTGTGGCTTGAAGATGCTAGTTACAATGTACTCTGTAAAATAATAAACCCCCAGCATCCTTTAAAGGGTGGAGCACTAGATGGTGGAGGAAGGTTTTGGTTTTGTTTGTTTTAAACTCGCATTGTTTGGGCAGAAGGGGGATTTTTCAAGAGGTATAAGCAGTACCTTGAAGGCTTGCTTGTGGCATTTCTGTTTGTATACTTTTGGGGGGGGTGTATTATATGTATAAATATAAATACTTTGTGTATAACTTTAGGTCATTTGGAAGCCACAAGTTTTACTCTGGGCTGCCCTGGGTTTTTAGTAACTGATGAAAGTCAGTATGTGCCTGCAAGTTTTTGACTGATGGCTATGGGTGTGCTCATGGACATAGGATGTCCGGCTTAAAAAAAGAACAATCTGTTCATAATAATGATAATAATAATAAATAAACCCCTAGAGGCTACAATACAAAGCAAACTCTTCAGAGCATCAACAAATTATTGTAGGAAGAACATTCCTCAAATAAGTTACCCCCTTTCTAGAACAATAAATAAAATTTCCTCTGGTTTCAGAGCTGGTTAAATGTAGTATATTAATTTCTATTTTAGGGTGATACAGTAAATGAGAGCCCCACAAATAATCATAATGGGGCAAAATGTCCCAGATTCCAAGGTAGATAAACCTAATAGAGGAATACAGCAGGAATAAAAAAAAAATCCACATTGTCCTTTCATGACTGATCATGTTTTCATTCAGATGGAGAGGGAATTTGGGGGACTGCAGCACCAAGCTATTTCAGTATGTTATGAAGGCATTGGTAGAACTCCCCTGACTTCAGTGGTGGAGAACTGTGCCCATAACCATTGTCAGTTTGTCACCTACGCTATATAATACTGAAAGCTAAATACTGAACTACAAAAAATATTCAAGATCAAAGATGTCCCAGAACAAATGAAAATAAAAGAATGGACAGGTTCTGAGCATCTGAAGAAAGCAGAACAAGTCAGTGGCTGAAAAGCAGAGATGAATATAGACGATAGCAGCTGAAGTGTTGAGATGTGGTATAAATACTGCAGACATGTACTTGTGCTGACTTCCTCAGTGTTGAACATGGTAATATAACCCTCCCACTTAGTGGTGTTGATTTTTCACATGCATATCAATCATTTGCCATTGCTTTTACTGCCAAAAACTAGCACAACCCTGTCATTGCAAACTCCAGATCTTCCGAGTCCTGGATAAATCGCTTGTGATTGTAGACAGGAATGAAAATAAGACCTGTTATACACTATCTCTTTACCTGTATAATGTGCATCTGTATTTTGCACATCACGTGTGGAATTTGGACTGATATAGTAATGGTGTAGGAATCTGAAAAAAAAATAGTTTCTTGTGCACTTAGTCACCTCTCTTACACTCACTAGTTTACCTGGTTTAGACTTCTGACACAAATCCCTGAGCAGTCGTTGCCATCACTGTTTATTTTTTAAATCGACCTGCCATATGTTTTCTCATCATCTTGGCAAATGTGCAATTTCTTTTCCCATGCCCAAGGCCCAGGATAAGTAAAATTCACTCTTAAAACCAGTGTGATTTGATTTTTTTTTTCCATATATAAGAATGCCAGTTTTTAAGACAACTATGCTGTGCATAGCTTTAGTATGTAGCCCAAACTTGGCAAATCCCTGACTGAGAAACATGTATACCAGTATGCCACGACACAAGTGTGCTGTCAGAAATGAGTAGGTGAGCTGCAGAATTTTGCCATGGCAATGAGCTACAAAAGGTAAGAGAGGGAATGCCTTAACAGGTGTGCCACGGAAAAAATGTATTAATGTAAGTGTGCCTTGGGCTGAAAAAGTTGGAAAACACTGTATACCACAACTCAGAAATGCTTTAAGTGATATACAGGTTTCCCTTGCCAACCACCGTTTTGAGTAGCCACACTTAATATTCTGTTTTAGCTACCACGGTATATGGTTTTGAGTAACCACGGTTTTCTGTGGCCACGCATCAGCCTGCCACCTGTCCTTTCTCCCATAAGCCTTTTGTCTTGCCAACCATGGCAATAGGATAGGAACCTAGCCCCGTGGCGGTGAGGGAAACCTGTATACAGAAATCCACAGTAGTGGCTGCAATCCCTTAATTCAAAAATAATCTCTACCACAGCTCATTGATGGCTCTTGAAGTGATTGAAGAGTCTAGTTCTTAAACCACAGACCTGTCCACAGAAGTTGCAGGTCTTTCCAGAGGTGAGAGTATGCCATAAGCTAGGTTTTCTTTCCTCTGCTCTTTTCTTTTCTGCAAGGGCAAAATACTTTACCTCAAAATGGGCTGCTGTTTGGTTGCAGTTGCGGTACCATTGGAGTCCATTCATAGAATCATCGACTCATGGAAGCAAGGGCAGAAGGGAGCTTGTAGCTCTTCAACCCTGGCCCCCTGTCTGGGCAGGAGAGAAACTGGGCTCATCTGACCCCAGGCATGTAGGCATTGAGCCACTTAAAGACCCCCGGAGTAGGAGCCAGCACCACTTCCCTTGGAAGTTGGTTCCAGATCCTAGCCGCCCTGACTGTGAAGTAGTTCCTGCGGATGTCTAATCTGAACCGACTCTCCAACAACTCGCGGACGTTATTTCCTGTTATCCCGGGGGCTAACGCTGACAGCCGGCTCTTTGTGTTGGTATCCGTTTTCTAGAGCTGTGCTTTCAATATGTCCTTGTAGCGTTTCCTCTGGCCACCATGACATCTCAGGCCATTACAAAGCTGGGACTATATTATACAGGTTTTCCTCACGGGGATTAGATTCCTGGAAGTTCCCATGGTTGGCAAATCTGTGCTTGGTAAGACGAGGCTTATGGGAAAAATGGGCTGAGGGACTTGAATATGAATAATAGAGGAACATACAGTGTATAAAAATCATTTTTATTTACCTTTAGCACAGGAGCTGTCAACTGGGGGTACACATACCCCTAGGGATACTTAGGTCAGAGGGGAAACCTGTGGGTGGGTGGGGACAGTGTGTGCCCAGGGTGTGGCAACAGCATCTCCCCAGTGCAATCGCTTTTTTTTTTTGTTTTAACTACTCCAGGTATAAAGTCAGGAGGTTTAGTTATAGAGAAAAGAAGAACCTTTAAATGTGACCTAAAAATATAGGTTCTAATCCTCCAAGGGAATTTACAAAACACTTTTCACAGACAAGCCTATGAACTTCACTTCATCAACCTCCTGGATACAAAAAATCATGGACTCTATATAGACATCGGATTTATGACACATTATAACTTGCCAGACATCTGACTCCCCAGGTACTTCTCCACTATTTACCTGCTACATTCAACCTCCTCTCTCCCCCCACACCCTTGCAGCCTGTCTGTCACCCACTGACTCCTCAGTTTACATGTACTGACTGCCTGTCTTGCATGCAGACTGGCCCAGCCTCTGGCTTCTTTACCACAAACATGTGCCCTGGAGGCTGGGGGGTACGGTGCGCTCCTGCAGGCCGCGGTGGCGGCAGCAAGCAAGGAGCTCCCACAGGTGGCTGCAGCACGGTTGACGGGGAGGGTGCCAGCAGTCGGCAACCACCTCCAGGCACCGCCAGCGACAATCGCGGACTGCCTGTGGGCAACACCAGCAGTGTCCGCAGTGACTGCCAGCAGTGTCAGTGGTGCCTTTTCACAGGGGGTGCACTGCCGCACACCCGCGTGGCATCACCAACGTTCAGGCGCAGCGCACACCAACTGCAGCGCCTTCCTCAGCTCCACCAAGGGTTTGTCAACCCGAAAGCTTGCTAAGAAAATTCTTTTTCCAAGTGTTTAAGTTGGTCGAATAAAAGATACCCGACGCACCCAAGAAGCCTTGTCTGCCCGCCACGGTAGACCAACACGGCTACAACCTACACCCCTCAGAACACAAACATGCTAGATAACACGGGTCCACTTTGGACCTGAAGGAGGCAGGGGGAGCCGAGCCCCGCAGGCTTGCACGACTGGGAGATTGGCAGGCTTCCAACCCCTACAAATACAAACGTCTAGCTAGCGTGGGTCCACTTCGGATGTAAAGGAGGAGCCGACCCCCCCGGCTTGCAGAACCAGGAGATTGCAGGCTTGAAACCCCTACAAATATAACCATGGTAGATAGCATGGGTCCACGCTGGACCTGAGGGAGGCACCCCGCGTTTCTAGGGGCACAGGCCGCGCGCGCAGGGGGCCGCAGCAGGTCCAGGCCCGAGCGCCCCAGTCAGGGAGACGTCAGCTGCCGCCCCGCCCCGCCCCGCCCCGCCCCTCCGTGCTGCATCGCCCTGCCCCCCGGCCCCGCCTCGTGCTGCATCGCCCCGCCCCCCC
>JAGPOW010000797.1:6239394-6267561 GCA_030014935.1 Caiman crocodilus | reverse complement strand
CCCCCCCGGCCGAGCACCGCGGCGGGATAAAGTGCCGGCCCCGCCCCGCCCCGCCCCGCCCCGTTGCCGCCGCCGCCACCAGCAACATGGCGAAAGCGGAGCAGGTCCTGAGCCTCGACCCGCAGCACGAGCTCCGCTTCAAAGGTAAGTGGCGGCCCCCATCCACCCGCCGCCATTTTCCGGGCCCCGCGCGGACACGTCCTTCAGGGCCGCGGCCTGTGCAAATGGCCGGAGCTGGGAGGGCCCGACCCTCTCCCTCCCCTCGGGGACGTCTCGCCGCCGGGCCTGCGTCTCCGGCAGCCTCAATCCCCGCTCCCGCGGGGTCTGTGGGGGGGGTTTCCCCTGAAGGAGCTGAAACGCCGGGGAGCATGTGCAATGAGTTTCCCTGGGTGTGCGGGGGGAGAAAACCTGGTCTTAACGAGCAGCATTCCCCCCTCCTCACCCACCCTCCTCCTCCTCCTCCCGTTTATTTTTTAATTTTTAATTTAATTTTAAAATGATATACACATCTACACCTCTTTTTAAGATGAGCGCCTTGCAAACGAAGCGGAGGAAGGGCTTCGTTGTTTATAAACGCAAGCGACGGAGGGACAGATGGGTGGGTGGATGGATGGATGGATGGATCGCGGTGTGGGTGCGACGCACCGTCCGGAGGTTTTTACACAATCCACCTCCCAGCCCTTTTTCCTTCAGGCGATGGCAGCAGGAGTCCTGTAACTTAGGGGAGCGCAGCCCACACACCTTCTTCCCAGCCTCCGTCTCCTTGGCATGTCATGGTGTCTCTCTCTCCTTCATTGCTCTCATTTATTTTTCCTGGGAGCTGCCGTTTTCAGCGCGTGGATTCAACGATACGGGGGTATGGGTTGTAAGGACATCGGTAGGATGAAATAGGATCTGAAATCTTCAATAATATCCTTGTTTGTGACTGTGTGTTATCCTCGTCATTGACCAGCATCTTGGAAATAACGTGATGATCCCCTCTTTTTCAGAGGGACAAAATTAATAGCTCAAAACATTACCTGGAATGAATGTGGTGGGGTTGTTTTTTGGGGTTTTTTTCTTTGCTGCAGGCCAAAGTATTTGCACGTTGCCACGGTAACAGTGTCAAACACATTTTCGAAGCCAACTATTGCATTATATGGTAGTAATGTTAAAAATAACTTTTGGCTTTTTATTGAGTGAGCGAAAATCCTTTCCAACAGACGTATATAAAAATGTAGGGAGCTGGGCAAAAGAATTGACCTTTAATTGGCATTGACTTGTGAATGAGATTTATTATAATTTGGAATCGGGCTGGGGGGTGTCTCTAGTTTTCTCTCATATGTACAAACTCAGTGTTTTAAAACAAGCAGCATCTAGTCTTTATTGGAGTGAAGAAAGCTAACCAGAGGTTTACCCTTGGCCCTCAAGGCCATTATTTTGTCAACAGTCCATAGTAGCTGAAGTTGAATTAACTAGCTGTTACATCTCTTCCTGTCATGGCTGCAAAAGTGATGCGCTTTTTAAAAGGCAAAGTGCTTTCTGAGCTTGGATGGTCTGTGGCAAAGGACACCTACAAGAGATGTTTGGTATGCAAATAGTCACTCATTAGTAATAACTGTCTCTTATTTGTAGCCAGTTGATTTAAAGAGAATTATATATATTCATTCAGAAAAGGTGCATTTGTAATAGTCAGAAAGTTGATTCTGCTCTGGGGAGGTCTCATGTGACCATGGTTTTATAAAGCGGTTGTGAATCTGCACTTTTAAATACCACTTTTCAGAAACACTTGATACAGTTGAGGAATGGGGACCGCGGGGTTCCTTTGCAAAGGATTCGGTACTTCCATAGGCCTTTGCATCAGAAGCACTCTGTAAATGCTAGTGAGGTAGGATTGGGGCCTCGACTTCATTATGTTGTATTGGAAATGAAGGTCTGTGAACATCCCATAACTGAAATACCTCCACTTCTGGATCAAAATGTTTGTGAAGTCTGTATCTTTCAAATTTATACAACTCTGTTTAAGTGTGAGGACCAGAAAGTTAGCTTCTGCGTGAAAAAAGCTCCAGCATGCTGGGCTGAAATATAATGTTGAGAGAGGAAATATCCCCTAGTGTGTGTGCCTGCAATGGGTGCATAGCAGCTCCCACTTCTGGTAACTTTAACACCTTAACACTTTTTGTTTTGGGAATCTTTTGAGAAATTCTAAGACTTCTTGTTTGTGACAGACCTTTTAAAATAATCCAGGGCACTGTACCTTTTTTATTCCAAAACATTTTGGTCAGGTTTGGAGGGGAATTTTTTTTATCAACGTTTTGACAAAGTGTTCACGGTTAATCTATTTTGGCAGAAATTCTAAAACTGGGCTCCCATCATCACCAAAGTAGCATCAGTAGCAGATGTATGTGTTGTGCTGGGAATTCATCTATTGGGAAGGAAAGGGGGGAAAGGCTCTTGTATGCTCCAGACATGGATCATAGCCCCAGCAGCACGTGGCCAAGCTGAGGCCCCTGTGGGATAGGCGTTCTAGTCCCACTCCTACGTTGGTGTCAGCCAGTGTAATCCTGTAGGTCCAATAATGAAACTTTGTGCTGAAGGTGTTGGAAAAGGGGGTCACAATTATACATCATACAAATGCTTTTTTACCTTCTGCAAAAAAAAAAAAAAAATTGCATCCAAACTTCCCCCTACTCCTTTGTTTAAAAAGAGCCTTTTTAGTTTAGATATCAGAAATTGATGCTTGCAAGTGGGGAAAATAATAGATGTACTGTGTCTTTCCAGTCCCTTGTTGACATTTTGACAGTCTCTAATTTCATATTCATACTATTTCTTAAAGCACCCTGCAGTACATGGGATGAGCTCCCAAGAGGGCAGACTTAAGATTTTTGCTGGGTTTAGATTGACAGTGCAAAGCAGCATTAGAGAAACAATTGGCTTGTTAATGCTCTCAGTTAAAATTTGATTCGTATGCAACAGTTTGTTTTTAGATATGTTTTAATGTTTTTGCCTCCCTTGTGGGTTAAGGGATGCTGGGAAGGGCGAAGAGTAGAATAAGTGTTATTTCCGTGAAATGGCTTGGATTGGTTAGTTCAGATGTGATGACAGCTTTTTGTAGAGCGTGGCCTCTACAAAAAGGTAGTCCCAGCCTGGTGACTCAGCAGGTAGCTATGGTGCTCCCCAACTAGCACACAGCAGTATTGGCAAGTGGAAGAGGTTAATATGTCTGAAGATAAACCAATGAGAACCATTTCCAATAGGAAATCACTGTTTCCTGTTTCCACTGCATGAGTATCCCCACCTGTATGTGTGCGTTCCAGTTCCATTTAACTTAATTTCCTGAAAAAGGCAGGCAGAAGAATAAGGAGAGTATTGGCTATACTAACTTAATCAACAACACTACTTTAAAATTGGCTTGAGGCTTAGTAATGATATTTCCAAGCTGCCACCTGTCATGGTTTCATATTTATCCTATGGGTATGTCTGTACTGCAGTCCAGAGGTATGACTGCAGCTCATGTTATACTCAAGCTAGCTTTTAAACTAGCTAGTTCATGGACACATTGCAGTGTAACTGCAGTGAGTTGTAGTCTTTTACCTTTTAGGAATTTACTGGAAGGTTTAGGTGGGCTTGTGTAGCCTGAGTTACTGTGGTTAGACTCCTACTAATACCTGAGCTGCTTAAGCTAAGTCAGATATGTCTGCATGAGCAGGTATGTTTATAAAAATGTGACTGTCTCTTGAATCTGAAAATGAAGGTCTGATCTTTTATAGTAGATGATGATTCAGGAGTCTCAGTTTAGTTGCTTGCAGTTATCTTCTGCCACTTAACAAAATTCACCATTGTAATTGACTCCAATTTTGGCAGATCTCAGCAGAGAGGTCAAGAATTGCAGGAATTGAAGACTAAACTGTCCTGTTATCTCTTTCTTGTGGTCTCTCTACACTCGGGTAGAAATGTCCTTCTCTTTGAGGGACAGAACTTTGTTGTCCTTGGCTCCACTATACCTGGTCTGTGGGCCAGTATTTCCAGTGTTGCTGGAAAAGACCGTTTTATGTATGTACCTAGAACTTAATTTCAGAAGATGTTTAAAAAATATTCTTTTGCCCTTTAGGTATAAATAACTCTCATCTTCTCTGCTGAAAATGTATACAAAGCTTTCTTTAAACTCTTAGAAAAATCATGAGCCTTTCTGGTATTTGCAGCATAATGTCAGTCTGTACTAGGATTTCTCTACTCCTATTTAAAGACTACTGTATAAATAGCTCTGCTACTCTTACTGGAAAACTTATCAATCCACATTTTGCTTTAATTATTAATCTGATTGCTAATCAAGCCAAGTGGTTTATGCTTAAATGTGAGTAAAACATTCATGTCTTCCTACACACTTGGTTGATTTTTTTTCTTAATTTAAAAATTAGTGGATTTATTTTCCTCTTTAGTTTGCATCTAAAGAACAGCTAAGCGTTGTAAAGTTATGTCAATCTAAACACGCAACAAAATATCAAACAAAATTATTCCTTTTCTGCCAACACTTGATGATTTGCAGTTCATGTTACAGTAACTCTTTCTGCAGTACAAATAAAATCATTAGTTTATTTTAACTATGTTAAGTGGTCGTTATAGCAGTGCAGACATGGTACATCTCCTTAAAAGTAATGATTCAACCAGAATATAATTCATGATTTTTTTTTTTTATAATTTCCTAATAGCATATCAATAGCTCTAATATTGTGAAAAAATAAGCAGTGCTGAAGAGAAAAGCTGAAGGTAAAGGTAAGAAAGTGCGTGGCAATCTTAATATTCCACAATGTGACTTATTTTAAAGATGAATGAAGTTGAAGTGCAGTGTGATTGAAGGGGGTGGGGATACATTCTCACAGGCCATCTGTTCCATGTATCATGGATGCATCACTAACAGCTCCATAGGTAAGGTACTGTGTGTGGGAGCTAGTTACCACAGTTCTGTGGCTTTGAATAGTTTATGTTGGCTAGGGAATCAAAACAGGCTGGAGTATGAGTTGAGACTTTGAAAGTGGTTTAGAGGATTTAGATGCTATTTTTTTAACTGATAGATGCATATACATTCCCAAAACTGTTCTGAAAACCTCACTTTAAAATGTCATCGCCTGCTTCAGGCCATTTGGGCATATCTGTTTAAGGACTTCTCAAGTCACTTTTTTAACTGATCGTATCCTAGGAACAGTTCTTGAAGTAAGACATCAGTGAGGTTAAACATGATTTGGGGGGTTGGGGAGGAGAAGCTCAAATATTACTACTTCCTGTCAACAATAAAAATGATCACAAAAAATAGGGAGACCATTTTATTGTACCTGCATAATTGTCATTCCTCAACAGACTTTTTTTCTTTTTATGTGTTTTTGTACCTCAGCCTGGTCAAATACTTGACTCATTGTTTTCACCCCTGAAACAATGTATGTTCAAAACTTTCTCTTTGTAATTTCCATTTCTTCTGAGTCCTGCAACCTTTGATTGCCAGCTTGTAGCTCACTGAACATTTATAGTAACATTTTAAATGCCTTTTTCAAAAGCTGTTTATAGTGGAAACACTTGCTGCTTTCCTTATATCATTGTAATGGCTCCATAGCTCAAAGCGCACAAGACCAGGTTCTTGGGGAAAGGAGGGGATGCCTGGCAATCTTGTTTGAGATATGAGTTCTATTTGGCATTGTAGAAAATATCTGTGAACAAGAAACCATGTTTGTTTGGTTTTTTTCAGTATAAACTTGGATGAATAGCATCTGCCCTACTCCTAGAAGTTCTGCCATCAATTAATAATACAGCCCAAATATAACAGAATAGTGGCCAATCCCAGCCATCCCCAAACTGATATATAACAGCCCACTTGTTTTCTAGCGTTCCAATTATTTCAACCCCTGAATGAGCAAAAGTACTAGGTCTGCTCAGTTCTCCAACCCCTCTCAGCACCAGTTTGGGTGAATGTACTTTGTTGCATGCTAGGGAAGGAGGAAAAGGGGATAAGAAACAGAATTATTTTATACCTGGCAAGCAAATTTCAAAGTTGAGCCTTCATAGAAAATGCCTGAGTGCTAGCAGCAATATTTTTTGCACTTTGGATGTCATATTTAGTAGAGCTGTGTGAAACCATATGGTTTCATTTAGACTTCCTTTTGACCGTTTTGATGGGACACTGTTCAGTTTTGTTTTGAAAGCACTGGTCCGTTTCATTTAGTCGAAACATCAAAACAGCGAAACAGTTTTGCCCATGGTCTACAATGGGGAAGTGCGAAACTGCCTATAACTTTGTCATTTTTTGGCAGATTTGAATAAAAACAGCAGGCATGGTAGTCCCTTCTGAGGGCATGAGCCCTGCCAGGTTTCAAGGAGATGTTATTTTACCTGTTGTTCCCAGAAACTAACTTTGTGAGGAGCAGCACAGTAGCACCAGCAGCATCTCAGGCAGCCAAACTGACAGCCTTTCTTTCCTCTCCTGCAGAAGCTTCTCCAGCATGTTAAGGTGTGCCCTCACTGTCCTTTTTCCCCCCTCCCTCTCCTCTACTTTGTTTCCCTGCAAGCAAGCCCATCTTCAGCTTTGAAACCTGAAACGTTCTGAAACTCAAAACATTTCAACTGCCCTCACTTAATTTTGATTTTGTCGTTTTGGGCTTGAAATGAGTTGAAACAGCCAGCGAAATTTCACACAACCCTAATATTTAGCTGTAGCACAAAACGGAAGTCATCCCTCTGTTTCTGCACTAGTTATGACTGCTTAGTGAATTTAAGGGAAGCTTCATGAAAACTCAGCTGCAGTATAGAGCAGCTTTCAGCATGGTGTTTTTCCCCAGGTGAAGTTATCTGAATAACTGCTAGTCTTTGATCATAAGCACTTGGAAATCTAGATCCCCACATTGCGAACTGTGGCAGACTGGACAAGACAGAAAATGTGAATGGGATATCTTTTGTGCTGCCAGCCCTTCAGAGGCCGTGAAGATCTGGCAGATTTGCTATGTGTAACTTGTCTACAGAACCTTCCATTAAAGTGTTTAATAACTACATTAAAATGCATTGCTTTGTCTTTCTAATTATAGAGTAAAAATAGTCCTCTTGGGCAGATATTCCATCAGGTTCACTATACATTTTATTTGAAGAAGGCCTGCAAGATTTAGTTATAAGCCATTAGTGTGAATGCTCAGCACTTTACCAAGAGGGCAAAAGGAATAATAACTAGGGGCAGTCCTGCACAAAAATGTCTTTGTTCTTGGCTTCTGTTGGATTCTCCAGAATATATATTTTAAAAGTGTATATAAAAATATATATTAATTTTTAGGTTTTCTGGCTGCAACATACTGGCAGTTTTCTTTGGAAAATAAACTGGTGTATTGACCTTACTTTGGAGCTAGATGAAATGAACCAAAATTTCATGCAAATCTGTGATATGCCTTTTGAGTTGTTGACATCTAGCTAAGGTCAACTTCTACATAAATGCACACCCTGTAGAAACTGGCCTGGGATTATTAGTTTTAATGGTCATAAATTATACATTTTGAACATATGCTTTGAATAATTAGACTACTCATGTTTTTGTTTGCGTGGGGGGGGTGTTTGGAGTTTGTTTTGTTTGTTTTTTGGAAAAACAGGTACTTCCTATCTATGCTGAAAAAAGTTCCCCTCTATCTTCTTTTTGAAGCTTGATATGACACAATGAAAAGTCTCTCTCATTTTCTTTTTTAAAATCTTTATGGAGAATTGTATAAGGCAAGTGCACATCAAATGAGCAATTTCTACAAATGTCATAACTTTACAGAAAACTGAGTAATGTGAATGTTCTTCTGGGATTTTTTTGGTTTTTGCCTTTCTTGTAAATGTTGCTTTTTGTTAAGCTGAAGACAATGTAGGAATCAAATGACTCTTGCTAATTCTGCCCACATCTTACCGTCATGCTCATTGTGTGCTATCTCTCACCATATCGGTCTTGTGTTTGCTCCCTGCTGTGAACAACTAATAACTATTGAGAGAACCTCCTAGTTAGTACAATAACAAGGCTCTCTTTTCATTTTTGTCAATGCACTTGGTTGTTGTCTTTGAAAGCTTTATTGGATAATGTTTTAACAGCTTTGTTTGTCTTTAACTATTGTCTAGGGCTTAAAATTTATCTTTGTTTTCATAGGGAAGTCTAATCTTTCATGCTATGTCCCTGCCCCTGTAAGCCAAATTCTGTTGTCTGCAATTAAGCCAAGCTTCCATTCCCTTAAATGGGGATCTTTTTGGATTAAGGGCCATTGAACTGAATTCTTTTCCAGGGAAGAGATTTTAATGAGCATTCTCATAATGGATGGCACTTCCCTGCCACCCTTCTCCTCTGCTGCTCTCCACATGGTGACCAGTTGATAGAAGAGCCACCTTGCTTGATATTTTTTCTTTTTCTGCCTGTATACATAAGCAGAAAACTTTCCAAGTTGAGGGCAAGGCTGTGGCTCTGTGTTCTCACTTCTGTCCAAACATTCAATATGTAAATCTGTTCTAGGCCATCTCTTTACAGGCTGAGATACATGCATGATTGGTTTTTTGGGGTTTTTTTCTGTGTAAGGCTTGTAGGATCTTGTCTAATATGACCAGCATAATTGTTGATCTTGAAAACTTGTGTTTTTTAGACAACCTTTTACAGAATGGGGGTTTGTGCCATAAACTCCAATAGCTGTTTCACTTTTGTTGCCACTTGAAATTTTCTCCCCCTGAGACAGACCTATGGCTATTATTAACATGTGGACAGGAGATAAAAACCTCAAATCACTTCACTTATGCTAACAAAGCATTCTCAGCCTTGGACAACTGAGTCAATCCATCCTCTCTGGAATTATCAATTACGTTGAGTATTGCATCCTACAAATAACTCTCCTAATTTAAAAAAAAAAAAACAAACAAAAGTCCTTCCTACCATAGTGCTGTGGATTAAAGGTGCTATGGCTTTAAATTTAATCCTGTTTTCTCGGTTGGTTTCTACAACAGAGGCGGGGGAGGGTGGAATAGGGAGTGCGCTTTTATGCCTGATAATCCAGCCGTTGATTATATAGCAAATTTATAAAGGTTCTCCAAGTGTGGGACCCAGTAAGGAGGGACATCATTGTTTGAAGGTCTTGTGCAAGTCGGTTCTGCTCCTGAAGAGTTTTATAAATGTGGGAGCATATTGACCTGCCTAAGCAATGCTTTGAAAAATTAAGTCTTCATAAACAAGTCTTCATTTCTTATCCACAACTAATTTAACCTTTCACTTATTGCCTCTCATATCATGTGACTTCTCAGCATAGTCTGCATTTTTCCCAATGTTTATTCAACTTCAGCAGAACATGCTTGCTTTTCTGTTTCTTACTCCCTCCACTCCTGAGCATTTGAAGCAATAATAACTTGGAGTCAGCGTGCACAGGATTAGTTGACTTTTATCAGATAGGGAGAAAAGCTCTAATTTCAATAGGGTTATATATAGCCTCAGTAGGGCTCTAGGTACCTGTGTCTACTATGTCAGTTACAAAATTGTTACGTTCTGCTTGCAACCAGACATAATCCTGCATTCCCTTCTTCTGAGTATCCAGATAACAACATCTATGGGAATTACTTTAGTGCAAAGCCTGGAGGTTGCTTACTGTTATGCAGTCTTGAATTCTGAGCTCTTGGCTCAAATTAACTGTAGGAGGGAGGGGGAGGGTGCTAGCTGGTTACTTCTAGTGGTGCCTTTTTTTAATTCTAACAACCAGATTCCCAAAGCATACAAAAACATAGCTTGCATTACTTGGAAAATTAGGGTTGGAAGGCATCTCATGAGATCATCATTTTGTCCAACCCCCTGCTCAAAGCATCCCCAACTAGATCATCCCAGCCAAGGCTTTGTCTAGCTAGGTCTTTAAACCTCCACGGATAGAGATTCCACAACCTTTCTAGGTAACCTGTTCCAGTGTCTTACTGCCTTCCCAGTGAGAGGTTTGTTTTGTTTTTTTTCTAATATATAACCTAAACTTCCCTTGCTGCAATTTTTGAAACTATAGCTCCTTGTTCTGTCACTGGCCACCACTGAAGTCTGTCCTCTTTGTAACCACCTGTCATGTAGTTCTAGAAATACTTCTAGAGCAGAGGTTCTCAAACTGTGGCCTGTGAACCACGACTGGTCTGCAAGCTCCATTCGGGTGGCCCACAGAAAGGTGAACTATGGCTAAAACTAGCAAATATTATGCCCAGCATCCCAGAACTTGGCTCAAAAAACAGGTGCCTTCATCTCATTAGAAAGGTAAGACTACTGATGTTAAAATATGAGTTGCATGCTTTGTGTGGTCTGCAGGGGGAAAAGTTTTGAGAACCACTGTTCTAGAACATAAAATTCCCAATTTTTTGGTTTTTGGGGGTGGGTTTGTTCATTTGTTCGGGGTTTTTTTTGGGGGGGGGGGTTAAGGTATTGAATAGGTAAACTTATTAAATGACTTACTCTGAGAGAGTGCCTATCCTATTAACAGTGTGTGGTTCCCAACCTTTAATTTCACTTTAGCCATTATTTATGTTCGGGTATTTAAAATTTTACACCTTGCGTCTCTAGAAATGTTTTCAAACCAGTAATAGCGCTACGGTTATGTTGCATATCTATGTGACACACTATATATTAGTAGATTTACTGAATGTTGTTCACAGTGGCTGTTCTGCTCCCCCTACCCTATGTTCAATACAGTCAGTGTTCTGTGGTGGAGACATCTGAATAGATGAGATTTGAATGGTGAGAAACATGTTCCTCTCAGAAAATAAGACAAACATGGCCAAGAAAAAAACTACTGTAATAATTCCACAAAGATTTGACAGAAGACAGTTCCCAAAATGTCAATTTTTGGCGCTTTTTAAACATAGCACTGACTTCAGTAACTTGATAGCAGTGATACTGGGAAGCTTGTGTATTATGACTTCCATTGCTCATCGCTGCTGGAGAGAGTGCTTCCATGCCAAAAGGGTATCTTTTATTCTTGGCATGCTTTCAGACCTTGATCACTATCACTGAGATTTTTAAAAAAAAAAAAAAAAAAAAAAAAGAGCTCCAATTGTGGGTTGAGCTTTGTCATATGCTTGTCTAGAATAAGTTTGTTTTCAGTCCTACTCCAAGGTTACTGAATATGATATAGCAACTGCATTGGACCATTGCTGAAGAGGATGTGATTTTTTTTTTTTTTTTCCCCGCCCCTTCCCCTCCCCTCACACTGAGCACTAAACACAAGTTTAGACACCAAAACAAGTTGGTGGTCACCTGGTGCTTCTTTAACGCTCCTAATATTCTGTGAACAGTCTCTGCTCCATGAACTACATTAAAGAAAACAACCCCTGGTTCTTCCTACTTCATCTTGTTTTAAGGTTTTAGACACTAAAAGCTTTTCTGTCCATGCCATGTTCTTTTCAAGTAGAGTTGAGTATATTGGGAAGCTTTGCATTTCTGTTCTTCTCTAATTGGGGAGAAGAAAAGAGAAAATGCTCCTTGGTTGTTCTGAAATACATGCCCATTTCTCATCTGATTAAAAGCATGTTTATATGTAGAATAAATAATATGAAGCAATTCGTCTGGCGTGCAGTTCTTAAAGGATGGTAAGGCATTTTCAGAACAGATTATGGAACTAAAATCCAGCCAATTGTGCAGTCAGTTCTTTATTTACTTAAAATACACTTTGTGTACACATAGCTAAGCTTAGGACATGGAAGTAAAAATATTTATTCCGTGACTTTAGTCAATCAACAATGTTTGGATGCGATGAAACTCAAAAGATGTCAGACTGGAAACCAGTAAGTGAAAACTTTGTTAGAAAAATCCTTTGAAGGACATGCCCTTTGGTCTCATTTGGCAGACTTGAGCGTGGCCTCACACTTAGCAGATGTTGGAACGGTGAAGTCAGTTAACACATTCTGAGGATATAGAAGGCAATGGAAAAAATATTCTTGAACCAAAAGTCTTTCAGTGTATTTTTTTTTTTTTTTCATACTTGTGCTTGTTTTTCTTCCCTTCCATCTCCTCCAACTTGTATGTGTCATGATCTTGGCAAAAATAGACTGTGCCAAAGAGACCAGAAGATGATCTTGATTAATCCATCTAAATAATTTGGCATCTGGATTGTATAATCATGTTGGCTGCTTACATATTCTTCTTTCCTGTTGACTTTCAGTTGGTGTTCTAAAATTATGACCTATATTTTTCAACTTTTTCTTCTTATTCCTTCCTTTTGTTTCCCCCTGGGAATTGTCACTTTCCTTGACTTTTCTTTTTCAGAGTCTTAGAGGAGGTTAATAGTTAGAGGTGCACTGAGGCATTGGTTCCATATCCAATATGAAGAAAACTGGAAGTATCAGCAATTGGTTCTTTTTGGGTTATGTGGCTTATAAATGCCCTGTGGATGCGTGCAGTGCAGTGCAGGAGCAGCCAGGTTCAGCTGGTAAATCTGGGGGCGGGAAGGGGTATGCTGGGGAGTGTACATTGAGGCCCCTGTGGTGAAGGAGTAGGCCTGGCCCTGGGGTAGCAGCAGGCGCTGCCCTGCCAGGGCACAGAACAGAGCTGCAGCTCATCCGGGGGATTTGGGGAAGGAAGGGGGTGGCTCCAGCCACTGCACACACCTGGGAGGGCAAGGGGGGGGGTGCCCCCAGATCTGGGTGGGGCAGGCTGCTGCTGAGGGCCAGGGGACCAGTGGTGCTGGGAGGGGAGATTGGCGGAGCTAGAGCCATAGCCCCCCTCCCAGCACCTGGCACAGCCCCCTGCCAGGAGGAGCCCAGCTCTAGCCCACAGTGGCAACCCACCCCGCTCTGGACACAGATCCAGGGGGCACGAGCCCATCTATGCCCTCCTGGCATGAGTGGACCAGTGGGAGCCCCCACAATTTCTGGATGAGCCACAGCTTGGTCCCATGCCCTGCCCTGCCCTGCCCTGCCCTACCCTACCTGGCTGGGCAGCCCCTGCCCCAGCACCAACTGCGGGAGCCAGGTTTCCCTCCATCACTGCGGAGACCTCTCTTTTTCACACCCCCCTTCCCTTCTCCTGCAGTGGACTTGCCAGTCAGTTGCCATTCTCCATGCTGCTGAGCTGTATATTAGCAATCGGATCGGTATAGGCCAATATGGCTCATCTAAAAATTGAATGTCTATATTGGCCCAAAAAATCTCTATTGGTGCACCCCTAGTAGTAACCCTCTTCCTTTCCATCCAGTATGAACAGTTTCTAAAGGTTCTTCCTTTTTGATCTAGTAACAGATCTTGCAGCTTGGTAGGAAGGGGATTCATAAGTGTGGCTTTAACAGTTTTAACCTTGCAGGTACTGAAAGACCCTCTGCAGCCCATTCTAGTTCCAGTCACTATGCTGCAATCCCAGTCTTCTCAAAATGAAAAAGAAAGAAAGAAAAAATCACCCACTACCAGTCATATAGTACTATAGTGCCAGCATCCTAAGTGCTGGCACTGTTGGTGTAACCACATTGTGTCCAGTTATCGTTTGAGACCTGTGCTGTAAATTCTGGTATCAATCTATCTCGTCACTACCAGGCTTCCCACTGTGATATCCTTGCTGTACCAGCAGTTTCCCAGACTGCAACCAAGAAAGAAGAGTGGGGTATGCCTCGCTCTTCTATGTCTGTACTATGTAAGGAGAGATGCCACTCTCTCCTCAACTTGCAACATTGGAAAGCTATTGTACTGTTGTTCCTGAGGTCCAGATGCATAAATTCTGCACTTCTGATGAGGAAGCTTGACTTCATTACCATTGCTTTTTTTCAGGTCTAGATTTGGGAGTAATCCTGTTCTTCTGGTATGTCCCAGCACTGTCTCTGGCTCCTTCAACTTATTAGCACCTTTTGGCATTTAGTCTGCCCAAAGGCCAACAATGGTGACACCATTCCATATCTACCATTTCAGAGTAGCACTTTACTCCAAGGTTATTAAGAACCTGCTGCTGCTGCTGAAGCTTTGAATTGGGTCCAGGCAGAGTTACAGGTTAACTCCAATATTCTGTCCCCCATATCCTCTTATCTGAGATTTGGAGTACTGTTATATGACTCATTCTGAACAGCTTTTGAAGAAGAATGGCAGGTGTGCATGCTTGTGATCCAAGGGAAAGTTCTGATTGTTCCTGCACATCTTTGCATGCCATCATGCTACATACATCAAATAAAGCTCAATAATGAAGACCTTCTGGACCCTGAGAAGTTACTCTGGCAGGTGGCAGCTTATAGCTCTTCCATCTGTGCAGTGTTGGATACTGATGAGTCAAGTAGTTATCTATGGATCCAGCTCCAGGATCTGTCATTGAACCAAGCTTCAATCTTCTCGCACTTTTTCCCATGGAGCAGGAATGCTAAAAACCTGAATTTGGGTGTAAAAATGACACTTTTGGAAGATGAGATGACTATCCAAGCTATACTCCACTTCTAGTTTCTCTGATTTAAAATCCCAGTTACAAGGAAGAATTTCTTTGATTTGAAGGAAACATGAGTAGTCAAAGGAGGAAAGTCCAATGGAACCTGAACTTGCGTGAAGAAACTCCTCACACCTTACGGATGTTGTAATCTAGGTGGTGCCTACGTTATCCCCACCAAGTGACCTGGAGTTGAGATCAGAGAAGAGCTAGCCAGGAGGAGCAGATACAGAAGCAGTTCAAAGCTAGGGCCTCTAGATTCTTAAAGGACTTTGGTATTTTGGGGGTTTTTTTCCTCTCTTCTTCCCCCAGATTTCCACACCCCCATGTTATTACCCACTTGTCTGTCCCTTTGCACACTTAGTTGGTTCCATCCTATAACTAAAAACCCTTAAGTGCATTGAACATTGAGTCCTTCATGTCATGAGAACATCCTTCTGCTTCCTAGTTTCCAGCATTCAGTTGTCAGGTGGAAAGCCTGTCTCTTGAAGGATGAGACTTGTTCACTTCCAAGAATAATGAGGTTTTCTGTTATTTAACGGACACCTATATAGTGCTAAGCTGTGGGGTATATATTCCTGCTTTAAGGAAAAACACAGCAAAGTCCCAGGTCCTCTTAATACCTTCAGCACAGACCATCTAAGTCTCCCAGGAAGTGTCTGAGGTTCCAAAAGAGAACTGCTTCATTGTTTCTTCATCCTCTGTGTATCCAGCTACTGGCTTACATTTGCTTCCTTTCTCTCATCAGGGTCCTTCTGATGGATTGTTCTCTCATTCCCCACATTTTGGCAGCTATCTCTCTCATTTTTACTTCAATGGCATGTGGAGTATCATAGTGACAGACCATTTGTTGTGGAGGTACAAGCACAGGGAAATTCTATTTAGAGCCACACATTGTTTATTTCCATAGATCCTTCCTATTTGAGAGTCTATGACAGCAGGAAGTAGTTTCTTTTGGTCCTTGATTCAGCACTGTTCCAGGAGAATTTGGAGTGAAGGGATGTTACTCCCTAAAGAAAAAAGGGGGACTGGCTTATCAGGTCTGGACAGGAGATGGGCAAACCCCTTTGTGCTGATTTTGAATTTCAGGATGGTACGGGCACTATAATATCCCTTATCCTCACTCCTGGATCCACATAGCAGGTCCCCTAGAAGCTGCAAGCCTTCAGGATACATACTCGTAGAACCGTATCTTCTCCCCTTAAAAAATGGCTAAGAGATTAAATTGGTAATTGCTATCATCAGTGCAGCATACTGCCACTTTGTTTGTCATCATTATTTAGTAGATTCACCAAGTACCTGGTTGCACTAACGATCTACCTGAGCGGTTATTACTACAATCAGGAGTGAGGAGGCAATGAATACATGCCTCAACAACTGACTTATCTGAGGGATTTCAGTAGGTCATTAGTAGGCACATCTACACATGCAGTTAGCTCAATACAATAAACTGCGGCATAGTTTGCACCAGTATTTATTGCTCCCAGACTTTGTTTGCACGTGCATTCAGAACTGCAGCACACCGAGCTGGAAAAGAACAGCCCTGGCTGGCAGGATTTGGTGGGATCAGCTTGCTAGCCCGGGGCTGCTCCAGCTCGGCCCAGTGTGCTATGGAAGGGGTGGCTGGGGCATGAGTGCTCAGTGTGGGACTAGCTGACAGCAGCCCCCACACTGAAAAACCCTTGTGCCCCAGCTAGCATGGTCAGCATCTGCATGTGTGTTGCAGCACACTCAGTGCTGCCATAAGGTAGTCCTTGTGTTTTACAAGTACTAACCTATGGTAACATTTACTAGTCTACTGCAGCCTAATAGAGCTACATGTATAGATGCTGAAACTTTTTACCAAGGACTTAGTTAGGCAACTCTGCAGTAAACTTCTCATATAGACATGCTCAGTGCATTCAGTTTACTTTCTATCATCCTATCTCCTTGGGGTTCAGGTCAACAAGGAAGAATTGATTCTTCTAGTTCCTATTCAGTATGTTCAACACATGCTTACCTGCCTTGGGAAAGATTCAACTATATGATGATGTCAGTGATCGATTTATAAGCATGTCCTCAGACTTCATTGAGTACTTACCTCGAGTCTCTAGGCCACACAATTCTCTATAATGCAGCATGCCAGACTTGCTGGAGTTTGAAGTTTAATTTCCAGTATTTCTGGAATCACTTGTTTCCAGGTGATTCACAAGCCATTTAATGTGCCATAGGATGCTGAATAAATAAGGTGATCATAACAATTTGAGGTTCATCGGGGGGGGGGGGGGAAGGAGGGGCAGAGAAGAGAGTGCTAGTGTATGCATGCACGCAGCCCCAACTCTGCAGCTTCCAGGAGCAGGGTAGAGCAGGAGAGTACATGCATGCGCGTGCACACCTGTTTCCCTGACCCCAACTCTGCTGTGTGAGCACCTCTTGCTACCCACCAGGGTCCAGACCGGAGATCAGCCCACTGCCTGGACTTCCTGGAGAAAATTGAATTGGAGCAAATCTGTCCATGAGCTGGGCACCTGAGCCAAGAGCTGTGCATGTGGGTAGAGACATGGCCAGGATGTTAAGTCCTGGATTGGCATTACAGAAAACTGAAGCATGACACAACCTCTGAAATCTGGGACTGTCCCTGCCAGTCCAGGAAATGTGGTCACCCTGCAATTAAAAGACAAGCCATATGGCTGTTGGCTATGATTTTTACTTCAGAGGGCATCTCTTTTCCACTTGGCCAGAGCGCAGCAGTGGTCCCATGCATCTGATTGGTGAAATGATGCCCTTTGAAATAAAAGCAATTAGAGTTGAGCCAGTGTTGCTGTTTGCTAAAGATGTGTGACCCCAGCTTGCTTGCAAGCTGTTGTCTTTGCAAGGGCTGTGGAACCTAACCCCACAAGCTGTTCAGGTTTGACTGCATCACACATCACCTTGAGAAGAACTGAAGGGACCCTTAGAAATCCTGTCACCCTTAAACTGATGGAAAGCTACCAAGAAATTTAGCAAGTTTGTGTGCTTGCTCTCTTCTGTTAGCATCAAACTCCAGCAGATGTCTCCAATTTGGAATGGAGGCTCATTTGGACTTAGAGGTTTGAGCCTCAGGTCTTTGTTTCATATGAACATTCTGTAGTTGAGAACAGTTTATCATACTACCATCGCATTTTCCACCCCTCACTCCCCCATTCTCTAAGAATAATCCCAAGTCTCAGTGAACAACACCACAGCAATGTTTTGTATAACAAATAGGAAGTGAGATCTGGCCCCCTTCCCATCAAAACTACATTTGTGGAACTGGTGTATTGGTTACAAAAAAAATAAGGAATTCTCCACTTACCTGACCTTTTGAGATGTTCTGGCCGATTGCTTCCATAGGTATCTTTCAGGAGATCCTGTGAGGATGTAGTCATGCCAGAATTATTTGCTGGTTAGATCAAATCAAGGGTCGAGCCAGCCTGCCTGCATATGATGAACAATGGGAAGTGCTACCAGATGATGTGAAGACTAGCTTCAGCAGTCACCGTGTCTTATGCATGCATGTCCTCTAATATCAAAAAACTCAAGAAGGGCTCTGCTGAATGCCCGTGCTTGATAACAGCCTGGCCAAAGCTGTCTTGAGTCTCGGACCTAATAAATCTCTCAGTATGGACCCTGAGCCAGCTGTCTGTCAAGATCTAATAGTAGAAAGGGAGGTGCAACAGATTTCACCAAAACTCGGGCAGCCTAAGTAGTTTTTTTTGTGATGGAGCACTGGTAGCAGAAATAAGTAGGGCAGCTCCTTGGAGTTTCAGACATATATTTTATAAAGCTCTAGGTAAAGTACCCATTCTTCGCCTAGGGTTTTATTTTTGTAATTGCAGTGTTTGCTTATTTTTAAGAACTTGGTATAACATAAACTGTTTTTTACCTAAATATTTTAAAGAACATATTTAACATGGAGTAAAAAAAAAAAAAAAAAAAAGGCAAGCATCAATATAATAATGACGCTTGAACTGAATTCACTGCATGCAAAATGGAGTGGTACCACTCCATCTGAGAACTGAATTAATCCTAGTTGGTGGAAACCTCAAAGCGGTAAATTGAAAAATAACTTGTCTGTAATTTTCTTAAGGTGGTATTCAGTGATTTTTCTTTTTGGAAGGTTTAGAGTAGCTAGGACCGCCATTCTTGAGTTAGAAGTGGACAGACAGATGCTTCATTTTATTGGTAGATAAATGGATGATTCTATTGTAATAGCGTCACAGTCTGTTCCTGTTTCAGCAGGGCAATCTTCCATTAGTATGGTTACTCCTAGCACCCACCTCCATCTAATTAGTGAGTCCTAATCAATGAAATATGCACTTGTCCACTTCTGGAAGCCTTGAAGGAGTAACTAGCCAGTTACATTGAACTGCTGCACTACATCCTTATAAAGAAATGCTTGTTTGCTGAAACACCCACTACTGCTTCTGAGGTTGATTTTTTGCTTAGCAGTATCATGAATTGGGAAGGGAAAGCAATTTAACAGAGATGTAAACAGAATAAGCGAGAATGGAGGATCATAAATGCCTGATGGAGGCCTAGAGATCTGCCTACACTGTTTCTTGAAATAACTAATCTTCTCATTCGGGGCCATAGAGCCCCCTCAACAAAATGCGTCTGAAATATGTTGATATAATGCAGACATTTCTGGTTTCTCATTTCTCAACTTTGATTCCAGAAGTTGCTGATGCTTGCTTAATTATGTCTGTCTCCAGAGCCACGTGCTGATGATTAAAGCCTGGGGTGTAGTGATTTCTAAAACGCTAATCTTTGTAAGATTCCGTGCAATTAAGAGAAATATTTTCTTACCTCTACAGATGAAGAAATGTTAAGTGCTCAAACTCACTCTTGTTTTGAGTGAGTTTCAACTCCTAATGAATGTAATGGCTTAAGATCAGGCCTATAAATAACTTGTCAGAGGATATACAGGGAATCGGTAGCAGAGCTTTGGCTGGAACTTGACACTTACTGACTCCCAGCCATGAGGTGGTCCCTCCAACATTCTGCCTTTCTTGACATTTTAACTTATTTCATCTAAAGTTTGTTTTTAAAGGTCATCCACTTTGGCAAGATGCTCAGTTCTTTTAAGAAGGAGTTTAAAGTAAGGTTAAATGTTGCATCTACACTTGAGCCCTCCAGTCGGTCTCCATGGTCTTTATAATCAGGTTGCCTCCTTAAACTTTCCATTACTGCTGAGAGATGAACAAAAAGGGGGAAAGAGTACAATAGAGAATGGAGCCAGTTTCAAATGCTGTTGGATGCCCTGTGAGAAATAAACTTTCAGTTAGACTACTTATAAGTGTTACAAATAAGAGTCGCAACTTGCACAGAATTGCAATTTGTCTTTTTTTTCCCTTTAACACAAGGTGCTCCCTCTGAAAGATGATGGTGAAAACATATTTGGGTCCAGTCCTCTGATGAAACCATGCAGGCAAGACCCTCATCAGCTGGCTTCTTCAGCACTCCATGCCTTTGCAAAGCAGTCAGCCTGAACTTTATCAACTGGGGTATCAGCCCCTGGCAATGCCTTTACAAAGAGTTACAAACTCCGTTCCCCTGTTCTTTTGCTAAGGAAGCTGCCTTGAAATATTAAGCAACCACAGAAAAGAATCCATGTCATTAGGTGGCAGAGGTGGTATTAAATAGTGGGGGAAGGTAGCTGTGTACAGGAGCAGGGAGGTAACTGTTCCTAGGGCTTTGTTAGAAGAAGCTCTGGATGTTCCAGTGTCCTGTCCACTGACTTGAAGACATGTATCCAAATCCAGTCTTACTGACTCAGGGTGGGGAAAACTTTAAATGCCTGGTCACTGCACCTTAGAAGCATCCCATAGTAGTGCTGGCAGCTTTCTTAGACCGTTCCTGGCCCTGATGGTCAGGAGAATTGTCAGCTTAGCAACACTTTAGTGGATATTATTGCAACTGCAAGAGTGCCACTCTGCAGTTCTTTTTGCTCTTGGCTCCAGTACAGGAACTTGCTTAGCATGTACCTATCTTTAAGCATACCCAGTTCTGTGCTAAGCTGAAATCCTTTCTAGTCTCAATATTAATATATCTGCTGTATCAGTGAAAGTGTGACTTGCAGCCTATATAAATGCACCCAAGCTTGTTTTTGAATTTTTCTAATCCTGAGTAACATAAACGGTGGCAGTGCAGTGCAGGCTGTACCAGCCTGTGAGGGACCCTGAATGTATGTTTGGGTGCTGGCATAAACTGAATTCTTTCCCAGCCCTTATTGTCATGATTGTTGACTCCCACTCTAACTACATTAAAGCTGAGCAGTGGTGTAGCAGTTGCACTTTTTGTTGCAGTGTTAACATGCCCACTTGAGGATTGTTTGTGTGTAACGCTAATGCAAGGAATTTTGATTAGGATAAGTATTATGAGATCATACACACAAGCTGTGTAAATGAAATGACAGTAGGGTAATATGTTTGCCATAGCAATGGTTTGTGCCTTGAGCGCAATACAGCTAAGCAAATGGGTGTCAGCTCAGACCTTGCTGTTTTTTTGTTTTTGTTTTTGTTTTTTATGAATTTGCATGTTGCCTTTAAGGCAGTGAGATGTGGTTAAAATTTTAAATAGTTGACTGTATTCTTTTGACCTAACTTTTTTCTGGGTGGGTTTTTTTTTCTTTAAGTTAAATTATAAGACCCTATGCTCTAGAGTGCCACTTAGATGTAATGATACAACCTTGGAGTCTGAATAAGAAATGGAGTGTGGCAGATTATGAGAGAATGCAGTGATCTCCAAACATAAGGGGTTGTGCGCATAGGTCCTAGGTGGAAAGCAGAACTATCAGGAAAAAAAAAATCGGAAAATAATGTTGGAGTATATACCAAAGTCAGTCATACCTTTTTTTATTGTAGGATACCACACTTGGCATCTCTTATATTGGACTGGTTTCTCTTTTTTTTCCAATAGCACTTCATGCTTTCAGTTTGCATTAGTACAGTAGACTTTATTCTAACTAGCAGGAGAACTTCAGTCAGATCTTAGCGTAACATCTGCCCAAATTCTGTTGGTTCCATTCCTCCTTCTGGATAGTTTTGTCTCATGACAACCTCATTTCAGATAATGCATGTAGTGATTATAAGGTGCCATAACTTTATTCCCAGGATGACACTAGTGATATTTTTCTCCTGGTCTCTTTCAAACCTAAGTAACTGGTAGAAATAAGGGGGGGGGGTTGGAGTGGGGGTGGAGAAAGGGGTGTTTTGGGGTTTTGGTTATTTTTCTAACAAAAATTCATTTAGGAATTGCACTCTATCAGTCACCATAGAAGGATAGTTTTCATTTTTATGGAAATAGCAAGTAACCACAGATTCATTTTTTTTTCTTTCTTTTGTTTTTATTTTAATTCCTTCTGTAAATTTAAAGACCAGATGTTTAGAAGCTGTTTAGGTCAAGGGTGGGCAATTTATTTTGGGCGGAGGGTTGCTTACTGAGTTTTGGCAAGCCATGGAGAGCTACATGGCAGGCAGCCAGGAGCAAATAAATATTAATTTTTTTTTTTCTAAATTTTTACAGGGAGCCCACAGGCTGGATAGAGTAGCTTGGCGTGCTGCGTCTGGCCCACGGGCCGCATTTTGCCCACCCTCGTGTTAGGTGCATGAGAATAAAAAATTTTTCTCTGCAGAATTAACACGCTCTTGGGTTTTGCCTCCTATCCTAGCTCCCATCAGGATACATAAATGTGAGTGTAATAATGCTTTCAACTCAAGATAGGTGGCCCATGCTGGAGTGCTTGGGTTTGTAACCTGACCACTTCAAGTGAGGATACAGGCTGAACAACTGAAGTGCTGAGAATCTTCCTGCATATTTTTAGTAGTGAGGATGTTTTAGCCACATGAGCTCAGGCTAACTGAGCGATAGGCAGACCCTGAGAGAACAGATTTTTTGGTGTTTGAGCACTTCCGAATATATTGATCAACTGCATTTCTTCTGCTTGCCTATAACTATTGATGACTAAGGGCTTTGGCAACACTGGTGGAAACCAGAGTACTAGTACCAGTACAGTAGGAACAGGGAAGTTTCTATCTGGGTCCTGGGTGGTGAGCTTAACCATGTCATAAGGGGCTATTTGGTTGGCTTGTTTTGGGGGGGGGGTTTTCTTTTGTATAAAGAAGAAAACCCTGTTGTGTTCATCCTCCTTCCACCCACCCCAAATGCTCTCCTAGTTGCAGTGTGTGGGGTTTTTATGGATCTCTTATTTGCAGTGCTTTCATCACAGCACCCAGCTACAGGGTTGGGCTCTGTATTAGCTACTTCATTAGTAGCTCTGCTGTTCCCTTTATGTGCAATTCTGGGAGCTTTTTATTTGCATGCTGATAATTTAAATGGTCTTAACTTTGGTAACAATTTTCTCATTCATGCAAACTAATACAGTAAGTTACGCTGTATGCTTTGTTGTATTTATACAGCTATGAAATAACTGATTCAGTAGTTACTTCACAACTAAACCTGTGTAACAGCAGGTCAGGGCCACTATTCTTGTGCCATATAAATTTATCCTCCCCTTGTATCTTACTGCTAGTGACCAATAAGTTAGTTATTGTCATATGTATTCACGTGTAATGCAGGTCGGATGTTCGGAGATTTTAAGTGATCCTTAGATTATGTATAAACAGATATACTGTTGAATATCTTAATACATTTTAAGATTTGTAGGCACAAACTTAGCATTTCAGAGTTTTAGAAAGTACTTTTCTTATCCTCTGAAATCTACCTTGTTCTTCTGCAGGTCCTTTCACAGACGTTGTCACCACCAACCTGAAACTCGGAAATCCTACAGACAGAAATGTGTGCTTCAAAGTGAAGACTACTGCACCACGTAGATACTGTGTAAGGCCTAACAGTGGAATTATTGATGCAGGAACATCAATTAATGTTTCTGGTAAGTCATTTGGTAGTTAAAGATGACCTCATCAAATTGATTTCTCATAGTGGCTTGTGAACTTTAATGTGGTACAGAAGTAGAGTAACAGACTAGGGGGCATGGGCTTGTATTTGTTTTTTTCCTGGTACCTTAAATTTTGCATCTTGTACAGGTCACTGAAAGCAAAAACAAATGCTTGCAAATGGTAACTTCAAATAGTTACCTTCAGAATGCACTTTCTATGCCTTCAGAAGACAGTTTGCTATGGCACTGAATTTCAAATTAATAACTTCTCTCTTATGAAGTAAAAATTTAAAAAAGAAAATTATTCTTTTACCTGGCTTTACTGGTGAGAAAATGGCTTTTAACGTGCATAAGTTTACTGAAGATTAACTGAATTCCACAGAACACAAAATAACAAAAGGGGGCTTGTTTTGGTGTAAGCATACAGAACTAGTTCCCAGGTATAGACAGGTTCTTTAGTTCTAAGAATGTGTTAAATGTTCAGTTATGCTCCAAAGAAAAATAAATGTCTAAACCTAAGTTACAAACATTTATTTGAGAAGCTGTTTGCAAACTCGTTCAGGCCTGTCAAAAGGAGGATCATGACTCGTAACTGGTACCTACCTACTGACTTGTCCCTGGAAATTTGACTTGAGTCTCTCTCTCTCTCTCTCTCTCTCTCTCTCTCTCATATCAGATTCAGGACTTCAATTAGATTTTCCATTCCTGTGTTTGAAGTTTTTATGCTTTTACAGGGATGGTATTATCTGGTCGGCACCAGTTTTTCCATTGATTCTAATAACAGTTCATTCCTGGAATGACACGACTTAAACAGTAACATCTTGTTCCTATTCATACATGACAGGATTTATAGTAGCGTGTAGAAATGCCTATTGACTCCTAACTAGTTTTCATTGTCTAACAAACATTAGGAAGAAAGCTTTATTGGCAAGGTGCATGAGTTGGGCTTGTGCGTGGTTTGTTTGTTTTTTGGTTTTTTAAATCCTAGATTTTTTTTTAATATGCTCAGCCTCCAAAGTACACTTGCATGTTTACCTCGTAGCACTTACCTTTCTAGAGCTCACTTTTCCTTTTTATTTAAAAAATAAATAAAAATGCTACGGTAGGCCCCAATCCTGCAAAAATTTTAGCTAGCCAAACTGCATGTGCAAATTTAGGTACGTCTCCACTGGGATTTGTGTTTGAAATTAAGCATACTTGTGAATCTTTTTGCAGAATTATGGCTCTCTGTAATCTCTGAAGAATGTTGCAGAGTGAGGTGAAGAAAACTAGTACAGCATGATATTAAAACATTGGGAGAGGCAGGGCAATTCCTTGGCTTTTTGTTGAAGCCTGTAGTAAGCGTTCAGATAACTGGGTAAGAATGAAATAAAACACTCGGAGAGCAGCTAGAAATTGCTCTGACCCTTAAAGCCATCTGTCATCTTTGCTAGCTGTGGGAAAACAGATTAAAAGCTTACAGGTTAGTGAAGTGATGATAATGAAAATTGGGCTGATTTTCTGGCTATAAATTACTTATGGCATGCAATGTGGATCCCTTTCATTTTTTAGATTTCATTTTTTAAAAAAAAAAAAGTCTTCTGTCCCTGCTGTTACATCACATCAGTGCCATCTTACTCTTTAGGTATTTCATTTTAAAACACTTGTGCCCGAAGAGTGACTCTTAACAATACTGCGCTTGTGATCAGGTTTTGGAGGGTTGCTGTGTAATTTCCCCTGTGCCATCTTTTATGGAGGTTGATAGCTTAGCACAAATCAGAAAAAAAAATTGGACAAATTCTTGGAGGAAAGGACCTTCAGTAGGTATTGAGTATGGTAGGCAGGGGTGCATCCTCAGAATCAGAACTTCCTAACCCTCTTATTGCTGGAAGTTGCAATGGTAGGAGAAGAGCAGGGTTTGAAAACTTCTGGATGTGTCCTGTTCACCCTTTCCCTTTCGCACCCACACTCTGCCTTTGTGTGGACAGGATATTGAGCTAAATGAGCCTATCGTCTTACCCAATAAATGACACTTCTTATGTTCACCTCACAACTGCGCTTCCATTTTAACTTGTAGATTGCTGACTATTCCAGTCCTAAGGTTTCGTAGTGGGCAACATAAGGACCACATACAGTGTGCATATTAGGATGGGCTCCCCAAATATTCTGTTTTATTGCAACCAAATCCAAACAGTTTCCAGCCGCAGAAGCCTAGTGGACTAACCCATAGTGATGCTCAGCACTTGTTCTCCCACTTTTTGGAAGCTGTCTCTCTTGATGACCTTCCTTGTCCTGATCTATAACCTAGTTGTTATTGTAAATTTTGCTTTCACATGGAAAACCATAGTGCTAACAAAGAAGTATCCTAAAATGCTTACCTTCACACTAACACTGCATTGCTAAAGCATACAGGGCAAACAGTGTTCTTCAGATGATCTTTTTGTAATAAACTCTTTAGTGGATGCAGACCCCAGATTCTGGGATTACAAATGTTGTTCTTCCTCTTTTTTCCCCAAGAGTTGCATTCATATTTACTTTTTAAATATGGTCAGCTTGAATTTCAGCCTTTTCTCTTTTTAAAAAGAACAGTCTTTCTCTCATTCCTGGAGACTTCCTTTAAAACCCACTGAAGACCTTTGGGGACTTGCTTCAAAAGAGCAGAAGAGCTACCTTTGTTTTGCAGTATATAGAAGATTCAAGCCATGACAAGACCCTACAGGAGGGTCTGCGCACTAGTGATCAGTAAGCGAGATGAGGTTAAGAGTAGGTAGCTGACAGCCTGTTAGCTTTATACCCAGTCATGGGCATATGTGCACTGGCAACCACTAAATATAGATGGTGGTAGCAGCCACAGAGAAAGTGTCCTATGCTCTTAGTGTTGAGGATCTAAGAGAAGATTCACAACATCTCTAGCCTCAGGTTCACCTGAGCTGTGCAGAGAGCACCTGTTTTGTCCCATGGGGCCTATATACAATTCCCTGCTCATTGTCGTCATCAGCTTGTCAAATGTTGCTTTTAATTGCGGTACAGAAATTAAGTGCCAGGTATGGCAAACTTGTTTTCATTCTTGTCTTCATACTTCAAACAGCATTTAAACACTGTGAATTTATTGAACTGTGCATGTGAAGTGAGTATGTAACTAACTAGTAAATCAGCTTTTGGTCACACCTGTCTATCTGAACCCATCTACAGGATGAGGGCCTGGGAGTTAAAGGTTTAGGAAAGAGAAAGTAAATTTGTGCACCAAGTCTGGCACTCTGATTTTCATCACTTTCTTGGCAGTAACCCCATTCTTTTTCACCCTAAATCTTTTCCTCCCCCAAACCCTCTGCCTTACTTTAACAGACTTAAAAAAAAAAAAAAAAAAAGATAAAAATAAATAAATTCTCCAAAACACTGAACAAAGACACTGTCTGTTTAAAATGCATAGCAGTTTAAAAAGCAGGATTAATTGATGTTCTGACCTTTTTTTTTCTCCATGGATGGAAACCTGTCAAAAGTAGCTTCCTGCAGCATGTTTTTGTTGTGTTTTTTTTTTTTTGTTTAGTTTTGTTTTTTCAACCTTGGCTGAATTCTGTTGTGTTTTCTTCCTCCCTTTTCCCCCCCCCCCCCAACCCCTAATGCAAACACAAGTATCATAACATTTTGTAGTTGACATTTTCCTACCTACTAAGCAAAACTGATTTGGGCTGGTTTTGTGTGGGGGTTTTTTTGTTTTGTTTTTGTTTTTTGGGGGTGAGGGGAAGAGGGGAGTTGTAAACTTTATATATTCCTGCTGAGAAAATATGGAGTGGGAGTTGGATGATAATTTTCAGCCAATGAAACTATAATTAGGCCATATTTACTATATCTAGTCTATATCTGCCTGAGATTTGCTAACTGACTTTAACGTGGCCATTTGGTAGCATGAGATTGGTACTGCACTTTTTGAAAGATTATGCCAAGCTCTAAGTTCATATGCATCTAGAGCAAGCCATTAATTCCTCATATTTACTGTCTGAAAAATGTGCTTGTAAATGCAGAAGATCCAGTTAACTTGTGTTAACTGGTCTTGGGTACGACCATAAACTGCATCCAGCTGGAGGACTTGTGGCAGTGTGGTGGAGGCAACTTGTGGTGGGGTAGCTCCTATAAAATTCTACAATATTGCAACCTCCAGGTAAGGTGAACTTTTTAAGGCATCTCAAAGCTCTAGTGCCTGCTGCCTTATGGGCAGTTCCTTGGTTGGAAAAAGGCTAAGGGACATTGCCCTAGCTGAGGTGTTGGGTAGCCAACAGCAGCTTTAATCTGTTGTTCTCTGGCAGAAGCTATATAACCATCAAGGCACTGGATGTCTGGGCTCAGTCTGGCCTTCAGACTGTCCCAACTGTCTAAAGGGGGGGGTGGATGGTCTAGGGCAGCCTTCTCTCTATTCTTGCCTAGGCATATGCACCAAAAGTTTTGGTGTGATCTCTACTAGCCAGAAATATCAAGCGTCTCACATGCTGGAATGTTCAGACTCTGACCACTGGGCTCAGGTTCAGCTTAATCTGAAGTTAGATAATGGGGCAGCTCTACCTTCCAAGGGCTGTGGTTGTATACTGCCTTCCTTGCATTAAAATGGTGCATGCAGCTTGTAGCTTCTCAGGAATGTAAATTTGAGTGGATAATTCATTTCAAATGAGAAGAATCCATGTTATCAGTGTATTATTCTTTACTTGTGCTAACATGAGAACTGACTTAACATATCTACAGTGGCTAGAATCCAACCTTCTATTTTCCAAAAGGCTGGCAAATGTCCAACCTCTAGATGTTCTCTTGTGGGCCTTTCAGAGCTGTCTAAAGAAATCTCTGGTATTAAAGCATTCCCACTCCTCTCGGTACATAGTATGACTACAACTCCAGACCTGTTGTAGCCTAGATTTGCAAAAAAACTGAATATGTAATT
>JAGPOW010000797.1:6202234-6238997 GCA_030014935.1 Caiman crocodilus | reverse complement strand
TTAGGCATATTATTGCATGCATAATATTGACAGTTTTAAGTGCAAATATCAGCTGCTATTTGTGCCTAGCCAACTGATTTGCATGAGCATTTGATCTCAAATATTTTTATAAAATATGGGCTTTTGTGTACACTTATGTCCAAAGAGCATCTTGTGTAATGAGAACCTAGTTTTGTAGCCTCCGTGAGTATGCAGCATTATAGAAGAGACATGAAAATAATGGGGATCTACTACTGTAGTCAGGGCCTGAAATACTCTAATAAAGGCTGAAAATGAAGCATAATGTGAGTAGAAAAAGCCTAGCCTCCCAGTTCATTTGTTGGGGCTGGGCTAAGCAAAGTAAATGGTAATTGCCGCTTTCCTCTCTGAGTATCTCCATCTGGGATAGCAGGATTGCTGAGCAAATGTGAAATTCCAAATAATTAGTGTAAGAAGATACAGAGAAGAGCGATGCAGGCACCCTGAGACCGGTCCAGCTAACCTTGGTAATATGCAGCCCTTTGGAGCAAATATTGAAGAACAGGACAGACAGACAGCACTAACATGATATTTTATCATCAAAGAAAGATATTTCTCAGTCTTGAAAGTTTGAGATCCCTACAATCTGGTCCTTTTTTATTAAGTCTGATATGGTGTCACATGATGTGATTAATTGACTAGAAAAGATGTGGTCTCCTACAAGGATAGAAAGATGGATTGAGAAGTATTGGTAACTCATCAAATTTCTCCAGGATCAGACTTTAGATGCATCTTACTTAGTGTTTCTCTGACCTTAACATAAAGTGCACTAATGAAATTTGCTGAGATGGTCAGAAGTTATTGTTAATAGAGGAGGATTCAAATATCCTACAGGAAGAAATAGCTGCCCTTAAGGACTAGAATAATAGAAATGGGATGGACTTTTTAATAGCATGCAGTGTGCATTTAATGCACATTGCTTCAATAAAATGGGAGCTCATTAGTTGGAGAAGAGGCAAAAGACCCAGTGTATACTAGTTGGTCTCAGGATTACAGGTCACCGGTGTGGTGGCTATAGAAAAAAGCAAATATCCAAGTAAAGATAAGGAAGTATTAATGCCTTTGTCCAAGAAATTGATGAGACCTCCCCTGGGATCAAGTGCACAGGTCTAGTTTACTCATGTTTAAAGTGAATTTAACCTGGAATGAGTGCAGAGAAGGGCTGCTAGGGTATCCAGAGGAATGGACAGCTTGTCTTAGGAGAGGGAGCTGAAACTCAGTTGGTTTAGTCTACCAAAACTGTGGTTAAGAGGCTCTGTTACTACTCTTTGTATACACATCAGGGGTCAAAGGAACACCATGAATAGAAAGAAGCTACTGAAGCTGAAAAACACTGTTGGCAAGTTTATTCATGGCACAAATAACTAGTTATAAACTTTAAGCTAAAAAGCAGATAACAGTATCTAACAATTTGAGCTGTAAAGTTTATGGAATATCCCTCTAGAAGGAGCAGTGAAGTAAGGAATTTAGTTGGTTTTACAGTGGGGTTTCATCAGCATGTGTATAAAAGAGATGAAGTAATGTGGCTTCCTGTAGTAGTAGGAAACTGGCCTTGGTGGCCCAAGAGGTCTCTTCTAGACCTGTGCTCCTGTTTCCCATTAGAATAAGGGAATAAACAAATATGTCGAGCCTTGATGGCAGTGCTCTGCAGTTTCTTACAAGCATGTCCACAGTCACTCTTCTGCAGTAGCTGAAACTTGCCAGGTCTCCAATTCATCCATAGAAAACTTAAGTGAAAAGTAACAGCTAGAAACTTAATGAGATTAGACTTTTATATCTAATTAATTGACAGGTCAAACATGACCCATTTACAAGTGCAGTTTCTTCATTGCTAGATGGCTAGGCCTTCTAGCTCAACCTTGTATTTATCCATATACAGTCAGAGATTCTGCAGTGAACACAGTGTTTGATCCCTGGCTTTACTTTGACTCACTAATCAAACTAAATTTTAGGTCTCCTTCTGTGGCCCTATAAACAGTGTGTTGTCAACACTGGTTTATTTGCACATGACTCTTGCCCAACTAGTGAGAGATAACATAAAATCACAGTTTCATAGCCTTTTTCTATCATACAAGATTCGCCATGCATGAAGGCAAATGGAAAGAAAGAAGGTATCCTTAGTTCTCTTTAGTCCATGGTCACACATGCACAGGAGCTTTCTGGAGACTGTACTCTAGCATTGTCAGCCTTTTTTCTTACAACTTAAGCGTGAGAGTTTCTTAAATTGGCCTTTTACCATCACAGTATTTCACTGTGCTCCTGAGATTGACTGCTATCAAGTTCCTGTGATGTTGGGCAGAGATGGCTGGGGTTTTGATTGTATATGCCAAGTATTATGGCACTCCTGCTGTCAGTAAGGGAATGTCTGCACAGCCCAGTGCATTTTCTGCAGAGATGCTCAATTTTGCTCAGACACCAAAAATTGTTTAGCCGTGTTATGGTGAGACTCCTGTCAAAACGCACAAAAAACCCCACTACAAAATAACCAAATCCCTGCTGTTAAGGGCATTCATTGGAGATTTCTCTTCTCTTCTGGTTTAGAGTGGCATTTTTCTTTATTTTTGTTTTTCTGTGAAAGGAATTTGCAAAGGTCTAGTTTCATTGGGAACAGACTTACTGGGGGTATGTTTTTTGGGTGTCCAGCCTGACGCATGACAGGAATTGCATAGCAGACCTTTCAGTGTGGTTTTCATGTATTGATCTGAAAGGACAAGGACTAACAACACTTCTATATTATCCAGCCCTCTCTAGCTTTCTGCTGTTATGATTCAGTGAATGAGACTTAGAGCAGCAATCATTTTGGCATTCAGAAATGGCTTCCGCATCATAGCTTGGGAAACTATGACTTTGAAATGAGCTCATAGCTGTACTTAATAGACCAAACCAATATGACCCACTGACCTGCAGAAATTGGATAGCTATTTGACCACCCAGTTAGTCCTCCCCACTGTATAGTTTCGACCAATGGAAGACAACTAAGCTCGGAAAGAAACATTTCAATCACTATTGCCAAGAAACATTGCATAATATTGAACATGAGTGCTTTCATAGTTCAATCCAGTCTTCATTTGCAATATGTTTTTCTGAAAAGCTGGTTCACAATTTTGCTCTCTCATAATAATGTTTATTTTACACTGGTATTTGATTGTGTGTGTGTGTGTGTGTGTGTGTGTGTGTGTGTGTGTGTGTGTGTGTGTGTGTGTGTGTGTGTGTGTGTGTGTGTGTGTGTGTGTGTGAGAGAGAAAATGGCACAAGCTTAGCATTATTCAATTCACTTAAAATTTTGCCATGGCTGTTCTTGCCCTGGAATAAATTGGATCCATGCATGTAGCAGTGATGCAATAAAACATTTAGGCAATCTCATGAAGCTGTATAGTGGCTATCCTGAATTTAATGCAATTATTGTTTGATACCATGCTTCATCTAAAACACTAGTACTGTATAATACTAGTATATTAAAGTACAGCATGGTACTAGTACATTAAAACTTGCTTTAATTCTGGGACTTTGAACTAACTGATGAATTTGGCAAAAGCAACTTGTCTAACTCTAAAAGGTAAAATCTTACTTATGTCAAATACGCAGTAGCAATTGTGGCTTACACAGTTTGTTAGATTTCCATTTGCAAGTCTGAAGCAGTTTGTAGCATTTAGTCGTGTGCTCGTATGCAAAATAGCATGGTGTTTATATTGTATGTGGTGCCTAACCTGAGAAGGGTACTATAGGCAACACATGCCTTTTCTTACCTGTCTCTGTCCTAAGTTGATCTCTTTTGCTCACACACGCAAAAACATTGCTGTCCCAGGTGACTGTTGCAGTATTTCAGTAACTGGAATATGCATCCTTTTCCCCTTCTTCTAGCCACTCTAATACAGGGGAATTGTCTTTTGTGGGGGCAGGGAGGGGAATTTACTCCTGAGTACTGAATGCAAGGGGGTGGTAGCAGGTAAAAGAGCTGTACCTGCAGATCAAGAGGTAAGATGACACCTAGCATACACTTGTACTGCTTCCACAGCCCTCTGAGGAGTGCTGCCAAGAGGCACACCCTGCTCCTGTGTGCAAACTTGGAAGTGGGACAACAAAGCCACGCTGAGAGCACCCCTTGCCTCTGCTGTCTAGCAGGCTGGAGGCAGAAATATTGAAAATGCTAGTGTAGGAGCAAAATAGTGGCAGGAGGGGGGCCCTCAGGACAAGTTCACAGCCTTATTTCTAGGTATAGTACAGAAGATAGGTGCTGGGGTCCTGTGACCCTGGCACTTGTTCCTGCCATTGGCGGGGGGTCAGACTAGATGGCCTGCTCTAGGCCCCTTCTGACCCTAGATACTATGATCTAGTCCACAGGTGGGCAAAATATGGCCCGCAGGCCGCATCCGGCTTGCAGGGCCATTCTATTTGGCCAATGGAGCCCCTAAAAAATTCAGGGCTGGGGAGGGGGGACGGACTGGGAGTGAGTGGGCAGGGAGCCCCGCAGGAGCACAGGGCCAGTGTGGACGGGGCCCACAGAACGTGGGGCCCCAACTGGCAGGGGCTCTTTGAAGCCAGGCCGGCTCCCCCCTCTACCTGCTGGTACAGCTCAGCCTAGCTCCAGAGACCCTTGCCAGCCTGGGCCCTGCTTTGGGCCCCACTGGTGCTGGCCCTGGGACATGGGACCAATGTCTTGAGATCAAAGATATTGGTCCCAAGATGGTGACCAGGAAGTAGGGCACCTCGAAGGGGTAGGACTACCCATGCGGCCCTCAACAGCCTACCAGAACTGGGCAAGCAGCCCTCCACCTAAAATAATTGCCCGCCCCGATCTAATCCAACCCATCCTTCTTTTACATTCTGACCTATTCCATAGGTGGACTCTCAGCACCTTTTTAAAGGATACTTGGACCTCAATGCGATTAGTCTCCGCACACAAAGTTAGATGAATATGACTTGGTAGAGGAGTGAAAATTTAGCGAGCAAATAATGCTACTCCCATATTGCTCTTGGGTTCTGCTGGCTCAGAGCCTTGGGATCTGAAAAATTTAATTTAGTTGAATACCTATTGCCTCACCTTCAGGATGTTGTTTACAAAGATGCAGAAGAAAACTTACTTGCACATGCATGCTACATAGTGTTTATTCTTCACCTTACAGTCCATTGCCCTGAATTTTTTAATTTCAGTGGTGGCCTGTGAATATGGCTAATACTTGTGCTCTAGCTGCATCTTTTTTTCTGCTTACTTTGTATAGTCTATAAGAAATTGTACATCAAAGTTTTGCTTGGCTACATTTGGAAAGGGAAAAGTTATTTTGGTTTAAACTAAGCAGCATGAGATTTCTAATCATTTCAAAGAAAACATGCATTGTTAGGCTTCCGATCTCAAACATTTGAAATACTTATAGGGCTTATTGCTATGGTCCTCCTTGAGACCTTTCAGCTATATTATATGTAGAAAATTACAAATTCATTGGTTTGTCAGTAATATCTCCTATATCTCTGTTTGGGAAAGCATGTAAATTTTGTTATATACAAGATACTGGAACTTTCTGTTCATGACCCAAGCAGAGTAATGAAAGTGGTCATCACTTTTTCAAAGTTCTCAAACCAGATGGTAGATTTAAGGGATCTTCATCACCCTTTTTTTCCCAGTCTTGAATTGCAGCCTTACCTGTGGAACTCTTACTTTGTACAACCCTAACAACTAAAATTATTTGCTTTCTGTATTACAAGAAGTGATGTAGTCAGTTGGAAGTACTTACAATGCTGACATAATGTTCTTTTTCCTTCCCTTGTAGTGATGCTACAGCCTTTTGATTATGACCCTAACGAGAAAAGTAAACACAAGTTCATGGTTCAGTCAATGTTTGCTCCAGCTGATACTTCAGATATGGAAGCAGTAGTAAGTATTGAAGCTGAGTTGCCAGACACAATAGACGTAACATTGAACATGGAAACAGTAGAGATAACATTGAAGCTTACAAAGGGGCTTCATGAATTTGGGGATTTTTTTTCCTGGAAATCCTGAGGAAGGAGGTGACATCTGTATATTTAGGAAGATCACAGCATTATGGAACTAGATAGTTAACAAGCCCCAAAGAGCCTCTTTCTCAAATAGATGGCAGGGCTAATATTGGCTACGATCCTTGGCCTGGGCTCACTTTTTGTCAGGTTCAAATTTTTAAAATGCATCCACTGGGGCTAGGCTGGTCTTTTTGGCATCTCCTAGGCTCTGTGGAGCTTATCTTAACCTTGCTCAATGTACAATGAGCCTTCTTTTAAGCAGCCTGCACCTTTGCAGTAGGAACTAGCCTAATTTAATTATTGTTGTGTTTTCTTTAACCTTTTCCTTGTTCATTGTTTTTGTTGATTTATTTACCTGAACCATGTGTTTGAGCCAGAGATCATGTAATCCAATCTTTATATGGGTTAGTAGTTGAGGAAGAAGAAAAGAATATAGCAGTAAGATTGCTGGCTACTTACGTAAACTTGGAAAGAAGCAAAGCAAGCATCACTGACCTCTTATAAGCAGTCACTAGTACTTTTCTAGTGGTAGCACTCCCTGTAATAGCAAACAACATACCGGTCTTCTGCCCCTTCCACCACCCTCCTCTATTAACCAAAAGGAATGTCTTTTTTTTTTTTTTTTTTTTTTTTCAATTTCTTTCCCAAAGTTCCTAGCTATCTAACATGATTTATTTTCAATATACCCTCTACCTGCTTTTAAACTCCCTGGGCACCTCCGAACCAGAATGCATGTGTGATATGCTGCATTGCAGCGCTGCACACTGCATGCACTGTACATGCAAGCAGTCCCCACTAGCTCACTTGCAAAAACTCCTAGGGCAGCTGGAGCTGGGCCAGCCAAAGCCATACTCTAGCTGCTGGCCAGACTCCTTGCTGCAGGATTGCCATGGCTGCAGCCCCTGGGGGCTGTTGATAAGGCTACTGCAGCCAGCCCAGGTGCTGGCCTTGGCCTCCCCCACCCAGGGCAATGTGCTGCGTGCCAGAGCATGCATGCGTGGGGGTTCCCCAGGGACGAGTAACAAGAGTGGCACATATTGTGCCTCTGCTGTTTGTCCCTGGGGAACAGGTGTTTCTGCTCATGAGGACACATCCCCTTCTTGCATATGATTTTTAGAAAGTCGACTCCAACCATTTAAAAGTAGACCCATCAATAATACTGCAATCTTTCAGACTGTTTACTCCTGGTGGACCATGTAGTGGGCAGTCAATTAGTATATGCTGGGCTATCTGGTGTCCTTTGCCACAGGGGCACAGTGGTGAGTTTGTAAAGCCCACTTTGATTGTGTTGAAGGCTCCATAGTTTGATTGCAGTCAGTTTAGGTTTACACATGCCTTGTGTGAGAGTTTGACTAGGAGGGTGTGAGGATGGTAGTTGTGTAGTGGGGTGTGGTTGTTAATCCATTGCTCTTCCCACCTTGTCTAGAACCATGGTTGCCAGATCAAGTGGTATCCCAGTCCTCTTGATGTTATGAGGGGGGATTCCTGCCAAGATGAACATGTTTTCTCATTCCATGTATACTGGGCAGCCACTTACTACTTGTAGTACAGAATTCAGGGCACTGTCCAGTTTGCTAATGTGGGCACTATATGCCCACACAGGGAGGCAGTATTCTGCTGGTGCATAAACCATGGTGTAGTTGTTCTCAAGGTAGAGAAGTCAGCACCCCATGCTGTACTGGCTAACTGCTTAATGGCTGCTGCCCTTCAGATTTACCTTGTGCCTCAACTTCTCCAGGTCATGGTGGAAGGTTAGGTTCTGTCTAGAGTGACACCCAGGTAGGTTGGTGTCATCCTGAAGGGCAGCTCTCTTCTCTCCACAGCAGCACACTACCTGTGTGTTTTATAATACAGGACCATTCTTATTTCAAATAATCAGTTCTACAGCCAGTCTAAACCCACTTGTGGCCATGCATCTTTCTACTTTCATGAAAAAGACTTGGGGCTTTTTAAAGGAAAGTGTATTTATTGATGATTTTTTGCACATATTGCTTGTTTTCCTAACTCAATGGTCATGCTCATTGTAATAGGAGTTCTGTTGTTATAGTTGGTTTCATTAAGGGAATTGCTCCTTTTGCTATATTCCTTTAGAAACTAAGGTCTCTTTCCCATAATGTAGAAACATGCATGGTGATATCAAAATGTTGAAGTTATGTAACTGAGAAGAGTACAATACCTACTTTTTTATAAAGACAGTACAGGATTTGCCCAGAGCATGCTCACGTTATAGTAGCTCTTGTTAGACTGGCTAGATAACTCAACAGGTTACTTTGCTATCATGTAATCTTTATATTTGTTTGAGAAGCAAACCCTCCTTGGATGATATTGCAAACTCCTAAAGCTTGTTGTGTAAGCACTTGGAGAGCATTCTTGAAGTTGCCCTTCCAAATAAAGTTTTATATAACTATATAGTCTTGTCTACAATAACTAACATTCCTACATTGGCAGAGATTAATCAGTCTCTTTCTACATGCATCCCCTGCCCATGCTGCCATGTCTTCAATTATGTCCCATCTCCTAAGAAAAGTTTCTCTAACTTGATAATGTATTTAGGAACCTAGATGGACATCGGAACTTCCAGGGCACATTAGACCAACATAAAACAAAACTGTTTGTGTTTTTTTTCAACAGCACTCAGTCAGTCCTTCTATATATTACCACCATACAGAAATCTTCCTATTCTGGATAAACAGGTGTGACACATTACTGGAGTACTGTAAAGCTTTCAACATTTCACAGCCAGCAAACTCAAAATAGAATCCTGATTTCAGCCACGGAAGATTTGCAGAACAATTCAGCTGTTCACATGGGTCAAAATCTGCAAACTGCATGGGCAGGACCATAATTTTTCAGGCTAGTTGAGATAATCTTGCTAACTAAAATTGAATTCAAGATGAAGAAAAGTAATACGAAAGCTTCAAGTGCAGTGATTTATGGACCTTTACAGCTAGATATCATTATTGAGAAGCAACTACTTCAGTTAGAAGTACAGTTGACACCAGGCAAGGATTTATTTGTAATCCCCACCATAAATGTTGGATAGGAAAAACTGCCAGTACAAAGACTAATTGTAGCAGGAAAGTGAGGTATAATTGCACATGTTATTGTCTAGCTGAGGGGTTATTGGTGAGGAGTATAATTGTGGTACAAATGGCAACCTGTGTGTCATAAATGCTCTAACAAGTATTAAATAAATAAATAAAAATCCCTTTGGTCAAATGTTTCATTTCGATTAACATCTCAGAATAGGAGGAAAAACCTAAATGATCCCTACCATTCATAGTATTACTGCATTAGCTTTTGAAATGTAAAATAAAAACATGCAAGGCTTGTCACTGGTTTGTAGGTATTCTTTTTCCTGTCACCTACTATGTTGCTGTTCTTAAGTGGCTTAATTCCTGTCTCGCCTGTATAGAACTGAGAATGCTCGACTTAACATATTGCTGATAATGAGATAAAGATATACAGACATGACATTACATTTTACTAATGAACAACAGAAAACTGGAAGGCTTCGGTGGGGGTTTCTGAGGAAGTAATATTTACTCCCCAATAAACACAGTGTTTAGAGACTTTAAAGCAGCATTTGAAATAAATTGGAAAGAAAGATCTGTGACTTAACAAAAGACAACCAGAAACAGCAGTATTTTAGATGTGGCTTATTTTTGATCACTTTCCCTTTTCTGAATGCTTTTATTGCATGTCTTCTGTTTGATCCAAGTGATAGATATACCTGAAAAGTGTTTGTGGGTCAGACCTTTGTTGATATAACTAGCAGCAAGGTTCCCACTTTTGTGTCAATTCTAAATACAGGTTTCTTAATGCTGTGATTTGATTTGATTTTAATTGCTTTTACAGCATGTTAGTGTCATATTATGTCACTTTTTAGTTTGTTTTAATGTAGTTTTAAGAAATGCCACTCTCAATTTTTAAGCTGTTGTTTTGTATTGATCATGCTTCTAAGTAGGTTGTGGCTACCACTAAGCCTGGATAAACACCAGTGCTTTTGTCCCCACTGTTTTGTTTGTGTTCGGGCGGGGAGGGGGGTTTCTTCCTTGAGCCAGACTATATAAGGAGTAAACTAATTGCATTGTCTTTTCCACAAGACTTACTGTGTCCTTCTTTTTCTTCTTTTCAAAAAAAATATTTTAGTGGAAAGAAGCAAAACCAGAAGAACTCATGGATTCAAAACTTAGATGTGTGTTTGAGCTACCAGCAGAAAATGATAAACCTGTGAGTATTTCCAACAGTGTTCTGGGTGACTTATTACCATAGCAAGAGCATATAAAATGCACATTGCAGATCATTCATTTCAGTATCTGAACGATATCCTTTTTTTTTTTTTTAAGGAGTTTTTAAATATTTGTTTTACTTATTCTACTTTGAAGTTAATTTAGACGAGAGAAGTGCCAAAAGACTGTTAAAATTCTTTGATATTGCTGCCTTTTGGGTTGATGCTAGAGTTCTCACTTGAGCATCAGCAACAGAAGCAAACCTGTGCAGTTCTGCCAACCTCCTTTCTGACCTGGCACTGTCTTTAAAAGTAGAAGGTTATTGTAGTATAGGATCCCTGCTTGGTAGCAACTGAGTTGAGTAGTGTTTTGCTAGGGTGCTGCCGAAAGCACTGATTAATTCACGATGGAAATAAACATCCTCAAATGCAGAGCTGAGGGATTGAGACCTACTGATAAACATGTATCCAGTGCTGTCTGCACCTGAGCTACCAGTGTGTTCTTTACATTCATGATTGTGCAGATGCAATTGTACATGTGTGATATTGGTCCTATGAAGCTGACAGACTGGTGTCTGATCAGCATTATTGAGATTTCAAGACCATGTATTCTAAATCCCTAAAGGTCATTAGGGCAAACGGACCATAAGTTGCATTAAGATACTTTTTTTTTCCCTCTGGCCAGTGTTCTTGATGACTGGGGGGCGGGGGGGGTTGACCATATTTGTGCTTGTAGGTAGGGTTTGTTATGCATGACAAGATAAGAACACCTAGCGGGAGCAAAAGGGGAAAGAAATCCCTTTCTGCCCAAAATTGGTTGGAGTAGTTTAATGTCCCCACAGACGTGTTCAATTACACACCAGTATCATTTAACATGATCAGGTCCTGTGTCCTGAACTGTTTTCAAGGGTGGTTCTTCCTTCCAGACCACAGAAGCATGGGAGGAGAGTCTGGAGAGAGAGAAGTGGTGGCCAACTGGGAGGAGTGAGGACAAATATGCAGCAGGATAATGAGGTGGCTCCTGGCAACAGGCTGGTTCTTGGAAGCAGCCCTTTATCACTGTGCTCCCCTGACTCCTACTCGCTTATGGTGGCACTTATGCCCCAGGAGCTGTGCATGTAGATGTATTGTAGCTGCAGGAGAGGTGAGAGCCATCAGCTAGTAAAACCCAGCCCTCATTGTGAGAAGATGGGCAGGGCTGTTTCATTTCCCCAGAGGGAGCATCTGGGGCTAAGAGTCCTGTTTGCTCTGCAGTTCATTGCTCCTGGCTTAGCTGTAAATCAGGAAGTGAAGCAGGGGCTGCAGCACGAAATAACATGTTTTAATTATAGGCATCATTTGGGGGAGGGGAGGTCTTTTAATAACCACTCTAAAATCAATGTTTTTCTCTTAAACAGCATGATGTAGAAATAAATAAAATTGTATCTACAACTGCAGCAAAGACAGAATCCTCTGTAATGTCTAAATCAATAAGTTCTTCCTTGGATGACTCTGAAGTTAAGAAAGTAAAGGAAGACTATAAGAGGCTTCAAGTAGAAGTTCAGAGGTTACGGGAGGAGAATAAACAGTTTAAGGTAAAGATTTTGCTTTTGACATTTGAAGTGCACTCTGCAGGGTGGATGTGGTGGGTTTGGGCCCTGGCATTTTAGTGTTGGCAAGGCACCAAAAAAGAACAAATTTGTATCTGCAGACTTTTTTTTTAAATACCACATGCTTAAATCAGTGCCTCTTTACAGTGTGAAGTATTTGGCCAGATAAAATGAGATAAGGGTTCTAACATCTATGCATTTTCTTGGATTATATTAATTTGGGGTGGCATTTCCTGAAGTAATCGGTTTGGTCTAAGCTTTTTGTTTCCATCTTAAAGCTGTGGGAGTTCTAACATTGACTCGTAGCAGGAGCAGGATTAAGTTAACCCTGAGCATTTCGGGAATGTTCAGCCATAATACCCACAAGAGCTATTGGGGTGGTTTTAAGAAGCTGCATTTCAGCTTGCCCAGCAGAGCAGCACAGATGCTCAGTAGTCACTGCGACTTGTTCTTTTTCAGAGCAATTTTTAAGTGTCAGGGTCTTGAGACCTAGTCACATGGCTAAAAAATAGTAAATTGGGGCACACCCAAACAGAAGTAGCATGACAGGCCCTACGAGGAGAGACTGAGGGACCTGAACCTATTCAGTCTCAGCAAGAGGATGCTGAGAGGGAGGACCTGGTGGCTGCCTACAAACTCATCAGGGGAGATCAACAGCAAATAGGCAGAGCCTTTTTTTCCCAGCACCACCTGGGGTGACAAGGAACAATGGTAATAAGATGCTGGAGAATAGGTTTGTTAGAGATCAGAAGGCAATATTTTACAGTTAGGGTGGCCAAAATCTGGAACCAGCTTCCCAGGAAAGTGGTCTTCACCCCTACCTTGGGCAAATTCAAGAGGAGGTTGGATGCTCACCTGTCTGGAGTCCTGTGAACCCAGCATTCATTCCTGCCTGTGGTAATGGGTCAGGATAAATGATCTGTTCAGGTTGCTCCTGACCCCAGCTACTATGAAAGATTTATTCAAGGTAGAAAGCAATAATCTTTCCTTACTTTTGTGCCACCATAAAAATATTCCATACCTTTGCACTACAAATGCCCAATTTCGTGGCTGTAATGGAAAGTAGTAATTTGTGTTGCTTATTGCTGTAGACATCTATTTGCTTTGTGGCAGTGGAGCATGCTCTCCAGCTACTCAGGGCAGGGGTTTGAGGGGCCCAATCCTGCACACTCTAGGATTTCTTACACTGGATCAAGCCCCTGAAGTCTTGGGAGAGCCTGCCTGGCTTTCTCCATTTTAGCTAGATGAGATCTCCAGGAACATGTCTGGGTAAGCAGGGAAAGCTGGGCAGGTGCTCCCAGAGCTTGAGGGGCCCAACCCTGCTCGGGAATTCCTGGGAAGGACCAGGCCCCTCAATCCCTGGGAGAACATGTTGCCCATTGTCCCAGCTGTTGATGTAGGACAATGGGCAACATGTTTTGCTTGGTGAAGTGCATCAGCTGTGCCAGCACCCATCACAGCACAGCTGATCTGCTTTATTTGGCAATGTCTCTTTCTTTCTAGCCTCAGTCTGCTTTAGCACTGGCTCAAGGAAAGGAAATCTTTCTTTTAAAAACTTTTTTTTTTTTTTATGGCCACTGAAGTAAGCCAGATGCTGGCTGTTATAAAATGGCATATGAATTTAAAAAAACAATTGATCTTAAATGCTGTTCTAAGAGCACTCCTCATTTAAGACCTGCCTTATACACATTGTGTACAAATTTAGTGCCTAATTCATCTGAGAATCTGGAATGCAATAATTACCTATGAACATTTGAATTGGGACAGTGCAATATGAAAGTATTAAGTATCTACCAGCTTCATTTTTGCAAATATTTGAATACTACAGAGTATTTCTGATGATAAATTCTTTACAAATGTACCAGGGGTGCTCAAGCCCCAACCCACAAGTCAGATCCAGCCCCTGGAGTCTTGTCCTCCAGTCTGTGGGAAGCCCCATGGATTGCCCTTCACAGTAGATTGAGTGTGCAGAGGATAGGTGCAGCCTGGTGCTTGGGGCTAAAAGGTCGAGCACCAGTGGTCAACTCTAGAGTCCCCTATGTTTCTGCCAAAATGATAAGAACATGCAAAAAGAGCAGGTTGAAGGAGAGTGTCCAACTCTTCCAGCAATGTTTTGAAGCTTTAACTTTTATTAGTCAACCCAGCAAAATTTAATATAGTTTTGAGGATTATTTTGATGATTTGCCTGAACTTAAGTTTTTCATTGCTGTAGTCAGTGTCTTATGGTTTGGCATCTTAATTTAGGGAGCAGCACTGTGCTTAACACCCATTGTCCAGGAACCTAAAAGGTATGGGCTACAGAGATGCATCCCCCAAGTTCAGCCTGCCCCTGTTTGGGAAGAAGCAGCTATTTTTAACAACAGAGCAGTGCTGCACAACTAGGTCAGGAAGTGAAATGATAGTGCTGCTTGTAGTAGCTGGAGTATAGAAGGTGTGTCAGTCTCCAACCTAATTGTTACTACACCACCAGGATGCAAAGGGAAGGCAGCACTCCTGTGGTTCCCACCAGCTTTAATGACATTTATGTTGGTGTCCTGCAAAAAAGAGAGTAGTTATTTTAGTTCAGTATCTGGGAAATCTTGTTTTATTTTTGATTTAGTGTGCATATTAGTACAGCTATTCAGGATGCACGGTATTGAAACTTGGGCCCTTCAGGTTGCTGCCCCATGTATATGTGGGATGTTTCTGGAGTCAATTGTAGTTTTATTCTCCTTTTCAAACTTCCTAGTGAGAATACAAGAGAGGGGACATCATATTCCTACATCAAAGGCATGTGTGTTTCTTCAAAGGAGGATTGGGACAAACAGATTTACTAGATTATATGTACATTCACCCAAGTGTTACATTGCTAATGACTCATTAAATTCTTGAGGTGGGATTAGAGGAGGGTGGAGGTCAATATACTATTCTGTTCATAGTCAAATAATTAGGGTTCCTTCCTGTAGGAAGAAGATGGGCTGCGGATGAGGAAGACCTCCCAGACGAACAACCCAGCTTCTGCCATTACTACTGTCAAGGAGGAAGGGCTGAGCACTAGACTACTTGCTCTGATTGTTTTGTTCTTTATCCTTGGTGCAATTTTAGGAAAAATAGCCTTGTAGAGGCTGCATGCTGAGGATTGTACATTGGTTTGATGGTTCTGCCATATCATTGGATTAAAATTATTCATAACAATGTTTAAAAAAATTAATGTATGACATCTCACAGGTCTTGCCTTTTTAAATTTACCCCTGCACAAATATAACATAACAATCTAGAAAGTTTAAAATGTACAATGAGTTGCAGAATGCTCTTATGAGGAGGGAAAAATCATGATTTAACACTACAATAAAATATTGTAAATGTCATTTTAAACATTCTTAGCCCTTGGTACATGATGCTGGATTACCTTTTTTTAAACAAAGAAAAAACCCTTTTCTTCCACTGCTGGAGCTGGCCTTTCTGGAGGTTTGGCGCTGGGTTAGGTAGGAGGTGTTGATAACTTCTGTAAAATACGTTAATCCACTGTTCTGCTCATAAATTTAACAGTTTTTGTCAGTGTCTTCAAATCTGTGCAAGTTCCCGATTTCTTGGCACTTAAATGAATAGTGAGAAGCTGAAAAGAATTGTATGTGGCAGCACTGAATGTGCTGGGCATCATTAAGAGGCATCTATTGACTGGTATGACACTCATTTGGAATAAAGGTCAATTCCTTGTTCTCTTAACGGGACCAAGCTACATTGCTGTGGGTTCATTTAGTTGAATTAAAATGTTATTCAGAGATGTTTAATGCATATTTAACTTATTTAATGTATTTCATCTCATGTTTCCTTATTGTCACAAAATTGACTAATACTATGATATAAAAAGGCACCTGTTCTAAAGCCAATGGATAGAACTAAAATGTTGCTGCTGTAGTGATGCAGGATCCTTCTGCCTCCTGATGTTTTGGGCACTACATAATTGTCAGTTTGATCATCTAAACATTGGGGAAACAGTGGTCAGGAAATCTTGTTTTTGTATGTAAATAAGTCTATCTAGGGAAAAAAATTATTAGTAGTAAACTAGTTCTATGCCGTAAAATGACCAATCCTGTTTGACTATGTAGCATCTTAAAAAAACAAAAATTAAATAAAGCCCCCAAATTAAAGTTTCTTTTTTGTTACTTTTGTCACATTCACTCCTTTTTAAAAAGAGAGAGCCTGTAGTCACTACCCTAAAACTTTCTTCTGGAATCAAGTAATTGCTGGCAATATTATAAGTTTGTTCTATACTTTCCAACTTTTGTCAAGACTGGCTTACAGGCTAAAATCAGGCGGATGGAAACTATGTTCAGAATAACACAGTTTGTGCCCATGATGACGCTTGCAGTTTTTCATTTTGTGTGGCTATAATATTCCATAGGCATGATTTTTTTTTCCAAAGTGAGAGTAAAGGTGCACCTAAATTTTTAAATGCGTTCTAATCACCAAGCATGTCTAGTTACTGAATGGGAATAGGGTAAAGCTCCATTAGATGAACTTTCTATTTTGAGCACGTACATGTTCCCTGTATTCCAATTTCAGAAGCCATCAGATTAACATTCCAGTGTTGTAAATGCAGCAGGTTTGAAGTGTGCTATAACATCCCGTAATCTGGAAGTATGATCTTTTTATAGCTCTCTGTCTCTCTGTGTTCCTGAAATGCTGTGTATTTACAGCAGAAATGTATCAACATGATTTATTTGTCCCCTTAAAAGGGCTTTCTTTATTTTGTCAAGATGATTTTTAACTTGCCCATCAAAAATAGCTGCCTCTCCTACAAGTGCAGATGAGCAGAATTTAGCAGTGCTACTCTTGCTGGTCACGTTTTAATTTTAATATGCATGGCTGCAGAGAAAACATGGCCAAAACAGCCAACAAAGGATTTAAAGATAGGCCATCCCCCCAGAGCAGAGGAAAAGTAACTTTTAGCAGCAAGTAGTAGAAATGCTGGAAATAGTACTTGTAGAAGAAATCAAGTGAAAGAGTAGCTGTGAGATGGGACAGGGTGGTGCAAGCATCTAAGAGCTGTGCCTTTTTTCTTCTGTAGGGTATGTGCAGCCTTCTGAAGCCCTCCATCTTCTGTCAGCCAAAATGATCAATACAGGAAGCATACCAAAACTTCTCTTTCAAAGGGAAGTGGTAAATAGTAAAAGACAAACGGTTTTGAGCAGCATATGTGGAAAAACCTTGAGTAAGGAGATTGAATTGTCAAATGTTCTGAGTGGGTGGGATCACTATCTGACCTGCTAAATGTAGGGTCTCGGCAGCTGGATTCTCTGTTGCTTGTGCTCCTTTCTGGAACGCTCTGGCTGTCTTGTTCACCATCAGACCCAGCTTCATGAGTGAAATTTTAAACAGGCCAGCATTGCAGGGAGAACAAACATGAATGCTGGTTTTGTTTGTGGGGATGGTTTTTGCTGATGTCCTGAGCAACTGTCGCATGCATTATCATCCATCAAAATTGATTTTACTGCTGTGGACAACTTTAAAGGAAAGCCAAAAGCATGTTGAATCCACAGCTTGCTCTTAATGGTTGTGCCTCACAGTGATCTTTAGAACATGTTAAGTAATTTATGAGCAAAGTTGTTTCTAGTAGTTCATTTGTATAATAGTAATGCCTGGGGACCCAGCAGACATGCCACTGCATTTTGCTAGTCACTGTACAAATGCATCTTAATGTAGTCCCTTACCCTTAAGTGGTTAGCTACTTTTATATTTTATAAGCTCCCCAGGTATGTTAATGATGTCTGTGATTTGTGCAAATATGCTCCATAGTCAGGGCTGAGCTACAGTATCACTCCAATCTAAAAAGCTCCTCAGATTAATTTACAGTGCCATTAATTAAAGCTGGAACTTTTTATTGAACTCTGACGTCGCTCATAGGTACTTCTGCCAGCAGCTGCAACAAGCCAGAACTGTTTGGTAACCAACAGGTTCTCAGAAGCAGTCTTCCAGCTGCTGAGATCAAAAGCTCATGGTATCAGCCCACCAGGGGTTCTGTAACACAAAAGACCTTTTCCACTGAGGAAGTGTATCCATAAGCTGTCCATCTGGAGTTCTCCTGTAATTGATGCTATCACTTGGATCAAATGCCTTTAGAAAGAGAATTGGTCTCACATTAATGCACCACATGTTCTTTGGAAGCCCAGTACTAAGCATGGAGTTTGTAAGTGACTTTCATGATACATATGTGTAACTTCTCACCCCTGGACCAGCACCCAGCCATGATGCATGACTGTGACATCCATATCGCTACCATTTTACTAATTTCTTTTCAAAAGTTCTTTTTGGGTGCCTTGCCCAAAGAAGTCTCTATATTGAATTTAGTAAGGGCCAGGAAAAAGCCTCTTCTGTACACCTGGAATCTTTTCCTTTTGTATTGTTTGCCATGGGGAAAAAAAAAAAAAAAACAAACCTTATGTGAAAGGCAATCTAACATGTAGCAACAGCTATAAATAGGGTAGGAAAAGGGCCTTCTCTTTTCATGTAAGTCCACATTTTCAAATTGGGATGTTACCATTTGTGTTGTCTATTTGATTTCTGCACACAACCGTAGCAACTGCCTGTGTGAGTGAGGCCTCCAATTTGGAATGTGTTCTCCAGACAATGGCCTGAAACAGCTGAGAACAGACTGATACCTGGATAGAGGGCATGTGAGGGCAATTGTTCTAAAAGCATGAACTAGTAAACAAGATGCTTTGATAAGAAAAGTCTTTACCTGGAATATTATTAATGTGCTGCCAGTGGAACAGGCTGAAATCTACTGGCCAAAGTAGTTTTGGGAGCAGGTGATGCTCACATTCTGAACTTTACATCTGTGGCACTTACCCAGCACCTGTGGGGAAGGCTAGGGATCCCTTCTTTTTTCAATTTTAGTTTGTATCCCTTCCTGAAATCCTCTTGCAGACTCTCTGGGAGAGGACTAGTCATTAAATCATGTTGATCTTTTAGCATAACATGAATTGAGACATTATCCAAGAATTCAGGGTATGGGCACATGGGGAGGTTCAGCTAAAGAATGCACAAGTGTGCATACAAACTGGGAAAGCAAAAGTCATTTGCACGTGCAGCTCTGGTACAAAGAAGGCTCATCCATGTGTGCAAGTCAGTGAGCATCCTGACTTTAAAATGCTGGAATAGATTACGAGAATTTTATGCAAACAATATGTTCTTCAGTATTTAAACTGTGGTAGCTGCAGATGGAAAGTACAAAACTGAAATTTTAAGTCAAAATTTGCAATTTGGATAAGCATGCTGGATCATGCACCGTAAGAGAGGCATCCCAGTGTGAGCTGGAAAAAACAAATCTGCTCCTTTAAATTTTGGAGGGGTGAAGGGAGAATTAAAAGGCCCTTTTAAACATATAAGCTCTTTATTTTGGTTTCAGAAATAGTATTATGAAGAAAAAAGCCCCAGTATAATTTGTGCAAGAGATGAGCTGAGTCCAGCACTGCATTTGGAAGCAGTTGGGGTTTATTGTGCAACATAATTAGAAACAGTTTTTGCTAAAAATGGAATTCGCACATTAAAAAATGTTAATCTAAACTCACAGCTTGGCACTGCTGGAAAAAGAAGCAACTATTGCACAACATGCTACAACTGCTTGCATAGTTCACAACCTAGCCCTGCTAGAGGTTGACTCAATTAAAAGATGCCAGTGGAACATAATGGCAGCATGAATAATACGTGGCTGCTGCTAGATAAATAGAAGGATTTATTGTTAAAGCAGGGCAGGCTAATCCTTTGACTGTCCAGTTAAGATTACTTTATACTATACCAACAGCCTGATGTGTAGTTAATCACTTTGTCTAATGGATGTTGATTTAGAAGTGACACTGTTCACTGTACCATTATTGACTTGTTTTGATTAGCTTTAAAGAACAAAGTAATTGTGTGCTTCAGCCGCTCAAAGCAGCTTAACCATAAAATTGGTGTTTTATGAATAGGCTGATTTCCTTCTGCTGCCTCCCTCCCCCACCATGGATTGAAGCTGAAGGGTTTTTGCGGGGGAGGAAGGGGTTCTTTGTGGGGGGAAGGGGGGTTCCCCCCAACTCCATAAATAACAGCCATCCAGGAATCTCTTGTACAGTAGGTATGATAAAAATACTTCACCCTTTTTATACTTACAGAAATAATTGTTCTCATATAAACTCTTATTATTTGCCATAGACCTCACTTCCTTAATAACCTGCCTGTGGATTTGAAGTCAGGAGAAGCAAGAGCTGCATTTCAGCCCAGACCCAAGTTTACAGTAATGCCTCTGTTTTGAGAGAGACTTATCAACTATAATTCCCAGCTCATAAATACAAATGAAACAGGCTGCTGTTTCCCTCAAACAAATTGTGCTTTTGATACTATATCACACGATCCTTTGTGAGCCACGCTGTTTTGTTTTTTTTTCTTTTTTCCAGAGAGGGGAATAAAGGGTATGATTAAATGACTGATTTTTTTGGGAAAATGCATTAAAACTATATAACGGCACCTGATATCGTGCATCTGGCATCTCCTATGCACATTTTAACTTAATGCTTAAAAGACCAGAATTTGAACTCTTGCTTCTTGAGGAGCCTTATGCTCAAATTTTTACTCTTCAAAACTAGCTGCAAGGGCCCAAGAAACAGTCTACATGACCTGCTTCCTTCTTTTCAGAAATGGGGGCTGTGCTCTGATTCTTCTGATCCTGAACCCAGAGCTGCTGCTTCTGTGAAGAAACCCACAGGAGGGTTAGAAAGGCCTCTTAAAAATCCCATGTGGGCTGGCAGAGTTCCTGTTGTATAATTACACACGCAATGCCTACATTTAGTGCCGCCCCTTTGTGCATCTGGCTTGTGATGCACTCTTTAATTACATGATTTAGAGACACGGTATCAATCATGTACAAAGAGGCTGAATTCTAGTTGCTGGTACAACCAGATTCTTGGCACCTTCTGGCTTGCAAGTGCTTGTCTTTGCAACATTGTGTTTTTGTTTTTAATGTAGTCCTGTGTCTTTGGTGTCTAGGATTTTATTTATTTATTTATTTTAAGGCAAGTGAAACCTCTAAATCGATCTAGGAGCAAGCAAAATTGATGGCAGTGCTGTCGTCGGCGATCGTCCTCTGCTTGAACAGCAGTTGAGAGCTATTTGGCCAGTGGGTTTCACAGGCGGGGTGGGGGTGAGATTTGAGGATATTTGTTCGGGGCCAGGCTCTGTAAGGCAGTGTGCATCACCAGGCCCAGACTCTTCTGTCCATCCCCTCCACCCCACCTGACCCAAGTCCTGTCCCTTTCCCACTCATGTCTCATTCCCATGCCTTGTCTTGTTCTTCAGCCTTCACATCCTAGTTCTGGTCCCTGCCCCAGCAGAACTTGTCTGCGTTTTCTTGCCCTTCCAGCTCCTTGTCTTCTCTGTCTCTTCCCTGCACTGGCTGCTAAGCTGCTTTTCTCCCCGAGCTCTCCTCTCCTTACCTGCCACTCTTGTGACTCTGCATCCCACAGGATGCTGTATCTCTGGGTCAGATCCATGTCTGGTTTCTAGTCAAGTCTCCCACACCGAGCCCAATCCTGTCCTCCCCTCAGGCCCCCAACCTCACTACATTCACTCTCCCAGCCTACTCCTTTCCCTCTCTGTGGCCTTCACAGTGTCAGCACTCAAGTGAGGGCTTCCCCCTTCCTCTCCTCTGTGCCATCTGGGTGCCAGCTGTAGGATAATTGGCAGCAACTCCCTGCTGCCAGCTCTTGTGTCCAGCTGTAGCCTAGCTTAGATCAACAATCTCAAGTAAAATCTTTCTGACTTTTCTCCTCCTATCCTCCAACCTGGCCCCATAGCCCAGGGCTGGAGCATGCTAGTTGTCAGATGACAACACCAGTAGAGATGAGGCCTAGTCACATTCAGGAAGGATGACACCTTAGGAACCAGAACTGCTAAACTTGTAGGAGCTTCTGCTAAGCCAGTGCATGCTGGTTATTTTGTTTCCCCAAAGATTTGTAAGTTGATCGGATTCGGGTGAATTCTTACGAGGCTGGCAACGGACACAGGCCACCCTTTCAAACCAAACAGTAGAGCAGTTCCTTGAAAAGGCTCCCCATATCTGTTGAACTGGGGCAAGATGATTTGTTTTTTCCCACAGTCCCATTCTTGGAAACAATTGTTTTGGCTGAAATATCTGCCCGATAGAGGTGAAAATTCAATCCAACTAAAGTTTGGCCAACTTACAAACAACTGGAAATGGAGTCTTAATGAGACATGTTGAAGATCTTTGATATTTTCTGCTACCATTAATGACCTTTGGGTGGGAGGGATTTGTAAGTATGGCAGAGAAGGAATAGTTTCGCACCTGCCCTGGGGCTGCAGACGTGGAAGAAACTTCTTAGTGATCAGCTCTGCAGCTCAAGAGGCCTCCGCCTTGTCCTGTTTCTCCAGAGGCGTTATTCTAATCAAGGGTGTTCTTATAATCCAAGACCCTTCAGGGTACTTGAGGGTGTATAGGACAAAGAATAAAGGTGGCTCCTTTCCTGGAAATCTGTAATGAACTTCTCGTTGCGTAAGGAATGCAGAGGGCTAGGAGAGGTGTGTACAAAATAGCAGCTGTTCCCCACCCATTCCCTGCATTTGGAGACTCCTCCCCACCAGCCTATTCAGCATTTGGGTGCATTTGGCACTTACCTGGTTGTCTCTCCCATTTCCTGGTGAAGACTACTGGATAAATTGTAGTTTTGAAATCCAGCATTAACTAGTCAAGTTATCTATTATACTTGTGCATCTGTGCACAGAAAAGCCCACCTGCACGGTTTGCACTGCAGCGGTGTCCCAGAGGTATCTATCAAGATCAGATTGTTCATTAGGTCTATGATGGCATTAGGAATGTGAACCCAAGTCCAGCATCATAACCGCTAGCAGGTTTTGTGTTGTATTTTATTTTTTTTCTATGAAAGATCTGGTTTCTGATAGAGACTATCTTTGTTACAAGTGCTGATTTCTCAAAGCCAAAACTGCATAGGCATGTATCAGTTTAAACTAAACTTCTGCCAGGAGCTAGTAATAACAGTAAGTGCTTGGTTATTCCGGAGCACTTGGCAGAGGTCATTGTCATTTTCATTGTCCCCGTTGTGCAGACAGGGAAACTTGAGGCACAAGGATGTGACCAGCTCAAGGTACAGGCACAATAGTGTGTCCCAGGTCTGGGATGGGATAAACCATAGAGAAACCTGCCAATAATTAGGAACCTCACTAAGGACATGGAAGACTCGGGTGCATGGTCCTGCTCTGTCTGGCCCTAATAAGAGAGACATCCTATGTTATAGCTTCATTCCTTTGCCTGGCTCTACGTTACGAAGCTGCGCAAACCTCTGTATCCGTTGCTTCAGTATTAAAGGGCGGTAACGTGCGCTCTGACCACGGGTAGTGTAACATGTCTTACAAACAGAACACCAAGGCTCCATGCACATGGTCACAGCTTTTCTCTGCAATGCAAATCAATCTGGAAGTGCTCAGGCTTGTTTACTGTAACACGTCTGTGGTTGGCTTTAATTTGAGAAACACATGGGAACCCCAAGAATGCACAATGCTTTACCAAGCAAGTTAAAAACAGAAGTTGTAAATAGCCAATTGACAGAGACAAGTCATTATTTTTAATTGAAGAGGCAAGGAAGAAAATAGGTCCTGGATTAAGGACTTGTCCGGCAAGTTTCAGCCCAGAATGACTGTTTACATCCACTGCTGGAAGCACAGGGATTTGCAAAGGCAGCTTTTATAAATAGCTGCTGGAGAAGGCACAAAAGACTCCGTGTGAACCCGTTAATGCAGAAAGCAAAGGCTGCATGGGGAATAAAAAGAAAAATGCATTGTGGCCTTGTTTAACGGAGAGCTGGGATACACAAAGCATCTTGAGACACGAAGCGTTAACATTCACGTAAGAATTTTCCAGGCATGTTTAGCCAGTACCTCCCTGCCTACCTACGAACGGGTGCCTCAGACACCCTCCTCTCTCCCTACCAAACGTGGCCCGAAATAGGTGATTGCTCCAGGAGGACAAAGCTGAGGCAAACTATGAGCAAACCTGGAAGAGACAGAAAACAGCTACTTCCATTTGGATTAAAGGAACCAGTGGTTTTCCATGAGCTCTAGCTACTTCAGACACTAAAGGTAGTGTGCCCGGCTAAGGGGAGTCTATTTTTGAGCCTCGTTGTAAAGATAAAGTCATCGCTGGGCTGGAAGTGGGTGGTTGCCTGGGCATTCATAGGAACACGGCGCTGGAAGGAGCCTGCTGGGCTGCTGGCTCCGGTCCCCTGGGTTTGCCTTCTGTTGTGGAATTCCCCAAATCTCGGCCTGATCGTTTTTGGTGTGGGTGGAGGACGACATCAGTTACCACCGTAAACACGGGCAGCAAGAGGGCAAAGCCAAGGCCAGCTCTGAGCAAAATAGGGGAGGGAAAATTAAGACTAAGGACCAGTGAATTAAAACTGGGAATTCTTGCAAAAGGCCAGAAAAACAGATTTCCCAATCACGAATGAGGACACCTGCGCTAAAAGCCAATCGGACACATTGGTTCAGTGAACTTAGCCATTCGATATACAGTGCTGGGAATATAAAACCAGTGGGAAAAATGGTGGAGATGGTCGTGATAAGTATTTTGTAGAGCTGTTATGTAATGTTAGTCTTGTCGCCTTGCCTAAGAGAACCTCAGATATTCTGACTGACCAGGTTTCTACACCATGCCTTCCAGCGTAGCATCAAATTTGACAAAAATGTTGATTGAGAGTGTAAGTGATGTGGTATTTGCATAAGGTATTTGCATAAAACCCCTCTCTTTGAGCTAAAATGCAGAACTTCCTTTACCAGCTCAGATTAGATGTTCGTCAAGTTTTCAAGGAAACATCCTCAGGCTTGGTCTGCTGTTTTAGAATGAAGACCACCAAGGGACCCCTTGGATATTGAAGGGGAAGTGGTGGTTTGATGAATTCAAATGGCAGCAGCCTAAGTCACAGGTGCAGCGGTGGGCCAGCCTGCTCTGGGGGGACACTGGTCTGTTGAAGGTGCTGAACAGTGAATGCTTGGACGGGGATACGGCACAGCTGACTTTCAGCTACACCGTTCCAGGACTTACCACTCGGTTCACCCAATTTTACAATTCTGTTCAAAAGAAGGTGAGACTGGTTTAACAATTCTAATCCCCAAACCGCAGCAAGAAAAGAGCATCCAGACATCATGGGGGAAGGAGAGCGAGCATGAAATGACTGTTTCTACTTTGATATGCCGGCGTGGCTGGGCAGAATGTAAAATTTCCTGTGCATGCAAGAGAAACAAAATCTAATAAATTTATAGTCATTGCATTATGGCTGGTCCAGTTCCTCTTTAAACATGTGAGTTGTCCTTGGAGACTTCCGTTACACCAGACAACACTACACGACAGCCTTTTAAAAACTACACAACAACCGTTAAAAAAACAAGCTTGGGAAGATGTACAGGTGTTTATGTACAAGGTTATATTTTTTCTGTGACAGGAACATGATGGCATTTAGACCACAATCATACAAACTGTTAAGGCATCTCATTTGGATCAATTGTTAATGTACAAAGCCGCCCCCCCCCACAAGTATTTATACATTATAAAACCCATAAATTACCTAAAGTACAAGATGCAGTTTTTGTAAATACAGCATTAAAAATGCAGATGTTGCCTAGCAGATTTAAAAAAGATCCTTTGTGAGACAGGCTTTAGCTAGTGCGGTGTTTTCTCCAAGTTAGCTAAATGCCTCTTTGCTGCAGCAGGATAGGGAATGTAATTCCATACCTCATTCACTTGGCAGCTGATAAACAGCCAGGACCCGATGATGCTTTCCGATTATAAAACTCTCCCTCGTGCTTGTCAGCTTTATAAAGCACACTTAGACTTGCACATGGTGGAAATGTCATTTTTGTGATTCAGACTGAAGGCTCTCATTAAGGATTGGGCCAGTAAGCTATAGGGGTTTTGCTAAAGTGAGGGGTGTAAAAACCGGTGGCCCAAGGAGATGATGGCTGTAAGTTTGCTTGTTCATGTAGGCTGGGGTTTGCATAGTACAGGACGAGAGAGTCATAAATGGGCTGGCCATGTCACGGACTATTAGGCAAGGCAACAGTATGACACGTGGGATCAGTGTAACCCCAAACCTGGCCTAGTTGGCATAAAGTGACTTAGCAAAAATAGGAGCAGAAAGGGATGTGGGATCACCACTCTCTGAACTGTTGTTAGCTTATGAGCAGAAGTGAACTGGAATCCTTGTAGCCCAGACCCTGGGAATAAGTGGTTGGAAAAACTATCTGTGTGCCTGAGGACTGCAGGGATGTTACCAGAGCCCTTCCCTCTCGGTGAGAGCGCTCGCTGGAGCCTGTCAGGCAGCACTCGGAGCGGAACGCTTTCCACGTACACGTGAGCAGAAAGCAACCCGCTCTGAATTCTTATGCGTCGCTACGTCCCATCTCTTCTGGCATAGATGTATGTGCATATACAAAGTGGGATAGGTGTGGTTTGCTGCCAGCGGCCCAGTGCTCTTGTTAAGCTGGGTATTTGAGCTTCTAGGAACAGCAAGAGAGGGGAAAAATACTAGTTAGCTTCAAGGAGACTGACCGGCCAGCTTTTGGACATCTGGTCTGAACAGAGCTCTCGGTTATATCCTAGCAAATGCTGAAAGCTACAAGCAGTGATGGCAATTCTAATTTAAATAACCTGTATTATTTATATTGCTAAATGACTTGACACAATTTGCAGTGCCTCCATGTTGCCACATTAAGTGTGGACCAGAAGCAGGTAGATAAGGCAACGTGTGCACAGGAGGCAGAATACGTAGTAAGGCACGTTACATGGGGAAACTCCCTGGCTTTGTCCATATTTTAAATGTGTACAAATCTAAGCAAAGCTGATTCCTGATGTGCTTATCTGAAGAGGATATAAAATTGTCTTAGCACCAAAGCGGTCTGCACGATGTGCTGCACACGACCAGACAGCTGGAACCACCTAGTCCCATGTTACAAACTGCAGTGCTATAAACAATACCAAGGCCACAGGCAGAGGTTTTAGCACTTTGCTTTGGTTAGTCTCCTCTTTCCCCACGTAGTTTGGACTGACGTATCTAGCAAAAGTCCCCGAGGCCCCCGCACACCGGATGAGAGGTGCCTGGTAAGAAGTGGGCCGCTTGTCAGGTCTGTCCGGACTGGACCCGTCTGTGGGCCTTTCACCAATAAACAGCAGGCTACGATCTTTCACATCCTGCTCTGTTTTAAAAAGCTCATACTCCACGTGAGGCAGCTTGATACCCAGAGCCAAACATCCATTCGTGGGTGTTATATCCTGTTCCAGCCCAGCGCTCCAAGAACCAGCCTCTCCGCAGCTTCCCGGTGCGGAGGAGTTTAGCATAGTCACGGTGACCTGATCCATGGGTGTAACCCGAGCATGAGTCACTTTAAAGGCTAGATCGGTGCCACCTCTCACTCTGGCAGACGGGATGCCCTTGGTGTAATGTCCAGATGCGTAGATGGTGAAGGTCGGCTGCCTGCAGAGTGGGTCGGAGTAGTGATAGTAATAGCCTTCCCAGCTACGATTGCTGCCGTGGAATATGAAGTACCTGGTAAGGAAAAGCACCGCTGGCCGCACCTCGCACTGAGTGCTCACCCATCTGCCGCTCAGCTGCACCGGCAGCTCGGCTCTGGCAGGCAGGACAGGCGGTCGGTGCTCGTCAGACCGGTATATGATCCCACAAGCAGGGCAAGGATGCACATGATGCTGTTGGACAAATGAAAGACAATGCAAGGAAATGAAATGCAAAACTCAGCCCAAATATTCAAACAGCAATGGACCAAAGTCCCTCGTCCCTGGGGCAACTCCATAGAGGTCCACGGCATTGCACCAGAGAAGAAAGTGAGCAGCAAATAGGTCTATATAGTTCAGTGAGCTGAAGGGAAGCACCCCCAAACCACAGTTATTCAAGGGGACACAAGGAGGAATAAGCTGGATTCTGTCTTTGGAGATGTATGTGCATGCATGTTTCAGGAGTAGAAGATGGGCCAAGATGCATGTGGAAAGAAACAGAGCTGCAGATTAGTGTATAGGAGGCCCTAAAGAAAAGCTCCTACCAAAGAACGCAGACCCAGCCACGCTTGGTTTTGAAGGGGCCCCCTGCGATCCGAGTCTTTCCAAGCCTCCAAGACAAACCTGCCCTTGTGTCTAATTCCAGTTCTCTAAGAGCTGCTGGTGCAGTGCTGAAACCTATTTTCCTATGCATTTTGTGGAAAAAATATTATAGTATATAGTGACTGATCTTTTTCAAATAACCAGTGTCATAACATTTGATCATTTCTGAAATGCCAGCTAGTCTTTACTGAACTGTTTGTATGGAACGAGGTTAAATAAGTTGGTAGTTAACAGGAGGGTGGGTAATTTACAGGCAAGTTGATTGGAGTCTGCTGCAATTTAGTCGTTTTCAGCTTGCTTTACTGCTACTGTCATGTTAATGAGTGTTGACAGTATATGGTACATTATGGATAAATAATCCCAGAAGTTGGCAAATCTATATTCTCTGTAGACAGGAAATTCTTTGATAATGGAAGGTAATTTGGGAGAATGGGTTACTTTAGAGCAGATACAGATTTAAAGGAGTAGAGATGGTATTCCCCCATAGCAGGTTAAAAAATAGCTTCTAGCGAGACTACAGGACTCTCCTATGAGCGCAAACTAATGTTGCACGCGAGTCGATTAAAGTCCAGCCAAATTAACATTACAGATGGGAAGCGAAAAAGCCTTAGTCGTCAAAACCAGTCACATGAAGTTATTTCTAATATTTGGCAGCTCCTAGTTATCCCCAAGTGATGACATCATGGGTTGGTGAGTTTTGGAGAGCTGTTAGCTGATTAATTGCAGAACTATATTCAGAAAGTGAATTTTGACATCTGAGGCTTGGTTTTAAATTAACTTTTAAAATCTTTGTTTATCATCTGGCTTAGCTCATGGACATGGTTTTGGCCTAAGATAACACAAGTTCATACCAATCCACGCATGTTACTTTGAGGTTTGTCATTTTATGCTTTTCTTTTTCTCTCTGAAGTTGCACTATTGGGTTGGAAGCTTCCTTTACCCCCAGCCCTTCCCTTCCCTTCCTAACAAGCTTTTTATTTGGGTTACTTCTGTTCCATCTGGTAATGTTCACTAAGGTTTTTCTCCCCATCTCACTGCTCAATCACATTTCGGAATTGATTCGTTATGATTTAGATAAAAATACATTTTTCTGGAAGTGAACCAGTGTGCTGGCAAAAAATAAAAAGAAACTAAGCCTGCTGTTTAATTTTATTTATGTCAGAGTGAAAGTTTGATTTCTGCGTAATAACATAATTGTATTCAGGGCAATTTCCTCTTCTAATGGCATTACGTTGAGGAATAATGATTTAATGGGCAATGCTTGTTTCCTCATTCCTCTTTCAACCGGAAGGACAGGACAAAGAACTGAAACAAGGGACGCAGGACAAACAGCAGTGCAGGGAGCTTGTAATGCTGTGGGACTTGATATTTTCATTAACCTTGGTGCAGGATCTGAGTCTGCATTTCTGATGGAAACAGAGAAGCTAAAGAAAACCTATTAGCTCCATGCCCCTGCCAATACAGGGCTGTTCCCATATGGTTTTTCACTATACTGCCTGGACCTGCGTACTTTCAAAGGCCAAGTTGTCTGTGCAGAAATGTGCCAGATCTACATACAACCAAGCACTTACTTTTGTGGTTAGGCCTCTGAGCACGCCTGGCACCCTGTTTGCCTTTTCTGGGCAGGTTCGCTGCCCTCCCTGCTCCACCTCTGTTTCTTTCCTTTGCTTTGCATGCATGCTTATGATCCTGAGGGACCCTTCCCGGGGCTGATGGACATGCTCCTCCAATGAAGGAGCTGTGGGGAAGCTGAGCTGGAGTTTCTAGTACGAACTGGGAAGATGCAATGTGCTTACCATAGCGCTCTGCATAGGGCGTTGATACCCCGTCGGTCGATAATGAAGCCTCTCGGACCACTCGGTGTGAATGTCCCCTAAATACAGCTCCTCCACTACCCTGCTGCCTGCCTGCTGAGGCTGGAGCAGGGGCTGGTAATGCTTCTCCACCCGCACCAGGCTGAGTTCGTGCATTGCAAAACCGAGGGCTGCAGTGCAATCTCGCTCTGTCTTGGCACTCAGCAGCTCATAGAGGGCCCCCGGAGCCCAGGACCGTCCAGGTGGCAGGAATCCCTTGCAGCCTCCTCCTGAGGTCTGGTTGACCCGAGCAGCAATCTCTTGCATGGCCCTTTGGCTGTGAAAAACAATGCCCACTTTGTGCAGGTGGTAATCTGCCTCGGTGGCCCCTCGGGTGATCCAGGAGGCCTGGCGCAGCCGGAGTTTGCCTTTGATGACCAGGGAGTAGGAGGGGTCCCGGCAGAATGGGTCCCGGTAGTAGAACTGATAGGCCTTGAACAGGCGGTTGGAGTAAAACAGGTAGGATCTGGTGAGGAACTCCGGTCCCGGCCGCACCTCACAGCTAAGGACAGAGAGGAAAGGAAAGCGTCCTTATGTCCTGAATAAAGAGCTGGGGCTGCACATCGCCTTGCTTCTCTCTACCAAGAAGCTAGTGGGGCGCTTGCCTCTTCTGTTCCCAGGCTGAAAGGGTTTTGCCACTGCACACTTGCTTCCCCAAGACATCAAGGGCCCTGTTGCCACCATCCCTCCAGTGACCAAAGCACGGCTGGAGAAAAGAGACGTGCCCATTGCACTGCGGATGGGCACCCCTATGAGAGTCCACCATAGCCTCCCGATGGGAGGATCTCGGCTACCTTTATGGCAACAAGCGATTGCTCTCAGGCTTTCCCTTTAGCTTGCTCCTATGGCCTTCTGGCTGGGGGCAAGCGAGACTAGGGGAATCTGAACCCCAAGGCCTCTGGGCTTGGGACTTGCATGTAGGATGCCTGCCATGGATTTGGGAGTATCTGAAACCCAAGACTGATGATGAGTCTGGGAGGTAGGATACCTGCTGGTGGTAACATCACACAGACCTGAACAGCTGAGCGCTGCTCTGTCGATGGGCTTAGGAACCGGTTTTGCCCAAGACACAACATTTAAAAATAAATAAGTAAATGGTTTCACAAACGAACAGGCAATGTTTCTGTTTTAGGGGCCCAGAGGAATCAGGCAACTGGGATAGGAATTGCCCATAAGTGAAAAACCAGGAGATATTCTTCCTCCAGCTGACAACAGAGTGACCCTCCCTAGCAAAAGGGAGGCCTGACCTAGGTTTGCGAAAGGGATTCATGGGCCATGCATACTGCTGCTATTAAGCTCTTTGCTCAGTCCCAAGGAACTGTTAACTCTCCTGATTTTCTCAGGAGTCTCACAACTGGTGTTTAAGTCAAAGCCCCCCACTTCTGCAGTTGCAGGGTCCCTGCCTTCAGATGTTTTTAAACCAAGTTTCTAGGCCTCATGAATCCTGAGAGCAGCTAGAGCCTAGTGGTTACAGCACTTGCTCAGGGTGCCTGACACCCAGGTTCAGTCCTTTCCTCGCCCTGAGAGTTCAGACTGCATGTCCCCTGACCCGGCAAGTGCTCTAATCATTGGGGCATAACCCACTCTTCACCCAGCTTGACACTCTTCCTCTGCACAGAATACACGATTCATTTGGCCAGAAAGAGAGAGGGAGGAAGACTGGTGCAGCAGCCCAGTGGTTAGCACGCTTGCCTGAGCGGGTATGGGAGGCTGGGTTTGATAGAAAACGTTTGATCGGGATCCCCTTCCTCGAGGGGAGTCCTATAAACATGAGCTGCTGGACATAGAGGGGATGACCCTTGGCACATGCCCACCACAGGGCATGTTGGGAGGAGGCTGATACTGTCAGTGGGTGCTTATGCACTCCAAAGCCTGGATCGAGCCCCTCCACAGAAGGGCACTTAGCTTGAGGATCCTGGTCAGGCTGGGACGAGGAAGGAAGGGCAGCAGGCACTTGTCATGACTGAGGTGCGCCTGGGTCTGTGCAAAGCAGAGTTTTAGAGTCTGCACAACTCTTAAGTTTCAAAGCTGAGGCACTTGCAGAGTTTAGATGCCTCCAGGGAGAAGCACCAGCTGTGCAGGGGATTTCAGGGCCATAACATTAGATGAAAGCATTTATATTCTGCCTAAATTCTACTTAAGGCACCTAATCCTTCCTTTGGATCTGGCCCCGAGTTCCTTTGAGGATCTTGCCCATGGAGACTAACATGTTTTAACTCCAAGGTAACGCTGGGCAGATTTTCCTAGCAACTGGAGGAGCTAGAGTGGCAGCGCTGACTGCAAGGCTCCATCTGGGTCAGAGGGAGAGGGCTGATTAGCCAATTAAGGGTGGCTAGGAGACTATAAAGTTGCTGTCTGGGGCTCTGCTTCTTACTCCAGTTTGGGAGTTTGCTCTGTTCAGATGGGGATGGGCATGGGCGGCAGCAGCAGCAGCAAGCTGCTCTTTTAGTTTAACTTGTAGGGTGACTAACCAATAAGTAGAATGGAGTCTGGAAACTTAGTCAAGCGTGGGTGTCTTGTACAGGTGCCTGGAAGGTAGTTTAACCTGGGGGCTATGGAGGTCAGCACACATCCTGATCTTAGAGTTTTAGCTTAGGAGTGCAGCCCAAGTGGGGACTTTTCAGGAAGCTTGAGGGCTTTTTTTCCTCCCCTTTGCTACATCTAGGAATCTGCAGCTCAGGTGGGAAGCACTAGGGTTTAATGTCATCACTACCAAGCTTATTGGTGGATTTTGTTTGGAGCAGAATGCTTGACTAGTAAAGGCTCCCAGAAATAACCAGGCTCATGACAATGCTGAAGCCTCTTCTATAACCAGCTGGTATAAATGATACAGAAACCTGAGCATGGCTTGCAATAAAGGAGCAGCACCTGCCCCTTTCTCCACGGCAGAGCTAGTACATCACGGGGCGAGTGAGTCTGGAAGCAGAATCTGGTTCTGGATTTGCAGCCTGTGCTAGGGGCAGAGTGGAGCTCCTAACAAGGATTTGAGTTTGGCCTCGTTAAAGTAAAGGGCTGTCTGCGAAAACAACAAGGATGTTCCCCTCTAGGGGCTTGACTTGGGGCTGGCTGCCAGCTGCAGACCATTCACAGGCACGTCCTTACGCAGGGCCATCACCAGAAGCACGTACATACGCTTCAGCTGAATGCAGTGGTGAGCCCAGTCTAGCGCTGCTGAGGAAGGCGACCTCACGGCTTGCGGTTCAGGACCTGGGGAGGGGGAGGAAGGGACAGATGGTTTTCAAAGCCGCCCGCGCGTTTGGGATGCTCACCCTGTAGAAATCCAGTGGCCTTCCAGCCGGGGCGGCAGCAGAGCCGAAATCCTAGAGCTGTCCTGAAGGTGGCGCAGGTGGTACTGGCACTGCGGCTCCCACTGCAGCTTGCCAGTGCTGTGCTGCTCAGCCTGAGAGGTGGGGACGTCCCATCGCTTCTTGCCAGATGCATAAGCTTAAAAGAAGAGAGAGGCTTTCAGAGTGGATGCACCCCTGTCCTATAACTTGACACTATGAAAAAAAGCAGTCCTGTCTGTAGCGATTGAAAAGCCTAATCTGTAACCAGCCTTTCCCAGCGAGGTCATGATCCCCAGCATTATCAGGTCATCCATTTATTGCTCCTCTTGGAGTTTGGGTAATGAGCTGAGACAGCTGTGGGAGTGGAGAAGACAATTTCATGATAGCTCTTGATTGGGAGGGTGGAGTCAGAGAACAAAGACTGCCTTGCAGTCCCAAAAGCCCAGCAATCAAGGCTCCTTAAAACATCTCCAGCTTGTCTACATCATGACTAGCATTAATGTTCATTAAAATGTGTTCATCAAATCCCATGACACTGCTCTCTAAGATATATAGCCTTCTCCCAAAGAAACTTGTGTATGTGCCTAAATCATTCAGGTAGCCAGGTTGTAGCTGTATTGGTCTAGAGAAAAAAAGATATAGGACCAATAGTAGAAACGATCTGTTTTATTAAACCAGCAAGATTTATGCAAAAAAAAAATGTAAAGAATTTTTTTTGGAAAAAAACCTTGTTGGTCTAATAAAAGCTATCATCTCTGCTACGAGTCCTGATTGCTAAATCATTCAGTGCTTTAAAAGACATGTGTCAGCATGGTTTTGCCATACTCTTCCTCAGTTCGGTGCGGATTTTATAGCACACTTCCAAGAAGGTAATGTTTATGGATTTCTTCCTTTTAGAAAGATGCATTTTAGTTCAAAGGTTAAAAATGTTTACAACGGAGGAGAAATAAGATAGCAAGTGTAATACAGTGCCTTTCACCTCAAATGACCCTAACATGTCATTTATACCAGAACTGCAGCCAGCTCCGGGCTGGAGGACAGCACGGGGCCAAGGAAGTAACTGATACGCAACTCGGGTGAGCAAAAGTCCTGCACGGAGGAAATGGGAGTAGAAAACAACCCTGTCTCCAGTCATCTTCTGCAAGACAGATACCAAAACGCTTATTGTAAATGAAGGTTAGGGCAAGGCCAAAGTGTTTTAATTGTAAAGGCAAAGCTGTTACAATCACTGCCTCCATTATCCAGCACCATGGCTGTTTTGCCTGACATGCTGAGTGACAAGAGTGCTCCGTACTCTGCTCACTGCCGTCACAAGCGGCCGGGAGCGCTCCTTCAAAAACCCTCCCCTCCTTCACAACATCTCAGACACCTGCATGCAGACACGTGTCTCGACACAACAGGGAAGCGCTGAACCTTGCCGATTTCCCATTAGATCTGGCTGCGTGACCCTGCAGAGCCCCGAGTGGACGATCACCTCGGCTGGGCCCCTACTCTAATCCAGAGTGATCACTGCACCGTAATCCATTAAGTGGCGAGCTTCCCAGATCAGGCACTGCATGTGCACAAAAGCAGAGGTCCCCAAGAGAAAGCCCGACGGTGACCTACTGAGTGCCTGAGGCCCAACACCTGCAACAACAACAAAAGCCCTTGTGTACCCAGAAGCTGCTTTTGCTCGCACAGGTGGCACACGCACTGGGCACATGCTGTTCACGACCCACAAGAAGAACTAGTTCAAACAGAAACAGAAGGATTTTCTCTCAAGTCACAGTGTTAGAGCTGTATAATAATTTTTACTTTACTGATCAGCTGAGAGATTAATGGAACCCTGTTGCTCTCAGCTGAGAGTTTCCAGCGGGTCTTTGCTGTGCTCTCACGCTCCCCCCCCCCCCCTCTTAATCTATTGTTGAGGCAGCAACAGAGACAGGGAATTACAGCATGGGAATGCGAGACTTGCCTGTCGCCCCCCAGAAGGACGGTAATTCTGTCACTTACCTCATTTCCCGCAACAACGGATGTTATCGGCTTAGGGGATATGTGAATGCTCAGCTAGCTCCTGAAGTCCTGCCTTAGACTTGTATTCGTTCTTTACTTGGGCAAACTTCTGGTAGAGTCATTGGGAGTTTGCCTGAGTCAGACCTGAATAGGTGTGGGGCCATTAGGAATAAATGAGAGACCTTTCTCATGTAAACGCCTGAAACTGTGACTTTTTATCCCAAGGGTACACTTGACCCATCTAACAAAGAAATGTCCCTAGGTTCTGGGTATCACTCCACACTTATATTCAGCTGCATTCATTTCACTAACCCGGTCAGAGTCTCTTTTACTCTGGCTGAACTCTGAAATTTAGCAACCAGCCGGAAAACGTAGGCATTACAGTCAGCTATCGAAGCTGAGAAACAAAGTTGCTCCCTAAGCTTTCTATAAAGGAAGAGGAGAGTTTAATATATTGGTTATATAGGCTAGGGACAGAAATTACACATAAACTGGTAGAAGGGATTGGAAACTGGTTCAAATCTGTAACACAAGAGAAGCTCAGTGCTCATAAACCACTTTCAAACCAGTTTCAGATACACCTGGATGGATGTAGTATCAGACTTAACTGATTTAAGTTAAATCAGCTTACTGAACTTCTGTCCCAGATCCCCTCCAGACAACTCACAGTCCCCCAGTATCCCAGGATGCTTTGCAATTCCCCCACAAACCCCGCCCCCCGCCCGTGCAGGGTGGGCAGGCTAACTTTGACCCAAGCTGTCTGCTCCAGCCAAGCAGGGAGGCGTGCTCTAGCACCCCCACCTTCTGGCCTGGGCCACTGCAGGCATGTGGCTGCATTTCTGGGATCAGAAGTGAATGTCTGTTCACTTGCTTACCCGTTCAATCTACACATCTTAGCCTAACCTGCGAAGATTGCATCAATTCAGTCTCAGGCATTTTGACCATCTGTACTTGGCCATGTTGACTAGCTGGCTGATACCTCAAATATGTGAACAGCCCATACTACAAGTTAAATACCAGACTGACTCGTCTTAAAAACTTCAGGAGGAGACTTTTTGGGGGAAGGATTTTCTTCTGCCCTGCCAGGGCTGCCTCTGAGATCCCATCCCACATAACCCAGTCACATCTGTGCAAAGCCTGTATCCTTATCTGGAATGTGACCTCTAAAAAATAAGCCAGTCTGTCCCTTATCTATCAACTTTCTCCCACAGACAGAAGTCCAAGTACCCTGGACTTTTTGAAGAGGGCTGCATAAAAGGATGGGATGAAACAGCAATGCTGGAATTCTTTCCAGGTGAAGTAGTGCAGATCCTGCATGGAGGAGCCTCGCACAGAAACTAACATGTTCTTTTCACCTAGAAAACTGCCCTTGATTTTTGTTCAAAGCAGAATTATCCATTGACCAAAAATGCGGCATGACAAGGCCCTTCACTTGGGAAGAGAAACGCAGTAATATGACCATATCAGAGACATGCCACCTCCCATCAGGAGGGATCAGAGCCTGGCTTGTGGAAGGGAATTCATCTCTCTGGTGTGAATATTTGTTTTCAAACACAGCTAGCGTGCACAGACAGGGCACGGTCCACTACAAACTGCAGCAAGGTTTCAACGGCTGGGTGCTGCCAGCAATAATCCCACGGAGCGGCAGTTCA
>JAGPOW010000797.1:6174392-6191093 GCA_030014935.1 Caiman crocodilus | reverse complement strand
CGCCTCGGCCGTGGCCCCGCGGGGGTGGGCGCGCTCGGCTCCCCGGCCGGGCCGGGCCGGGTCGGGCCGGGCAGGGCAGCGCACGCCGGGCTGCATCCCTGCGCTCACGGCTGAGCCTGAGCCTTGCAGCCCAGGCAAGACCGCTGCTGGCAGCCTGCGCCTCCTGCCCGCGCCCCGGGGCGGGAGGGATACTTTCACCCCGGTTCTCCCGCTTGCGCTAAGGGCCCGCACTGATGCCTTCATCCTGCTTCTCCCGCCTGCGCTGAAGGCTGAGACTGGTGCTTTCACCCTGGTTCTCCTGCCTGCGCCAAAGGCCAAGCTTAATAGTTTCATCTTGCTTCTCCTGCCTGCGCTCAAGGCCGAGCCTGATAGTTTCTCCCTGGTTTTCCCACCGTGTGCTAAGGACCCAGACTGATAGGTTCACCCTGGTTCTCCCGCCTGCACTAAAGGCCAAGATTGAGAGTTTCATCTTTTTCTCCTGCCTGCGCTGAAGGCCAAGATTGATACTTTCACCCTGGTTCTCTCACCTGCGCCAAAGGCTGAGTGTTAGTGAATGTTTCCAGACTGGAAAATGAACAGGGTTCAGTACAGAGATGCTGAGTACATGGGGGCCTGAGGGCCCTGGGCACTCTCAGGAAGAGGGCTGTCACTTGAAACGTGTAAAACTTTCCACATGTCCATCATCTTAGCCTCCACCCCGCCAAAAATAAAAGTCGGCACCTATGGTTCAGTATCTAGGACGGGGCAGGCAATCCCCCGAACTTGACATGCACACCTCGAGGGAGCCGCGAGGGACCCAATCCTCGTTGGGGCAGCGCAGCCCTGGCCCCTTCCCCACTGTCTGCTTTGAGGCACACGTGCACCCGCCACCACCAACGAGCCAAGCCACGGCTCCTCAGTCCCCAGTGCAGCTGGTTGCAGCCTCTCCACCACCTGCCGCGAGCGGCCCATGCTCGGTGGTGGGCACGCACACCCCGGGGAGGACAGCGGGGAATGGGCTGGGGCGGCGTCGCACAACAAGGATTGAGCCCCTCGCAGCTCCCTGCTGTCTACCGTACAACTTGATGTTGCGGGTGTTTTTGAAACTCAAACACTGCCGACCCCTGATCTAGGACATAGTCGCAAGTGCATGGATCAGGCCAAGAACCACATCGGTGTGTGCTCCCAGCTGAACCCTATGAATTTGTTAAAACTAAGTGCCCCTATGTGAAGTCACCTTTTTTTCCCTTGCTACAGGGAGAAACTGTTCACTTCCTATATAATTCTAGTAATTTCCTTTATTTCAATGAGACTAGGCACGCCTACATGTGCACTTGAATGCGCAGTAGCCCATTCTACTGCACATTAAAGCAGCATGTAAAAACCATGCTAATATGGTAATGCACAGTAGAATAGGCTACTATGCATTAAACCTCACTAAAAAAGCATGTGCTTGTGCTACTGTGCATTAGCTCCACATTGAAGGTACTAAATTTAATGCATGGTAGGAAGAGCACATTAATGTATGTGTAGATGTGCATACAGGAATTAAAATCTAGGGCTCGAACCTGCAAGCCCTTTGGTTCCTCTATGGTCATGATGTAGTTTAAAGCTGAGGTGTCATTACTTGGGCCCAATATGACACAGTACCTTTTATAAGTGTGAACAACTAAGCTGAAGTGCAATTGTAAGTAATTAAATATATATTGCACTTATCAAGATAAAATAGTGCATTTTGTGGTGTAGGAACTTTATTTTATTTATTTAATAAAATTTAGTAATTTACAGTGAATCTCTAGGTCCTTCATCCAAATCACTGAGAGTTTACTGTGCTTATAATGACTTATTTTATCTAATACACTTGCAAAAAATCCTTGTTACAGTTGGGTTAAAAAAAAACTGAAAAGAGAAGTTTTAAAAAGCAGGATGTGCCTTTCTTGAGACCCGTTCCACAGAAAGCAAACGTGTTGCTTGGGTGCAAATAATTCTGTAATAATTATTTCAGTTTCAAGTTGTACATCTGATCTTTCACATACAATGCTTCCAATGTCCTCTGTAAGCCGATGCTAGTATGGTCTTACTCCAGTCAAATTTCTTTGGGGATATTCTGAGCGTGATTTTTTTTCCACAAACCAAAGCAATTTAAAAATTGCTTTTTACACAGGTGTTTGAAAATTATCACAACCATGTGTGACAGATTCTCTAAGCTTTTATTGTATAGCCTACTAGTAGTAGTAATAATACTTTTCATTCATATGGCTCCTTTCATCCCAGGAGATCCCTAAGGATTTTAAAAACGTAACAAAGTTACATATTCCTTTTATTTAGCAGGATTGTTTCTGCCACCATTCAAATGCAGATATGTCTGGGTGGAGATGGCAGCTGTTCCACGGCACACAAGATTCGGATGAGAAGAATACCATATCCAATTAAAACTGTATGAAGGATTTAGGTAGGCAGAATATAGTTCTTCAAGTTGGAAGATTGCCAGGGTTTTAGGCTTAACTTCCCCACTCTAGTAAAAAAATTCTGGGTAATCTTTAATTACTGCAGATGGTCAGGACTTAGGTTTCATTCCTTATCAGAATAACATAGAAGTAGCTATTTTTTGGATCATCAAATAACCGCAGGGGATATATTTGCTACTGTCCTGAGCCAAGTACTTGTAAAGGAACCAGTCAGCACAAATACATCACGGTTCCAACAAAATGGGAGGCCAGATTGTCACCCCAGTTAGTGGCATTTTATCCACTTTGCTGGGGTCCATGCCAACACAAGGGTCAGGCCCAGGAGTCGGGCCCAGAGCACCGAGTGTTAGTCATGGACCACTGTTGTCTTGTGCCTTCTACTGCTGTTTACGTCCGGGCAAAGCGAGTGATGCTGCTGCATTTTTCACTGGTGTAAATGATGGCATAAGGTGTAGGAGAGTGGAAAGTCCGGTTCACGAAGTGCAAATGCACACTGCACAGCAAGACAGGTGGAGGGGTCAGCAGAGGAGGGGCAGGGAGCCGGATACTGCTCACCTGAAAGGAGGGTCTCTCTCTCTCCACACCCTTTACAATCAGAGGACTGGAAAGGACCTCAAGACCCCTCCAACCTGCCCCCCTGCATGAATGTTACTCCAAAGTCATCCCTGTCCAAACGCTTATCCAACCTCCTCTTGAAAACCCCTTCTTTGAAGCCCCAGTTAGCCATGGCAATGAGCAGCAGCAACTTTGTTACTGAAGTTCATTCCCCAGGCAAATAATAATACCCTGATGTTTGCTTGGTTGGAAATCTGAACCAAGCAAACATAGATTATCTGAATATATAATTTCATTGAGAAGATTTAGTATTTACTCTGAACAACTTTAGCTCCATTTCAGTTTTGTAGGGTATATCCTTTTACCTAGTGCCCTGTAAATGCCCTGCAGGACAATCTCCAAATGTATGCATGCACTGTAAATGATTGCACAAATGTTCTTGAAGGTGCATGGGTAAAAGAAGAAAAACCCTTGGCCCCAGAACTTCCTTTTTATTCAGATAATGCCAAATGCTGTGGCTGGGTCACTTGTGAAACATCATGTACTGAGAGAGACCTTAAGGAGAAATGCAGTCATATTCCTTGGGGTCTGTAAAACAGCCTCTCCCTGATCTGAGTTTCAGCCAGAAATAAAAGCAGATGAGTGACAGATCCTTGGTAGCTCGGGCCTGCAGAAGAAATGCCAGGAATCCCTCACAACTGGAACTGCAGTGAATCTCACTGGGAAACTCTGGAGGGAGCTATATACATTCAACAGTGGTTGGCTCCTCATCAGCTTCACCATGATGCTGGAACCAGGAGGTGGGGACAATAAAGGGAATGAAAAAATAAACATAAACCTGCAGAGAGATTCTTGGGTCTCAGCAATTTCCTAGCAAGGAAAATAAATAGAAGATGCAGGTTCATTTTCTTTCCCCTATGGTAAAAATGCTTAGCACGAAGAAAGCACTTTTCATCTCCGGGCAGTCTGGAAAACACTGACTCCTTAATTCTCAGAAGACCCCTGCAGGCAAGCTTTATCTTCTGACCTGGGGCAAGATTACACAACTTGCCCAAGGACAGAGATAGCATCAGTGTCAGACACAGCATCTCTCCCAGCTCTAAGAGGATTAGGAGTGCTTCTTTTCCCTCCTTTCACACTCCAGCATAACACCCCCTTTCTCCTGACCCACTGCTGTGTTCTGCGCTTAAGTGACAGACTCCTTCCACTTACCGGTGACAAGGTCTCCGTGCTGGCTCTGACCTCTCCTGACTCCCTGTCACCCAGCGGGGGAGTTTCTCATGGTTTCCTCCTGAGTGGAGACAGAGTATTTGGAGCCTACACTTTGAGGCTGCAGAGCTCCCTGACTTGTGGTCTTCCTTCATTAACAACCCTAATGATTTTTGAGGCTAGATCCATTAACATACGCATGGCTTTGTTAGATGGTTAGAGCTACTCAGTGAGAGGTAGCCTTGAAAAATACTAACCCACCGCCATTGCAGCACTCATAGCCAATGCACTTTATAAGATAACAATAGGGAAATGTGAATAGGCCTTTTAGGGTCCTGGCTCAACGTATGTGTTTATATGATAAAAAGCACTAGAGTATTATTTACATGCTTAGCTGGGGTTTATCCTTTTTAGACAAGTCTGGACTGCTACCTGTTATACTTGGCTCGTGATGGTTTAAATAAGAATTTATAGACCCTAAGCCATCTGCAAAATGTCCCAGTTCTTCAAGGCCAATGTAAATGCAATGAGGGGGGAAAAAAAAAACCACACAAAGAAAAGGTTAACACATTTTTTTTTCCTCTTGGCACATTTTATAATTGACTTTATAGTGTCTGAGAGCAAAGGCTTGAAGCAGATGAAGCTCATAGGCTCTGGGAGATAATTGCTGCAGTTTGCATACACCAGGAGGGACTTGACTTGGTTTCCTTCCATTTTGACGTGTCGAGAATACACGCACTCCAGGGCGCTTCAGAGCCAGGCTTCATATCTGCACATGAAAGCAGCTGCCTGTGATTTCTATCGCCATGTTTATCAGGAATGCTCATTAATTCAAGGCTCCTTTTAGGGAGAGGAAGAAAGACTAAGTGCGCCAGCATTGTCTTTCATGCAAGGTGCCTCTACTTTCTAAACTGCAAGGGAATTAGGAACCGTGTCATTAGCGTTAACAGCTACTTTGCAAACAACTGGAAGAGCTGTCCCACCACGCGCGGCTCGCAGACACTGGAGTCTGAACCTTCTTCTGCCTCTCGGGCTCCATCAGTGTTAGAGAGAGAAATTTAAAATTAAAATAGATGTTGAAACTCTACCTCATGTTTTCTTATGAATGACAGATTCTTCCTGCCCTCAACTCACCACATTTCTCCAAGTTTGAAAATTGAAGCTTCCTTCTTAACAGCAAAGAGTGGGAAAGACATTTGTGGTCTGGTGCTTACAGCAGAGGGCTGTTGCTTCAAATCTGGGCCAAGTCTGTCGGTGCCCCGGGCTCCGCTCTGTCACGCTGGGCACCCTCAGCTCCCACTGACTCTGCTGGGCTGAGCCCTTATGATCACAATCCCCGTGGAGCTCAGTTTCTTTTTCCCTCAATAAACCTGCATAGATCCAGGCCCTTCCTTGAAAAAATAAGGGCTGATCCAGAACTTGAAATAGCTGGCGACTCCAAAGGGATTGTGCCGTGCCAGCTGAATTTCCTTCCTCCAGATGCCCTGAGTTCATTTCCATTCTCATGATGACCCCTGCTGGTGATGGAGGAGCCGAGACGCTCATATCCCCTCACCTCCGACACCTCCAAAATCTCTGATTCCTAAAATTTGGAAAGCAGCTCTCATTTTACTTCCCTCCAGAGCCTGGAGTTCTGAGGTCAGAGACAAACTCCCATTGTCTCCAGTTTCTGTCCACACCCAGCACAGGAAGGAGAATAACAATCTGGAAAGAGGTTGTTTTATTCCAAGGGATAGCCACACCGCTAGCTCCCACGGCAGGAGCACACACCAGCTCCAAGTAATATGTTTATCATATAAAGCAGTGTAAATGGAGCTTGCACAACTTTCTAGGACGTTAAACCACCATCTGGCCTACAGAGTGCAAATATACCTACCGTACATCCAGGCTTGAATATTAATGTTCATCCTCTCCAGAGCTCAGGAACATAGTAATGGCCGGGGGCCTTAAATACCTTGGACAGATGAATGGGTGTAATCAGCTCTCACCCCTTTCCAGTTCACAGTATAAGATTAAGCAGCTCCAATTGCAACACTGTGTATAAAGATGTGTAAGGGCTGTGGAGGTCTGAGCACAGCTACTGCCCAGGGAGAGGAACTAAGAGGGAGCCTGGACCATCAGTAAAGCAAGGTGAAATAACCTTCATGTTTGCTCAATGGTTGTAGTAACCAGAAAACAGCTGTTAAAACAGAGCTGATGATGTGAAAAATCCAAACCTTCCCATGGTCCTGAGTTCACAGCCTTTCTAATAAAGGTTGTTTTCTGCTCATTGGAATGATAGCTTATTTTTTAGATTCACAAAGAAAAATGGCTCAGGGTACCTAATGGTATTGTTAAGTGAAAAGGCCACCAGCCAAATCTGTGGTGGGGAAACCACCCTAAATTGCCCAGCAGACCCCGCTCTGTTCCAGAAGCTGTGTGAATATGCACCTGTTTGCCACTCGAGATAAACTCCTTACGTGTTATGGTCCTGTTAGGGATAAGAAGGCCCGTGAGGAGGCCTGTATATACTGATCATGACATAGCCGTGCCCCAGTTCAGCAATGCGTGTCGTCATGTTTATTTCCATTTTCCTCCAGAAAAGTATTTAAGCATATGCCAACCTTTGATTTAAGACTTGTGCATGCAGACGCCTTAATGCCCAGCTCTTTGTTCCGGGGGTCAGTCCATGGTGCTAATGAGTTACCTGCAGCGTGGTCTCTCCTCTGCTTCTCAGAGTCAGCAGACCTGGAGCTGACCGAGTCGCTGTCTAGTTCTCCTGCTTCCACCAGCTTTTCTTTTCAGTGCCTCTGAATGCACACTGCCTTCCACTATTCAACCTATCATCATCTTTTCAAAGCTTATGCCAAAAGTGGAGTCAAGTGATGAGACGGAGATTATTTCTGAGCGTACACAGGGTGACACACTATTTAGATGTACACACTTCTGGATATACATGAGCAGTTATAATCTTTCTCTACATCTGCATAGTTTATTTTCTTTGTCAGCATTTCTTACGGCCTAATAACAATCTGCAACTGTCCCAAACAGCTGACTTATTACATAAATAAAGGTAAGCGGTCCACAATTTTTTCTAATTGCTAAAAACATGTTCTTCCTGCTCTCGGGGGTCTCTATTAGAGATTGTTAACATCTGGGTTATTGGCACAATAGAGTCTTTGGACTGAAAGGAGCATTGCCCGTGTTAACCAGTGAATGTAGCCTCGTGCATTAAAAAAATGCTTTATCTGCACTGTATTTACAACCTTAAATGAATAAATCTAATGAAAGCCAAAGTCAGAAGAGACTCTAGTTCATGAGAGAAGGAGCAGGACTAAGAATTAGGAGCTAAAGACCCTACTGTATTTATATTTGGTGTATGGCTCTGGATGAATGGTTCAGCCCCACTGCGTGTCGGTTTTACCATACGTCAAGGAGGGATAGCTATAGTTAGCAGGCTTTGTGAACTTCTGTGAACTCCAATAGGACTCGTGGGGACAAAATCTCTAAAATCCTGTTTTTTCTTGTGCTTCATTCAGCTTGGATGATGAAAACCAAATTGTCAGTTTTACTTTTGTTCCTTGTGTCACTTCCTCCACGAGCTTTCATGAACGAGCTCATTGCCACGGTGTTTGGCTTGTAAGCGCTGAACGGGAATGTTTAAACCCAACGTGGGGGAAACTGTTTTCGTTGGAATTTAAAACACAAACGTGGACACATTTCTACTGATCTTAGCTTTTGTAAAAACTTGTTTTTACAAAAACCTAAATTTCACTCCTAAATCAAGCTGAATTTCCCATTAATACTCCCCGTACTTCAGAGCCAATACAGTCCATCATATCAATGACAGTTTAGGTATTTCAAAATAAGGTTGTGCTATAAATCTGTGCACCATACTGTGCATTTGTAGGAAGTTTGCATTCCCAAAATGCCTAGTAAAAAACAGACTCTGCATACACGGAAGCTAGTTTTTTCACCCTCAGTGTCTCGGCCAGTTTAACTTTATCATGAAAGCAAAAAAGGAACTGTCAACCACAAAAATCAGACTCATATACAGACAAGAGCGAGGTCTTTCTCTGTGACTGGCCCTCAGATCTGGAGATCATTCTCCGGAGAGATCAAGATGACCACAAACCACAGCTCCTTCAGACTTAAATGCAAAAGCCACGGCTTTGCCCGAGGCTGCCCATAATAACACCACCATCACCCTCAACAGCAGCAAAATCAGAGGCCTGTCCCGGCTTAAAAGTGAAAGAGCAAGAGTAGTGTTCCCATCCCTGCTACCAGATCTGCGTGGGTGGGCACCTGCACAGCCTCCCCTTGGCCAGCACACAATACCATGGGGGCCTGGTCCAGACGCATCACTGAAGGGTCCAGAGGCATTCATTGGTGCTGCGTGTTTTTATTTCTGAGGAAATAAAAAGAGAAAGATTATCCGACGTGGCTCTTTTACCTCCTCGTTCGCGTGCCACACCCTGTGCCTATAATATACTGGGAAATATCTCCCTCTCCTCATTTATCAGTCCATCTCCCTTTTTCCTTCGTGTTCTTTTTCCGTGAAGATTATCAGCGATGTCCTCGCCTGTTATTGCATCAAAGGTGAAGGTGAGTGATTGCATTGGCACCAGCTGGCGTTCAGCTCAAAGAAGATACTTACACCGCCTGATACCAGCATCTATGCCAACTGATAGCAGAAGGATTGGGACCGTGGTGCCGTGCAGGGGTGAATGAGGAATTGCACCAAGACATCAGTTTTCTGAGTAAATGCCAGCCTGAAATTTAGAGCTGCCGGGGGAACCTTTGATCTGCTGAAGACAGAATATGGAATTGATTCTTTGCACTTGGAGGCGTGACTGGTGTTATATTTCCTAAGCCAGACAGGGGTGGTCCAGATGTCCATGACAGATTTTTGGGTTGCCACTTTAAATTCTTTTTTTTTCTGTGTGTAGGAAAACTCTCTACAAACAGTTACTGGTATTTGAATCACTGTCAGGGGAAAAAATATTGACTAAATAGCATCAAACCTCAGAATTCCCTCTTCCGTAGCTGGAAGGAGCTCCGCTTTCGGGTCCGTCGCATGCTTTAGTCCAACAGAAATTAACAAATGGCTGGGAAACTACACGGTATTTTCCTAGAGGAATAGAAAATGCAAATAGTTGCTACAAATAGTGATGGTTACAAACTTTGAATGTGCTTCTTAACTGAACTCCTAAATATTACATGACTGTTTTCCTGGGACAGAGTGCAAGGCTTAAACAGAACAAGCTTTTGTTTTACCAAAATAACCCAACAAGTTGAGTCCAGTCTTCTCAATTCAATGCTAGTTTTCCCTGAAGAAGTGATTTAGGAGGCTGAGCCATTTTCCAGTGACTTAGGCACTGGTTGGGAATGCAATTTTTTCAAATTATCTTAAGTGAGCCAGGCACTGAATTCCCCTTGAAAGATAATTGGAGGTAAGCAGCAAACTAATCTTGGTGCTTTTGAAAATCCAGCCACAGGAATTTCAGTGAAAGTCAATGAGATTTATTTTAAGAGGTGACCAAATTACTTGACAAAATAGGACTGGGGCTCCATTGACGACTTGAGTAAGGATTTACAGATTGGGTCCAATATGAATATTTCAATATTCTGGTTCTATTCAATGTTCAGCTGCGCTGGAAGTGTTTTGAACTGTTACTACCTCCCACTTGGTAAGGAGTCTTCAGAAAGATCCTTTAACGTGCGTGGTGGGATGTTCCAGGTTTGAGTGCAGGTGGGCGCTGCTGGAGGAGTGTTCGTTGTAGTTGGATGTTAACAGTAGCTCGCAGTATAGTTGGAGAAAAGCTCTTCCTCTCCCTGTCCTTGATAGTCTTCTGAATCAGTAGCTACCGCATGCTGGGTGAACAAAGAGCATTCAAAATACTCAGCACAGAAGTGGTCTCTGATGTCATTTATCTCTATTTAGTGGCAGCATCAATGAGGTTTGTAGTTGGCATTCCACTTGCTGGGGTGATTGCTTTAATTCAGAGGGGCCAAACTTTTTCAGCAGGTGTGGTCCAAATTAGCCCCATGCTTTTCCCAAGTGCCACTCCAATCCTCTTCCCCTGCTCAATCTGCGGCTTTGCTTTTTTCTCCCTGCCCTATCTGCAGCTGTGCTGCATGCCCCCTTCCCAGTCCACTGCATGCCACATACTTAGGCTGCCTGTGCTACAGCTTGGCCAGTGGCCACCTCATCTGGAACATTTGTAGCCTTCTCTGGTGAAGAAACGGCTGCCATATCACCCAAACACACAAAACTAGGTTTCAACTGACTACATTAGCAGAAAGGGAAGGACACTACATAAGAACTTCCTGCGACTTACTCTACATCTGCAAGCCCCATTTGGAAGAGCTCTGTTATTCACCTGAGTCCCTAGTCTTAGGTGTTTGTGTAGCTCTTACCTATACACATATGGGGTAGGAAAATGGCACAAGAATGAGGAAGTTCCTAATAGCAGGACAATAACACGGTGTACTCAAAGTAATGTGCTATACTTTTAAACAATGCAGAAGTACAACTGCCTGCCTCAAGTCTGTGTGCAAATGTCTATGCATGCCTAAATCAAGTGCACTGTCAAATCCGGTAACGGTGTATACAAGCCAGGGAGTCAACTGTGTGCACGTTTTGGACAAGGCAGTTTGAAACGCTGTTTGGAATACTAGGATCGAGGAGAGGAGAGCTGACGGGGCCTTGCCCATGATCAATCTGTCCCCATTCAGACAATCAAGCTTGAATGAAATCTGAACACAAAACTCAGGATCCAGCCGTGCAACTTGATTGTCCTGATTGTTTCCATGTACAAGCCAGTAATCACGATGTAGGCAGAACTCCCAGTTCCACATGCAAAGCACTGCAGCATCAGCCTAACAGATGGCAATGATGGGGCCTCGCTTGCAGCACAGCTCTCCGTTCGTGTAGCAGCGGCCAGCTCTTCAGGGTAGGATAGGACCTGCTCTCTCAAGCAGGAGCATCCCCATCTAAACCACCTCATTCCATTCTCTTAACCTGAGAATTGAATAAGTTGGACCTAATCATGCCCAAGAGGAGTGTATTGTTTCCTTGAATCTTTACGGGTTGTTTTTATACTAGCCCTCTTTGTGAGTGCTCTAAATAAAGGATAATATAATATAATGAGTTTCATACATCTCTCTCTCTCTGCAATAATGAGCTTCATACCATAATGGAAAAAATATGGAAAAGTTTAGCTCTTCTAAGAAACTTCCATTCATGGATTCCCAAGGTCACGCCCACATGTCAATAATAATAATAATCATTACAATTAATAATGTATGAAGGAAGGCTGTCATATTGCTACAAGAGAAACTGAGCTTTACAGTTTTCTTTGTCTCTTATAGTTGAATCCAACTCTGTGTAAGATGGGGGTGTCAAACATCTGGCGTACAGGCTGGATCTGGCCCACAGAGCCATATCGTGCAGCCCCCATGGGTCTTAAAGTGACCCCCAGGCAACACACGGGGCACACCAGATGTCTCAGGGTGCTGCACAGGGAACCCGTTCCAGTTTGCATCCTGGAGGTTCAAGGCAGCCACTGCAGCCTCAGAGCAACCACATGCCACTCTGGTGCATGGCCGGATGAGTTTAGGTGCAGACAGAAATTACATTTGTTGCCCTTTGAAAGTGCTCTACAGCCATGCCTCTACAGCATGCTGCAGAACGCCCCAACCATGAGATAACTTAGCCTTCATTGTACGAGGGTTCAAATGAAGGCACTCCAAACCAAAATGAAGAGCACCTTCATTAACTTGTGTCTGTTCTAGTGGCTGGGCCTCTGCAGCCCAGTCCTGTTCCCAGAGCTGACTCAGGATGGGAGGGAGGGACCTTAGCCTGGGGCTTGCCCAGCCTGTATTGGAGTAGGGGCAGATGGACTGGAGTCTCCCCACTTCAGGGAGCTCCAATCCACCCAACTCCACTCCAGCACAGGCTGGGCAAACACAAGTCTGGGCTCCTTCTGCCCCGCTCCCTTCCTGAGATAGTACCAGAGATGGGAGGGGATAGGAAGGGGCTAGGGGAAGAGGCAGCTGATATGCAGCCTCTCTTGCTGCATCAGCTCCAAATTGGAGCTTGATCTTCCACCCTCCCAACCCAACAGCTAACATCCGTTGGATTGCAAGGATCAGTCTAACTCATGGCACTTTTTGTGGTGCGCCATAAGTTAGATGAGGGAGCTGCACTTCTGTTCGCACCTTTTGATACCTTTGATATAAGAAAAGCAGTGAATCCTGGGTGCAAGGAAGGTTCACCTTTTTGGGATGATTCCTCTTATTCAGACCTGATCACAAGCCCACTGAAAGTAGGGGAGAGACCTCCCTTGCCTTACTTAGTCTTCTTTGGCCTTGATATTGCTATTGGAATAGAGCACTCATTCGTTTGGTTAATAGCAAAAATTAAGTTGAAACAGCTGTTGAACCACATGTGCATTTCTGAAACATCAAACACCACTTTTCATTCTCTTGTTTCTTGATTAGTCTGTTGAACATCAGTTTTCTGGTCACTCCTCCACTTTAATCAAGGCAAAATTACCTATGAACTGTGCATTTTAACTTTCTCTGTATTGTTCCAGGAAAGTAAAGGTAATTGCTACTAGGTGAATTAGTCTAAAACAATGAATTTCAATTCATCTCACAGCCAGTGAGAAAATAAAGATAATTGTGTGGCATTTCCTGCTGAATTAGGGAGCAAGGGGGATTTTTTTCTTCAAATGGTATCTTTTCAATAAAATGCTTTTCAAGATTATTAATAGTGTATATTTTTAAATGTCTGTTACCTTCAAATGTACAGCTAAGCTGACTGCAGTAATTGTTAGGAAAATATTGCTCTCCTTGTCCCAGTGGTGGCTCAGTAAAAATCATGACTTTGTTTAAGAGGAGATTAAAAAGTAACAAGAAATTGCCAATGGTACAAAGACCAGTGCAGCTATCTGAAAGCATGAAGCCTGGTAGAAATGTATATTTTCATATTCTCCTTGTAATGTTCACCACGTTATAGTGAATAGATCTATCTGGCACCCATTGAAGGCAAACGATTAATGTGGGACCAGGATTGGGCATGAAAGTAGAATCCAAAATTCCCTTAAATATATGAAGCCAACCACTGAAATGGTACTACCGACTTTGGATGTCTCCATTTTTACATGCCCTTTGGTGCTAATCTTCAAAAATGTTGAGCACCCACTTTGTAAAGTCAAGTCTCAAAGAAATGTCACAAACTGGCATTCAGAAATTGAGAAATCCTGCACAAAAGTAAGCATACGGGGAAGGATCTCCTGTTCTGCTAATGGTTTAGATAAATATGCTTTGGAAACCAGCTCTGCAGTGAAACTGTTTATGTCATGGCTCAGCCTAAATAAATTGTAATACCATAATGTACTTTTAAAAATGAAGCTTAAACTTTGTAAGTTGTAAGCAAAATGTTTATGGTTTCAAACATGACTTTTCAATCATTTGACGCATAAATAGTTTTTTCTCTGCAAGGCATGGATGCAGCTGTGAAGACCATAACATGTCAGGTGACTTTCTCACATCAGGGCAGTCATAGGATTAACGTATTTTTGGAATAAGCAGCATAAATATAACAGCAAAATGTCTCTATTATATAATCTTTATATTAACAGGTGAAAAAATGGCAGCCTAATTTAGTTTTCAACAGACAAAAGTCTTCCTCAGAGCCAAAGAAATTCATTTTTGTTGTTTAATCTGAAATGTTGCCAACATTCAATCTGTAATGGGAATCCAGTGGAAAATCTGGGGAAGAAGAATTAAAGATAAATGTCACTTTTAGTTCAGCAACTTTGCCTAAGTAGAGTTTAATAGGAGTTTGAAGAGGTTTTGCCTGAGAAAGGCGGGAAGACCATATCCGTTGTGGTTTGTCTCTAGGATTCGCTACAATTAGGTCTCACAACATCTGCTAGAGAAGCAAGGATGATTTTTCACAGAATTTTGCTTAGAGCTATGTGATCAGTGCAGTGCAGATCGGGTCTAATTAGACCCTCTGTCCAGTTGGTCAAGGGGACCTCTGGAGGAGATTTTAATGGAAATCGGGTGTCTGAATCTTTCAGGCAGCTTTGCAGAGCTCAAGTTTTAAAATCTGTCTTTGTTCACTCTTGGTGTGAGAATATAACCTTTGAAATGTTTTCATGGAATGAATTTTGTTGAAATGTCCATACATGATCAAAAAGGTCACATTTTCAACTAATCTCTGTTTCTGGAAATAACCAGGCATTCACCTTGGACCTCAGCTTCCATAGAAAAATGTTGTCAAGATCAAGAGATGTCCATGAAATTTTGCTGAATACTGATGAAACAGCAGGAAAAAAAATCATCAAAAATATTCTGCCCAGTTGCACACACAAGGTCCCTTGGGACTGAATGGCATTGCTCCTGCCCAGAAGTAAAGTGTCCGTGTCAGAGTTTTCAGGATCAGGACATAGCCTGCATTGGCCTGTAAAAAAAAACCCCTCAACATTCAAAAGATGTCATCATTAATAGGTTTCTAACTTCAGATAAAACTTTTTATTATTATTTAAACCTGCCTCAAGGAACCGTAAGTCGCTAAAAACCCCAACCTTGATGTGTTCCCATCAGACAATTGGTTAAAGAGCCTGGTTCAGAGAGAGAGCTACAGATTTCCTAACCGGAATAAAAATAAGCAAGCCAGAATGGTCATTGTTTTCACCCAGCTTTGAATGGCTCCTTGAGAACTGAAGCCTCATCTTATAAATAACTTCCTCACTTTATCCTTCAGCATCTGCTATCAACACGTTGCCTTCCCCAGATCAAAAATTGGTTAAGTAGGGCAAATACAATGTTCAACATTTTAAAAATAAGGTGATTCCTGTTTAATCAATCTCTCCTTTACTAAACTGTATGAAATTAGTTTAATGGAGTGCCAAGATAAGTAAGAAACTGAAATTAATCTGAAAATTTCTGTTACTGCCTGTTCATAGTGAACTTTCCTGCCTTTTCTGTCTTGAAAACTTTCCAAGATTGTTCTGAACTTGAGTGAAATATCTTATTAAATGCTGCCTGGGAATAACTTTTGTGTTGGATGGTTCAAACGCAACAATATAGAAAAGATATACAGCCCTGTATTTTTGTAAGGGCCTTAAAATATAATAGCAAACATACTCGGGTATCCTATGCTTGCATAGGTAGATATTTTAACAAGGCAGCTGAACATATACAATCTTTCCACCTTTAGTCTATGACTTGAAAAAAATAATAAATACAAATTCAGGAAGAAAAAGATGTAAATGGAATCGGTTGGGAAGTTAAATGTGAATATAATAAAAACCATCTCTTTCAGATACTTAAATTATACAGTGCCAACTATACACCAGCTCTTTGCTGGAAAGATGACTCCACTGATAAACAAATAATACCTGGATTGCCTCTTACGGAGCAGATGAGCTTAAAAGGATCTTAAAGCTAAATAAAGTGTTTAGATGTTCATTTTCTGAGTCAAACCTAAGACCATGGTGTTAACACAGTAGGAAGAAATGGGGTGGGGGAAGATAATATGTGAGTTTGCTGTTGGTCCCACAATGTTCAAGTGCTGCCCAGGCGAAACTACCAGCTCATGTTCGAGTTGATCATGGGTTGCTGGCCGCACAAAGTGGGCTTGCTGTCTCTTGATCCATTTTAATGGACTGCTGCCCTCATCACAAAGAAACCACCACTGGAAGTGGTGCTAGCACGCAGGACTGGTTTGCTGGGTGTCCCCAAGCAGGGACAAAGGCAGGGCTGCTGTAGAAATCTGGACTAGAGAAAGACAGCTAGCTGTGTTACTCTGAAATCAGGCCGAATGCAGGGCACGTGGGCACCTTAGAGACCAACTTGTTCAGAGAGGCATAAACTGGTCGGCAATAAACCCTGGACTAGGAAACCGCCTTGTACTGACTGGATCCCCGTGGCGCTCTCTGCAAGCCCTTTCCGCCATGTCCTAGAACCATGGAAATGTAGGGTTAGAAAGGATCCCCAGAAGCTATAACATGGTAGCAGGATCAAATATAGTTAGACCATCCCCAAAGTGATGTTTTTCTCCTTGGTGACAGAGATACCACGGTCTCCACAGGTAGCTTGCTTTGGGACTTCATTACCCTAATCAACAGAAAGTGTTTACTATTCCCCAACCTAAATCTTCTTTGCTGCAAATGAAGGTGATTTCTTCTTGTACTTTCTCCAGTGGAAAAGGGTAACAACTGGTTACCAATATTGTACACGCTGGAGGACTGTTATCATCCCCCCCAGGCTTCTCTTTCCTAGACTAAACAAAACCGGTTCCTCCAACCTTTCTGCATAGGTCATGTTTTCTAAACCTCTTATCACTCTTAATGCTCTCCCTGGACTCTCTCAAGTTTATCTACATCTTTCTTAAACTGTGGGGCAGAAAACTGGACACAGTACTCGTGTGAAGGCCCCACCAGTGCTGAACAAAGCAGAAAGTTACCTTTCAATTTTGAATGAATTAGCTTGT
>JAGPOW010000797.1:6131653-6172876 GCA_030014935.1 Caiman crocodilus | reverse complement strand
CAAACATTTTCCTGGCTTTCGTTTCATGTGACTTCTCCCTCTGAGTTTGGCTTTCTAGAGGGTCTTCAGCAAATGAAGTGAGGAACAAGGCACTGTACAGCATATAGCAATGCCATTCATCTGATGGCTGCAGGGCTATACCAGACTCTTTCTGGAGGAAAGAAACATCTGAAACATTTCCAAAACATTTTGGATGGTTTCGCTTCATTTCAAAGATGTTTTGGAGCCTCCCATTTCCATTTCGCTGAAACAAGCCGAAACACCTCCAAAACAAAACAGCTACCGAAATTTCGCACATCCCTAATGCACTGTGGTTACTGCACTTTTAATTTAGTATTTGTATAACCAAGAATGAAATAAATGCACAATAACCAGTTACTGTACAGTAGCACTGGCAAATGCCTTTTCAGTGATGCTGCATATTATTAGGCACAGCGTATAGCGCAGCATATAGCGCAGTAGCATATCAGCATTGTCTGTGCTGTGACTTGCTAGTGTGCAGCATTATTAGGTTACTGCACAGTTAGCGTCTCATGTAGATGCACCCACTATACACAAAAATGTAGTTTAAGGGTAAATGCTAATCTTGATGCAGGGAACAGCCGATATACCTTGTGAGTTTAGAAGAGTTATAAGACATTCTCCCTGAAAAGGAATGATATCATTCAATTAAACTGGCAAATGTAAATACCCACTAAACTTACTTTATTCCTACTTTCATTAGAAGGCGAGTGGGCCTAGCTGGGTAAATCATAGCACAGAATAGAGCAGAACAACTAATCAGTCACATTTTTAATGCACAGCAGGAATTTTTTATGACAAAATTATATTTGGAGAGAAAATACAAATGACAGCTTTGCCAGAGCTTATTTGTCCAAGGGTATGAAAGCACTTGCCCAGGTCTCTGCTTCACACCTTTGCAATCCAACACACCCATAAGAGCTGTTGCTAGCGCTATTCTGTTCACTCATGTGAGACAGTAAACATATAAAAGCCATTCATGTCCATGGTATGCAAGGGATGCAGCTGCCCCTTGAAGGACTCTTGGAAGCAAAGAAAGGTACCCTTGTTTGGTTTGCAGGATTGTGCAATGCACTTATGGGCCAGATTGGCAATAACTTAAACAGCCTCAGTTGTCAAAAGTGTCTAGTGACTTTGGGTGCCTTTGTCACTAGGAGACCGGGTTAAGGCCTTTGAAAGATTTTTAGGGGGAGAGTTCTCAACACAGTCTCAGGATCAGCCTCATTCACGATGGCACTCAACATCTTGGGTCAGTTGTGAAAGTCCAAAGTTAAGTGAGGAGTTTTGCAAGCACGCCTGTGTTCCTGCCTTATGCACACAACTCCACTGTAAGTACAACTTGCACACGTCCCCTTCCCCAGTCTTTTCACTGTCTTGTCTGCTTGGATTGTAAGATCTTCAGGATAGGAACAGTCTCTTATTCTGTGCTTGTTCAGTACCTAGCACACTGGAGTCCCAGTCTCTGTTAGTGCCATTTTAAAATTGTAATAAACATGGTAAATGATAAAATACATGTGGAAATAGCCACTCCTGACCTGCCTCATCACCCAGTCTGAGTATAAATGCAAATTGGGCAGTCACCTAACAGCTTAAATTAAATGAATATCGGACCCTGAGCAGAATGGGGATGGGTAGCCTGGGCAACTTTTGTGCAGAGTCCTTATGCATGCAAGTAGGCTCCACTTTAGGCTATTTGTGCAAGTCAGTGCTCACCAGCATGATAAAGGATTGCATGGATAAGTTATTCTGTTGGTAACAGTTTCTCTATACCAGGGGTGGGCAAAATGTGGCCCGTGGGCCAAATGTGGCCCACCAGGCCATCCTATCTGGTCCACGGAGCCTCTAAAAATTTAGAAAATTAATATTTATCTGCCCCTGGCTGCCCGTCATGCAGCCCTTGATGGCTTGCCAAAACTCAGTAAGCGGCCCTCCACCCAAAATAATTGCCTGCCCCTGCTCTATACAGTCTGTGAGCATGAAGAAAAATGTAAAGTTGAGTTGAGCAAATCTATTCTTTTCCCAATTAAAGAAAAACGGAAAGGCACTTTCTCTGGAGACCATTCATCTTCAAATGATTTTTCATCAGTGGTGGTAGTGGTGGAAGACTTTCAGTTAAAAATGCATCCGCCCTTGGTTCTTTCTGGTCTCACAGCCTGTAGGGACACAGCGGTAAAAGAGCTTACTCCAGTTCCCTTTCCATAGCTTGGCTCAGAAATCCAAGCAGCTCTACACATCCGGCTGCAACTGCTTAAATGTCACAAACATCTCAACTTCTCAAGTAAATGGTGACTACGAAATCTCTTCCAAATGATGCTCAAAAAAAAGACTGAGGTACTTACACTGCATGTCTCATAATGTATAATATCTTGGTGGTCACATAGCGGTAGTGTAGAGCGATCTGAAAAAGCTTCTGGTCTTACAATTATCGCAAATCATGAGACGTTCAATCATGGGGACCAGTCTTGTTGTTCTGTATCTTATAGGGCAGGTGAATTTAGCACTAATCAGAATAATTTCCCAATTATAGGGCACATCTACACGTCACCCTATGGTGACGTAGTGATGCACTACTGTGTTGCCATACAGTGCACTACAGCGACGTAGCAATCATGCGGGTCTACACGTGATCGACAGCTACATTGCTGTAGCGGCGCACATGTCCTTAGCGCGTCACTATGGTCGACTCTAACTGTGCGCCATGTGCACGGCACTAAAGCACAGCGAAGTGTAGATGCACCCATTATACAGAATCCAGCGGATTCAGTATCTCTACATGCCAGGGGACTAGAGTATGATCTTCCATTTGAAACCCAACCTTGCACCGTGTGCTGCTCGTTTAAATCTAACTGAATGCCTTAAAACTGTACTCAGCTTCCTGAACTGAAATAAAAATCAGTGATAAATCAGGGAAGAACTCAAAAAGCAAGAGTTCTCGGTCCCCCGAGTTTACAAAAAGACTCTCTTGGCTATAGCTGAAAAACATTCCCAGTCTTCACTGACAGTTGACCACCATAAAAGATTGTAAAGTATTTCCAAGTCATGTCTTTTAAATAAGGTTTAATGGGTCGGTGTCTAGCTAAAATCTTCGCCAGAGGAGAGCTTGCCTCAAGCCCTCTCGAATTACAACCACCCCTCACTGTGAACTGTTCTGATCTAAAAATCAATTCTTCGAGGAAGGGCGCCCGCGTACGCGAGTAAACATCTATTTGGAGCTTGCAAATAAGAACGGATCCTGATCGTGCAATCTTAACCAAAGCCACTACAGTACTCTCGCATTATCCAATTATAGCAGAATCAATGTTTTGTTTGGAAAGAGGGAAATGCTGACATGATACCAGTTACGTGATGAGTTATGAGGGGCTAACTACAGGGCAGGCTTCTTTTTCAAAACCAAGTGTTATATATAAAAGTGATTCATCGCAAGTGCCGTTGTTACAGTTTAGCGTCTTGCACGGCTTGCACTGTGGGGTCTCGTGAGTGAAGAAGAAAAGCAATCTGAACACATGAACACACCACCAGCAAATGCCAGGGAGGGGCGAGGGAATGCGCGAGCACATAAGAAAAGGGTAAGTATATGAACAAAAAGCCAGAGTCCCTGAATTGTGTGAGGAAGCCACTGCCAATTTAAATATGCAAGCAGCAGGAAAGTGCAATAACAATAAAGTCCCTTCGTTTCCAAGAAGATGCAGCAGACTTCCAACAAAATTCCCTTCACGTGTTAGTTAAACACAAACCACTGAGAGACCCAGCTGAAGATAAAAGCATAGTTCTTGCAAAGAGAATGCTCTAGCTACAGTTTTATCCTTTCTGGGAACAACAAGGAACATGTGCACCACTGGGGCAGGCCTTCGGGGGATTATTTTACATATATCTCTTGCTTCTGTCATGTGTGACGGAGGTGGGGCTACGGGATGGTTGCTAAGTCACTCCGGGTCACATTTCCTCCAGCGTTCCAAGCATGGAGTCGAAATGTTTCCAGCACGATCCGAGCGTGCCGTGTTTTACTCATCTAGCTTGAGATGAAGTTCTGACAAAAAAAAAAGTGTGTGCCCTGCAGCTCTAAAATCTGGAAAAGTGCAAATCCACATCTGAGCCCTGGAACTCAAGCCTCTCTCCAGCAATTCGTACGAGACAACTAAGTGCCCGTCCGCACAGTCAGTGCGTGCAGCTAGTATGAGCCGAGATCACAGAAGACCGTGCAAGCAGAATTTCCACGTGCGTGTATAAGACCCAACTTCACAATTTGTTGAGTGCATCCTGCAGGCTGGTAAGGGCCCTTCGCTCCCGTGAAACTCAGTGCAAGTTGCAACCTCTGAGCACCATGGAAGCAGGGGTCTTTTTTTTCCCAGAAAATGCAGCCCTCACTGGTTCTGTGTGAAATAAATAGGAAGAGACAATAGAGTACAGTGTCCACGTGTTAGCCTACTAATGTCTGATAAATGTTCTGTAAGTGTCCTATAGCTTTAGCTGTTTGGGCTGAAAGGATGGTGCATGGGCTCCATATCATTTACAAGGATCTCTTCCTAGACCAGATGGTTGCAAGACTGGTGCCAGGTACACACACCTCCCTGGCAGATGTTCTCTCCACCGCGTTTCAATGTATATGCTCTGCGTAGCCAGCAATACCGCAGAACATGACACAAGAGAAGGACATCATGTCTGATTTCAGCCAAAGAAATGGAGAACCCAGGACAATACCACTGTACCAAAGATACACGGAGAAAATAAATGAGTTTCGTCTAGCTCCAGCTTCCAACTGAACTGGCTTCAATGAGCCTGTTAAAAACGACCCAGTTGGGCACATCTGCACGTGCCATAACGGCACGGCTGTTACCGCACCGTCATTTAGCAATTCCTTTGGGACGTCCTAAATGACGATGCAGTAGCAAGCATGACTGCTCCATGCTGAGGGTGCATGGTTATTTTTAGCTGCTATGTCACCATAGTGATGCGCTATAGTGAAGGAGCGCATCACTATGGCGATGGGCCGTGGCATCACAGTTTATACCTGCTGATGCTATGAAACCATAGCGCGTTGCTACGGTGATGTAGTGTCTCATATAAACACGTCCACAGAGACCGAGTCCAGCATTTAGCAACCGAGGCAACTCCTAAATAAAGATCTTGGCTCTCTATAACATACAGCAGGATGCTTTTCGATGTTAACCCATCCTGTTACCAGGTCTTGCAGGAGGGGATGGAGATGGCCATCAGTGAGTCTCCTGTAATGTAGTGGAGTACAGTTTAAATGATAAATTTAAATGGCATTAGGATGTGGAAGTCACTTATCCTGAAAGTGCAATATTCTCCCTCCTGGTCATTTTGTGTCAAAGCCTGAACACACTGAAATCAGTATCAAAAATCCCATAGACTTCAAAGGGGCCCAAATTTGGCCTTTGATGGGTTCCTATGTTTTGGCAAAGACAACTGCAGTTTTACAGCAAATGATTGAAAAAATGTCTAGAGGAATTCAGTTCTAAAGGGAATGTCCAGCTGTCAGAAATGAAGTACAGAGATGTCTCATGATGAGTAAAACGTTTCCTAATAAAGCTGATTTTTTTTTTTTTTTAGCCTGCACTTAATTCATTTGCTAGAGATCCAGGGAACATTTGAATCCATTTAGCACCAAATGTTGCAAAAAGCTAAAATGTGGTTATCATCATGTCGTGCACAAGGTGGAGATTTAAACAAAATCCACTCCCTCCAGAACGTTCCCATCAATATTAGGGGTGTGAGATGGAGCCTCAAACCATCTGGCCTTTATTAGCTATGTCTTCAAGCTTGATGTGCATGGGGAAGAGGTTTAAGGCACCCTGTTACAGTCGAAGAGTTACAGCAAATACCCAGTTAGTGGACGACTGATCCCCCAAAACTACCTGATAATGGATTTCACATGCTGAGTTGTGTTGACAGTCCTGCCGAACGGAGATGTTCAAATGCAGTTTATGATGATTATCCCCCTGTTTAAAAGTCATAAAGCAATATGTTCCATCAATTTTGGAGTTATAATCCATCATTTTTTTCTAAATTTTCCAAACAACGACACATCCTCCTGCAAAACCTGTATCTTTCTCTCACTAGAAGATCCACGCCTCTAAACCACTGCAGAATTGGTTTTCCTCTAAATGTATCCTACTTGGTTCAGTGAAAACAATGAAACACAATAAGGCATCTCCCCAAGGAGAAGCAGCTATCTTCCGCAGGAGACCTGAGTTCCTAAACAACCCGGCATTGTTGAACATTGGCTCAACAAGTCAAATGATAAACGGGGTTCCTTGGGGATGCTTCACTTTATGGTCTGTAAACTGGGTCCAAGATATAATGAGAACCATTTGAGCCTTGATCTTGCAAGCTGCCCTCTCCTGATTCTAATGGAGGTGCCACATATGCAGGGCATGTGAGTCAGGGGCTTTGGTGGATTTTAGTTTGTGCAAACAGTGAGCGGCATCCCACACTGCAGGCCTTAATTAGAGCTGCACACATGCTTTTCTAAGTGGTTTCTAACGAATGCATCAGCACATTCTGTAAAATGCCTTCTCCAACCTGCAAATGGAGAGCGGTATCCGGTAGTTCATTAGAAGGTGATAAATGTTGCGGAAGGTGCTGGGGCGGTAGGTTTTTCCAGCGCAAAGCCAGTGCCTGGCTATGACGGGCAGGAAGAAAATAGAATATCTGTCCTGTGGCAAATTCCAGCATTTTGAAATGCATGACTCCAGACTGGAACAAAAAGCCCAAATTAGAAAATTTCCAGAAGAATAACAACACTTCAGACTGGAACAATTAAGCCATTTCATCTCATTACTGTCAAATCGTGTCAAATGTTAAATATAATACATACTATATTAGATGGAATATAAAATATCACACACTGAACATTTAATAGGTCGAAATGAAACCATCTAAAAGGAGACTTTTTTTCCAAATGAAATTTCACTTCAATCAATATGTTAATGTGAAATGCCTGCATTTTGGTTAAACTGCCTTTTTAATGGACGCTCTTCTGTTGTTGACCGGTTCTACCCATTGGGCAAAAGCATCTTTCTCTGCTTTTAGAGTCCGATGATACTGAATTTAGTTTACAAAGTCTGATACGGGGAAGATCAGCCTGTTTACTGTTTTTATTCCTTTCATGGTCACATTCTCCGACGGGAAGTTTCCTGTTTAAAGAAGGAAAAACCAGGCAACGTGAGCCCCATTCCCTGAATTGCCGTGTGACTTGAATAAGTCATGGCGTTTCAGTTTCTTCGCCGTAAAATGGAAGTAGCACCGACTTCCCTACTGAGATGTAATTCTCTTTGAGCTCCTCAGATGAAAAATGATGAGTAACATGGCTTTCTCACTGTGGCTATAGCAAAGCGTAGCCAGTCACGGGGAGGAGTTTATCCACGGGGGTATCTAGAGTGATCTCTTCCCCAGGTCCCAGCAGACCGGGATGAGACTGGATATACAGCGTCCTCTTCCAGGGCAGCACAGCGTCTGCACGCCAGCACTCCCGTCCGGGCTGCGAGGAAGCGCACCAGCCCCCGGCACGCATGGTTTCAGGCCTGAGCCGACCAGCAAACGATTTTTTCCAGAGGGCAGTTTCAATATAAACAGGAGCAGAAAGAGTTGTCATTGACATTTTCTTCAGAAGATTTTTTTTGTTATTGTCAAAAAAGCAGGGGAAATGCCCCAGTCCCAAACACTGTCTGGTTTTCCATTTATTTTTATTTTTTTCATGAAACGTTGACATTTTCCAGCAAAAGTAGACACCTTCCAAAAAGCAAACCTCTTTTAAGCAAAACTCCAATATTCCACTGAAAACCCATTTAGACTGAAAATTGCCAAGCAGCCCTAAGACTCTCTGCTCCCTTGGGCTTGGTGCTTTCTCTTCGCAGTGGTCTCCGTCATTGCCTCCTGTTTACACTGTTCGCGTGGAAAAAAATACTTTCTCCTCGGGACAAAGATGCTGCCTTCTCGGCAGCCTCGGCCGAGAGGTCAAGGGCAGCTTCTCTCTCAATCCTAGGGGCGCTCCCAAGAGGTCAGAGCTGAAACGCAAAGTTTCCTGATCCTGGCAAGCACAGACGGTTTATCAGGCTGACGTCTTTCACCGGCACTGAGTCGACTCAGATACGTTCTCCTCCTCCTTGTTTTAATTTAACCGTCACAGAGAAACTTTACAAATTGCCTGTACAGTTAGTTTTATCTCAGTCACCGGTCTCCTTGTCTTTCTTCCCGCACCAAATGAGCAGCCTGACAGCACAATGCAAGTCAAGAGACGAGACAGAAATGCTGCGCGCCACCGGCATCCACTGGACAGCCAGGATCTGAACTCTGCCAAGGGACTTCCGTCGGCTGCAGAGATGATTGTGGACGCTCCAGATAGATAACTGGGATGATTCGGCACTCAGGCATTTTGTTACCTGTCCGCAAAGTCCTGGAGACTGATGGCAAGAAAGGGCCCAAAAAGGGCCTCGCCAGTAATGAAAGGCAAGTCCAGGTTATCTTTAGTGCACTTGGAAAAATGCAGCACAACCTGGTTCTCCAGAAAAGATCATAACTGGCGAAGGGAACAGAGATACCAACAGCCCTCGGGTACAGCCCGAGTGCAGACCATCATATGACAGGGGAAAGAAGAGGTGCTTCTTCTAATGCAAACCCCCGGCCTGGTATCATTTGCCAAAAAAAGTCCCTAAAGTAAAAAGCAGGTATTGCCATATGGACCAGCTACTCAGGAGCTGTTGGGGGAATCCACTTGGTTAGTGCCTTGTGGACTATTCAGGCGGGTGTTACGTGGACTCTCAGCTCTTTGCTGCACAGGAAGAGCACACACCTTCAGGGCTTCACCCCATGGGAATCACTGACATCTTCCCTGGTCTCGAGGCTCAAAGCGAGTTGCGGACCCTTCGCCTGTTGTAAATGAGCCGCAGAGCAGAAAGGTTAGGAATCGCTGGCTTTTTAGAAAGTCCAAACGTTCTAGATCAGCCAACTGGGTTTCGACAAACTCATCATATATGGAAGCAATAGCCTTGAGTCATCAGCCTCTCTACCTACTGTAAGGCCAGTGCCACAAAATAACCCTATCCATATGGAAAGTTCCCAAAACTTAATCCTAATCATGTTATTGCTAAGCAGGGCCTTCACTTTCTGTCTGTCTAGCAGGCTCCGCAGGGAGCGGGGCTGACTCACTGCTAATATTTCAGCGCAGCGTTCGGGCTGGGCCGTAACTCCACACTGAGTCGCATTAACCCCTTCTGCCTGAAGGCTGGAGAGACGCAGATGAGAGTTTGCAGCTGGTAAGTTCTGTGGTGCCGGTGATTTCGCACAAACGTTTTGCACAACCATCAGGGAGGCCTTTTGGATCTTCTCATTGTCCTCAGGCTGATCCAAGTCACTTCACCGCAGTGGACATCTCCATCTCTGTGGCATATTCCAATGCCAAAGGCAGAAAATAAACGGGAAAGGCTAAAAACAGTGCCTTGGCAGTAGCAAATGCATAGGTAAATGGAAAGCGAGAGCTACTGTCACCACCCTCTTACAGTGTGCTTGAATATAGAGGTTTGAACGAAGCCCTAGCCACCTTATCGAGGCCCCAGAGGTAGGGACAGCATCCCTCTCCCTCTCTCTCTGAAGACAGCAGCTGCTCTGCTGATGCTAGCACAGAAACCACGATGGAGCCAGGCTGTACAGGAGGACCCCAGCAGGCTGCCTGAGCCCGCAGCCAAAAATAATATTCAAGTACAATGTGGTGAATTTGTTTTTCACAGGGCTCTCCTAGCTGCGATGGGCTGGGTGCATGACGCAAAATTAATGGAATGCAATAATTAATTTCACTTGTCAAGCCAGCATTACCCTATCTTCAGTGCTGAAAGCACTGTTGCATCACACTGTGTCTGAGCTCAGGGTGGAAGTCTGAAGTTTAGTAGGAAGAAGAGATGCAAAACCCTGGGTTGGTGGCTTGGCTGCTACACAAGATATCCAAAAGGCCTGTTTTTACTTCTGTGAATTAGACTTTTGTCTGCTAAAGTATAATGGAGGGCCACTATTTTTGCATGAAAAACAACATGGCAGCACAGCCTTCCTTGCGCCCAGGGGGAAGAAGCAGTTTGAGGGTTTCACAGGGCGACAGTTCCCTGAGTTTCTTTTGCCTTCAACCCCATCCTTCGCAAGTCAGCGCCCCCGAGATAAAAGTGCCTCTTCTACATCCCTCAACTGGGTCTTAGCCAAGCCCACCTCTGTGTCATAGGCAGTCTTTAAATTCATCTGGCAGGGCTCCTGGTCCCAGCTGAACAAGGGGTTAATCTTAGGTGTTCTCCCTCTTGCTCCTTCCACAAATGCTCAGGAGAAGGGCATTAAAATAACGGCTAAAGAGAGAGAAAAAGGGGGAATGCCTGTATGAGACGGTGGAACGACTAGACACGGCCGGCACCGGGATGGGCTGGAGGCTGGGGAGCTTTCTGCTACTCTGCTGAGCCATCCCACCAACTTCCAGGGACGCTTTCTTAGCAGAACTGAGAGCAGAGCCTGCTCAAGCAGTTGCATCAAACACTGCAGCGTGATTGCTGCTAAAATCCCAGTCACTTCACTCTGATGGTATCTGGGGGGCTAAAGATCAGTCAGAATTAGTCCCTGACCTCAGACATCTGAGACATTAGGGAGGCACTAATTACTGGACCACTACCAGTGAACAAGATGACACATTTTCCCAGGCCAAGGGCTCAGCTTAGCTTGAAACCACCAACGCTCAGCTCAGAGCTGCCGTCTCTGCAGTCACCTGTCGTCTTCAGCGCTCCTCAGTGCAATTCTTCTTCGGCAGCTTGGAAGCATTCTGGCCAGAAATGTATCGCTCTTCTCCACTCGCTTCACTCCTGTCTCTTGGGCACATTTGAACTCTTTTCCTTTTGGCCCAGACTGCAACTTACCCCAAGGACAAAGATTACCTACATTCCTGACAAACTTTTGCGCCCCCTCATTTTTACTGTTGAAAACGGCCAGCATCGGAAGGGAACAGAAGGATTGCAAAGGATGTTTTTACAGAGGGAATGCATTTCACATTTTACATTTCCAGCGTGAGCGATTTTTTGCACCCCTCATTTGTTGTATATTGTGGTGAACAGTTGGGCCTTGCCGTGCCTGAGAAGGGATTAAGGGAAGGGATTAAGGGGCAGTCCAGGCTTTCCTCTGCACTCTGGCACTTGCAATTCCTGAAGCTTCACTGCAATATTTTTTCTGGTTCCATTTTTTTCTACCATTATCATTTTTTATTCTCTCTCTATATTGAGTTGGCGGATGGGTAGTGAGGTCCTAATGTTACAGGTCTGGAAGCTCTGTAAAGAATTGTTAATGCTCATTTGTCTTCATGATCATTGGTCATGAGATCCAAAGGACAGTTCGGTGCAGACTGTTTAGCGTTATCCGGGGTGCACCACGAGGAGGCAGTCTACATTGCATCCCCATCGTTACATCGATGAGGATGGACTAGCTCCCTGAACTGTGACTGTGGCCCCCCTTTTCAAACTTCAAGTCACATCACTTCTGAATGCCATCGTCTTGATTTACTGGAACGCTACTGGATCTGCACAATACTACACCAGAGGCAATCAGCTGGCTGCAAAATTTGGACATAAAATTGTGACTATGATTCTCTTTGCTTTGTGATCACGACAGAATCATATGCAAAGTAAATACACTCTCTCTATATACGTATTTGGGAACATCTGTGTTGGAGCCAGCCCACCAATATAAATTCCATTACTTAAACTGATTTTTCCCTTGTACTTCATGCTTCTGGACTAAAAAGTTATACTGGCAAATTTAGTCTGATCGTGCGAATAAAGCTGCAAAGCCAAGTACCACTAAGGTGACATTTAGTTGTAGATTTCATGGTGTTTAACTTCCTAAAATGCAGTGATTCAGCCTGGTCTATTTTTCCTGCCAAGGAATTGCTATTTCAATATTTCCAGGGGCTTCTTATTATTTAATTCTGCCTTCCTATGATGAGGCATCTGATTTGTTTTTAGGTACGGGGCAGTTTATAACTGGAGAAAAAGGTGGATATTTGCTCCCTTTACAGCCTTGGTCTAATCCTGACCCTAGGCTAAGATCCATGACATTGAAATTCAACACCAAATGTCTGAAAAAAATCCAGACTCATCAAAACCACTTGATCTCTAGAAACCAGTTTAACTGCTTGAAAGGCTAGCTCGCATCGTAGAATTGTATTTATTTTATTAGATGATTTTTTCCTAGTGAGATCAGTTAATGGAGCAGCCAGAGTTGCAAGATGTGAAATACCTTTCCACCAATATTCCACAATACCCAGAAAAGATCTCACCTGCCAATTAGTAGTTGTTAATAGGTGTATTTTAATAGCCTCCACTTTTACATATCTCTTGTTTCATGACTCCCTCACCCTAGAGCATGTCTTAAATACATATCTGGTTTCCGACTTTCCTACTGAGCACTTTGGGGAGTTAAAAGTCAACTCTGCTTCCTTCAGTTGCTGAAAGATTGCTTTCAGGTGCTCTAGGGGTTCTTCCCATGGTTTACCATAAATCAAGACATCATCCAACTAGGCCGCTGCATACCCCAAATGTTTGCATAGCACTAGGCTAGTTACTTGCTAGAACATTAAGGAGCACCATACATAACCTGATATTGAAACAACCCCATTAGTGTTGAAAAATCTGCAATGGGTTTAAAAGATTTGCTTATATTTATCCACCAGCATCTGATACATGGGGGGAGAAGGGGGGCAAATTCTAAGAGTTTTCTTTTCCCCATGCCTAACATGAGCTAGCGCCCTGTTCATTCACACAGCTTGTTGAAATAATTTGTTAGCACTGGTTTCTACAGCTTGTAAAACATTAAATGGTCAACTCCCCAGTGCCTGCTTGGCCATCTTGCTGAACTCTCCCCCTTGGACTACACAGCGTTCGATCAGAATCTAGTCCCCTTTTTTCCTTTGGCATGCTGCTTGCATTTTAAAATCAATCTTTGTACATTATCCATACCCCATTATCTCACTGAAGACCGTGATAGTGTTGCCACTAATATCAATGGCAGCAGGACAGAGACCTTTCACAGGAGAATCTCCTTGCGTCATCAAGGAGGAGAAATGATGGAGCCTGGCTTATGGAAGGGCTCTTCATTTGGGGTCCAGTTTTGGAATTAGCTATATTGCTTCCTTTCACCCAGGACAATCTGCAAAAGGAAAAAAAAAAAGACTCTGAGAAGCAATAATAAGTAATAAAATAAAAAAGGTTTGTGAAAGTAATTGGTGTAATATTGGTTACTGGATTCCCCATGTCAGAATCCCAGGTGGAGATAATGTTCTTTTGCAGCTTCAGCTGGTTCAGCTTTTATTACTTTCTTACTTTTTATTAGTAAATTAATTTGTTATTTTTCTAACTTTCCTCCTTCCTCAATGCCTAGCACTGCAAACCCTACACAGTGCTGCTGATGTCCAGAGAACTACTTACGTATGTACAGGGCATTCCAGACAGTGGGTATCAACATCTGGTTGTTACTTCAATGCAATGCCTGATGGAATCTCATATTTATGTTTTACCTTCAAAAGCAAACCGCAGGCAGTATTGTTTCATGACAGCCTGATCCTTGGTAGCTGTCCCAAGATTAATCCCAAGATTAATCCCAAGATTTTTTAAAATCTCTAATTGTTTTTCTATTATTATTTATTGTTATTATTGTTTTCTATTATTGTTATTATTATTTTATGATTATTACTGCTTTATTGTTATCTAATTATTTTTCTATTGTTATTATTCTATTTTTCTATTATTATTCTATTAACTGGATTATTTTGAGCGACCTTACCGACCATTTCTTATTAACAATTGATATTAGTGTTATAGTAGTGTCAAAATGGCTAGAAGTTCCAATAGAAACTGCACAAACGCAGGGTAAGAAATACTTCCTGACCTGCAGAACTTAAAGCCTGAGTAGACTGGACCAGAAGGGGCTGAAAGGAGAAGAGGGACTCTGAAAAAAGGATGTGATCCATTCACACAGCAAGTCATTATTTACTTTCTCATGATTTAGAATAACACCAAGTGCCCACACATGGGCTCTGAGCAACCAAGGATGATGATTTAAAATTTCCAAATGAAAAATGCAGCTCCACCAGCTCCCAGTTGCCAATGGCCTGGTCCAACACACAGCGAGGGGCAGCATGGAAGTCCGCGCTGCTCAGACTCAGCAAGTGAAACCATCCAAAGCCTCAGCACCCCAAGAGTAAGCACCACATAAAACTGTGTAGACTGATATATTATTTTCATTCACTTCATGTTTTTCTCCTGCTATAAACCAGCATGGTACAAGCCAAGCATTGTCAGATACAGAAATAATTGAAAGTCTGGCTCTTGACTCCTCTTACCATTGCACTAAAAAGGCTCTCTTTCCATCCATGGCAGTCTTCCATGAGTCTGAAGAGGTAGGAATCAGACACTGGGTACACTGTATGGGCAAAAGTTTCCTGATGCCTAGAGCAATTCCCTTTAACATTATGTGTAAAAAACCAAAGATTTAACCCTCAGCCAAAAAAACCTCCCCCTTCTAGATTTATAAAGTTTCCCCAGCTCTCGTCCACTGCCACCCAGGTGGCAGCTTCACCCTACTGCAGAAAAACACCTATAATTTTATCCCTCTGAAAAACATGTGAAGGTTTTGGCTCAAAGACTGGGTGGGAAAAAAAAGTACATTTATTCGTGGTTTATTGCCCTTAGGAAAACATACTTCAGTTATGAAGTATTCCCCCCTGAAAACTTACTTGACATTTTGTCGAGAAAATAGTAACATTTGTAAAAGTTGGCCAAGCTTCCTAATACCATAACTATAAAGCAAATGTTAATAGGAGGACAGGCTCAGTTACCTGGATTGTCTTTTTCCACTCTTTTATTCATTTGTAGTGACTAAGGGACTCATCACAATATTACACCCGTGGCCAGTTTTACTCCAGTAAGGAGAGCAGTGCCCATGCTTCTCCGCAGCCCTGGGACCATAGCTCAATATTCCTGTCTAGCCAAGTAGCTGTTTGAGAGTCTGCACAAGGTACTGAGAAGGTGTGAGATGAATAAAAAAAAAAGCAAGCATAGGCTTGGAATTTGTAGTTAACCTTTTCATAAAGTAGTCCCCCCAAAAATCCCTGTCAGCTTCTTGGAAGGTCATACATTTACATCCATCTGTACCATCCACTTATGTGAAGAAGCCTATGAGCACAGTCTAGGCCAATGTCTTCAAAGGTTCAGGAGAACTCAACTTTCCCCCATATCCAAAGCCGTCCAAAAACCCGTCCTGGCTGTACTCCTGGTTTCTTGCTATACATCATAAACAGCCCTGAGCAAATACTGCCAAAACACCATAATTTTAAAATGGATAAACTGGGCTTTTCTCAGATGATTTGATTATTCAGTGGGAAGGATTTTCTATCTGTCTGTCTGTCTAAAGTTACTTTCATCATCATGGATGAAATCAGAGCTTTACTTGAAGTCTCTGGGAGACTCTGAGTTTCACCTTTTATCTCTCTGTTGCAATCTCACAGATCGGAGGAGGACAAAATAAAAGGCATCTTTGTCAGGATTTACAGCATGGAAGATCTGCACTGGAGAGATTTACTTTAATGTATACTCCTATCCTTCACCCAGCACTGTGGTGGTACTATCACACACCTCAAAAAGTTGCATGGTTGCTCTGTTTCTGCAGGAGGACTACGTTAAAATCCTGCGTCTGAATAAATCTGAATTTTGGGAAAGCTTAGCCCCACACTGGGATCTGAACGTTGTGGCTCAGGCCTATTTCCAGTTGTGCTGTAAACAATTTCAGAATCTGATATTACGTTTTAGGAAAATTTGTAATAAAGCTGTAAGTAGGTATGATGTCATGTGTAATAATAATAAAAATATCCAGCAGCTGCTAAGTAACCTTTTTTTTCCTATGTTTATCCCAGAAGGATGCAGAGAGTCAGCTGCAACTTCATATTTTGAAAGATGGAATATTAAACCTAAGAACTATGATGCAATAATTCTCGTGTACTGTAAATGCTAACAGGAAAGCCAGAAGAGTCTGTGTTAAGGAAATCAGAAGATCCACACAAGCAGCTGCTGTGATATAAACTCCCTGAAGTTAGGCTCATTCTCTTTTATTCGATTACTGATTAATACAGCAGAATCCCAGATATGACTTTCAAATGGTTCTGCACCATTGAAGGTAGTAGGAGCTTTGCTATGGCTCTCAAATAACTGAACATTTAGGAGTGTGTTTTATTCCCATAGACTTAAGGTGTTTTTCCAAATGCTTAGGTGAAGCCACGTCCCTTTGCCTACAGTGCCATTCTAGCCACGGTTCAGGGCAGTGAGAAAAAAGAAATATAAAATCAACAGGAGTCAAGGATAGAATTTAAAACTGACAGGAGGGCGTTATAACTTTAACATTAACTAATGCTGTTTCTAGTTGGAAGACAACAAAAATCTTTCATGGAAAAACTAGGACAGATAAACCTATGTTAAGTCTTCTATAACATCCGTTTTAAGGTCACACTGACACTGCATTCACAAAATGAGCATTTACATCTGCAGATTGGCTCAATCCATTAGAAATGTATTTAAAGAAATACTAAGACGTGTAGTGGAATTGGACTCTTTTATTGTTGGACACAACAAGAAAGGATCCACTGTAGGAGATGCAGGAAAATCATCTTTGCACATGATTAGCCTGGCCCTTTTCAATAGATTCTCTGCAGGTTGCATTCCCAAGGCAGTGACGTGTTCAAATGTTGTGTTCACCAGGTACAAACATCACGCATACAAAGGGGCAAAGAACAGCTGCACAGATTGCTTTTTCCTACTCCTATCTTTGCAGACGATGATACCGACCCTGTTCGCTGTACGCTCTGCCAATCTGTTTCATGCTTTGGCTTTGCTTTCTATGTAATGGGCCAAGCTCCTACAAGCCGAATATGGTTCCATGCCATCAAAACTATTTGCAATGAGAGCTACAATCTTGGGCCCTGATTTTGCAAACACTGATGCATTTGCTTAACTTTAAGCTTTGCACCAGCCCCGCTGGCAGGGGAGAGGGCCATTCTAAGCATGGAAATGCTTGCTTGTAGCATTGGCACCAAGAAGGGGAGGCAAAGCTGAATGCTCCACTGGCACTGGCTATTCCCCTGTGTTTAGGATCTGCCTTTAACTCGGGAGGTAACGCTGCGTACTCTGAACCAATGTTTCTCAACCCATGGGTTGCTACCCAAAAGCAGGTCACAAGAATAAATGAAAAGGTCATAAACAAACTTTAAAAATGGATCATCAAACTTTTAAAATGGATTCTCCTTTAAAGGAGAAAAAGGTAAGAAACCGTGGCTATTCCTTTGCAGGCTGGCAGAGCTCCAGCCTACGACGGGCTGCTTGGGGCCCCCTCGCCCCACACACACCCCACCATGCCCCACATACCCACCCCCTACCCACACGCTCTGGGGCTGGGGCCTGGGGGTGCGGGGCACTGGGTCAGGACTGGCCATCAATCTTTACAAATGGGCCCTGGTACAAAAAAGGTTGGGAGTCCCTGCTCTGGACAACTACAACCTCATCTGGAGTCAAATGAAGTCAGTAGAAAGACCCCCATTGATGAGGGCTTTTTTACATGGTAATTGTGGGCAGCTCCTGGAGTTTTTAACACCTGGGTTCTCTGCACATTAACACCTCAACCTAGTTGCATACATTCGTTAAGTGGCTCAAAGTGACGCTGCTACTCCAGGGCAGGATTATCTCTGATCCTTGCTACCTAACTTATGTTACACTAAGGCTACACCTCGGTGTAGACACCCACCCACCCCGCCTCCCCTGCCGGCCTGAATTGGGCCCATTGCCTCCCGGGCCCTTGCCAGCACCTCAGATACTTGCTCGCTGCCTCCCCCCACTTATAGCTGTCTGTCCCAAAGGAGCAGGCAGGGAAGGGTTAACCTGCCTGCTGGGCCAAGGCCTGGAGAAGAGTAGCACCCGGGCAGTGGGTGCAGGGCAGGCAGGTTAACCCTTTCCTACCTGCTCCCTTGGGACAGACAGTGCAGACAGCCACAACACTATTTTACGGGAGCAACTGTATAGTTGGGACAGCTGTTGGACAAGCTTTCAGGCATCAAGGGCATTTCCACACGTGCTCCGGGAGGCACAGGGTAGGGGTGTACTTGAATTAGCAACCCATGCTAATTAATAGTATCCAAACGTCACATGTATCGACATGCTCTATGCTGAAAAATGGCAAAGGGGTGCTTTGAATGAAAGCTCATCGAACGAGCCGTTGTTCAAAGCACCCCACCACCATTTTTCAGCGCAGGGACGCTGATACACGTGACACGGGAGGCTGTGGAGCACGGTAATTTCGATGCTCCAGCAGACTCAATTAATCAATACTGCTCTGACGTGCTCAGCATGTTGAAGCCGGCTCCCTGCACATCTATAGGAGCCACAAGTGCTTTAGTTCAGGTCAGTTTTCAAGAAACACATTCAAGCAGATACCTGTTCTCAGTGGTGGGTTTTTTGTTTTCTTTTCTTTTGCAATATTATTCTATTGCATTTGCTATTAAAATACATTTGTAGGCAGACAGAGTTAGAAAAACATCATTTTTTCCCCTCAGACCAAATACACTTCTGATCCTAAAACCTTCTTAATTTTCCACTTTTGATCATTGATTCGGCTTGCAACCTGCCTCCGCTTCAGCCTCTTGCCCTTGAAGGAGAAAGGAATTTTCAAAGAGTTTTGCAATCATTTTTTATTGCAGCCTCAGGAATAAAGTCATCACAACTATCGTGTTACGCTCCCCATTTCATGGAGGGAAAAACAGGCATTAAGTGCATTGATGAACCCAAAAGAGTTTTATAGTGATCAACTTCAAACAAAGAAACGTAGATGTTTTAATGATTAGATTGCTATCAGGCGAGATGGCATTTAAATGTGTATTTTACAATTCTCTGGAGCAATCATAAAAATACCAAAAACCTCGACAAAAAACCCCAGGAGGTTAACAGGTCAGAAATCAGCCACCGAATTTTATGGTCCAAGAATCAGTACATTTTTATTTTCCACAAGTTATCACAGAAGGCAAGTTGCTCAGAGGTCACGGTCTTTGTCAAACCCTAGAACTTAGTCACTTAACAAAGAAGAGGAAGGACCGTTGCAAGAAACTTGGGCTGTCATAGAAAAGAAGAGAAAAGTGATGGTAAATGAAGCCATCACCCCATATGGTATTGTCATATTGGTCCTTTGTCAGAGCCCCAGGACTTCACTCAGAGGAGCCTGATGACACTTTGCTCTTTGACATCTTTACTGAAGACCCCAGGCAGACTGCTACCGGCAGTGGGGAGAAACAAATGACTCTCTTCTTGCGGATACCTAGACTTCAGGCAGATTTTACCAAGGGCTGCACCAGAGCACTTACGCGTTCCCTTTTGTAGCAGGGAATGTTGTTCTTTTGCGATTGTTGTATTTATTTTACAAGTTGCGCTGGGAATGCCGCGTGGCACGCTCTTGGCTGCCCTCGCCTATGATTTACAGTAGTTATAAACATTCCAAAGTCTACATGTAAGTTAAATGATACATTAATATCACAAAGTTACAATTCTGTTATAAATGTGTCATCAGTTTGAAAATTCAGTTTTTCCCCTCCACTGGTGTGTGATTACACTGAATGCAATCGACTCAAAAAAGCCCCCAGAAATGAACTCAATGCCAGGGGGTGGTGCTCCAAAAGTAAAAGACTGTGGAGCAACGAGCAGACAGAATAGAGCTTCCTCGAGGTTTGTGTTTCTTTAATTGTAACTCATTTTTATTACTTTCCTGGAAAAAATACAGAGAGGAAAAAAATCGAGTACTCCATATGTGACATGAGGCCAAACTGTGCTCTGTTACTCCCACACAATCCCGAGAGGCCCAGCTCTTCCCTCCCGTACACCCACGCACCTGGAGTCCAAGTGCGAAGAGCGGTGTGAGTAGCTGAGGACAGCAGAATCGGGCCCCAGCTCTGAGTCCCCCGAAGGATTTTGTTCTTTCTTCATCCACGGATCTCACCTCTCACCATTCACACTGACAATGAAACCATGAGCCTCGCCCCATCCCTCGCCCCACCGCTTTGAAAGCGCGCAGCGTATGGGAATGACCTGGGTTGGCATTCATAAAGCGGCTTAAAGGGTTTAGGTGCTCAGCTCCCACAAACAATCCCTTAGTCCCAAAAAGCTCCAGCTATGATTCTCACGGTTTCCAGAACACATGAAATCAGAAGTTGTGAACTCTCCTGGGAGAAAACGCCGAACTGATGTTTCCTAGCTGTTTTCTCACCAACATTATTAAAAAAAAATCCCAGCACACATGACAACCTCTCACTCATAGGCTTTATATACCCTTCGCACTTACGAGGGGCTGCCAGCTCCAACAGCCTTTCAAAGTTTAATTAGCTAAGCTTCACAATAGCCAGCAAGATTATTAGTCCCCTTCCATCAGCAGGAAATCGCAGGCTACGTCTCTCTCGGTAGCGTTGTGCCAGTAGGCAGCTGCTGTCATTGCAGTTTTGCTGGAGGCACTGGCTGCCTCTCCCAATTCCTCACAGCGGGGGGGCGCTGGCAAAATGCTGCACAGCCCCAGTGTCCCCGCACCCGCCAGGAGCACTCCCTCGGAGAACATTTTAGCCATGCATTGCATGAAGCTGAAGTCATCTTCCCACAGTGCCCTCTGTTTCAGCTGCAATCATCTCTTTTCATACCATTTTTAAAGTTTCCTGATTTTCTCCACTCGTAACCCATAATCTTCCCATTGTGTGTATATATATATATATATATAGAGTTTTATACTAGCAGGACTTCAGCAAGGGCCGCAGCAGTCGGTCTTGCAGCAGCGAGACGCAGAACTCAAATGGCTTAGAACCAGGATCGCCGAATCACGGGAAGTCGGGGTTGGAAGGAACCTCGGGAGGTCGTCTAGTCTGACCACCCCCAACTATCGCATCCCAGCCAGGGTAAATGCCTCCGATTCTCTGTGAACGCTACACCACTCTGTCACGCAGGAAACCGGCATAACTAACTGCAAATTGCAGGTATTCTGTAAGAAATACTCTTCCCTCGAAGCCTGGCCTATGGATACCCTGCTATTGAGAGTGAGCTAGTGCTATTCTCTGCACCCAGAGCCTCTAAAGAGCAGTTCCACCTCCACATCAGGCTATATTTATGTGGGTTTGTTGCAGAGAGGAGCTGGAACCAGAACCAGCGATTGCAAGCACTCACATTTTGGACGGTTCTGATAAATTGGGCCTGGATTCAAGCCGACCCAGAGTTTGCTTTTTTAAAACAAGAAGGGGTTGATAAAGTTTCTGAAAATCACAGCCTTTGAAGAAAAAACCCAGCCATCAGATCATTTCATCCAAAACCCGGGACTTTCAGATCAGACCGTGACTGCCCCACTTCTTATGGTCTGAACTGCAACCAATGATCTGCACAGCCAGAAACAATGTTTGAAAATCCATCCTCACTTCTCTTTAAATTTTGAATGTAAATTTAATTAATTTAGCATATTTGCTACAGGCCACAGACTAACTTTGTATGAAGAGATCCCATCAAAACCAGTGGAAGTTCATGGTTAGACACCGAGCCAATATATCCCGGTTCTCCCCCCAGCTATAGTTGTGCCTTAAGACCTCCTAAGGAATAGCTGCTTGCTGAATAAAAATATCTTAAACCTCCTATTTAAGAGGACTCTAAGCTGACCTCTGTCTTTGCTTTATTTGTGCTGTTCAAGTTCTGCATCTTTGTGTTATTCCATATGTTTTGAATTGGGAAAAATGCCCGGTAGACCTTTGACTTTATCCTAACACATTCAATTCCCACAGCTACCCTGAGCAAACGGGTTAAAAAAACTGAAAAAGTACCCAAGAGAGCAGTCTGTATGGTAAACTAAATGAAAGACATGGCACCAGAACGCCCCTCAGCCCACGGGGCAGCTTGCTCCAGCGCTCCCTCCAGCAAAGAGCAGCTCATCCAGGCTGGCTCACCTAATACCTTTGGGGCTCCCATTCCCAGGCAGTGCCTTCATGCAGTATCTCCATCAGACTGCTTTACACAATGCTCCTTCTCAGCCCCAAATTTATGAGAAATAGTGTCAGAATAAAAAATTAGAGTCCTTTGATTCAGTTTCCTTTTTTACAACTAAATCCAGTACAGACTGTTTCGCTGCATCTCAGATCAAATGCAACCACCACAGAGCAGCTCCACGTTTCTCTGCTGCAATATGAAAATGGTTTACGATGCCTCATAACTCATGCATGAGGCACTGATAATGATAATGTCAGACCCCACATTTCACACTGTGTTTAAAAATATGGCTTGTTTATGTACCTCCTGGGCTCCAGCCTGTGACCAGATTTACATTTGAAAACATTCAGCACCAGCGTTAAGTTGAAAGACTGTCTTATGAAAAGGACCCTATTAGCATTCATAATCGTCCCTCTTTTCATTATGATTCATGTTTGCAAATGTTACCCTTATATGAGTTTTTTTCTTTTTCTTTTTTTTTTTTTAGTTTTGGAGACAAACTGAATCAAAATCATCCCACTATCACTTCAAGGAATTTGTGTAAAAAACCGTGAGGCTTGTTCTGCATAAAAATTTATCACTTACCTCTCTAGAAACTATTCCAAGTAAAACTTCCTATGTGATGGACGGACGGACAGACGGTTGGATGGATGGATGGATGTTTTCCAGCTCCCTTGGTTTCAGGGGAAAGCTTTAAAATGGGACCCAGCTGTACCCTAAAGGCAAATAAAAAGAGCCCACGGTGTACTTAAAAAAAAAAATCTCATAATTTTTAAGCTGATCTCATGATTTTGGGGGGGCCTGCCTCATAAAGATTTGAATGCTTGGGGCAGGTGATAATGTTAAGACTTTGACTCGAGTCCATGGTTTCTGTATTATATTGGTCATATTTTAGCACCTGTTATACAGAAAAATAAAACAATGAATTACAGTATTTCCGTCAGCAATAATTCTATGCCTTTTCTTTATGTCCTGTACTGTAGTCATATATTTCAAGCATAACAAATGACAATGGATCCAAGTGCAATATATTTGCTCATCATAAAATTGCCAGCAGGTTTCAGCCAAAATGTTGTTCCTTAGCACAGTTATCAACCCAAGGTTTCAGCTCTTGCCTCAAAATTTTTTGCTCCTTTATAACATGGGGACAGTGGTTTCTTGCCTTGTTTATTTAGCAGTTAAGCAATTATACAGTGAGGAAAGCAGTAACCATTGCACCAGACAGTGCCATGGACTCAGCTCCAAGAGGTCTGTGAGCCCACGGAGGTTTCAACCAAGATGATACCTGAAGGTGGGCAATTTTGAGTCCAGGGCACTCGTTACTCCCTTCATTATCAATGATTAGCCTAGTCCTCTACCCTGCCAGCTCCCAGACCTAACCACTCCCAGTCCCCAGGGGCTTTCATCTCCTTCTTGCCTGTGGCACAGCCGTACGTGCTGAGGTTTACTATCACGCGATCTTCAATTTAGTGTGCCATGTTCTTAGCCCTGCCCATCTTTATGAGCCAGGATAGTTTCATCATTTTAAAGGGGGGTAATTTATAGCCTGAGGGTGTGCATCAGCTGATTTGGGATAACCGTTTCATCTGTCTGCTCCTAACTTGCTGTATGTAAAGTTAAACCACAGTAACTTACCACTGAATGAAGCCAGAGGTAAATTATTGAGGTTTGGCTTCCATTTACTGTGCCGATGTGCCATTTTCTGCACCGTGTAGTGTGTATTTGGTGCAGACAGGTGGAACAGGTATACTGAATTCAGCTGCACTATGGCACGCCTCTCCTATTGTCCCATGACGTTGAGTTACATGAGAGAAAGGAATTAATAAGGTATCCAGGTTGTAGCCATATTAGTCCAGAGGAAAAGGCAATCAGGAATCGTAGTAGAGATGATATCTTTTGTTAGCCCAAGATTTTTGCAAAAAAAAAATCCTTTAATAGCAAGCACCCTTCATCAGGCACAAACACCCTTCATCAGGCGTTGGAGAAAAGATTGTAAAAGTTCTCTGGGGAAGAAATGAAAGTTCATATTTCATAGGATTTCACAGAGTCGTCAACAGATGGCAAACTCCTCTGGGCAGACAGTTCATAGCTGGTATGAAGCCTCTCACCTCCTGTGAGGATGCAAATGACCTTGAAACAAAGGCAGGAGCAGGATCTCAGGTGGTCTTAATTAATTCCTTAATTAATTTAAAGAATTAATAAGGCATTTATGCGAGTATTTTCTCACCTCCAGATATTAAGGTGTCTTGATTTAAACAGTTAAGTGCATTTCAAGAAGAAACAGGTTGGGGTAGTGTGATGGAATTATATAAAGAAGCTATGGTTCAATAAACCATGTATGTATTAACAGAGCTAACCATTCAACATCAACATGTATTAAGACAGTTAGACGCACATGTGGTAAAGCAGTACAAATAATCTAGTCTACCAAGTAAAAGGCCATGGAGCTAATACAAATACATATATAGATCCGTCAAGTGCACATGCACTCAAGTCATTGCTACTAATCATGCATTATTCACTATAATTATTAATTGTGCATTCAACTGTTTGACCTGTGAGGTAGAAGCTATAGTCCTTATCCAGTAAAGGTCCCAGGCTGTGAGGAGCTGCATATAAGCATAAGAAAAGCTTCTGATCTGTTTTCCAAAGGATCAAACCACAGATGCCCAAACCCCTTTGGAGAAAGAAATGGAGATTGGACAGATACTCCTTCAGGCCCCTTTGAAAATCCCAGCCTTCCTGGATATAATAGAGGTGCAACTGAGGCATCAAGAGATTAAGTGATTCACTCAAGGTCATACAGCATTTGCCAGCATCTGTGGCTCTCAGGTTGGCCTTCTTAGCCTTTAATGGACTCATTTACAACCCTTTACTTGGCTCATGGGAACGACCATCCTCATCCGTGAGGGACTGCCACTGCCTAACAGTATGTCTGCTGTAGATGTAGGACTTGAACCCGGATTTCCAGAAACTCAGCCTAGCACCATAACTGCTAGATCATCCTACCCTTCAGTGGAGGCAGAAGAAAGAAAGTAGACATCTGCTAAAAATGTTTTATTCCATGCCAGCGATGTATTTGGTAGCTGTGTTGGTCTGAGACAAAAAGAAACGCAAAAATCTAGAACTCGTGGTTTAGAGATGATATCTTTTATTAGAGCAGCTAAGAAATTGCAAAAAGTGAAGTTTATGTCCTAACTATGGGGACTTTTTACCATCTTTAATTTTCTCTGAGCCTGATGAAGTGCACGTGAGCCCCAAAGCTTGCAGAAAAAGACAATTTTTTTTGCACTTTCTTAGTTGGTCCAATAAAAGGGATCGTGTCTGAACCAAGAGTTCCGGAGTTTTGCTATTCCGTGTCAAAAACTTCTTGGAATTAATTCTGGAAGATGTCTCTCTGCTAATTTGTTTCAAACAACTCCACATCACCAAAAGATCATGCCATGAAAGAAAGTTTTGAGAAACTAATGACAAAGGTCAAATGAAAATCAGCAATCGTGGAAAATGAGAAGACACGCTATATGCAGAATGAAACCTATACTAAGTATCACCTCCAACTGGCAAATTTCTTATGTAAGGGACAACTTTATTGTCTCTCCCAAGATCCCATTATAATTTTCTTTGACAAGTAGTTAAAAGTTAACAGGCAACCATTTTTTGCAGGTCTATTGGGTGGCTGCCTCAGACAGATTTTATTATGCTGGGATCTATGAAAAACATCATGACAAAATGAGAGACTTTCTTACTTTGCAATTGTGGTGTGCAAGTCAGAAATAGGGTTGGAACGGAGAGTGTGTTGCATGTGTGAAGTCACTGTTTCAAGCAGCTCTATAATTCTTCTCTCCATACGCACATTTAACTCCTATTAATGTCAATAGGAGTTACGTGCGTGCCACAGCAGAAGAATAGATCCATAAGTAAAGACCCACTCATGGCCAGGGGCATATGTTTCCAGATATCGTCATGCCACAGGTGCGTCATGTGGCACTAGACCAGGGACCAAATACTCCCCCTGCCAGAGAGATCTTACAGACGCTGCTTTTTTATTTGTCTTCTTAGGTAAAAATGTGTCAGACATTTTCTGACACCAGCAAAGGACCCCTGAAGATTGCAAAATCCTTTCGAGTCCTTTTTAACCCTTGTGGGGGACACTGCATTTTGTCCCTTTGTTTGGGCAAGTACCTGTCATCTCGCATCTCAGGGTCCCAAAGTGTCCTAAAAACAACAGGGTGAAATTCATCTGTGGTACAAAGGACCTGCACAAGACGTTCCTTCCCACAAGCAAGGAGTGTCAGCACCACGAGAGCACGAGGGTGGCTGCGCGCCCGGTCTTAGCTATCAGGGGAAGGATGCCTGAACCCATCCCCTACACGCAGAACATTGTGACACATTAACACTGCTGCCATGTACATTGGGACTGTACACTGATGGAAACTACCCCAGGATCTGCAGCAAAAAGAAGACCACCTGGGCACCTATGGCAGAAGACATTAATTTTATTGCCTCATAATTAGGTGGCAAGGAGCAGGCAGCAGGATGTTTGCACTGAGACAACGATGACACCTGTGCATATGTAATACCTACATCATTTACCCTATTGTATATTTACTGCTGTTTTTCCCAGGGTGATGCTACACTCGATTTGATGAAGTAACACTGGGGTATGTAGGAAAATAAATTGTGTGTCATCTCACATTCTACAGTAAATATAGGAGTAAAGATAGGTTATGCTGGTATAAACGTGGCACGTGTCCTGGCTCCAAAACCAGACGCTAAGCCAGAAGGCAGACCATAGGATCTGTGGGTGGCCATGTTTAAACCCACAGGGAGCATCCACACAAGCGCGTACGTATGTCTTGCAGCAGCTCAAAGCCCCTTGCCTGATGAGCTGTAGGTTGGATAAGCAACCGTAGCCAGGCGCTGCTCTGTAAATACAGGTGCCTATACACTTCTTCTGAGATGTTCGAATTCGACGTGTTAGAGCCAACTGGATTAATTGGAACGCTCTAGCACTGCTGCAGCATTATGTATGTAAGCCCCCATGGGTGCATCCATACATGCAAGCATGTGCGCTTGCAGCAGCTCAAACAGAAGCGGTGCAAATTGGAGCCAAGGCTTTCGGCCTCGGTGCACGTCCCCTGGACACACACTTTGGTGGGGGCAAGTTGTGCCCCTTGGGGCAAAATAACCCTGCCTGGCTCCTCCTGGATCTGCAGCCAGGGGGAGCTAGAACCTGGGGCCAGCACCTGTGGTGTCAGAAAAATCCACTGCAGCTACCAGAAAGATTCGCACTGATTTCAGTGGGCTTTGGAGTTGGCCCCAAGTGAATAAAGCTCCAAGAGTTTAGCACTACCTACGCACTGGTGAGGATGCCACAGTGATTTCACAGAACGCAGTTTATTTGTTACCTCTCAGCAACCAGGAATGCGGCAGACACTCAGGTTGGGCCAGGTGGGACAGCACAGTGCACGTGATCCGAGCTCCTTTGTATATGATATACTAAATATAACTGTTTAAAAGGAATTAATTAGAGGATGATTGGCAGAGCAGGTGGGAGATGTGTTTGCAGAAGGGATCTGGAGGAAGGAGAGGGCAGCTGCCTGGTGTGTGGGATCGGTGCTGCCCCAGGTATACAGATTGCCTGGGGAAAGGTGCTGTGCTGCTTGTGGAACAGGGAATATGAAGGGATATGACCTGGAAAATGGAAATTGATTCATCGAGGGAGCACTACGAGAACCGTGCCTGAAGTCTGCACGCTCTGATGAGATTGGCATATGGATTCAATGTCAATAAAGGGAAGGCCACACGTCTGGGAAGGACCAATAAAAAGGCAAAATATACTTTGGATGGAATTTTTCTAGAGGAAGCAAAAGAGGAAACAGACCTTCTGGCAGCAGTAGCTGCAAAACAGGCAAATAGGGCGCTGGAGTGCATAGGCCAGGCTCAGTTAGAAGCCGAAGGAGATGGCTCTTCCCCTGACCTGGCCACATAAAAAATGCTGTGTGCAGCGTGAAGGGTTCAGCACTTTGTTATAAATGACATTATGGAAAAGGTTGAGAAGGAACATGAAGGCTCTGTGCAGACTAAGGAGAGAGGATTTTAGGGATGGCTCAAACAGCAAAGCCTGGCTTTAAACAAAGTAAAAGGCAATCTGGCCACAATGCAGGAGGAAATGTCTAACAGATTCGCACAAGCATCTAAGGAAGACATGTTCTGACTTCAGGCAGAGTGGTAGCGCATGCGCTCCTGAAGGCCAGCTCTGCGGAAGAAACTTGTGCACCAAAGGGAATGGTGGGATGGTTCTCAAAGAGTTTCAGAAAAGACAAGACTTTACAGAATTGTAGAAAAGTAGGGTTGGAAGGGTCCTCAGGCGGTCGTCTAGTCTGCCCCCCTGCTCAGGGCAGGGTCATTCCTGTCTAAACCATCCCAGATAGATACCTGCTCTTGAAAATGGCCATGGGTGGAGATTCCACACCTTCTCTAGGTAGCCTGGTCCAGTGCTCGACCCCCCTCATAGTCAGAAAGTTCATTTTAATATCCCACCTAAACTTCCTTGGCCATAATTTGCAATCATTGCTTCTCATCCTCTATCCCCATCCTGCTTATAATCACTTTTCAGGTATTTGATGAGTTATCAAATCCCCCTCTATATTCTCTTTTCCAGGCTATCTAACCCTAGTCTTTTAACCTGTCTTTGTAAGTCAGGTTTTCCAGATCTCTAATCACATTTTATACTCTCCATTGAATGCTTTCTGGTTTTCCATGTCTTGATTGAAGTGCAGTGTCCCAAACTTCACTTTGTCACAGCATTTGAAGTGTGGCCTCGCTACTGTTGAATACAGCAGACGGATCAGTTCCCTTGACTTACAAGTTATACGGCTATGAAACACCCCAGTATGCTACTGCCTTTTTTTTTAGCAGGAGCACACTGCTGACACGTATTCAGACTATGGTCTACCATAACCCTAGGTCCTTTCATGCAGATGCAACCTAACCAATCCTTCCCAGTCTATACTTGTGCATGTGATTACTCCATCCCAAGCACAGCGCTTTGTATTTGCCATATTGAATTTTCTCTTGCCCTTATTGCCTGTCATCCCAAAATTACAGGAAGCCCTTGCTATTCACAGGGGATATATTCTTGCATAACCACGAATGGCGACATCTGCGAATAAGGCCATCTGCATTCATGAACGCAGTGCCACCAGCGGTGGCAATGTAGGAGCACCACGCCAGTGGTGGGAGCCCAGCGGTGGTGGTGGGAGCCTGGCGGCAGCAAGCACAGAGCTCCTGAGGAGCTCCTTTAAATGTGTTACATTGCGGGTTCAGCATTCACGAATATCTGAAACCACGAATGCCGAACCCGTGAATAGTGAGGGTTTCCTGCAATCATTTTTCTTCACCTCTAACAAGGAGCAAATTTTATTTGCAAAGGATGAGGGTGGCAGTGTGTTCATGAATCTACCTGCAAAGACATGTGCTGCCTGGCTGGCAGTTTTCATTTTCCCAGCAGCCCTACACACAAGGTGAGAAAGTTTAGCGGTGGGACACGGGGGAGTGAGCAGGGACTGTATGTTTCCTATGTTGATGTTCACTCAGGTGCCTGCAAGCACATTGATATACTTTGGGTGAGTGTGAATTTATGCAGGCTAACAAATCTTCCTCCTGCCCTTGGCAGGTCTGTCATATGGCTCACATCTGGTGTTTTTAGGGATCAGAGTTTAACCAAGAACCATCTTTTGCTTTATTCTCGCATCAGCAATGAATGGGGTCATGGAAAGGAAGTGCCAAAAGCAATCTTTCACTCACTTGTTTTCTTAATATGAAAAATGGATTACAGTTGTAAAAGAAAAAAGGACAAAGAAAAATGACTTTGTCTGGAAAAAAAAGACCAAAAAAACCATCTTTATGGCGTGAACTTAGAGCGACTTGGAAAAATATGTCTATTGACTTTAAAATGTAATACTTTCCTTGGATGGTATGAATGACACCAAGTGTGGGGATTCTTCTAAGAAAAGCCTTGTGTCTCAGAAAGCTATTTACATTATCTTAACCTTGATTCACCTTTTTTCTCCCCAGTATTTATTTTCTCTGCAGAATGTCCTTCTCCCAGTTAGCTCCTCTGATAAAATTTCACAAAAGAATTTGCAAGAGAGGCAAGAGGGCAGATTTTATTGTTCGCAGTTTTGCTTTAGCCTCTTTTTTTTCCTTATTCCTTACTTTGAATTCTCTCTAACCTCCTGGATATCTCTTGTTCTTTCCTTGTTTCTTGTTTCTTTCTTTCTTTCCTTACTCGATTCCTGGATTCCACTGATCTTTTCAAACTTGTCTCCCATTTGGCTTCAGTACATAAAACCTACCATATTTGCAGCAGCATATGTGCTACCAGATTTTTTCAGGCTAATTTTGAAGTCTTTTAGGTTTTCCTCACCTAGCTCCTAATCCGCTGGAAATGGAGATTGAAAGGAAAAGATTATATACAGGAACATTTTAAGTGATGCCTTTAAAATCTGGTCTGTGCTGTTCTCTTTTGTTAACTGCTATAGGACAGCCACTAATCCTCATGGAAAAGGAAGGGTTCCTCATTTTTTTGGATTTCTTTATAACAAAGATATATTAAAATAGAAGATTTGATAATATCGAAAAGACTTGGAAGGAAGGACTGTCGCCTATCACTAATGGAGACAATTGAAAAGTGCTTGTGATGGGGACACAAGGTAGGTGTTGAAATCTTTAAAAACAAAGGGACAAAGCGCTGAAAGAAACCTCCTGCTCTCACAACAACCACAGCAAACATCCCATTCACAAAGGTGCTAGCTAAAGATGCAGCTCATCAGTATTCAATCTTCTCGAAATGAAGATGCCCATCTTGGGAGTAATGACTGTGAAAGATTCAATGAAAAAACGGGAGAACTGCAGAAGATATCATTTCTTCAGGTTAAGCAGGGAAGTGACTAGTTTCACTCTCCTCTTGAGAACTGCCCATTTCCCTTTGTTTAATAGCAATAAGCATCCAACCACTTCATAGGAAACAGCTGGCGTGTCCCTGAATGATCTGTCCATGCAATGAATGCGGTGCACTAGCATGCGTTTCTTAGCAGGCAAAGTGACAATATCCACACCAAAACGTGGAGTGCCATTACTTACCTCCTCCGGCTCAGTGACCCACCTCTGGGGTCAGATTTTTCCTGCACCCCTCACGCACAGTCACCATGCTTGCAAGTGTACATAGGGCACCTCTTCACTTGCAGCTGCTCAGATGCTTTCCCACTTACTAAATAAAGGCAGATGCACATATTAGGCATGAATGTTGGAAATGTTGATTTTTTTTGGTGAAAACTACCTTTTTTATTAAATTTCTCTGAGATTCAATGTGGACTTTATAATCAAGGAAAGAGCCAGTGTTCTTCTCTGGCTGGGCAGGCTTCTTTCTCAGACCTGAGGAAAGGTACTTTATGCCCCAAAGCTCGTCTAAAACTCTCCCAACTATGCAGTTGGTCCAATTAAAGAGCTCACTCACAAAAATCTTTGCTTCTCCCATATTTCCTGGACTATAATAGCTACAGTGTCACTCCAATGCTACCTCAGCATGTCCCTGGCACTGCTGTAGGCTCCAACATTGTTAATTCCTGATGCGGAGAAACCGTTCATGGCCATGTTCACTGTGAAGGCCCACCTAACAGATAACAAATGATAGCTTGTTATTGCTTAATAACAGTGAGGACCAAACATTCAGGTCAGATGTATTTTAACCTGACTCATCTCAATTCATATTCCTCTATAGTATAGTACAGATGGCTCCTATAAGGGGAAAGAGAGTACTGGATTGCAAATAAGCATTCTTTCTCCTGAAAACGTGAGGAACACGCTCACTAGAGCACACCAGGTTTCATGCAAATGGAATATAAACCAGTTAAGAAAATAAATATGTAGTCCAGTTGTGACTTACAGCCTTTCTTTCCATTACTAAGTATTTAACACAGCTGGTAAAGAATCCCATCACGAGAGTATACAAATGCTGATACCTTGGGAGACACCCAGTAGAACCGAGTTCAGACACACAACCTTTCCCACCCGTTTCGCTGGGTAACTTGTGTAGTTGCGTGTGTCAAAGTACGTTGAATGCCTTCTTGTGCCTCAACGAATGGATGGAAGAGAGATGAACAGAGCAAGGTGAGGCAGGAAATCTGGCTCATTTTAAAGGTGCTTTGATAATCTTCTGCAAAAAAAATTGAAAGCCTTCTGGTTTCTCACATTGTAACCCAGAGCCTGCACGGCATGAGGCCTACATTTATAGCTCAGTTACTAGGAGTGAAATTCTTTACACGACTCGGGGGGAATGTGAAAGCAGAGCTGCCCCCAGTGTATTACTAGAAGCCATGCCAGCAGTTCAAATAAAATTTTTCCATGGTTTTATGATCTGATGCTTGGATTGCATTTGTTTTGCTGCAGAGGTGTGAGGTCTGAATGATTTGCAAAAGGAAAGAATTGTTTGAGCAGCATACATGTGTGTGTTTGGTTTTTAGCTTCGACCATAACATGGTGGAAATCTTGGGGAAAGGAGGATGAAATCACAGGAAGTCGCAAACGGGAGGGAAAGCACCAGAGCAAAAGAGACACAAAGGAACCGCACTGCAGCTGGGATGCTACTGTCCTTGACTCAGTGGTAACAGGTGGCATTTCTGTAGCTCCATCTGTCTGGGAGACTCACAGCAGACTGTGTTGGATGCTGTCGTTCTTACTCGGATCGGGCTAGATCCTCCACTGCATCAAATTTATCTTTGGTGCAGCTGAGGAGAGCAGGGAGGAGAAATGGCTGGGAACCACCTTTCCATTTCCCAACTTCTGGTCTGGCTATAGCTGCTCTACAGGTATGTCTACCGCAGGCTGCAAGGGTGTGTAAAGATAGCCAAAGAAGCTTTAAATATGCTAGCTCAGCAATGAGAAGCATTGATCTCCATATTCTCGCACCTAAATTGCTGCTGACACCAGAGCTAGCTCAAGCATCTCTGCATTACATTGGACTGTACAATGTAGGCATACCTGTAAATCATTTCAAGCCTGCTGGGGAACAGCAAAAGTGCACTGAGCTCTCCCTTCCCCTGTCACTCCTGATGCATTTTTCCCTATGCTCTGATAGCTCGGACACCCCTCGTAGGATGGAGAAAACATGTGGCATAAAGTCCCCAAAGCAAGGAAGAGCCCACCAACTGAAACACATTTTAAGCTAGCATAGCCAAGGATGCAAGCCCCTGAATAGTGTCTTGTTCTGCAGTTGGTCCCATTGAAATCAGTTTGGGCTTCTTGAAGAGTAAGGTCCTACTCACTACGTTTGGCAAATCTGGCTCTTTGCTGTGATGAGTAAAAGTAGATTCATTTCATTTCATAGCACTCGTGTGGCACAGCATCCTCCATTTTTGTACATGGTGAAACTAAGGCCCTGACTGGTGAAACAGGTTTCACGTACGAAGTCAGTTGTAGCACTGGAAAGAGAACGGAGGAAGGGTCAATGTCCACAGCTCTCTTCCCTGCTAAGCAACATTCCTGTAGACATTCTGCATAAACTACTGAGGAATAAAGTTTTACAGGCCATTAAGCACCTTTATATAATACACAGTGACAGACTGGCTTGTTAACATGGCATGTGGGTCAAGGCAAACGTCTACTGCAGAGGATACGAACCTGTGCCTTGAAATGCTGAGTACCCTGCCAATACGTGAATCTATATAATCTTTCCTTAGAAACAATGCAATATGCGGTATGCTCTAAGACAACAGTATTTCTTTATCTGAATATATAGTACAGATACTAGTCATGTTATTAAAACTTCTGGATGTCCTACCAGATAACACCTTCACATGGCCAAACCTAATTGAGCTTTCTAATTTGGATGATAAGTTATTGTGGGAAGTTTAATTAGCTTTGTGCATGCCACAGACTTCTTGAGGTTAAAATGAAGACAGTAGTACTGCAAGGAAGGCATGAGAGTGGGAGACTGCCCACAGACATGTATTGAAATAGCTGAGATGCCTACGTTGTCCTGGCACATTTCTCCGTTCATTCTAGAGAATCACAAAGAAAATAGAAGTCCATGTGACGGGCCAAGGAGACTTACCAAAGTTGGTAGAACTTGTTTTCCCTTGATTCTCTTGCTCCCTAGAGTAAAGTCCCCATTTACAAACAGGTTACATGTATTAGCAACTGTTATTAATTATTATTTATATTTCAGAAGCACTGAGAGCCCTAAGCCAAGACAAAGACCTCCCCACCGCTTGGTGTTGGTGCTATAAATACCCACTGCCATAAAGAGCATGCAGCTTAAATAACTGAATTGAAAATGGTCATCCCAGTTTGGCACCTGGACATGGAGCCCCTGCTTAACAGATCAAGCAATTTGCCCATGGTCACACATGGAGGGTATGGCAAAGCTGTAACTTGAACTTTGGATTCCCAGTGCAATCACTTAACTACAAAAGATGAGTCAGAGACCCAGTCTACTACAGCGTTATGGGAGGAAACCAGCTTTATTTTAATGTGCCATTTTATTAAATTGTTTTATTCCATTAATTCTTTCATATTTCAGGTTTCAGACCTCCCGACCAAGTCTCTATGGTTCTCTGGGGGCACTTTCATCATAAAACATAGTACTTCCTATGACCCTTAACAAATATTAACTCTCACCGCACCCCCATGTGGTAGGTGAATAAACCCCATTTTGCATAGGGATATGAAGGCAGAGAAGTTATGTGACATATCCAAGGCCACATAAAGTGATTAAAAGCTCATGGAAGTCAGTGGAAGGACGCTCATTTGTTTAGCAGGGTTTTGGATCACACTCCAAAGTGGATCATGTTCAAAGCAGAGATAAGTTCCTGGCTCCCGATTCCTTTTTGCACTCAAACTCCTAGGCCAGGTCTGTCCTTCTGCTTTCATTTATATTTAGAGCATTTCTCATTCACAATTCATCGAAGACTGAACTTCTCAGCTTCACTTCCTGTGTCAGGATGCAGGACGTTTAATAAGGAGGTAGGGGGCCATATTAACTTTATAACTTATTCTTTTTTGAGAAGCTCATGTTCACTTTTGGGCTATTTATCAACCAGTAAACATAACACAAAATCTGGCAGCACCCAGCACTTTATATTGCACTGCTGTTACAAGTGTGCTCTGTGCACAGAACTTGGTATTTGTTTCGTTTATAGAGCTACGCTGGGGCCCGATCTGAACACTGGATCCAGTCAAAGAGATAGAAACTCAGCATCTGTAAGACTATCAGCCCTGTTCTCTGTATGCCTTTTAATTGCACTGTGTGCCAATAATGCATTTTTTGACCATAAGGAATTTCTCCCGTTCGCAGAACCTTCCAGAAGCACCAAGGCCTTTTTTTTTTTTTTTTTTTAAATATGAAAAACAGCATAACATGTAATCACAAATCACATGCAAGATACAAGGCTTCATGATGGATTAAGTGGGCTGCATGCTTGATAAATAAGTCTTCAATTAAAAAAACAAATGTTAAAAATAGGCCTTCAGTGAACTCAAGATTTCCACCCTACCTCTAATCCTGCTAGCAGAGCTTGTGCTTCCAAGTTTACTGAATGTAGTTACAAGCACACATCCTTTCTCCATTGAAACCTGTTTAAAGGGCATATCCTCTCCTATAGCCTGGCTTCCCCAGAGAGGATGAAAAAAGCTCAACTTATTATGTAAGGGGCAAGTCAATACCTAGATCCGGCTGTCTGTGGGGAGACAAACGTTGCATATTGTCATGACCGCAGCAGAGACGGGGAACCGAGTCGTTCATAGAATTTCAGTCGTGTTAGAAAGCGTTTCCCTTCCAAATCATTGACTTCAAATTATTGCCAGCTAAAAGAAGGGAAGGCCTGTAGCAAATGAGTTTAGTGGATTTAGGTTGAACCCACTTAGCTGCGGTAGCAGATGCTTGTTCTGAAACACATTGGCTCTGGCCTTGCAAGCAGCCCATTGGGTCAGGTTGGGTTTGGGACTGCTTTGGAAATAGAGGGCGTTTATAGATGTGCTCTGGGAGGAAGGGGTGCATTTTAATGATCAAGCTGCGCTAATTAATGCACCTGCACATTATGTGTATCAGCGTCCCTGCACTGAAAAATGGCAGCAGGGCGCTTTGAACTAAAGCTCATTGAACAACCGGTTTTCAGCGCAGGGACACTGATACACGTGACACTGGAGGCTGCTGGAACACGGTAATTTCCCCGCTCCACCAGACCTGATTAATCGAGTCTGCTCTAACACACCGGATTCACAGCCTTGCTGCATGTCTATAGGAACCAAGAGAGTCTACGACTTTGAGTGAGTATGACTTTTGCAGCAGTAGACAATCGGTACTAGTCACTTTTGGCTGCCTAAAATCAGCTCCCCTTAGTCCATCCATTTTTTCGGTGTTCGAGTCTCTCAAGGAAAATGCCTCTTTTGGTGGAATGGAAGAGCGCAGACATTTTCTGAGCAGAGCCTATTAGTCAGAAGCAGTCTGAGCTGGGGTACTTTCATATCATGAGGTCTAAAAAAACCGACAGAACCACTTAATTTCTTTAAATGGGTGTGAGATTGTTGCCAAGTTTCATGAGCAATTAAATTTAATGCAAGATAAGATGGCAGGGAAGAAGCATAATTATGTGCTTTTGAAAGCGACAGCCTTTTTAAAATGAAACAGCCTTAGGGAGTATTCCAGCGATGTTAGGGTTCGATCTTTAGTTCCAACAAAGCTAATTGCCAATAGCTACATTTCAATGGGCAAGTGCAATATGAACAAACAGTTAAGCAACTGCTGGCCGCTGAATGGAAAGTTGCCACCTTACCTGACGAACTGCTAGGTTTTTCTTTTGCAGCTTTATTACACTTTCTCTAATATCCCAACATTTCCACATGCCTGTGTTTGAAGAGAAGAGGTATCCTAGTGTGTTATGTCCTAACCCGCAAATCCAGTGAGTGATTACTGCATTTAAGACAAGACATAAGGAGGGATCATTCTGCCCCATTGCTAGCAGAAAAAAAAATCATTCTGGAAGGCTTAGAGATAAGTAAAAGCTGAAAAGCACAATGTCCATTGTGTATATAAAAAAGAGACAAAATAATCTTTAAGACTTGGGCACATCCTTGACTTTCTTTGAAAGTTATTTGTGGGTTCATATCTGTATTAGTTGGTCGGTAGCCAAATGATTGCTGATGCATTTATGTCGTGAACTTTTGGCCACAAGACCCTTTGCCGTTATTTAGTTAAGCACTCGAGCCAGAAAACAGGGTAGTTTCAATTTATTGTTCATTACTCTCCTGTTTGAACAGTTTCATTCAGCCAGGCAAAGATCAGAAATGATACAATGTGACGTAAATGAAAATAACATCTGAAAGATCAAATAGTCCAACTCAACACATTTTTGAACAGCCCCCCCACTGCTAAAATTTGTTTTGGAAATGATTGTGAGAAAGCTCATGGAAAACTAAGAGATCGTAAGAATGGAGGAGTCACAAACATAAAACAGAGTCAAATTCTTTGGATTATTTGTAACTAGCACTCTGTCTAGTTTGGGGAGTTATGGGGAGTTTTCATATAGCACGGCCTGTTCTTCAACGCTATCAGTATTTTGGGACAAATGGACCTCTGTAACTCAGAGAAATGGAGCGAACATGCTTGCTATATCCGCTTTCACATTTGTATAGGTTACCAAGAATAAGCACAGGCCAGGCAGCAATCAGCTTGTTCCAATAGAAGCAGGATATATTACTAAACAACATGATGAAAAGTGATTCCTATTTGTATTTTTAATTAAATAAATCTACCCTATGACATTCAAGCAATTTTCTCTGTCTGGAAAACATACTTTACCTGCAACTAAGTACAAACATATTTCTTCAGCGCATTCCATAGCTGCAAGCATGATGATCGTTAAGATGTTTTTTTCCTTTTAAAGTGTAATTATATTTATTTTTAGTCACAGTGCTTTGCATATTCTTAGGAGTCTGCTGGATCCTGAAGATGCCTGTACATGCTGTTGGATATATGGCACAGTCAACAGCTTTGAAATGAAGTTTACAAAAGTTCTCAAGTTTTTGCTTTTGGCTAGGAGCTGCAGAGGCCATTTTCCCAACAGAGCTCACAGATTTCAGGGTCTGACAAGCTCCAAAATTAATTCTGTATTTCAACTTTGTAAATAAAGAAGGGGGATATTGCCTCTTTATGGAACCCCCTTCACGGGTTTATTAAAAAAAGTAGTAATCATCACTGGATACCTACATTTTTTCCACCGGTGATTCCCTGGCATTGCCTGAAGGCAGAACAAGTATACATTTAGCATAGTCACAGCCAACATGATATTGCTATGCAACCATTGCCTATGATTTCATCTGCTCATATAGGCAGGTTCAGGCTGAGTCAATGCTTGCATAATAGATCTCCAAAACAAAATGAGACTGCCACAGGAAGCTCTTCTGGTGGTTTAGCAGAGTCAGTGCTTCTCTCCAAAGAAGTGAGCATGGATCTACTGGGAGTCCTTATAGGTGGTTAAAATTATGGACATCCATGTATGCTTTGCTGAATTATAATACCAATGCCTAGGATCATGTCAGGGAGGCAATACTAAGGTTCCAGCTGCATGCTATCCCCACTGAGATGCCAGGCAGTTCCTTTGTAAGAAGGCTGAGATTAGCCCACAAAATCCTCACCAAATTCAAAGTTAGATGGCTGCAATCTGCTACCTTGACATTCCTTCTGCAGCTTCAGCGTGGGCTGCTTTCTGACCAACGTTAGAGCGGTGGGGTGAGACATTGCAAACAGCTGCTGCTTCCTACCCCAGAGGTGGTCACATCCCATTAGCTGATGTGTACTTAAGCATGTAAAGCAGGGGTGGGCAATTATTTTGGGCAGAGGGCTGCTTACTGAGTTTCGGTAAGCCATTGAGGGCCACATGACAGGCAGCCCAGGGCAGATTAATATTAATTTTCTGAATTTTTTAGGGGCCAGATAGAACGGCCTGGCAAGCCGCATCTGGCCCCCGGGCCGCATTTTGCCCATCCCTGATGTAAAGCATAAGGCCTTAGTGGAGCATTCAGAAAGATTTGTGCTCAGTAAATGTGAGATCCAATGAGATATAGATCAGTCCTATTTATTTACCATGCCTAAAGGTAATAATAACAGATGTAATGCTTTTTAAATGGTCAAAATGTGGCAGAGTTGAGCTAGATAGAGCACAAAGTAGAATATCCGAGTGGAAGTTTTCTGGATAAACTGATTTGGAAAGAGCCAAGTTTTACAGCTGAGTTATTTGCAAGTGAGAGTCCATCTGTATTTAGCATGCAATAAGTGCATTGTAAATGTGATTGAAGAAGTGCTGCATGGGTGCCTATTCTTTCTGATCCACATGTTTCCAATCTGTTTTACAATAAGGGCTGCAGCAACCTGCTCATGGTTTAATATTTCACAGAAATCTTGTACTTTTCAGGATAGCCCCAGCCTTTTTTTATTCTGTGTAATTTCATTGCTATAGGTCACATGTAGCTCTCATTTATACCTCATGGAGGTCTCATTTATACCTCCTGAAGTCAATCGAGCTATTTGCATTCTCTTCAAGGGCCTCAAAAAACAAATATATTTTGTCGTGAAAGAAAATGGATTCACAACAAGCAGTGTAGCAGCGCGTAAGGGCTTCCTAATGGATCCCTGTCTCTGTTGTAACAAGCCCAGAGACTGCTCTCATTCCAGTCTCAGTAGGACCCTGACAGGTGCAGTTAGCAATGAGGTCAAGGCTGATAAAAGCCATAGTTTCAGTACTCTAGAAAAATGTTTGCAGGAATGCATGCTGGTCTCAGATGCTTAGCTGATGTTGCTGTTTGAAGAGTGCCTTAAAAGGCCTTGTCTTAGAAGGTTTGTGTGTCCTGAGCTGTAGAAAATGACAGAAGTTCAGAGTGCAAAAGGTTCCCCTTAATGCTGGTGTAAATCAGGAGGAGCTCATGACATCCACGGAGCTACAGCGAGGTAAAAACAGTGCAACCCACATTGAAAAAGGACCTTGACCTCAACGGAGTTATTTCTGATTGATGCCAGAGTGAGGTTGGAATCAGGCCCTTCTTGTAATTCCTTTAATTTTCACAATTTCTTTGCAAAAACAGTGATTGATGGACACTTCAGGAAGGCAATTTTCTCCAGTAAAGTGTATACCCAGAAAACCTCTGCTTAGTGGTTTTCATTTTCCATGTAGCTCTCTTCCTTTCTATCAGTTTCACAGCTGATTTGAATCAGATTCTCAAACACAATCATTCAGTTATTGCCCAAGTGATTTTGTTCCCAAGACCCCAGCTCCCTGAGTAATTTCTGCTCATAACCTAGATTTTGGGGGGTTTTTTTAGAAAAGCAGGGACAAAAATATAATAATATTAAGAAGAAGAAGATTTTCTTATTTCATACCATCCCCTTTAGGGGTAAGTGTGAGGGAATGAAGGCGGGATGACGCGTTGAGCCTGGGGCTACAAAGGAAAAGGAAGAGAAGCCCCAGGTCCGGCTTCAGTAGCGCTGTGTTGCTTCCAAACCTGAGCTCCCCCTGGACCGGGCAAAGGAGCCCGCAGCCAGGTACTTCAGGCCCCAGAAAGGAGCCAGGAGTTCACTTATTGAAAGGACAATTTCATCTTCTACCTCTCTACAGTAGGGTTTTATAATGTCTTTCAAGTGAAATCAAACAATAATGATGAAGTCTCCAAAAGGCTCCAGAGTCTCTGGTTCTTCATTGTGTGGGGTGTAGTCTAGTGTTAGGGTGATGGGCTGATTTGCTTGCTTTTGGTTTGGGTGGGGGAAGAAGACAAATACAAAGGGCATTGGACCTGTGAGTTTAATTCATGCTGTGAATTGGTTTCTTGTGTCTGTCCAAGACAGAGGTATTTAAAACCACAAATCCTTCCAGTAACTGTGCACCTCCTGCAAGCTGCTAGATACCCTCCGGTCCCATTCAGTCTCACTACCATTTTTGATCCCTGGTGATCACGCTTATGATCTCTAACGGTTCCAATGCTTATTACAGCCCCAAAGTGTCAGGCTGCAGCCTCAAAACCTGGGACCACAGTCTCACCAACACAGCCGCTTATCTTGGCCTGCCACTTTATGACTGATCACCCAGGC
>JAGPOW010000797.1:6016770-6125581 GCA_030014935.1 Caiman crocodilus | reverse complement strand
GTTGTCACTCAAAATGTTGTAAACCGAGGACTGCCTGTATACTCTGTTTCATTGGCTTATTCCTGGCCAGGTGAGGGTCAGCAGTAAAGTAGCTAAGGTTTCTTGCTCTGGTTGTAGACTTGAGTCAAAACCTTGATCCCCTCTGTTGGTATACAGGACCTGGTCAGCTGGGCTGGCGGTGCAAAAGAGACTAGTTGTGATGCTAACCACAATACCTTGCGTGCCCTTGACTGCAGAAATCAGTGTGCCTTGACCGCACTAGTCCAGTGGTCTGCCAGTGCAAGTGACATTTTTGACCTTTCCGAATCACATCCCTGTACCTCGCTGGATTTTTCCCCGTCTTTATAACAGCAACATAAGAAGCTAGCTGTAGCTCTGTAATGAAGCACATTGGAGTCAGCAGCACCTGGATTAATATGTATGACTGAGCACTGGTTTGTGGGAAGCTCTTTATTTCCCTTCGCACTTTTGGAAAGAAATGAAAAGGGTCCATGTCATTCTAAACTTTTTGTGACTGTTTTGAGGGTTTTGCATCAATGAAACCTGGAATCTGCTGGAATCCATTAATAGGAAAAAGTACCAAGAAGGCAACAACATTCTCCTAAAGATGAATCGCCCAGATGTACAGTTCAGAATGAATTATTTGGAAAGAGCTAGTTAATTAAGCAATAATGATATGCAACTACAGCAGCAACAAATGAACTTATCCATTCACAAACTCACAGGTAATGCAAAGGACACATTTTCTGCTTGCTTTACAATACTATCTGGTTTTGCATACAGCTGACTACAGCCCAAACTTGGGAATGTACCCATTTTCTGCTGGTAACAGGGTCATCAGACCAAATAACTCGGCCCTGCCATGACCAAGGATAACCCGTGGACAGAAGCTGGGCACTTACAAACTGCAAGATGATTCCTGGGTCTACTGACAATGATGGGGTTATCCAAAGTAGTATCTGATCCAGGTTGGCAGCAGCCATGTTTAAACATGCACTGTTGTCAGTGGGGCTTAGTTAGGGCTGTGTAAGTGGGGTGAATATTAAAAGACAAATCTCTTTTAGGACAGATAAAGAATGGCGGAGCTGAACTCATCTCATACTGATCACCGTGAGTAGTCTGTCCAAGTCTGACCCTTGCACAGATTCTCCATGCGATGGAGATGGAGTTTGGAGCACTGGAGGACAGCAGTTGCCAAAGTGATAAGTGAGAAACTCCTGATAAAATTTTGCTACCCTCTGCCCGGTGGTTTCATCCGCTCAGGTTTGACCTAGGTTAGTTCTCAGATATAGGCTCTGTCCACAGTGGTCTGGAAAGTTTTGCTTGAGGCTTAACAGTAGCAGTTGTAGATAGTGTGGCTCTGTTCTCGGTGCTCGGTGTGGAAGGAGGATGGTGTTCAAACACCTGCAAAGAGCCACATTAACTTCTTGCCTGTCAGGGGTATGTCTTTCTAAAACCATAAAGCTCCAGACATGTTAATATTCTCCCCTGATTTCTCTTCCTGGTATCCTTCCTCTGGGGGTGCACTTTGGGTGTCTGCTGCAGCTCTCCTAGGTCAAGCCCCGCTCTGGACCTATGCTAAAGGCTGCCCCCGGCGAGCTCAGCGGATACCAGATGGTTCAGGTTGGGGAGTCAAAGGCAGCAGGATGTGATACTTGTCACATTGCTCCCTTGTGTGCTATTAGCTATACAAAGTGACGTGTTTTAACCATGCCAGTCCCAGGAGCTGTTTGGCATAGGCAGAACTTGTATCTTAATGACATTTTTAAAAATCCAGAAAAATGTATGTAACACCTTTACTTGAATGAATTCTTCCCTGCACTTTGCTAGCTTCATGGCAAAGGTTCTTTCGGGGATCTGTTGTTTGGCAATAACCATTCACTAACCCAGGTCACGCGCGCTGTTTAAGTGCCAGCAACCAGAAATGTTAAATAAAGTGTTACTGAAATAACTGTCCAAATATCTTTTTTTTTCACAATACTCTGCTTGCTGTCTTTCATGTGTTTGCTAATAGCTTCAACCTCCTATGGAAATTCAATGGTTGCTAACTTTAAAACTTTCCAGCATTCCAGAAAAGTCATTTGGAGGGGGGAGCATTTTTTGTTTAGGGTTTTTTTTCCACTGGTGATTTTTGGTTTTGTTACTGCAGTTGCAGCTTTTACAAATGTTGTGCCTGTCAAAACAAGTCAGGAGGAAAAATGAGAAAACTCATCTTTTTTGGCACACGCCTGCAAAATCAAGTACTTACTGGCTTTTTTTTTTAAATGATTAATGCAGCTCAAATGAGATTCCACATAAAAAATTAGTAGATTCATTGCTAATTATATTTCAAGGTGTGTTGTGGCTTAAAAACATCTAATGTGTAACTTGAAGCAATATAGGATTTTCTGATGCCAAAAGCTGAAGGCTTTTCTTGCTTAGTTTTATTGCTTGTGTACTCACTTCAGATGCATTTAATCCAGGCAACTCATTAATAGAAAAGTAAGACACAGAAACACCCAATGTGGGGAGTGTGCCACTGGGGCCTGATCCTGAAGCAATTAAGACTGAGTGTGTGACTTCAGTAGAGCAAATCAACTGATTATTTGCAGCCCCCCGCAGAGCTGTATAAGCTGCTTGACAGAAGCATTTGCAGGGTTGGCTTTTAGTTTATAAAAATCCATAGGAAGACCCTTGCATGCAGCTTGGTGAGATGGATCAAGGACAGCTCCTGGCCACTGTTTGCAGCTGATTATAAACAGAGATTAAAAGAAAGGAAATTGGAATGGTAAAATAAACTAATAAACTCATCTATATACATAACCAGCACGGTATGTGCAAAGGGCCTCAACCCGGCCTCTAATTATGCATGTGCAATACAAAATTATGCTGTGTACAAAATTAGTCACCAAACAAAGCCACCTCAGCCCAAGTTCACTGAAATAGGTGGGAGGATTGATTGTGTGCAGACTAGAGGCTTTGCAGATTCTGCTGCCCGTGATAGTACTCAGTATTCATAGCACAGCAAGTTTTTTTCTCTCTTCAAAGCACTTTGTGAATACTAATTAATAGAGGTGGATTCAAGTTGGAACATCCTTAATGGATGTGATGATGATAATGATAATACATGAACAACTGGACAAAATATGTATATTCCACTATGTGGATGCAGCAGATGCAAATCTGGGCGTGCAAATTCTTCTCATGTCCTTGCCGTAAAGTAGATTTTTTTCCAGAATCATGTCCAAGTGACAGTTCTTTGCACTGCTGCAGCAAGGTCCACCTTCTTGCAGGTCTCACCCAGGGGTCAGCAAAGAAGCGAGTGCTCCATTGTCTGTACTTCACTACACTTGCATGTGTTTGGGTCATTAGAGTAGCCCCATTTGATCACATTTGTTTTTGAACGTTCAGTTTGCTTGTGCAGGCAGTTCAGGCATCGCCATATTGACCAGTCTGTATCAGCCGCTCTGAGAAGGTCCTCTTGGGGTTCCAGGTCCACCTCAGGGCATCTGATTGTACATAGTCCTTCCTTCTATCATCTCATTGTGCCGTCAGCTGTCGTGTCCAAAGGTGCAACCGAGCATCACAAAATGTTCCCCACTTCGAAGTGGCCAACTTTTGAAGCATGTTGTCTCAGGTGTTGGCTTTCTCTTTCATCTTCTCTACATGTGCTTTGAAGGTACCCCCCCAAATACTCAGAGTTTGAGATGATTAACCAGTGGGAGTCCATCCCAAGTGATGTTTAATTTCCGCTTGGCTGCTCTATGATGTAGGTGAAAGGCTGTGACCCGTGTCTTGATTGGGGTGGTATGAAACTGGTTCTTATCGCAATAATCTGAGAGGTTTCTCAGTCCACATGTCAGTCCGTTCTTGACAGTGGCAAGGCCCTTCTCCTGTGACTGAAGATCTGGTTTCGGACACGTTCCTTCAGGCAGCCTTGATTTAGATAAGTAAATGACAAATAAGTAATACCGTGTAGATGGAGGCTCATGAGACAGATTTCCATGTACAACTTCAAAATCATGAGGTCAAGAGATAAACAAGGGAGAAATGATTCCACATCACAGCCGGGGAAAGTTGGGGAAGCCTTGAGTGCAGAGTTTAGAAATGGAAATGTTCCCCCAACAAAGATGGGAAGCAGCAAATTGGAGTCCCAGGAATGATAAGTATAGCTTCTGTAGTCCAGATTCCCTCCAACAGCCAGTCCCTGTGAACCATTTGAGCAACACAAAGGGTTTTACTGCTGCCCAAATGACAGAACTGCACAACCAGCTCAGGAACAGGTCCACCCCACTTCCTACAGCCATCCTCCACCTGCATGCTTATAAAAGGCTTGTCTCCAAAAAAGAAGGTGTAGCCAGAGCATTGCTGGACCCATTGCCTGGGACTGAATGAGAGGTTGCTCTAAATTACTCCAAGGCTGAACACAATCACTCACTTTGGTGATCAGGGAAATGCAACTGTGGCTACTTACCCCTTTTCCCACTCTTGGTTCTGTGCCCAGCCTTTGACAGAATATATTTAATTTAAGGTGCATAGTTACCTTTGTTGAGAGGCTGGTCTTTCTTTCTAAGCGTCATTAGTAAGGTTTCATATGGCTTTAGCTATGTTCCATAATGATTTTGACATGCATTTTAACATGAGCTCTGCTGTAGATCAGCAGACTAGTACTTACTTGATTTGTTCTTATCTGTGCTTTTGCTTGCATGGTTAGTTTTAGCAATTCAAAACAGGATTTTAAAGGAAAAAGTTTATCTTTAAAATTTCAGAGTCTGATTCTGCTCTTGCTCAGCATAACTTGGAATAATTCCATTGAAGCCAGAAGAGTCATTCTGCCCACAGGAAGAGGCTAAATTTGGTCAAATTCAGATCCCATCACTTTTTCCCTACATAAAGTGTGCTTTAAGACTTTGTTTTATTCATGAAATGTCACCTTGTCTATTATCACAGCACTACATCACATCCCACATCCAGTTCTGCATTAGTAAATCCCTTTATGTTTCTACATTGTATTCCAATTTGCAAAAGTAATACTGTAAGTAACCTGTCATGACAACGAAGACATTCAAAAGAACACGTAATTTTAATTCCAAATGCCCACTATCAGTTTCAGGAATGGTATTCGATCTGAACATATGTTTCTAGCAGACCATAACTGCGTGACACCTATAGTATCAGCGGTACTTGCAAAACCACAAAAATGCAGGTAATCTTGAGCAAACAGTAAAACATTCCCATGGACTTTGGCTTCTCCACTTCAAATCTTAATTTCATACAGTTCTTTCAAAAAGAAGGAAAAAACCAAAGCAAAAATCCCCAACAGCAGCAGTAACTGTGCAGTGGCTTCCAGTAATACATCAGCAAGCAACTGATTTACTATACATGATGGAACAATTGCTTACTGCCAGCACCACCTCCGAAGGCCCAAGAAGCTGATGACTAAACCATGAAGAGCATTGAAAGGTGATTTCATGTTTAACTCCCAGAGAACCCAGAGGGCCTGATTCTCTTCTACCCGTCACTGACTTTACACAACTGTAGCTCTATTTACTCCAGCACAATACTTTATTTATGCCAGTGGGAATGGCAAGAAAATGAAGCTCATGCCCTCTGATTGTCAGAATAGCCTTCTGCAGCATCAGAAACAGTAAATAACTGCCTCTTGGACAGATACTTCTAAATAACATATGCAGATGCTTTCTCAGAACACAGTCAGATGCTTGACAATTGCAGGCACCCTTTGAAAGCACTGTCCTTACAAAAAGGCCAGCCCAACACAAAGTTAGGACCTGGATCTGAACGCTTCTCAAATTTGGCACCATTCAGACCCAGGGATTTGTTTCCAGCTTCATGTTCCGTTAGAAAGTTCTGTAATTCCTACAGTGTTTGTATCTAAGGTTAAATCCTATCATTAGTTGATGTAGAGAATGACATGGAGTGACTCCCTGGGAGTCTTATCCTCGATGGCGGGATATATAGGACTCCCTGGGAGTCTTATCCTCAATGGCAGGATATGTAACTTCTGCTGATTCTCAAAGAGCACTGCCCACCAAAGAGGAAGGGAGAGTGGAGACACACACATGCCCTGTAAGACTCACAGCTCTCTGGATAGAGACAAATAACTTTACAGGCAGAGAGATGGGGCTCAGTCCTCTGCTGCTCTGAGTTTGTGTTCAGTCTATCTCAGTGAACCTCATCTGAAGGTGTAGTGAGATCCACACAGCATTAGCACTATTAGATGTGCAAACCCCTATATAATTCACATGATAACTTCAGAGATTTTACATAGGAATCTACAGCAGCAAAAACATTTGGACGTGAGCTCCCTGCAACAGAAAAATAACCCTAGCATTTTTCTATAGTTAAAAAGAAACAAGTGAAAACTAAGAATTGGCACTGTCCAAGAGGTGCCTTGAGGCTTATGAGGCGTACCTTGAATTTCCATAAGTTTAGAGCCATTGACCTACCTGAAGAGAAATATGGGTAAAGGTGAGTGTAAGGTGATCCTGGTCTGAAATGGTCCCAAGCAACCTCAAGGCTGCTGTAAGTTATACCAGCGACAGCCAGCTGGCTGAAAGCTTCATGCTCTTCCCTCCGTCAGGAGAAAGGGGTATGGGAAAGGTGGCATAGAACCAGCCATGGCAGCATTAGACCATCCCAGGGCCAGGGGGAATCCTTGATTACCATTAGGACCACGTTCTGGCCGGTTTGTGTGGTCTCAGCTGCAGAAAGCACACCTGAATCAAGGTCCAAGAACTGAGTCTATAAATTACAGGGCTTTGATTAATCCCTTTCTTTAGCAGATGTTAACATTTTCCAAACAGCTCCTTGCTACTTTGGTGAGGTGCAAAGAAAATAGAAACCATGCCTAAAGTTATATGAAGGATCAGCTAGAATAGCATGTACCAGTTTAATGCAACAGCCAAGATTAGATAAGAAGCCGATGGCCTGTACAGTCTCTGAGAAACGGGAACATGAAAGATATTTTTAGCATGTGTTTGTGATACAAAATCTGCTTCAGAAGAAGGAGAAATATGCTGTGCTTTAACACCAGTGTTTCTTCCTTGCCCTTCAAGTGAAAACATATTGGAAGAGGCAGAATAATACTATTCTACTGACAACATGATTTTCCTCCTACTGGAAAAAAAGGGTTTATTGTGCCCTCTACATCAAAACCAATAACATCCAGAATCCTTACATTTGCCTCTCGCTGCTGCTATTATCTGACAGCACTGTAAATGGCCAATGATTTAAGAAAAGTATGCGGCAAAAACGACATCATTTTGCCTGGCAGAGAACGTTGAGTGTTACTTTCAATCTCCGCGATGGGGCCACAAACTCTTCTCTATTAAAAAAACATGGCTTGAAAATATTGCTTATAATCTGGTCACATTGCTTTGCAAAGCTTCCCATTCAGGCAGAAATATCTGCCATCCCCACTTGCTTATTGTCCATGGATGATGAGGATGTTGAAAAGACAAATAGATAGATATATATATATTCATATTCATATATTGAGATATATATTTACCTCCAAAGAGCAAGCTATATAAGACATTGTTCCAGTATAAGCCAGGAACTAGAGCGTGGGCTTTGGCACCAATCTGATCAGTAATATGACATTAATGATGTGTCCCATTGGGTGCATCTACACAAAACACTTACTGCCCATTGGACTAATTCTATAGCTCTCTAGCACAGCTGGCAAAAACTGTACTAACGCACTAATGGATAGTACATCTGTCCAATGGGCATTAAGTGTCACCCAAAAAGCGTTCATCTATGCTAGTGCTCAGTATCTTTAGTCTGATGGGCATTGTCACTGAAAAAGCATTCACCTGTGTTAATGTGCAGTAGCACCAATTGTGGTGCATTAAGTACCTTTTACTACAGGTACTAAACGTAATGAGCCATAATTACAGCACATTAATGAACGTGTAGACATGCCCAGTGTTCAGGAAATTCTGAAATCCTTACTCAATCCTTACTCAAGCCGTTCCAAAGGCATGTTTCAGGTTTACTGGGCAGCCCAGGTCTCAACTGCATTCAAACAGTCTATACCTTTTAAACTGTTATCAACTTGTCCCTAAAACTAAGTATATCAATAAAGTCCTGAGAAGACATATATATATATGTCTGAGAAGATTTATATATATATATATATACACACACACACATATACATACATTCACCTTGTCTCTGGTTAAAGGCTTAGACAGAAGTAATAGCCATCTTTTCAGGGGAACATAATTTTCTTGGATACTGTTGAGTAATCTTCACCACTGGTATGTTATATTGCTGCTAGCTCACATTGAAATTTAGAGGCCAATGTTTTTTCTTTCATAAAACATCATTCATTTAAAAAAAAGTGATGCAAAGCTATACATAACCATTTCAAAACAGAGTGGCCAATATAACAGTGCAACTGCTTGCAGCTGAGGGGGTCACAGAGCAGCTGCAATTTCATAGGCAAATAGACTACTGATGAGCAAACTGGGCAATAAGCTATATGCTTATGTAGTTCCCCATTTTGCATATGCATTTACAGTAAGTGCAGATCAGAGAACGTTTGCCATTTTACATAGATTTACACATTTTTTTTCCTCAACATGCGATCCAGTGTAACTCACCTTCTACAAACAAATAGGGAAGTAGCATTTAACCAAGAATGAAACCATGAACTGCTACCCTGCTGTAATTTCACAAGCCTCTTTTGTGATCTTCCATGTTTCTCAGTCACACAGCTGTATTATTCTTTATGAAGATATAGCTTGCTCCCACAGCGGATAGCATTCCACTAGGTAGTCATTAATCTCCCCTATGTGATGCTCACCTGGCACAGCTTCCACCCTGTCAGATTACCAGTCTTTCAGAACTGGAAAACATGGGCTCTTCTGTCTCGTCAAAATTCATCCCCTTGGAGGGGCATTGGCTATTCATTTTTAAAAAGTTTTGTAGTCTGACAAAGGGAGGCTGCAGCAAGACTAAAACTCCCAAACCACATGGATGTCCCTATGGTAGTGCAAGTAAAAGAAGCAAATGACAAGCTCAGGAAAGACTTACATCTTTCTTATCTAACAAGCAGATAAAAGCTGGCCCAAACCTGCCATCACCACCAAGGTGTCTAAAGACCTGCCCCATTCAGAAACCTCTAAGAATGCATAATAGGATTTGGGGCTTTGTGGGATGTTCAGTCATCTAATTACACCTTTCTCCTGAAATGAGTGTGGCAATCAGCAGCAGCAGTGACAGTAGCAACCACAGCCACGGAGATTTGGAAGCCTATGCTACAGGAACTGAACAAAGACCAAAAACCCATTTTTCAGAGGCAACCAAAGGTCCACCAGAGAACAATTTTTGGTCATTACTGATCACGGTTAGCTTTGACTCAGCAAACCCCGAAACAATCTCAGCTTAGCATCTTCTTTATAAACCAGCCTGGTCCTTTCTGCTCCACACCATTGTACAAGCTCTCCAAGAGACTGCCTGAACTCTCAGGATCCTCATGAGTTATATTGTGCTATTGCAGATTTCTTTGCTCACGTCTCTATTCATAAATTAGTTTTGTTTAAAATCTCCAGCTGCAGAGATTTGGCAAGAAGGCTGCCACATACCATAAGCACTACTGCTCTGGGTATGGAGATTTTACACATTTCCTCTGATTGATGATGGACCCAAACATGATGTCTGTGTAATAAATGCATGTGAATGTGTAAGCATGTTCCCAAACAAAAATCATGCCTAGAAAGAAAAAGATCAACAAACATTTGAAAGGTAAAAGGTTATATGAAGGAGCTTTTCCTGTTAACCTGTTAAGTGCTGACTGGCTTGGTCAAATGCATGCAGAGTTAGGGCACAATTCTTCACTGCACTTCCCTAAGTGCACCGCACTTCCTTGCACTTCCCTAAGTGCAACTTAGGTGCAGTGATTGTCATGTAGCTTTGAGTTGCCCTGCTACTGCAGGAGAGTTACAAGAAAAATAGGGGGAAAAGCAGAGCGGAAGTACTACGCACAGCCCTTCCTTCTCCAGTATAAGTCTCCAGGGTGAAGTTATCAGAAAGCAAGGATATATAGCAGTATAAGTTACAACCAGGTGTCTTCTTCTCTACTCTGTTTCAAACCTAGGTAGCTGTTTGCTCAATGCCACCTTGGACTGACACATTGACCTGACAGTCTAGGGCAGAAGACATCTCCGTGCTGGTGTAAATGACTGTGCCAGGGGCCCAGCAGCAGAGAATGAGGACCTTAGTTTTCCAAGGTCTTCTACTGGACATCTCTCTTTCTAAAGTGAATTGTTCCATGTATCCCCTTGGCTGCACATGGCTCTCTTTGCATTTCTCCCTGTAAATCACTTGGAGAGAAAGTCTCTTGGCTTCCAACCTCCCTGCTAAATTTCCAGCTCTATTGTCTCTTTCTCCTCTCTCCGGCCATGAGGCCTACAGCTACTTAGAGTATGTTCTACACTCTCTTTCTCCATCAAAGTCAGCTTATTTTGGCTGTCCCCAGCTGCCAGCACCAGAACTGCTCCCTCTCCCATAGGGTTGGCTGAGGACAAAGCAGACAGAAAGCTGATTAGAGGGACCAGCTGGTTTAGGAGCAGCGTTGTCTCTCGCAGATGTGCTGACACCAAAGGTTAAGTGTGAAGCCATCTTCAGCCAAAGGGTGGTCCAGAGGCCATGATTTAAGAAGCCTGGAAGATAGAGACAGGGTTCCTCTGTTCTAGTCCAACGCCATTTTTGTGTTTTCGGTTGCAGACTGTTCTCTCCACTTCACTGCACGGTGAAAACACCCAAGGGCATCCTGTTCAGAGCCACTTCCTTACCCTGGATCCCACTCGATCGGAAAGAAGGCTGAGGGAAGAGTGAGTCGGCAAGGACGGAGCGCTTTTGGGAACCATTCCCAGCATATGGAGACATCATTCTGCAGCATGCTAGGGTAGTTCCCAAAGCAAGTGGAAAATGGGCTTCAAGTCCCTGTGGTCTCGCTGTGGTTTGCTTCCCTTGCGATATTATTTTTGACTAGCAGGCAAGAGCTGCGTGTTTCTCGTTCAAGTTTGTAAATCCAATAGCCAAACCTGCCCCGCTTCTGGGTGGTCCTTGCAAAAATATCAGAAAACCACTCCAAGCCCATGTGATATAATAATCACAATGAACACAGGTATTGCTTTGACAAGACACCTCGAAATCAGCTTTTCAAGACATGGGATGTTTGAGTCAGGTTGCCCATTCCCTTTGTTTTTCTTTCTATTCCCTTCCCTCGCCTGCTGCCCTTGTTCTTCATGCTGTATCTTTCATTAACTGGTAAACCAGAGCTACCACTCTGGAAAATAAATGTCATAGAGGCACTGACGCTTGACGTAGAAGAGTGAGAGTGAGCATGCTATGCAAATACCTTCCAGCTTTAAGAAGTCCGATTTGGGCTGCTGAGCTGATTCACAGGATTTGAGACCAAGGATAAGAAGGATGCAAAGAGCTAGTCATTATAGCCTGTATGCAAGCATGGTTTCCTTCTGTTTTTCTAAATGTTTTGTGGGTAGAGCTAGTGCTCGAGACCGAATACCACTCAGCAGAGCCAGCTATAATGCTGCCAGGTGCTGAGCCTGCCCACACACCTACAGCTCTGCCAATGTGCCTCAGCCTTCATGTGTAACAACCACTGCCATTCCATGCCGGGCCCCTCCACACAGCTTTTGCCAATGCACTTCAGCCGTGACCTGCAATCCCTACTGTTCCTCTCCAAAGCCCCTCCTCACTGAACTCTATGAATGCATTTCTGTCCTAATTCATAGCACTTCTGTTATCCTACTGCGAGAGCTCTCTTGTGCCGAGCTTGCACACTGGGCTGACCTGTGTGGTGTTTTTGTAAGGCGGACAAATTTCCACGAAGAAATAGGATGAGGCAGTCACGCACCTTTCACCACCGAACTGAGGAAGTGGAACTGCCAACTGCTTGCGCATTAACCCACTTTACTGTGGATGGAAAAGACCAGTTAGATCATCCAGTCCACATCCCTAAAAATTCAAAGGAGAAACGAATCCAGGCCACTGGATCCCAGGGCTTTCCAGCGTTATGTCTACATGAAGCAGAAAAGAGTCTTGTTTTTTTGTAAGGACCTGATCCAAACCTCTAAAGTCAACAGGAATCTTCCCATTTTATCCACAACTTTTGGACTCAATCCCAGCTGTGCATCCATGCATCCCTGGTCTCATTGGCCCATCACTCTCATTTGATTAATTACCTCAGTATAACACATATTGATTTAATTAACCTTACATTCATGTTAATATTCTCTTCTTTTCTTTTTGCAGACTTCAAAAGAACATAGGCATTAACCAAAGCAGCAGAGATTCCCACAGCAAATATTGGCAATAAGGGTGAGAAATTGGCCAACGTGGCTGTTCTTCTGAAACAAAATGATATGATAGACTTTCACTCCTGTTCTCCTAAATGCTGTGAATCTGGTGAAGTCCACCTACAACACTGGTTTCACATTCACGGTGCATTCAGTGCTGGGGAGAGGAATTCAGCATTAAAGGGGAGTGGTGGCTGTTTCCTGGATGATATGCTGATAGCACGTAGGCTATAATGTTTCTCTTCCTCCGTTCCCTGGATGGCACACTTTTTGCTCACAGTGCAGTGTGTGAACTCCAAGTGCATAGATGCTAATTACAATTAGACTTGATCTGGGTAAAATAAAAGCCTGGCCCACAAGCACTTAAATTTTCATTCTAGTCCAAACTCAACTTGAAACTTAGACTCTAAAAAGCCCTCTCTTAACCACACTTCACTGTATTACTTTTTCAGAGCTTCCTCTGCTCTTCCAGGCATGAGCAGTGTGAGAACAACCATTCTCGGTTTTTTGCATCAGAGAGAAGAGGGGAGTTAGTGGGAAATGGGGACTCAGGGAGATCTCAATTCAGCTCCCAGCTCTGCAACAGGCTTCCTGCGTCTTCATCTCTCAGCGTCTCAGGTGCCCTTCTGTGCAGTGGAGATAACAATGCTTCTCTCCTTTGCCTTGTCCAACCAGAGGTAACTCCTTAGAGACAAGGACTGTATTGATGCAGTGCCTGGCACAATGGGATGCTGATAGTTATGACTCCTTACATGGTTGGTAGTATAAAGCCACAACCTGTCCCTTAAAAGGGCCTTTCACATCAAAATCGGGATTCCCAGGGCAAACACTTCTAGCAGGATTTTTCCCCAGAGAAATCTTCCCCACCCTCCTCCCACTCACAACCCCAAAGTAAACCAGCTTCTGCTTTTGTATCCTTGATTTTGTCCACAAAAGAGGCAGTGCAACCAGGCTAGGCCCCAGCCAGAAGCATACAGCACTGTGCTACTGCCTCCAAAGTACCCCTGATTCCAGGACTATGAAACTCAAATTCAAGGCTCCTTCCCTGCTCACTGCATGGACCTGATATCCAAAGCTCACCCCAGGGTCTCAGCATGGGACCAGAGTTGCACTGAGCTCAGCAGCTTTGGCCACGGACTTTGCAAATGCCAGGTTCTGACCCTCGCACAGCCAGCTCCATCTGGAGGGTTTCACTTTTTACATTTCAAGTTTTAGGACAAGAAACTTTTTCCATTGTTGCCCCGAAAGTAGCCTCAGACCCACCTCCCCTGGGATGTTGGCCTTGGTGCTTAGTAACCTCCCACACAAGCATTTGACTTTTGCCCAAGCCTATGATGGAGAAGGACAGAGCGGGTGTGAAACAAGAAGCATTCTGGTTGCCAAAAACACCCACAGTCACAGTGTTTGTCACAACAGCCAGCTTCTACCAGTGAGAAATATCAGATGCACCCACAACTCACAGAGTCAGGATTTTGGCCCTGACTGAGGCACTCTAAAGGGTACTGCCCTCTGTTCATGAGCTTGGGCAAATGTCAAACACTGTTGCCCTCATGCTGCGTGAGACTGAACCAGCCAGCAAGCAAGAGATTTTGGTGTAGAGACAGCATCTGGCAGCTGGGGTTGAAGAGACTGCTCATCAGAGGTCCATGTCTATAAGGAATTATATTGAGCAACTATATTATGCAACTCAGGGCAAAGGAGGTATGAGCATGGCCATTAATATTTGGGGGAGTAGAGGAAGGAAGATGCAGAGATTAAAGCCTGAACACCTTCTTGAATCCCAGCCAAAACTGTATCAACCAGAGAAAAGAGAACATATCCTGCTCAGCCAGGCACCCGCTCACCCTGTTTCATTGCATTCTGCTCTGACCTCAGTCATGATGGATCCTGCTGAGACTCATGTATAACATCTCCTTCCTGGCGTGGCTTAGGCAACAAGAAGAAAGAAAAACACCATACAAGTCATACCCCATTGAAACTGCATCCTAAAGAGACCTGCTGCACACAGTAATTACCAACAAGATTATGAACCCCTGGGTCACACTTGGCTCGGAGATTGCTGTACGAGTGCAAATTAAAAAGAACTCAAAGCGGATGCAGTGAAAGTAGAAATCAGGGACCAGAGGGTGGGCACAGCAGTGATCCATCATTTCTGATGTAGGACCATTAAGCTGAATCTTGGTCGGAGCAGAGCCTTGGGAAATCAAGCACGCTTGATAAATGCAGTGAAATCCCCAACTGCAATATCTTTGCAAGGCTTCCCCAGTGACTCAACCTTCCTCACACTCTGTTGAACCTTTCTGCGCACTTCAAGGGCCCAAATTCAGACCTCATGGAGGCTGACAACCCAGAGGGACCGGGCAGAACAGATCAGAACCTGGCCCGTGGTTTGGTCAGGACATGACTGCTGGCTTCTTTGACCGCTTGGATGGCCTTGACATGCTTTGACTCGCCTGCATCGGAAATGTAAACAGCACCGCTAAGTGCAACAATTAACATTGTGCCGTTACAGATGTTTGCTGCTCTTGAAGGCGTATGGAATTCGAGTGGGGAGCGGGAGGGAAGGCAGCAAATGGCGGCTAATTCATTCCAAGGCAAAAGTCCCCTCTGGAGTTTTATAAACAGCTCAAGCTGCTCCCATTCCTGTTTGCGATATCAACGAAACCTTCTACTGGACCGCGGCGTTGTTATCAATCATCTGCCATCTGTTGTTCTTTCTCTACTGTAGAGCAGGAGGCACTCGGGTAAAGCCGTGTGTAAAGGCAGCTGAAATTGTGAAGCATTTCAGCCCCATCTGAATGGCAGCCAGTAAGTTTCAGATTGCCTGGATTTTTCACAGGACTTATCTCGCCCAAGTCTGAAGATAATGCCGTCTAACGGTTGTAGGTTCTAATTTCCAAGCAGCAAGATAACCTTCATCATCAAGGAAAGGCATAAGTGCCATTAGTTGACAGAGAGGTGATTTAACTCAATCTTAGCCTTTTGCTTGCACCTCTGGATTTATGGCATCAGCTGCGACGAAATGAACGTTGTCTTCAGTATAGACAGACAACTAAAAACACGGGCCTCGGCAATCTTCAAAGGACACTCGGTTTGTAGCCTCTTTAAATTCTCTGGAACAACCCAAACATTTGTCTTGCTTATCACTTTTGCTCAAAAGGATGTGTTGTTGCAATATTACAGCAGGGTCATTTGCCAACACAAGAGTCCAAAATGCAAGCACAGAGAGATGAATAGCGCCCTCAACTCCACCAAGTAATCCCTTCAGCTTTACACTGATTTACACTGAAATTGCTGAGAACAGGATTGTGATGCTGCTGAAACATTTTTATATCATTTTTCCAATGGCTTTCTGTGCCTGGTATTTTCCAAAGACAAAACTTCAGCTAAGAAGCTCACAGTTGAAGTCATGAAGTAACTGGCAAACAAATCAAACTAGGAATAATGGTGATCATAGATCACTTGTCAAGCTACCACCGTAAAATGGCTTTAGTTAAAATCATGATACATTTGAAGTTTGTCTTTCCTTCTATACTAGGAGGCATGCAACCTTTGGAAAGGACATATGGGTCTCAGTGGGTCATTTTTATTTTCTGGTCATCTCTAAAAACAACAGCTCTGAATTGTTTTCCCACTTCCAATGCTTGTCCAGCATGGTGCCTGCTATGCTGCTCTGATCATTTAAAAGCCCATCAGTATCAATGCTATGTACCTGTCCTGTTTGGAGGAAACAGATGTGTTCTGGACTGTGCCTGGTCCGTTCAGCAACATGGCAGGTTCAGGCTGCTGGAGGGGCCTGAAAAATTTGTCCAAAGTCAATGGCTCTGACTTCTCCAAAGCAGATTTTACTTACTGGCCAAGTAATCCAAAGACCTATTCTTGTGCCAATGAATTTCCACTGCCTAAAGAAACTGAGAGTGCCACCAGAGTCCAAGTACCAAAGATTCCTCTTGTTATTCAAACCCAAATATGCTGAAATTATCAACACAGGGGTTTTTTATTATTATACATAGTAGGTATTGCTAATCTTGTTTCACTTGTTTCCAGCCCCAGCTGGAGCTCACAGCAAATGTTTTTCAATAGAGCAGAACGAACAGAGCCTACTCCCAAGGGATCAGGATACGACCACGGGTGACCTCTGCTCCCCAGAAATCTCAGCAGATTCTGAAGCAAACCACTATATAGGTAGCTTGCACAGATCGTGGGCTCCTTTCCAAAATAGAAGTCAGGAAAACGACAAACTGCTTCATCCAATGTGCTCTGATTTGGATTTCTGTCAGTTTGTAACCACAGTTAGCCAAATATGCTCCTAGTTTGTGCTTCCAACTGCCAGAGGAGCACAAGCAGGCGAGATAAAGGCAAGGGCAAGTGAGCAGAGCCAGCTGCCCATGTGCACTTACAGGATTTTCCAACACAATTGCTGTGAATAAGTAGCTTTGCATTTGACCATTTTACTCAAAGTCCTGTAGCTCATCCCCTCCATTCCTCCGCCACTGTTCAAGCGTTCCTTCTTTACAGTATATTTTCCGGATATGGACCGAAACAAAATTCCAGATGCAGACACCCCCTAAGCTTAATGTGAAGTCTACAGTTTGAAGCTATCTCTAAGACCCTCTGCATGGCAGACTGCAGTGAAATGATTTATCAGGTCTACCATAAGAAGCAGGATAACTTAGTACCCCCTGAGTTCTATCCTGTGGCAGCTAGCATGTGTCCACTCCTGAGCTAGCTTGTTTAAATTCAGATACCTCTAAGCAACACTGCAGGCTAGATGCACCTTCCAGTTTGCTGATATATTTCATTTAGTCTAATTTCAACTGTGTTTGACTATGGAGACGGTTCCACAGTTGCTCTTAGAGCCATATAAACCTTTTTAAGCATACGTGGTTCTATAGACAATTGAGTCAAGCCACAGCTAGTGTTATGTATCCCAAATGCATCATTTGAAAAAAAAATGTAAGTCTAGTCTATGCACTAACAATCTTCAAAAGAATTTCAAAAGGCGTCTTGAATGTTTCACCCTTTCGTTAGCAGGGTATGAGTGACATTAGAAGCCATTTTTGGCATTAGCTATTATCATCACATCCTAGTAATTGCAGCCCACAGCTGCCCACATGTTGGAAACAGCAGTGGAATAGGTCTGTAACACTATCTGACACACACCAGGAGAGTTTGTGCAGCCCCAGTCACAGCTCAACCACGCAGGAGATATCAGTCCTACACAACCAACTATAGACTTGCTGAAACATTATCATACATGAAGGACTAATTAGGTGTGCTGGGCCATTAGCCATCTCTGAGCATTGACTGATGAGAAACATAATTAATGGCAGCTTTCATAAACAGACTCCAGAATGTAGAAATAAATTAAAAGGAAAGCAGCTGTGGCTAATGGAAAGGGCCATTTCTTTCTTTAAATATTTCCCTGTCTTTCTGTGGGAGGCCATTACAGAGTGCTGGCATGGATGGGGAGACAGACCGTAATGAGAGATCTGGGAGCAGATGACCTACAAAGATTTCTGCTGAAGAAAACAAATCTCCTTTAGCTGGAGATTCTGAGCGCTTTTCTTTTCAGATTCACGCTGGATTCATAGATGGAAAAGGCCAACAAGGTTATCTGGTTCATCTCCCAGCCGACCGAGCTCTCTGAGCCTAGGAAGTGAGACCAGAGATGCAGGAAACCAGTCCAGCTCTCCGAATGTGGTAATACTCTGCATTAAATGAGCTAATTCACCTAGTTAGATATGGACTCAAAATGCCATCCTCATTGCCCTAAGCTAGGGGGTCTATGATACAGATATTTGATTCTGGAAAACAAATGGAGAAATATTCTCCACACCCATCTTTTTTAAGCCCTCAGGGCTCAATCCACAGAGCTGCAGAGTAGGGCTGTGCAAAGCTTCAGATTGTGCTTCAGATCCGGAGAAGATCTGGACGTTTCAGTGTCCAAAGCAGCATGTCCGGATCGAAGCACTGGCTTCTTCAGGCTCTCTGAAGTGGTTCGGAGCTTCCAAACTGCTTTAGAAAAGCTTCGGCGCCGCCTTGGAGATCCAGCCATAAGGTATAATGAGGAATCAATGAAATATCTATAACATTGTTTTTTGTCTGATTTGGACAAAACCTGCAGGAGTGGTAGCCTCTGTTGAGAGCATGAAGCCTGCCAAGTTTCAAGAAGATCGGTATAGGGGCTTGGGGGAACCGTACCCCACATTTTTTAAAACAAAACTCATGTCACGTGTACATGTTACACGCCAGGGGGGTGAAAACTGCAGGGGTGGTGGCCCCTGGTGAGGCCACAAAGCCTGCCAAGTTTCGAGGAGATCGGTTCAGCGGTGTGGGGGGACCTGCACTTCAAGCTGCGGACAAGCCAAACTCATGCCATGGATGACACTGCGTGTGTTACGGTGCAGCAGGGATGGTGGCCCCAGCTACAGCCATCGCCTGGCTTCTGGGGCCCTGCACCTCTGGCTGCTGAGAGGCAAAACTCGTGCCATGGGTGCTTGTGCAACTGACCGTCTCTGTCTTGGGGCAGTTGATTGTCTGTATTGATTACTTCCTCTCCTTAGTCTGTGGTTTTGTAGGAGTTAATTAGCCACGATTAACACCTACAAAACCACAGACTAAGGAGAAGAAATAATCAATACAGACAATCAACTGCCCCAAGACAGAGACAGTCAGTCCCACAAGCAGCCATGCCTGTCAGCAGCTGGAGGTGCAGGGCCCCATGGGTCCATCACATTCCTGTGGATGAGGGACCCCAGAACCCCTGCAGCAATCTCCTTGACAGCCGGCAGGCTTCGTGGCCTCAGCAGGGGCCACCATCCTTGCAGCTTTCACCCCTCTGTGACAGTGTCACCCATTGCATGAGTTTTGCTTGTCCACAGCTTGAGGTGCAGTTCCCCCCAAACCCATGCACCTGTGTCCTTGAAGCTTGGCAGGCTTTGTGGCCTCACCAGGGGCCACCATCCCTGCAGTTTTCAGTCCTCTGTGCCTTAATACACACAGGGTCATCTATAATAAATAAATTTTGCCTGTCAGCAACTTGAGGTGAAGTTCCCCCAAACTCTTTCACCGATCTTCTTGAAACTTGGCAGACTTTGTGGCTGACTTGGAGTCAGCGAAAGTTTGTCAAACTGGAAAGGAAATGTTTCCTCAAAAATTTCTCAACCTACTCTACTTATCTTCAAAGACCTTTCCTCTGCCTCTAATGTCTGGAACAACTCTCTATAGCACCATCCCATAAGTGGCTATGGAGAGTTGCTCCAGACATCTACCGTTTAGTAGTTGGGATCTACAGTTTAGTAGTTTCAGGGGTTTTAATATAGCAGTTGGCCTCTTTCATAATTCCCAGCCCAAAATGCTAAGCTCTGGAAACATTATGCCCCATGTGGCATGACAGTGAAGAGACGCACGCTCCATACTACCTGTGCCCTGCAGGATGCTGGATCCTGAAAGGATGCATTATCAGCTTCCAAGTGGAAAACAAAGAGAGGGAAAGGTCTGACAGACGTGCCAGCCGGAGGTGCCTGTCGCTTCATCTTTGATCTGCCTGAGGCTTTGATGTGGTCTTCCAGCCCAGCCACTAAGTAACATATTCTGCATGCACCTCATGGTACCACCAATGGATTTAAATGAGGCAAAAAGCCTGGCTCGTCAGCTCTCACTCAGACACTGTGAATTGGCAGCATAGTTCAGCCCCAGCTCCCTTTTCTGCCCCATTTTTTGCTTGCATACAGAGCCTGGTAGGAAATTCCCTTGAATAAACACAAAAGTGTTTGATGTTCTTATAATGGCATTTCAGGGAAAGGAAGCATAAAACCACATGAGTTATTCATCTCCATATAATGGTTTTATCAGGGGCCCAGAACATAATTCCTCAGCCGGAAAAAGTCTGATTTTCTTCAGGAAACTTAACCCCATCAGGTTTTTTGTGCTTATGTACCCTGGTGATGGGTTCCAGTTTAAGAACCCAGCACAGGCGAGATCGTTTTGAGATGATCAGCACAAACACTTTCTGATGGCTGTGGGTGGGGTTGTTTGCATATTTCAGACTAGAAAATCCACAGTGCAGACAAAAGTAAGGATGTTTCTCCATGTTTTGGAAAGAATATTTGCATGACCATAGCACCCAGGGGCCCCAGTCCCAGCACAGACACAGCTTGTTAAGCGTATACCAACAAAAAGCACAAAATCAGTCCTTGCCCCCAGAGCCAGCAGCCTCTACTTGAACTCTGTGACAGTCCACTAAAGTCACCAGATCTACCCCAGGGATGGAGTTGGCCCCCAGTGTCTAAGCAAATTCTCTCTTTCTTGACTGTCGTAAGCCATTTAGTAGTGCTGGTAAATCCTATGACATGTAATAGCCTGGAGGTGGCTGAATTTTAGTGGTGGGTGAAGGGACACCTCTATTTATTGGAAAAACTCTGGTCCTTACACAGTGGTATGGAGTGGGTGGATGCCCACAGTTACCAGCCACTGAACACTACAACTTATGCTTCAGACAACTGGATCCTAGCAGAATTTCCCCTCTTGGTTATTCATAGTATGCCAGGAACCACTGGCATCTCCATTCCAGAGAGATGGATGTGAGCAGGTGGACGGGTTGGTCCTGTGGGTATTGCATGAAGTTACTAGACATTGGTTGTTCCCTGGGTCTCCTGCTGTCTTGCTGCCCAGGCTTGCATATGTCATTTAGTTTGTCTGTGCCTCTATTTTCCTACCTGCAAAATGGGAATACTATGTATTCATCCTGCTCTCTGGGGGAAGGCACCCATCTGCAAGACAGGCTGAATGAGTACTCTGGCCCTCGACTCCCCGTCTCAGCGAGGGCTTATCTGGAGGCAGCAGATGCATTGTGTTCACTTGTCCCACAGCGTTCTTCTGGCTCTGTCTTCCCCCCTCAGAAAAAAGCATTCAAGGTGAAGCTGAACTCCTGATCGTGTGCAGTCTGAGTCACTTCAAAAGGCAGAGACACTGTCTTCCTTCACCCAACAAAGAAGCTTCCCCTCGCCACACCTCCCAAGTGACAAGGCTTTATATGGTGAGAAACACGACAGAGCCACCTGCTCCAACAGTCCCCACAGCAGTGGGTATGAGTGTGGGAGAAGGGGAGCCCAGCATTGACACAGCTCTGGATGTGCCTTTGTGCCTCACGTAGCCCTATTCTAAGTGAGCCAGGTTGGCCCCTGCTGGGACAGAGCGCCTCAGCCCCTTTCCTCAGCCTATCTGCCAGCCGTGGGATCTGCAAATGATGGATATAACCTCACACCACAACTGAGGGAAGGCAGCGATGATGCCCAGAGGGATGCAGGCCATGTTGCACCATCTCTGTGCCACAGCTGGGAATGCCCTAGGGCAGGGGTGGGCAAAATATGGCCCGTGGGCCGGATGCAGCCTGCCAGGCCATTCTATCTGGCCTGCGGGGCCCGTAAAAAATGTATAAAATTAATATTTATCTGCCCCTGGCTGCCTGCCATGCAGCCCTTGATGACTTGACAAAACTCAGTAAGCTGCCCTCCACTTGAAATAATTGCCTGCCCCTGTTAGGGGATCATGCCCTGCCCATTCACTCCCACCAGTTCCTGAAATGGGGCAATGCAACTGCCTTAGCCCAGTGCTGAGCGTGCACCCAGCACTGCTTTTGGGGGGCCTGTGCCAGGCACACTTGCTGTTGTGTGCTCAGAGCCATAGGAAGGTGGCTGTATTGCCCTGGCACAGCTGGAAAGGCATGATGGGGTGGGATGTGCTTCACAGCGATGCTCCTGGCTGGGACATGGAGGAGCCTCAGGCACGGCCCAAGTGACCTGCTTGAGGTTACGCAAGAAGCCTGTGCCAAGAAGTCGAGCTGGATCTCTTGAGTGCCAGGCTAATATTCTAACCACTTCCTCTAAACACAGCCTAGCCGTAAACACCAGGGGAGAGCAATTTGTATGCAGCGGCTGTTGCTGCCGTGCCTGTATATACAGATGTCAGGTTCCTCTGCAAGTGGCAAATGGATATGCACGTGCATCTTGAGGAGCATTATTCTACCATACATTTCCAGGTGTCCTTTTCTTAAAATCTTACCCTGAAGCATGAAATAAAACTCTTCTGTTTAAACGGAGACACTCCTAAAAAATGCATGTGAAACAAGCCAGACACAGGGAGAAAACCTAGAGCCGTTCTCACTTGCCTTTCTCCTCTGCAGGCTTTAATTGAGCATTATTCATTAAGCCTTTATTCTTCAAAGCAAGTGGCTGTTACATGACACTTCTGTTATATAAATAAGCAACTATCCTTCTCAAGGATGCACGTGCGCACACGTGCACGCACACACATGTGCTTGCTGATTTTTCTGTTCAGTTTCTGCATTAAAAAAAAAACAAGAAATTATTAGCCCATGGCACATTGGGCTTGGGCCAATAATTAGAGGCCCATGAATATAGAAGCACACACAAAAAGTGACCATGACTGGTTATTTGTGATCGCGGCTATCCCCACCCATGTCGCCGCTATCTCCAGCTTCATGCAGGAACTGTGCGTGCAGTTTGATTGCATGACAGTGAGTAAAAATGGCCAGTGCATTACAGTAGTCTCAGCAGATCTATGATCTGTGGGACTCCTCTCTGCAACTGTGTGTGCAGGCGAGATGCACAAACATGTGCATCTCACCTTTGGGTGTATACGTGATCACTGTCCTGTACATAGGGCAGTAATAAAGCAAGACCGAAAGAGCTGGCATTAAGACATCCAGAAAGGACTGGCTACTAGTGCCAATGCGGACACCGTGTAGGTTCAGGTCCAGATTGGTGATGTTCTGTGTTAGGGAATTTTCCTGGGGGATGTATGATGGACAGTGTTAACCCACCACTACAGCGTCAGCAGTGCCACCTGCAGGAGAGGATAATGAAAGGCAACAATAATAGAGGCAGAGCACCAGGCACAGGCAGCTAGCTGCTCAAGCATTACCTGCTGTCCTTTTCCTTCAGAAAAAGCATTACCTGCTGTCCTTTTCCTTTTCCTTCTTGGCAGGAGCATATGACCCTGTGGACACTGTTCCTCTTCTGCAGTTTTTCCAGGTAATTCAATGAGAAATCTATGGGAGAGTCACTGTTTGAGCAATACGCTGATGAGATGGTTGGTAGGATGCACCTTAACAGAGAGCTGTTTTTCCTTTCCAGCTCATCCAAAATATACCTGAACAGCAGGAACCCATGGGATTGGATGAAGGGAGGGACGGAAGAGGGGAAGGATAGTTGCATTCACAGCAAAACCCCAGTACCATAGCAAGGAAGTTTAGTGCCCAGGGCAAGTCTGCAGCAGCAGCCTGCCCTCGCCTTGCGCGCAGATCCGAGGGGCACCCCCCCACCCTCACCCCCATGCTTGCTCAGGGGTGCACACAGAGGCAGGAGCCACCCCCATCCCTGTACAAACAAGCCGCTTGTTGGCACCTCTTTGCTTTGGCGCTATGGGAGTTCGCCCTGCTCGCCCCTCCCTTGCTATGGTACTGCCTTCCCCTCTAGGCTCTAGGTATTCCCTGTTAACTGAAGCTACCATTTTCTCTGTAGTTCATCCCTCTTTCATTTTTGCTGACAAGCAGCATTCATTTAGTTTATTAAGAGCCCTGATTGGGATCCAAGGGAAGATTCCCAGCTTCAGAAAGAGTTGCATGAGGCCTCTCACATAACCATGGACCCAGATCATAAGAACTATGGCTCCATAAACTCCTCTACCCTGCTGGATTTGCTATTCCCCAGCCGAGATCTGTGTGCAGAGACTCCCACAGGAATTCTTCATAGCATCCCCATTATTTCACCCCAAGTACTGTCCTCACTCTCCAGCTTTCCCTCCCAAATAAAAAAGAATGTGCATGGACATAGATTTTGTGTAGGATGTGAATGCTGCATTGTTTGTCACATGCTTAAGTGCATTGGAAACTACTGGGCAAGACAGAGGCTTTGGCTAGGTCCACATGGCACAATGCTAATTTACCCCGCTGAGAAGGAAGCCACATTAACACTCCTACTTCTAACCCAAGATAGCTTGCTTAGAGCTGGATCAAATATCTCTACATGGCACTGCACTCGCATGTAACTCTATTCCTCACAAAGGTAGAGGATGCAGCTCCAGAGGCAGAGAGAAGGAAATGAACAGCAGGTGGAAAAGAGATGGAAAGGGACTGAGGTGGACATGAGGAACAAGTGATGAAGTACTCACAATCAAGCATCTCTCACAGTGAGACTTATAGTCCAGTTTTCAGAAAAAATCTGGTGATGTATTTTGATACTTAGGGAGCAGCTGGTCCTTTCTGAAAGCCCAGCCCATGGAAGAAGGCTGTGGTTCTTGCACTAACAGAGGGAAGGTGCTGAGTAGACAGGAAACCTGTATTTTCATTCATGCAGCAGAACAAGTGAAGGACAATGGATAGGAACAGATCTGGAAGGACTTCACATGACAGAGGACAATTATAAAATGAAGCAAGTGGGAAGGTGTGTGCAGCTATTTGTAGAAAGGGTGAGTGTAGCTATGCTGCCTTCTGTGTGTGTAGAAGAGCAGTAGTCTGGACCTGAGAGGAATGGGTAGGGGTTACTTAGTGAAGGGGCAAGGAATAAAAGAATAAAAAGTATAAAAGAATAAGAAGTATAGAAGCATTGAGGGAGGCAGAGGGAAAAGCCTCCTCCTAGTCCCCCTCGCACGCTGCCTGAATGAGTGCTGCCTGGCTCAAGGCAGCAGAAAGCAAGCAGGAAACAACAGAAGTGTAGGATTTGCTCTTGCCATCACATCTGGAACAGGAGAATGCAGGACATCTAATGTCACATGTACTCAAGCACAAGTGCCACCAGGCCATTTGCTGCTTCATTAAAAGACAGGAAACCTACTGCTGCCCACACAGGCGTAGGAGGGTGTCAGAGCTAGGAAACTTCTAACTGGATTTGGAGCCAAGCTTTCAATTGGAAAAATTCATTCCTGGTGTAAGACTGCTGAAAACCTCAACTCCCTTCATCTTCCACTGCACTGCACCAGGGATTAATTTGACCTTCTCTATTTATCCAAGATAATCCAGCTGCAATATGAACCGATCTTTACAAACCAATGGGCCTTCCACTGAAAGGTCCCACGGGCACATGCCAGTCTGACACATCTGAGTTCACGAACTGCAGATGTCTCTGGCCTGCATACTTCATTTTCCCATTTCCCTAAATACCCACAAGCAAACTGAGAGGAGCGTGTGTTACCACAGTGCAGAGGAGACCACGGACAGGAAAAGATCACATTTTCCAGCTTTGCCTCAAGCGTGTCACACATCAGCAGACAACTCCTTTGCCTAATGCCAGCACATTGTGTATCACCTCGTATTTCCCATGACGAAGTGGAGTGCAGCAATGCAAACCCAGCAGCCCTTGTTCTTGCTGGCTGCCTGATATTTATGGAGACAGCAATTTCCAGCAAATTAGTTTTTAGCGTGCTCAGAGGCAGCAGGTGGCACAGAGCCCTTGGTACGGGTGGGCGGGATCTTTGCCTCTGCTGGAATTTCTGCCAGACCACTCAGCATATCTCCAGCCACAAGGCATTTGCAGCTGTTTTAGCTTGCGTTGGTGTGGCAGGGGGGAAGGGGAAAAGCAGGAATGGTTTTGTGGGTTCCTAGTACCTCATCTGGGGTCAAGAAACCTAGCTTGGAGATGGGCAAAGATGCTAAATTTTACATAGAAGGCCTCAGACAACCCCACCCCAGCCACAATTCTGTCCCCATTAATTGCTTCAAACCCATTGGGTTCTGCCTAGAGTGGTTAACTCGTGCGACTGAGAAGCACCGCACAATCTTTAATGTATTCACATTCACTTTACACCAAAGTGATAGAGTGCGATGCTATGATCCTCATTGTACCGACAGGGAACTGAAACAGAGCGATGAAGTGATTTGTTCGAGGTCACACATGAAGTCTGCATCTACAGTGGAATCATACTGGGAAAACTTGGGGCAAAATTCAGGCCTGAAAGCACCTTTTGCCTCAGTGTCCTTCCCTGTAAAGCAGAGATCATAAGAGTCTCCTGCTTCTCCACGGGGTTGTAATTCATGTTAGTAGAAGGTCATTGATGGTGCTAGAGAAGAACCCAGATCGTTTCACAGTTGTTAGGGTTAGGAGGGACTTCAATAGATCTTTGAGTCCAACCCCCTGCCCTGAGCAGGGAAGAGTACTGGGGTCATATGACCCCGGCCAGGTGCTTGTCCAGGCTCCTCTTCAAGACCCCCCAGGTAGAGGAGAGCACCACCTCCTTTGGGAGCCCATTCCAGATTCAGATGTTCAGAGAGAAACTATCATTACAATTCCTGACGCTTGTATGCACCATTGCAGGGCAGCATCTTGGCAAAGCTATGTCAGCTGCAAGCAGCAATCTGGGGTGACTTAAAGCCAGTTTGGAAAGCTAAGATTCTGTCTTTTGAGAATACCCATTTTCTAGCCACTTGGCACCACTTCATAAAGAAATGTAACATTTAGAGCTCTAAAGGAACTTCGAGAACAGGAGAGTTTTGATTTGCAAACTAGAGGACTGCTCTTGCATGCCCTCTGCTGCTCACAACAGCCAATGCCAACTGGCAAGATGAATTCCCTTTTCCCCCTCAGTCCCAGAACGATGGATGATTAAATGCTATTTAATATAAAACAGATTCAGACTATTTCTGTACATTACAGGACAATGTACATGATGTAGTCTTTCTGAAATTAAGCCCCTTTGCTGTTTCACTGGGTATTTTCAGTGGTTCAAATGCTACTAATTTGAAAAGCCACCTGTCTGACTCTTTCCTAACTGCTTGCAAAATACCTGTTTTTAAATAAGTGATATTGTAAGAACAAATTTCCAGCCACAACCTACTGCATTTCTGCTCTCTGAATTTCTCTTTAGCAGAACAAACATTATAATGTAAAAAGGTAAAGCCTTTTGGAGGGTGATCATCATGATCATAGCAGGAATGGGGCTGAAGCCCCAGGGGAAGCTGGAATCTGCAGTTGTCTTTCTGACTGATCCAGCTGCAGGCTTCCTGTTCATTTGCAACTGTTGTCAGAAGGTCAGACTACATGACCTTTGTGGTCACTTCCAGCTCTGATTCTATCATTTCTCTTAAATCCTGCTCCTGCTGGGAAATCTTCCATGTGATTGCTTAATAAGTATGGGTGGTTTGTTGGCAGGGACAGGAGAGTGGGACTCAGACTATCTAAATTCTGTTCCTGACTCTTCCATAGACACTTATGTGAACTCAGGAAAGTCAAGTAACTTTTCTGTGACTTGGTTTCCCCATTCGCAAGACAATGATAATTTTGCCTTCTGGGCTCCATCCCAGCTCTGGCATGCATCCTGTCTGACCATGGGCAAGTCATTTATGGACTGTCTCTGGGTCTTGCTAACAATACTTCCTCTTTGTTTAGGTTATAAACTCTCCCAGGCATGTGCTGTCTCTCCCTATGTGTACATCTAAAGCTCCTGGAACTATCATGACCAGGCTTTCTTGGTACCAAAAGGGTATCACAGCCTTGGCCCTTTACAAACCCACCCCAAAGTAATGTATTTGTCTAAGCCAGACTAGTGGGTCTTTAAAACAAGTGAGCATGATGACTAGAAAAGTTATTCACACCATTTGTACTGCACACCATTTACTTCAGTGAAGTTATTCCTGTTTTCATTGGTGTGAGATGAGAATTGGGAAATCCATCATTTTATTTTTCATCGCACCACTTCCACCCATGGGAATATGTAAATAACCTTACGCTTCCTAGTCAGCGTGCAGAAGTGCTCCATGCATGTTTACAGCACTGTAATGTAGAGCACTTTTTATACCACTATAAAGTTATAGTCCTCTTAAACGTGACAGACCTGCAGTTGGTAGGGGGAGCCATGCAAGTATCTGGTCCTCAGCCGTGCAGGAGCTGGCAGGGGAGGAGGGTCCTGCCTGCAGTGTGTCCCCCCCATTGCTGGCAGTGGGCACCATGTCTGCCATGATCTGTAGCTCTCACCCAGCCCTGCGCCAAGCCTCTGGTCCCCAGCCACGCAGGGTCTCCTGGGATACTGGAAGAATCACCAGAAATTAGACCAGGCTACAGAAATTATTTGAAGTGCTGTAGGTTGTCCATTATTATCATCACTTATCTGTTTTTATTGTTGCAAATTAATAGAGTTTAATGCTAGAAGAGACTTTTACAGCATCTAGTCTGGCCTCCTGTATACCACAGGTCAGTAAATTTCACCTAGTTACCCCTTTGCTGAGTCCAATACCTTGTTTCTAACTAAAGGATATTTCCCAGAAATGCATCAGGTTTCAATCTGAAGACACTGGGCATGTCTACATGTGTTTTTACACACACCTACATTTAATGCACAATAACCTAATGCACATTAAGACAACTTAGGCACATGCCCACACATGCACATGTTAATGGGCATTAACATTGATGTGAGGACCAACTTGGGACTAAAGTTAGTCTCAAGTCAATGGACATACACCATGTTAATGTGCATTAGTGTATCTACACGTTCGCTAACGAATTCCAACATAAATTTGATGCCTGATTTATGCAGGTATCAAATTTAGGCCCACATAGCCTTACATTGCCATTTTTAAGGTGCATTAAGGGTGCACACATGTAGACATGCTCCCTTAATATGCCTTAAATCAGGCTAATCACATTAAATGTGCATGTGTAGACACGCTCAATAAGTAATGCGACTAGGTATACGTGGCACTGCACAAAAAAAGAATGAAGAACATCAACACATCCTGACATCCATTCCACCAATTAAAATCCAGGATATCTCCAAATGGTTTCAGTGGAAGTACTCAGCACGGAGGCCATGAAACTGGAGAGGGCTTGGGCTATGCCTCGTTGCACTAATGGTCTACAATGTGTGACAATGTGTTAGAGATGCATCATGACATCGCACAAGGGACTTAACATTACACAGAGAAGCTTCCACAAAATAAGCTGCTCCTTTACATTGGGTACACATGCATTGTTAGGCTGGCAGGAGAGTTTTATGAGAGATTTCCTGAGAGTTTACATATCTATCAGTCTAACATCTGTTTAATCAAGGTGCTTTATCAACTCAGGTATGTGAGCCATGAGGACTTTAATCTCATTTTGAGATACAATGACCAAATTTGGCCATTTAATTCTGATTCATTACATTCCTATGCGGGTCCAGTCAGATACAGCATTCTCGTCTTAATTTCTTGCACATTGTTAAATATATGTTGCCTTCCACCTCATATTTGACTGCATTTCAGTGGAAGCATAAGAAACACCAGTAGACTGCTATTGTCATTTTTCCGTGTCCAGGAGTGCCACTGAATTCATTCTGGCTTTTGAATGTAGATTAGGAGCAGACCCAGGGCCCAATTTGAAAAATTACATTTTTCCACTTCTGTATTTAAATGCTTCCTACTCAGTATTTCCCCTAGAGATTCTTATTCTCTAACTCCTACAATCTGCTGTTGAAATTCTAGTTAGCTTAGATCATATGAGAAGACAGCTTGTTCTATAGGGTTTTTCTAGTGAGAGACAAGAAATAGGACCATGGTTAGAATACAGAAGCGATAGCCGTTTTCCTCTATTTATGTACCTTTCCAATGGGTGCATTTTAATTATAGCTCAGCAAAATAAAGATATTATGGGCAGTTCCTTCAGTTCTCTTTAAGAAAGCTGAAATACGGTGGAGGACTAGAAAGTAAGGAGTTTTCATTAAGTTTCCCTGTGGCACTTCACTACTCTAGAGCACCACCTACAGAGAGCTTGTCAGAACATCCATCTGCAAAGTGTAGGATGGAGCCTCTACTCTCTGCCAAAGCAAGGTGCTGCTTTAACTTCTCAAATTAATGTGTTGTATTTATGACAGCGAGGAGCTCAACAGCCCTGGACTCTACAAATCTTCTTCCTCTGAACAGGTGTAAAAGCAATGTCAGCTTCCTCCAGCATGTCCTCACTCCTGTCCAAAGGGCTTACCTCCAACTGGCACAGAGTGAAACCAGCCACTTCCGCTCGTTCCCTCGCTAAGGTTGCCAGTGAGGGTCCTAGCTGTGAAAGGAGTATAGGCTTGGCCATACTGAGTGGGACTAATTGGTCCATTAAGTCCAGCATCATGCCTCTGGTACAGGCCAATAGCTCATGCTTCAGAGAATTGCAATGCTTCCTCTTCTCCCCCTTACTGCACCTACCCAATTATGCAAAGGAACATGCGAGTGGGGGAACTTTCCTTTCTAACCCGTGTTTTGATCACTGAAGCATGAGATCTGAATGCCCTTGTCTTAGCCTCAATAGTTAGATAATGATGGTGATTTTTATGATGCGGGTGGTTCTCCATTAGGAATTGGACTGGGGGAGGCAAACGCTTCTCTGCACAGTTTTAAAGTGGGCTTTTGAAAATGTGGCTGTAATTATCTAACCATTTTTTAAATTGCTTAGCTCTTTGCCTCAAAATAGAGTTATTAGCTGAAACAGGGGTATTTTTGGCTTTCTTTAGAAGTCTCATATAAAGTCCATTGTAGTAGATGGAAAGTTCCCACCAAGTTCAATGAGTTTTGGATTAGGCCCTAGTTGTGGGAGAGGATGCGGGTGGAGGAATGTGTGAGTACATAGAGCATGTACTGTATTATTGTTCAGTAAGTAGGGCAGCGAGACATTAAAGACACAGAGATGAAGCCAAAAAAAGGAGAAATACTCAAATAGCAGCAAAGCATAACAGTGAACTGTGATATCAGAAAAGCCAGGGGGCTGGGATTCAAAGGAACATAAGCTGGGAACATACATCCTGGGTCATCAGATCCAACCCCTGTTAATATTGGCAACCAGCTCATGTAATCCCTCTCACAAATTGGTTAAGCTACATATGAAAATCAGTTAAGTTTTTGCCCCTGGTGTGCTCTCGCATTAGAAGGCTGCTCCAGAACCTCACTCCTCCCGCCGTTAGAAACCTTCTTCTAATTTCCAAGCTAACTTTAATCACACACAATTTAAACACGTTTCTTCTTGTGCCAATGTGGTTCTCTTCAATAGTTTTTTTTTTCTTCTATGGTGTTCTGCACCTCCAGTGTACGTAGAGACGCCTGTCAAATCCCTCTTAGCTTTATTTTGCTAGACAAAACATCCCAAGCTCTTCCAGTCTCCTCTCCTAAAATAGGCTCTCCACTCTCCTGATCATTTTAGGAGCCTTCCCCTGCTCCCATTCCAGTTTAAATGCATCTTTCTTGAACACAGTGACCAGCAACAGTGCCTTGAACAGTATTGTGAATACTTACTTCCCTCTACTGGAAATGCTTTTGCTGATATGTGCTGGTTTCATTTGCCAGTTCTTTCAGAAATCTGTGATATAAGTTATTCTGTTCCCCTTCCTTCACACCCCATTAGAGATTTTTTGTTTCCTTTGTCCTGCCCTCATTCCCATTAGCCATCCTGCTCTTTGCTCCAGCGTTCAATATCATTCTTATGGAAAACCAAGGTAAAAATACTCATTTAATTTTGGGCCAATCCTAGAGTCCCGTTCATCTTTAGCTCATCCTCAGTGAAGCACAGCAGCAGTCCTTCTTTCCTTCTTCTCTTTTTTAGTCATGTGTACAAAGAACCCTTTGCTATGTGTTTTGATTTCCTTTCCAAGCTTCCCTTTTGGCGATTTTCACTTTATCTTACACTTTCTGATTTTGAAAACTTACTTTTCCTTGAGCAACCTTTGTTTCTTTTTAAGTTCTCTGCTTACTCCTAGCATATTTTCTGAGGTTGCTATTTATTTGCTTGGGTATGGAGCTCTTCCCTCTTGCCACAGATCTGAGTTCAAGACAGTGTTTGCACCTTTGACTTCACATTCACATCCTGAGCTCTTCAGCGTGTGTGTAAATGGAGAAGTCAAAGAAAAAGAGAGGGAAATAAACACACAGGAAAATAAACTTAAGGTTTCCAAAATGAAGCTGTCACAAGTTGGGAAATGCCAAAATTAATGTACAACATGCCCTTTTCAGGATGGCATAGAACAAAGCCTCATTGCAGACAGAATCCCATTCATCATGCCTCTGAACACAAAAACCCAGCCAGCTTTCTCAGGTACATAGATCCAGAACTAAAGATTTGCTGAGAGATTACCTGCAGCATGAGAAATTCCACTCAACTTACACACACTTACGTGTCCAGTGCCAAAAACAGTTGGAAGAACATTTGCGGTCACCTGTTGTCGCAGCATAAAGAATATTACAGCATGGAGAAAATGTTGGGTTTTTTAACATTTATAATTCAATCAGAATCAGAACAGGTTTTTGCCAGACCATGGAAAATTAAGAGCATGCTTAGGTCTTTGAGGACAGGGACTTATTTCCCTGTTAAATTCCAAATTTCTAGCCCTTCCCACTTACAGAGACCTGACTTTTGGCAAGCAAAATCCAGGACATGGTCTCAGATATCCAACAAACCTCTGGAACCAGAAACAGTCTGCACCCTTTCTGGTTCTTCTTGTTAATGTAGGCACTTCAGTGCAATGCTGATAACAGACTTGTTAGCTTGACACTCAGCAGAACAGTTAAGTACTAATAGTTGTGTCCAAGCGGTGCCGAGCCCAAGCTCATTAGCTCCATGGAAATGTAAAATGAATTTGTTCAGGTACAGCACCATATGAAGGTAGCTATCTTACAGTACTTTTAGTTCAAGTAAACCCTGACTGCCTGCTGAACCAGCAACAGAACAGCCAAATTCCCACAATGCCAGGGTAATGTTTTATCTAGCGAGAGGCAGAGCAAATTAGACATGGCAACTGGGCAGGAGAGGTGGCAGGATGTTGCCTACCATCACAGTAACATTTGATGGGGCTGAATTAATTATATGGGACTCTATAGGAACACAGTCCCCAAATTCAGGACCATCCTGAAAAATTGTGGGGCAATAAGTTGAGGCAAAAAAGCTGTCCAAGGACAGTCCTGAAATATCTTGTATTGGCAACAGAGTATTTCTTTGCACACATCCCTGCATGGCAATCCCAGTTGTTAGATACAATAATCTAATTTTTCAGGAAAATGAGAATGTGAATATGGTAAGTGCCTTCACCATATTGTGAAAAATTTAATTTAAATTGTCAAAGTAGCTGTTTTTGTTTTAATTGGTAAATAACCTCTGCCACACTTAAAACAAGCCCCTGTGACAGGAATCCCAAAATTGTCCTGACTGCAGCCTGCTTAAGGAGCTACTTCTCCATTTCTCTTTTCTCTTTGTTGTAAACATGAGTTTACAGCCTGCAGTTGAGTGTCCCACCGTCATCCCCTGTCTCACAACACAAGACAGTTCTTTCAAGCCCCAGCTCCTGTGATTTCACTTGCATTTAAAAGTAGATGTTTCTTGCCCTCATTTTGCAAAGGAAAGTTGGTGTTTAAAGCAAATATGCTGGCAACTATATTTATTTAGTTTCTCTCATCATTTTAAACCCAGTTGGACACGGCTCATGGCTTTTATACAGGTGGAGTGAGCAGGAGAAGCAGATGTGGGGGGAGAGGGAGATGGCACATGTGAGAGGTGCAGTTTCAGAACCACTGAAAACATTCAGGGATGAAGATGACAAAGGAGAAAAAGGGCAGAAAACAGTAAAATAACCTAAACCCTAATCTTCATGTTTCAATGACTAGAACTTCTTTCTTTTCAGCTTTTTCCTTCTGGGTAAACACTAAATTATCTTTTATTTTTCCAGCTCAGCCCCTGAACTGCCAAGTCTGTGAGTTGCCCAGCTCTTGCTCCCAGGGTTGCTAACACACCGCAGCCTTTGTCCCCATGTCTCGCTCCACCATGAAGAGCAAGGCCAGGTTGGTGGCAGTGCTCACACTAAGAGCCTGGGGCCTTTCCCTCCAGGGCAGGCTCCTGCTTTGGGGTTGGAGATCGGCCCCTGCAGACAACGGCCTACTACACCGACAAGCATGACCCCATGGGTGATGCCACCACTGGGGAAGCCCAGGTATCAGAGGACCCTGGGACAACCTGACAGCCTCCTCCCACTCATGATCCATAGCTGAGGTAGGTCGGACAGCCCCATTCCAGCCCAACCTGGAAGCATTGCCTGGTCTTAAATAGGAAATGATCGTCTTGGAAGTTCAAAATGATTGTATTTGCTGAAAAACTATCGTAGACTGAAAAAAATAAGTATGCAAATAAGTATTTTTCTTATTTACAGGCAACCCCTGCTTAGAGCTCTTAATTGGTTCCTGAAAAACTGAACATTAAGTGAAACGAGAGTTAGGTGAAACAAAGTTTTTGACGACCCGAGGTGGTGACCGCGAGTGTTATAACAAGACTCCAAGAGCACTAAGTGGAATCAGGTATCAATTTAAAATGAGTGTTATAGCAAAATAGCGGTAAGTGAAACAGTATTAAGCAGGGGTTGCCTGTACTTTATACTGCTCACTATAACTCACCAGTGACTGAATAAGAAATGGGTCCCCCAAGCTGAAGCATTTCTTTATTTTGAAGTCAGCAGTCCTAAGAAAGTGCTGATGCTTACCTGGCAGAGGAAACACCAGGACCATGATGGTAGCAGGGGAAGTACCCTGACTGAGGTAATACAATTAAAACGACACTGTGTAACGGAGGATTGCACCCTTGTCTCCTTGCAGACCAGTCTACGTACAAGAGTGTCATAGTTACCTTCCCGCAGGGTAGCTTCCAGCGAGAGGATCCAGCTATGTACCGACTTTACAGAAATGGGAGACTCCTCCCTAGCTTGCCCCGGGCCATACAGGTGAGGGCAAGAGAAACTCGGGGGCATCCAAACCTCAAGCTCCTGGGCCTGGGAGGATGTCCAGGTTCCCGGGCCTTGGATCCTGCATGTAGGGTGTCCGCCAAAGGATTTGGAAACATATGAAGCCCCAGGCAGGGCTGGAGGGTGTTTGCTGGTTGTAGGGCCACACTTGATTCTTGACCGACTCACAGATTTGGAATCGATTTGGTTGGTTTCATAGATGTTAGGGGCTGGAAGGACCCTTACAGATCATGGGGTCCAGGCCCCCTGCACTTGGGCAGTAATTCTCTTCTCTTCGGTTTCAGACTGATGGCAGGTTGAATACAGCAGCGCTGTGGGCCTTCATATTCAGAAGACTGATTTCTTAGTCCTAAGAGTCTGTGACTTTTTTTTTTTCTTAAGGAAAGGTTCAACTTTGCACAAGCTAATAAGCAGGCCTGCTATGTGCCAAGCAAAACTTTTTCCTTCCCATTGGCAAGTCAGAGAAAACTTGGAACATGAAAAATTTTCCTTCAAGAAGAAAAAGAAGACTTTTACAATCTTTGCAATCTCCTATGCTGATGAAGGGTGCTTGTGCCTTACAAATAAATAAACAAATATATTCTTCAAGAGAAGAATAGAGGACATAAAGGTGTCGGGTTTTGTATCAATAGAGGACAGAGGAGCAGAAAACCGGACTGGCCTCTATGTTGGCCACCCTACACATGCCCGTTACATTAAATACACCTGGTGGTTTGCAATCTGGCAGTTTGGGAAGCGCTGCTCTACACCGACGCGGCTACAGCCTGGATACCTGGCAGCAAACCCAGCCCTCAGCTTAGACTTCCTGAGAACAGCTTGGGTTTTGCACCTACTACTGCATCAATGCACTCAAAAACGATTGTACGTGTTGGGGGTGTTGGCTGTAGCCGTGCAGGTCTAGGGCAGCTTTGGGTAAAACCAATCTCTTTTATTAGACCCACTCCAAGAGTTGGGAAAACCTGCTTTCCCACTGCATCCAGCACAGGCACCTCCTGGGCCCAAGCTTGCAAAGCAGAATTTATCCGACTAGTCAAGCGGGTTGAATAGAAGAGACGGGGTTTACCCAAACACCTGTGTCTGCCTAGTGTACGTTTTACACTCTTCTACTCTGCTGGCCCGTGCATGGCATAAGGGTGCGGCCGCAGCCCCGATCACGGCGCTACCAACCCGACTATCAGGCATGATGGGAGCGCGCGGACTGCGGGGGACCGGCCGCGGGGCCGGGGGGGGCTGTGCGAAGGATGCACCGGGCGGAAGTGAGCGGCGGCGAGTGTGGCGGGTGCACCGGGCGGAAGTGAGCGGGAGGAAGGGCGGTGCGGAGGGTGCACCGGGCGGAAGTGAGCGGGCCGGGGGGCGGAAGTGAGAGGGAGGCGGGTGCATCGGGCGGAAGCGGTCGGGCCGCGGCTCCGGCAGGAAGGGATGGATGGAGCCGGGGTTCGAGCTGCCGCCGGCGGGGCGCGGTGAGCGGCGGGGTCAGGGCTGAGCTAGGGCGGGGGCCCGCGCCATGGCCACCCGGCGCTTAACGGACGCGTTCTTGTTGTTGCGGAACAACGCGATCCAAAGCCGGCAGCTGCTGGCCGAGCAAGTGAGTAGTCCCCGCTCCTCCAGCCCTCTGCATTCACGTAGCTTGGCCGCTGCGGTGAGTCTCTCCCTTCATCCTACTCCCTTCCTCCCCGCCCGGCCCCGGGGTCTCCTCTCTGCTCCCCCACTGCAGCACCTGGTTGTTCGCTCCCTCCGCCTCACCTCCTTTTCCGCGGCCCGGGCTCGTCTCTGCCCCGGGCCCAGAGCACTGTGTGGGGGGTTGCGTTGTGTTATCTCGGGATCGGGGCCCTTCCTACCAGCGCGCCGCTGGGTGCGAATGTGTCCTGGTGCCGTCGCGCAAAAGAGGGCTAAGAGACGGGTTTGGGGACCGGTGCGGAGTCCGGCCTCCTCCGCGTGAGACAGCAGCTGGCACCTGTGCCGTCTCCTGTTCTGGTTAGAAGACCGGTCCATGAGTCTCTTTAGGGAAAGGAAGGGGAAACCGAGAGCTATAGGCAGTCCTCGACTTGCAGCGTTTATCTATTGACGCCCTGTTTCGACTTTCTGACGTCAGTTTTGACTTGACGGCGCTTGATCCGATGCCGTGCCATGCCAGTGAACACATTCACTGCATCGCCTCTGTCCCTGGAGAGCATCCATCCAAACTTCTTTGAACGTTTTCTTTAAGAAAGCAGACGAGACTCCAGAAAAACCTGTAGCCAGGACTCCTGAGAAGACTCCAGGCGAGAGCCCTTCAAAAGGTCCATCAAATTCACCTTACAGAGTCCATCCAAATCAATATGATTGCTATTTACAATATAAATACATTAATGTTACTCATCTATAATTGACTGAGTACAAAATTCTGAGTTATTTTTGGTGAAAATAGGGTATCAGGTCTTGATTCAGGAATCAATCCCCCATTTATAACATTGTTTCCTATGGGAAAATCAGTTCTGAGTTACATTTTGACTAAAGAACTAGTTTTCAGGAACCAATCAAGTTGTAAGTCCGAGGACTGCCTGTAATAGAAAACTTCCCTGTTGTGTTTGCAACCAACGCCTCCAGGCTGGAGTGCTATGGCTATATTAGCATTGAAAGACTTGCCAAGTATGTCACTTACTAGTGGAGAGAATGCACCCCAACTGAACTTGCAAGCCGATGTACACCGGCTGGACAGACCCCTGTTAGTTTCCACGTTGATGTTTTCTGAAGCCAGGACTATGTTCAGTAGAAAAACACGGGTTTTGCATGGTGTTTTATCCAAAGCCGTATTGCTGTAGTAAAAACATTTGCTGTTCTGTGCATAGTAGGAAGACATGGCATCATTAAAATAGGTGGTGATGAAATTCCAGGATGGAAAAATGATAACCTTAGGGGAGGAAAAATGAATGACTTGTGTACAGATATGACAGATCACTTGGCCCCTGATCCTGCTTGCAGATGTGATTGTGAGAACATCTGGGTCTGCAAGCAGGGGGGTCGGCTTGAGCAAAATAATGAGGATCAGGCCAGTGTATATGTACGTGGTCTTGAAAATTGAAGATAACTCAGGCTAGACCTGTGCCTCTGGCTTATATTTTTACCTTTGAATTTGGTGCTCCCCCAGTAAATGGGAAAACAGATATTTGCATAGAGCATTTTGTTGTCATACGTAACCACTTGTCCTTCCAGCACAGAGAATTACAATCCTAATGAACTTCAGCCTCTAGATTGCTACCAGGTGATAAAGTGCTCTAACAGGAATGATATAGTCTCTTTTGGGGGTCAGGTAAAAAGAGAACAAGTAGTGGTTGTGGGGAAAAAATATAAGCTGTCTCTCTTCTTTCCTGCACTTTGCCAAATGTCATTATCTGACGCTATTTTCAGAATTTGGAGATTGAATAATTATATATTTGACAAGCATTTATTGATAGAAAACTTCTTCAGAGAAAAAATCTTTCAGTTCTAGTGGAGCGTCACATTACATGAACTTCAAAAGGCTGCTGGTTTATTGGCACTTTATTTCATGCGGCTCTTTCTAAATTTTGGCCTGGTCAGACTCTGATGGAAAACTTTAGATTCCAAGGCTGCTTTGAAATTGCCAATAAAATAACCATCGCACAAGATGCATAAAGAGGATTTTATAAAGGCACATTAACAGAGGCAGTTTGATCTTGGTAACACAGCATCCCTCTTGACGAGCAAGCCACGCAGATTTTTCTGGCTGGAAAAGAAACAAAACCACATCACTACAAAATTATCATTCTGCTTTTAGGTTTCACTCATTTATTTAGAATAGCCTTAGTAAGCATATGTGGGTCTTCTTTTCTTTCTCAGTGACTTGGTCTTTGTGATTTTTTTGTAAGAAAAAGTGGTGTTTCATGCAGTATGTGAGCTGCCATTGACTACTGTATTCATTGCTAAATTTAGTGGCCTATCCTTACACTGGCTACTTATGGAATTTAATTTATAAAACAGTAATGATCTCATTGGGCAATATGTTTTCAGTGCATCTTAGTCTGGAACTGTTTGCTGCTTATTAAAATTTGTAATGATCAATTTTTACATCATTGAGATATTTTTAGACCCCTAAAAGGTTTAATACTTGCCTTGAAATGTAGAAAGGTTATTCATAACAAAAGAAGGAATAGGAATCCATCAACCAAGTACATTCAGTTTCTGTTGGATAGATGATAGGATAATAGCCCTTTGCTTTCCATACATTTCACCACTGTTTATGGAATACAGTCTGTTTTCTCAGATTCAAATGCAGCCAAGATCATCAGTTACTGAAAGTCTATTGACTCCTCCTTGCCATTTGTGAAATGAGTTAATAATACAGGTGTTTATTCCATAATTGCTTCTTGTTTAATCACATACTTGTCTCATCAGAAGGACAAGACTGCCTAGCTTGTGCCATCTTGCATGTTTCCAAGATGCTATCACAGTGACATCCATATAGCTTGGAGCAGGGTTGCGGCGTGCCATCAGGGAAGTGTAGCAAAGCCTCCTTGTCCTTCCTGGGTGTGAAACTCCATGTTATGAAAGAACTGTTTTTGTTTTTAATTCAGCTTTAGCATGGGTTAGCCTTCTGGTGCTGACCGTAATAAAATCAATGCACCTAACATTTGAAGAACCAGAAGCAAATAGCGAAAGCTCCCTAAACAATTTAGTTTAATTTCTAAAAGTGAATCTGTGAATAGAATAGATGTAGAATAGAACTAAATGTAGTTTGAGACCTTCCCTTTTTAAAGCAAAGGACAAAGTTTTTGTCCTAAACTGCAACATAATGTTTACCTTGTTAACTTTTCAATGAATCTTCTGTACATCCAAAAATAGCACTTTGATTACTGGTACAGTTGCATTGTAGTTGTTAGCCTACACATTTTAAACATACGGGACAGCGGTGTTGGAAAGCTGGAGTATAGCTGAAGTTTCTGCACAAATAGGCTCTTAACACTGCTTTCTCTTCTCATTTTTCCTATTTTATCTTGTGCTGGCTGGATGCTTATTAGTAAAGTGTGCATCTTTTCACACTTTGCCTAGTAACTATATCAAGCTAAAATGTGCATAAATCTTAATCTTTCAGTTTCTTTATTGAATCAAGTGTTTCAAAATGTATGATGGATTTTTCAATAATATGGCCAGATGGTGATTGCTGTGTTAAACTCTTGTACCTCATGTGTGCACACTTTGCACTATTTTTTTCCATCTGATATTTTGATCACTGAAATTATATTTTTGATGTGTGCTTAATTAAAAAAAAATAACTGTTGTGTTCTTTCTGTTTAGCGATCAACTGGAAAAAAATAAAGAAAATGTGTATTTGTGCAGCAGGTTAAATGCTAATGTAGATAAATCAAAATTAGTGTATTTAATTGTCCATGTTTTAAGAGTGTATCTGGTTTGTTCTTGGTTAACTGACAAGTTTTTAAAAAAAAGTTCCAATGTTTTCTCGACTGACTATACCCTATCTCTGTCCTGTGTGTGTCTCCTTACCCTCTGCTGCCCTTAAATGGATGGGGCTGATGGGATCAACAAATCTCACATCAGGAGCTGGATGAGGTATTGTTTTTCATGTTTTGTTCTACATGGTGCATTTTATAGACCATGAGTTAGTTAAATCTCACAAGTGGAGGTCAAGCGATAAGTGTTTTATTATGAGATGTTGCCTGATTTCTCCCTCCTCCCACCCCCTCACCTAAGGATCAAGCAGCTTTCCCATCGGCGCAAAAGAGATTTCATGAGACATTTCAGTGATAATCATGTAGTATTGCTGTCAGCCAGATTTACTGTGCACACTCTGGAGATATTTAATTGTTTCACTGTATGCAATTACTAATGCTCTTGCTTTTGCAGTGCCTAATCTTACAAACCATCAGACTCGGTCCAAAAATATAAATTTCAATAGGACTAAGATTGCCTAATAGAATTTGAAGCAGTAGGCTAGTTTTTGAGGCCTACGTATCATATTTGCCCCAATATAAGATGACCCTGAATATAAGGCAACCCCCCCAATAATTAGGTTTTCTAAATGAAAATTTTATTAATGTATTACTGTTTTCCAGGTATAGCATATGAGTATTAGAGGATAATTTCCCCTTGCTCCTTTCCCCTACTGCTACGGCAGGAAAATCAGTAAATGACTGCCCCCCCCCCCCCCCAGCAGCCTTCTTGCCACCTGCACCCCTCACCCCCATCTCCCCACATCCTCTGCCCCTTCCTCTCCAAAATCTGCCATTTTCAGCCTCCTTCTATCCCCACTCCCAACTTACTGCCAAATGCTGCTTGGGCTGCTCCATCCTAGAACATGGCACATGGAAGCTCAGCCCTTGCCTGCCCATGCAGTGCTGCTGATTGACCGGGGAGGGGAAGGAGCTTGCAGGTGCCATGCCCGGGAGAGACCCAAGCCGGAACTGAGCTGTGCCTGACAGTAAGGAGATGGGTAGGGGGCAGGTGGGGGGCAGAAGCTGCAGAGGGGAAGTAGAGGCAGGGGTAGGAGGCTGCTGTGGGTCTGACTGGTTCTGACCCGACTCACACCAGTCTGAACCACAGCAGCTGCCTGCTCCCTGCTCCACTTCGCATGTGATTTTAGGACAAGGGGCTTTTACCCCATGTTGCCTGGGGGGATTGGGGGACATCATCTTATATTTGAGTAAGTACAGTATTTACATGGGGAAACTTATAACCAAAACCAGTTCCTTCGTACCCCTGTTGTCTGCAAAACTATAAAGCATGGCTATTGTGTCTAAGTAGTTGACAAGATGTTAACCTAGAATGAATTACCTAACCAGAATGATTTTAAGACATCTGGCCTGCCTTCAGGAGCACTGTTTTTAAGGAGACATTTTTTTATAAACAACTTTAAGGATGATTATCAGACAGCTTCCTGATATTTTTAATATGATGATGCCGACTCCCTATTGTTCTAATGTGTTCTTTGACCTCATTTAACCTTAATTTAACCCCAAAAAATTACAGTCTGTCATTTGTAAAATTTCCTGGGTAGAAGTTACAGAAGTTGAGTGTTTCTGTTTGTAACAGTAGCAGAGAGTTTAACTGAGTATATCACTGGATGAAAGAGGAGAGAAGGCTGATTGCCTGAATTAAATTAGAAAGCTTAATGCGGCAGCCAGAAGGCCTGGGTTTTGTCCCTGCCTCTGATTTTTGGGAGGGAATTTAGCCTCTCCATGCCTCTGTTCCCCGTCAGCAATACATGTATACCTGTTTTTCAGAGATTTTATAAAGCTTTATTTAAGCATGAAAAGCACTTCGAGGTGCTCGGAAGTCAAGTGCCACAGGAGCTCCAAGTCGTATTATTTACTGCACTGTGCTACTCCCATTATCTCAGAAGTATATGTTGCTGCTATTGAGATTTAATGAACCTTACGCTTTGTAATTACATAATACGTTCCTTTTCTTTCTTAATTATGAGCTACTTTCAGTATTCTTAGTTTTAGATGCAATTAAAGTGGAGCTGTTAACTTAGTTCAGAAGAACAGATTCAAGTAAGTTACCTCACTCTCTTTCCTGCCTCTGTAAATCGGTGTCTAATTTCCCTGTTGAAGGTAGCTTTTTAAAAGGAAGGATGCCAAGAAGCTGTGATAGGACTCAGAAATAAATGTGCATGTTTGCTCGGCTCACCCCCAGCCTTGAGGACACAGTTCAGAGTGAGGATGAATGAGCATGTTTCACCATTAATGATGTCCAAAATCAGAACAGAGCTTTTAGTCTTTGCCAGACTAAGTGAAGACATGCTCTCTTTTGCTTCTCTCTTGCTTTTTTAGATATCTCTTGAAGGTGAAGCAAAGTTTATTTGACCTACACGTGATAGCATGATGTAAAAACCACAGCTCCCACACACTTACTCTAAGCATTTGTGACTTTGCAGGCGTTTGTTCTCTGTAAGGGTGGTGGGAGGAAAAAACAAAAGCCTTTCTGGTTTTCAAGTCTTTTTTTTTTTCCTGGCACTTCCTTCAAAATCTGAACTCTGTTTTTAGGTGTCATTCTTGAAAAACACCTCGTTCTAACACCGCTACAATGCTGAGATAAATAGCTGTACTTCCATCACCTAATGACATTAAACTCTCTATCAAACCTATGAAACATCTCCTTACGTTAGTCACATTACCTGACTCCTGTGAATTGTGATATACAGAGGATCTTTGGGGAGGTTTTTGTATTCTTGTAGCTTTACAAAGCATAATGCAGTTCTAGCCTGTTGTTTTTAAATGCTGTCTTCCCCAGGAACATTAATGCCACTGCTGGTACATTAGAGGTGGCTTGGGGGTTGTTTTTTCATAAATTAATTTCACTCAGCTTGTTTTTGATGTGTGGTTATTTCCTCGCTCCTATATATTTGTGGCATTATTCAAGATCAAAGCCCAGTTGTGCTACACATCCATGGGTATACGTAGAATTTTAAGTCCCCGAGTCACTCAGCAGCGAATGCCAAGCTAGCTCCAAATGAAGTAGTTCAAGCACCAGAAGCAGTCTAGGTGCATTCGCAAAGTGCTTCATGCTAATAAATCTGGATGAAGGTATGTTAGTGAAGGTGCTGCTTCCAGTAGCTGAGCTATGTGAGGGGTCTCTTCACAGCACTGTTGTGCCATCCAAGGTGATTTAGCATTATAGACGAGTTGGGCACCAAGCACTTGCAACATGCAGAGACAGGGAGAAGGACAGAGGTAATATGCATTTATATGAGCTGATTAGGGCATGCATGTGGGCATATTATTATAAGGCATATCATCACTTTTTAAATATGCCCCATAAGCATAATTCCTCAGGTTCCAATAATATTCTGTTCCAGTTCTGGGTTCCCTGCTTACTATTTTTTTTTTTTTTGGGGGGGGGGGGGGGTTGTCTTCCTTCCCTCTGCCCTTAGGTTTTGGGGTTTTGTTTTGTTTTCAAATATAAACCATCTGCCATAGCCTCAGGGGGTTCCTTTCCTCCAATCTCTAGTTCAGCTACAGAGCCAATGCCCTCTGGCAACTGGCTTCCAAGGGCCGGAAGGTGTCAATAAAGAGTCTTCAGTGAGGACAGAACCCCTCCCTGAAGAAGGGGGCAAGAGGGCAGAATTAGCTCTGCCTGCTAGAATCTGTTCTTGCTGTTCTTCCCTGGTAGGACAGGAGGAAACATTCCTAATTAGTGGGTGGAGGAACAGACCATCACAAAGGAGCAAATTACAGCCATGCAGAAATGCAGTCTACCACTTGTGCAAGATATAAGTACTTTAATAGACCTGGGTTTTATAGAGGGGAGTAAATACCAGCAGTTACAGACATTGGGACTCCCTGTGCATAGTCTAAATAGATTTAATCTCCTGTCTCGTAAATTTATTGCTTTTCCTCTCTCTCTAGCTTGCTGATGATCGTATGGCACTAGTGTCCGGGATCAGTTTAGATCCTGAAGCAGTAATTGGTGTAACAAAGCGCTTACCGCCCAAGTGGGTTGATGGAGTGGAAGAAGTAAGTTACATACAATGATCTGACCGGTGACCCTGTCGTACCCAGTGCTTGTGTATCGTTCTCTATAAAAGAAACTGCTTATGATGTTGCTTTGACAAACATAATGTTAACGGTTTTTTGTAATAGTAATTTTTTTTAAAAGTTAATTGAAGCAAGTTCTGTTTTGTAAATTTGAGTGCTGTTTGATCAGCTGCCATCAATATTTAGGAAAGACTTCAAACAAGTTAAGTTTAGTATCTGGAATGCCAGCTTGAAAATGGATTCAAAAGGCACTATTCAGAGGCAAAAATTCTAGTAAGCGTGATCCCTGCAGCTAGCCCAGTATTAAACTCCAAAGTTATCTGGAACATATCAGGAGGCTGCCCGGAGGCACGTACCAGAAAGCCTTGTCCTTCTAGTCCTTAAATTTAAAAAAAGTTCCCAGAATAAGCAGTTTTCTTTCAAAAGCCGAGTCTTATGGTTTAAGCAGTAACAAATGCAGAGGTTTTACAGCAGTCCCTTGAGGGAAGGCAACAGAGCAGGCAAGGTAGTGAAGACAAAAAGCTTGCTGCCCAGAAGCTGTGTCTGTACCTCCTAGAAGAGCAGGATGTCCTGACTGCCACCAAACAGCTGCCCAAATGAAAAGCTAGGAGGACGTTGATTGGGCATATCATGTAGCGTTTAGAACATGATCCTGTTCCCAGATTCCAAAAAGCTGCACCCACAAAATTAGCAGTCACACCACTTTGTATGCAGTACCCACCAGATGTGTAGAGATAGACAGATTATATCCCTAGGGCAAACAGCTTGCTTGTAGCTTTATAATTAGAGGCCAGTTTAGGACTCTGCCCCTTGATTTTTACTGTTATACTTGCTTAGTTTTATAACACCAGGACATAGAGGTGAAGATAGGACCTGGATTTTTCACCTTCCTGGTGAAATCTGATTTTGGGGGATTGGGTTAGACCCAGGACTTGTGAATGTTGTTGTAATATGATTTTAAAAACAATATCGTATTTGCATGTTGCTGCTTTGAAAGCATTACAATCTAATCTACTTGATTTTAAATTGAGAATGTAAAAATGTCAAAAAAGCAGCAATGTCACAAAAGGCCCATCAGTTTTCAATCACTAAGAGGTCCGCTTTATTTGTATGTGTTGGTTTTAATTGATTTTTGGCTGTTCTGGTATAGTGCACATACTTTTGTGAATGTTTTCACAGAAGTTATTTGTCTGGTATTTGTCAAAGCTTTTCCTCCAGCATTACTCACTTTTCTTTCTCTGTTGTTTGGGCTGGTTTTTAGATTCAATATGATATCACCAGGATAAAACAGAAAATGAAAGAATTAGCCAGTCTTCACAACAAACATTTGAACAGACCTACTTTGGATGATAGCAGTGAAGAAGAACACGCAATAGAAATAACTACCCAGGAGATCACACAGGTGCAGATGAAAGTGTTTTTAGAGAAGATGCTAATTGTTTTCAGTTCTGAAGTTGTAGTTATACTTTGCTCTTTCCCTGTGTGGCAGTGACTTGTTCAAAATAAATGAGTTTTAATAGGACCATTTTGTTGTTTTTTAATAGGTAATTGTGAAGTAGTACTTCTGGGTTGTGTGTCTGATTATGTCACTTGATCACCAAGATCCTGGACAAGTAGCTTAGTCCTTCTGTGCCTTTGTAGACTCACCTGAAATAACCTACTCATCTGCCTTACAGCAGAATGGCAAGACTTAACTTACATTTGCAAATGCTTTATAGAAATACAAAACCATTGTATGAAATTGCAACCTCCAGTCTGAACAGATATAATTAAGGAAATATTTTGGGGGTTCAGAACTGCCTGCATGCCCTCTTGTGTTCCTTGATTCATAATTCAAGTGCCCTAATTCTTTTAATTAGAAATCTTCAAGCCAGTTGCAAAGTCTAATTTACAGAAAACTCATTTATGTTTAGCTTCACGGTTTTTTCCTTCATCCTTGTGCTGTGATTTTTATACCCATTCAAATAACAGACTGGACATTAGTGTCATTTCTCTTCAATGCCCATAAACTTAAAATATTAATCCCTTGAGCAACGTGATGATTGAACTGTAGCTTGCCATATTCGTTACTAATGCAGTTGTCTTTTCAGCTATTTCACAGGTGTCAGAGAGCAGTCCAGGTCTTGCAAAGCAGGTCACGAAACTGTACGGAACAAGAAGAACGTGTTCTCAGGAATGTAGTGTCTTCCTTAGCTCAGTCCCTTCAGGACCTATCCACCATCTTTAGGCACGCACAGTCTGACTATCTCAAACGTAAGCATCCTCCAAGCACCTGCTGTCTGTGAGGTACTAATACATCTTTACCCTCAGTTATTTTTTGTGTGTGAGGGAGACTGAAGCACAGGGGGGCTAAGGGACTTGTCTGTGATGACAAAGGACATGTAAGGACTGGGATTAGAATTCATAGGCTCCCAGCCTGTGCTCAGACCATTTATTATGCCTCTATTTTTCTTATTTATAAAATAAATATACTTAGCATGTCATACACGTACAAATCTGAAGCTCCTTGGTAACAAATCAGTGAAGTCCAGTTCTCCTATACAAACTAACTTAGTCAGCAATCAAAGTGTGGACTGTCTTATTGTTTCACAAAATGTGCTCTAGAGAACTTACTTTGAGGTAGCTTAGTCTTCAAGCAGTCATACCTGCTAGCTGACAAACTAAAACTCAACAGCCATACAAAAGAGAGAATGTTGATACAAAATTGTATGGGCAATATGCTGTGTATGCTGCTCATATAAGAGCCAAAAGGCTGTAACCAGGCTGACCCAGTATTATTTTAAACTCTTTCCTGAATATTAATCAAATCTCTCCCTACCACACGCTGTATGTACCACAAGTAACATTTGTTATTGGGACTAGGAGGAGAAATGTTCCCAAGAGGATTTCTTTGGTTAGAAAACAGCCCACAATGCCAGACAGGAAATATGTCACCCTGCAAGCTAATCTAGGTTCTTCTGGGCCCACATCATCTCTTAATTTTGAATAATACTAATTTATTTTGGGAAGGCGGGAATTAAAGATGCAGCCACAAAAATATCTCCTTTCAATTTGCTGAATGTTCAAAGGTGTAAATGTACTTGAACCTTATGAAATTCAATGACTTAAATTCTGGTTAGATCCAACTTAAGCATAGTCAAAGCTCTGGTCACTTTACAATTAGTAAATGGTACATGTCAGTTAAAATACAGATCATGTCACTTTGGAAAATCTGCCTAATAAATGATGTGACACTGTTCTGCTTGCATAACTCTCCCTTTTCTGCGTATGTCTGGTTTTCTCATAATCCTACTTCAAAAAGCATCAATCTACTAATTGTATATTCCTTTTCAGTGCATTTGTATTTTAAAAGGATAATAGTGAATCTTAGTGACTTTATGGCTTGTGTGTCAAAGTATTATACTTAGCCCAGCTTTTCTCTCTTTCAGGTATGAAAAATCGAGAAGAAAGATCCAAGCATTTCTTTGACACTTCGGTCCCTCTTATGGATGATGGCGAGGACAATACTCTTTATGATCGGGTGAGTTAGAAGTTGTTAAGGGAAGTTAATGGCAGAGAGGACGTGGGAATTTGGGAGGACAGGGGTGGGGGGGTTTGTTTTGATGTTACTGTGGTTTAAATGTCAGACTCCTGAGAATAAATCAATATCATATTTGTACATGTCTGACATGTACATCAAACCACATGGGAATTCCATTTTTTATCAATGTAATGTCTTCCTAGTAACAGTATTGTCTTCCTAGTAGCATATTTTAAATCAGTAGGATTTTAAGGACATTTGATTAAAACAAATGTTTCTGTGGATTTTGTTTTTATGCTGATGAGTTGTGACTCGGATACATTCAGTACACACATGCTAATTGAAAGAAGGAGCGCAAATTCTCATTCAGGGTGTTGGGAAGTAGGGAATAGTTTTGATATTGCAACATAGGAGACACGAGTTCGATTTCCAACCTCTTCTTGCCTTAGCTAAGAAAGACTAAGTGAGCTGCAGAGTCAGCACTGTTGCCCTTCCCTTTGCAATGCCTGGGAATGAGGATTATCATCAGTTGGCAGGAGTCTAGTTTTAAATGGATGCTGAGACTTCGTCATGGAGCAATTCCTGAGGCTTGGTTTTCCCTCAGTAAGGAAGTTTTCCACTGAATCCTTATACACAATGCTTTATATTTACTTCTGCCTTTGTACATATTCCGTAATATGCACCTCCATATACTCTATACATCGGATGCATTGCTTAAGTGCCCACATCAGCACTTCAGGGATTATACAAGCCAGTGGTAGCAGGATTGCTTAGGATGCCTCTTGGCACTGCAGCATATCCTCTACTCTGATGCTAAGGGATTAAGCGGAGAGCTTGTATGGAAAAAGAGTAAGGCTTTATTTCAGTTAACATAAAAATATTGTTCACATGACCTGTACACAAGGATGCTTGAAAATGAGTAGTGTTTTGTGAATGGCCTTGGGAGATGAATAGTAATGTTTATGTAACATTAAAGGATTCAATCAACACAATTGCTGCTCCAATACTTGTATACGAACTTCCTATGTTTGTATGAGATCTTCTGTCCCACCAGTGTTTAGTAGATAGAGCATAACTACTACTACTTAGTATTTTTTTCAGTTTCTTGATTTTATTTGTGCATACAAACTTGCTTTCAGATGCTAAATTGCATATCCTAGAAAGATCTCTAAATGATGGTGCTTTATATCATTCTTTGTGTCAACCCTACATTTCTATTACGTATTTAAGGTACAGTTTGTGCACGCAACAGATTTTGCCATTATGGGAGTTCCAAAAGGATCTGGCACTGATTTTTCTTTTTAATATTGTTACCAGCGTTTCATGTTACTTTTATTTCATTATTTTAAATCTTACATTTCTGCAGGGTTTTACAGATGACCAGTTAGTATTGGTGGAACAAAACACATTAATGGTGGAAGAACGGGAACGAGAAATTCGACAGGTTGTACAGTCAATTTCTGATCTCAACGAAATATTTAGGGACCTCGGAGCAATGATAGTAGAACAGGTACATAAACCCACAGTAAAAGTACTGATTGAAGAGTAATGCCTCTTATTAAGATTGCCTGTGTTTTCAATTATAAAAACATGCGTTCAGTTGCTTTTATAACGGTGCCAAACTTTAACGGCATTTATACACATACATTTATCTGCTCTGCATGCAAGTTACTGTGCTCTGCCCACCACTGCATCACACGCATTTGTATAAATGGCAAAATGTACGTCAGCACTGGGAAAATGGCGGCAGTGCGCCTTTGAACTAAAACACTTTCAATGGTGTGGCACAAGCATGTGTACAAATGCCCTAATAGTTTGGGCTGGAATTGCTTTCATTGGGTATCTTTCTGTACTGAATTTACGGAAGAATTTCAGCATTTGCAGCTTTTGGTTGCTTCAGGCTACACAGAGAGGAATTAGACTTAAGGTAGGTGAGTAAAAGAGTGCACTCCACTTCAGAAACTGCAATGGTTCCCAAGTTCCCAATCTCACCATTCCTCTGCCATCAGGAAACCTTAGGAAACCCACTAGCAAAGTGCGTTTCTCATCCCTGTCTTGTGCTGGCCTGCATAAAAGATGACAATCTACTATTTTCAGTTACTCTTTAGCTTAGATACCAGTATGTTGGATTTAAAGATTCTAGCCCTTCTGATGCCCCTCTGGATATTAGTATGTTCCATATAATGCACTTGCATTATAGTTTGTTTTGGGGGTTTTGTTTTTTTATTTTAACTTAAAATGACATACAGGAAACTATTACAAGAACATGGTCAAAGATTGCAAAAGCGAACCCTCAAGAGTGCAACTCAAATTCAATCCCTTATGAGCTCCTTTATACATATGCATTACAACACACTCTTTTAATCATGCAATCACTTGCTGTGTTTGTCCACAACACTCCTACTTCATTTAGCCCATGGGATAGATTTGCTCTGGGTTTGAATCACAGTTGTGTAGTAAAGATCCATGCTTAATTTGTTGCAAAAGATGGAAGGCTATAGTGAGTGTGATAGGAGATTGGAGAGGGGAAGGAGCCGTGTATAAGGCAAGCGAATGTCACCCCAGAAAACTGAATCTGATCCTTGCCTCTGCCACGGATGCTAGCCAAGTATCTTTAAACCAGACTTCTGTAGTTGATGACTAATGGAGTGCTTGTCTTCTTCATGCCCAACTTGAGATCTTGGATTCTGATTGACAGAAGTGCTGAGCATTCCCAGCTGCAATTGAAGTTCATGAGAGTTATGCTTTAAGCATGTAAAATGCTATATAATGGTAAGTACTCTGAAAAATCAGGTCCAAGCATCTCAAATTGGGCTCCTCAAATTAGGCAATGCTTATATTTGCTCAGCTCTGCAGCCTCAATAACCATGTTAATGTATTTTTATGGGTAATATTACTGTATGTAAAATTGCTGTAATTCTCCAAGAAAGAAAGCATGTGTGATCTTTTACAATTCTGCTGAGACGAGTGAGTTCTGCAGGAGTTTGACAGCTCCTCATTTTGGTAATTAGTGGAGGGCCTGGTGTTGCTAACGAGTTTGGCTGTTTCTTGCTTTCTGTTCTTATCCTTGGCACAAGGAATTTGATTTAAAACAAGCAACCAAGAAAATATCACTGTCTCCCAGGATCATGAAACAGGTTGGAAAACATCCTCTGTTCTCTCCAAATAGCTGGTTCTGTATTAAACCCTGAAATGATCCCTGCTAACACATGCAATTTGAAGTCTTTGACAATAGCATTATTTAAGCAACTAAGCCAAGTGCTTCTTTAAAGAAAACATTGCTTTTGTCTTCTTTCTTTTAAAAAAATGCATAGCTTGCTGCATAAGCCTTCAGCTCTCTTCTGTGATATCTGTTTGTCTCTCATTGCTTGATGCTGATCATTTTATAGCATTTACTTGTCTCTCATCAGTGCTTATTCTGCCTTTTTTATTTAGGGAACGGTTTTGGATAGAATTGACTACAATGTTGAACAGTCGTGTATGAAAACTGAGGAAGGTCTGAAACAGCTGCATAAGGTAAGCTGAAAAGATATTTAATATGCTGCATCTTTTCTAATCTTTATCTTAACAGCCATCAAAGGTTATGCCAACATGAAAAATAGGTATCTTTTTTTTCTTTTTATGTCACGTGGTGGTTGTTGTGTGGCATTCTGTAGCAATTTAATCTGTTCTTGCCCCTGATCCAACTACAGTTGCAGCTTTCCTAAGTAGCATTTTTATGTGCAATTCCTGGTTTTAAGCTTCTACGTCCATATTTGAGCAGTGACTTGATCATCTGAGTGCTGACCTATCTCTTACTCCCACTAGCTTCAGTGGGAGTTTGTGCCTAGCTCTCCTGAAAAATCAAGTGAGTTAACTAGTTACCTTATGGCTTGATATACCTCACTTCACATACCCAAGTCTGGAAGGGTCCTGACTTCAGTATATTGGCAGTGCTTAGTTTGAAACTGTCTGTAGGCGTCTTCCCTCATTCTACAGCATTTATTTGGATTTAAGGCCAACCTTCTGTTTCTGCTCTGAGCACTGTGGTTTTGGAGTAACTGAAAAGTTTGAACTTGGCAGCAGACTACACCAGAGTCTTATTTAGGTTTTTTTTAAAATAGTGTCTTGTTTTTTCAATTCAGTTCAGTCTTTGCATTGCTTGGAAACAAAATGGAATGAGCGGTTCAAGCTAAAACCTCAACTGCAGTGGACCATTATGTTTTGGAAACCGAGCTTATTGCACACTTGTATATGGTGTCAGAATTAAAAAGCCATCTCAGAAAAGTATAATACGTTGCTTGCCAGGTTGTTTTTGTGTATTATATGTAAATATGAACTGGTGACCATTTTTATCTAATAAGCATTTTCTTTAAAACAGTGTATAAAATGGTCTAGAAATAAGCAAATGCTCCAAACTGGAATAGGATCAGTCTTAGCTCTCAGCAGGTTCCCTTTCACTCATTGATTAGAGCAAGGAACTTTGGTGCAATAGGCATTTTATGCTGGCTGTTTTCAGTACATGTGGGCTGCAGCCAAGCTATTTAATATGAATTTTCTAATCTGTCATGGGAGAGCCTCACTGATCAGCAAGATCACGTGAAACACATCCCTGCTGGTTTTAATAATACTGTTGTTTTCTTTGTGTATTTAAAAAAAAAAGTAAATTTTCTTTTCTGCTTTAATAAGCAAAGCTGTTTCATCTTGTCCAGAAAGCACATTTTATAGCCATTGATCTGTCCTAAATTACACTGGAAACTGGATGATATTAATTATTCCTCTTTCATGACAGAATTGCTACCATCCAAGTTGTTGTTTTGAAATGCATAAAAAGCCAGATTTCCATTCTCTGTTGGTACCCATCAGTTAACTGTACGCAAAAATTGCTTTAGTGAACTTTGTCAAAATCATTAAAGTAAGCCCAAGAGGAAAAAAAGAACTTTCATTTTCTTTAGAATGCTTTGCTTTTCAACTTTTTATTAAACAAGCCGGAACAAATTTTTGTTCAATTTTGACTTAAATTTTGGAAGGATCCTCCCTTTGTCTCCTGTTATCATCCATCTAACCCTCTAGGAAAAGGAAGGGCAGAAGGGGGAAAGAAAACTGAAAATCAAATAAACTGTTCCATTCCAGTTGAAACCAAATTAAAATTTAACCTAGTTTCAATTTCAAAGTGTGATGGTTTTGGTACATTTTTAATTTCCTTCAACCAGTAACTTTTTATGTTATGAAAAATCAGAAGTTAAAATAATTTTTTACCAGCCTTTACTACTCAGATTTACTTACCTATCCAGTTGGCTGATCTCTAGCTACGGTTTTCACATTTGGATATTTTTAAATGTAAGTTCACGTTCAGATGACCTTCTATTCTTATAAAAAAAATAATAATGCATATCATACCCCATTTCTTATAGCGCCTTCCCAGGGACCTCCTAAGATAAAAACAGCAGTCCTGTTCAGTCATCATGAAGTTGAACCCTCTTACATGAAGGCTTCTGAATGAATCTGTTAGTAAACTTTCAGTGCATACTTGTAAATACATCTGTGCCAAGTTAGGCATTTACTGATAGTACTCATTTGAGTTAATTTTGTGAGTCCAATTTGCTTTACAGTGAGATGTGCCAGATTATAATAGTAACAGTAATAGTAAACAGTAACTTGAGGTATGCGGTAAATAAGGGTCATGCCATACTGTCCTTTTGCATGTTGTCAGAATTAAAGTACTTAACTACCTTTCTTTTGTGTTTATAGGCTGAGCAATATCAAAAGAAGAATCGGAAGATGCTTGTCATTTTAATTCTGTTTGTTATAGTAATTGTCCTTATTGTTGTTCTCATTGGTGTAAAGTCCCACTAGGTAACACTTTTATGACTTTATTTTAGTGTGTGTGTGATTTTTTTTTTTTTCTTCTTCCCCAATGTGAATGGATGGACCTGCACTCCTGAAAGTTGCCTTTTGAATGTATAAGCCCTAGTGGTACAAAATCTGTGCAATGTTTCAGTAGAACTCTTTTCGCAGTATATTATTCTGTGATATGAGAGGCATTTGTAAAACTTGAATGAAAAATGTCAGGGCCTACAATAATGCTACCAAAATCAGTCATCCAGTTCTCCATCCAGCTGCATTTGGAATATGCTGGAGTATTTAAAAAATGTGGAAAGTAAGAGAAGAAATTTACAGGAATGTACAATAATTTGTATTTTACTACATACAAAAAAGCGTACTGTTCCCTGTAGTCCTGTGTGGCCATCTTTTAGTTTTTTAAACAATGACGGTTTTACGGGATTTAGTACCAAAAACTATGATTTTGAGACAAAATGCCTTAAGATGCGCAACATTCTAACTGTTTTGATTCGACTTACTTTCCTCCATATATTTAAAAAATAATTGGATAGACTAATAAAAAATTATCTTAATTTAGATAATGTGTACAAGGATCAGAGTAATACTTAAAGTGTAAATAACAGGACTTAATCATTGGTGTCTATTAATGTGTTTAGCTGATTAAAGAACTTCTTAAGCCTGAGTAACGACAGGAAAGCTGTTTCTCCTCAAAAGGATCATGTACGATATTTTTTCTTATTGCAGTGTTTTGGTGTTATTTTTAAGTTCAGCCAGTTGCACTGAAATAATGCTTGAGCTACATCTGAAACAGAAAGGAATTCTTCTCGCCTTCCCCCCACCTTATCTTCCTCTGTATTTGTCATGTCCAAGTATCCTACAGTAGTGGATGCTGGACTTTTTGATTCCTATATGCAGGTAGCACTAAACATTAATTTACACTATCCCCAGTATTGCCCAGTATCCTATCTATCCTCTACCCTAAATACATAAAAAGGTTTATTTACCTATTGCTCCACTATCTATAGCAGCCATTGTTCCTAGCAGAATTTTGATATATATCTTTTGTCCTCTTCTAGCCAGGCATTAGGAAAGTTTTGGCTGCAGTGTTGGCCATGACCTGAAACCTACTGCTGTAGGCATGTGTCAGACCACCAACGCACTTTGGGTTTGCCATGTTTCTGCAGTGGTAGTTTGTTTTATGCTGTAGAAGAGGATGTAGAAAAATTCTGAGCAGTGGAATATTCCAAAATTTAATATGGTCATGAAGTGTTATGCAATTTTAGGGCCCTCGCCTTAATATTTTTAATTTGTTTCCTCTAGGGGGCTATTGTTTGTATTGTTATTTGCTATTCTGACTTATGCAGTGGTTTCCATATACTTACAGTGACACTGTACCCAAAGCCCCTAAGACCTAGGTCCGTATGTCATTTGAGTGTTATGCATGCTGAATGGAAGTTCTCTATACTTAATCACGTATTGATCTCCCAGCTTGTATCCTGTAAATTCATCAGACTCCTACTTTCATTAGTAATGATGAGGACTTGGATGGCATATGTAGATCTTCTTTGATTCACTCCAGGAACAGACTTGTTGGTTAGAAAACAGTGCAAAGACGTAATTAGGTTGTGGCTCCTTTTTAAATCTTTTTACTTTACAGACTTTCCTTGGTCTGAAAAGATCGTGCGGTATTAAGAGTAGTTGGAGGGTCTGTACTTGCTGGCATCCATCAGTGTCAGTTTTGTCTCCCCTTGTTGTGTATGACAGACTGCATTCATACTGATGGCAAGGATTGCTAAGAAAAGCATGTTCTGTGTTCCCCTGACTAATGAGCTGTGATTAACATCGCAGACATATATTCTTTATAAGAATTGGCCACAATAGTGTTTTATTCATGAAAAGCAGAAGATATAGGTATTGGGGCACACCTAACAATTGTCCCTACGGTAGGTTTTTCTTAACGGTAGCACTTTAAGCAGCTTTTCTTTTGCACTGACTTTCAAGTCTTATGAATGGTTTCCCTGCTTTTGGAGAGTTCCTCATTGTCCTTTATGAATCAAATACATAACAGTAGGGCAGTAATAATGTGGAGGCTGTTTTACGTTTTGTGGCTGGCTTTTTGCAAGGAGACCCATCTTGTACGAAGTGTGCAGTGGGTAGAGTTCTGAACCAATCACTTGCTTGTATGTGGCACCAAAATTGCCTAGAGTTACACATTACACATCTTCAGGATAACTGCAGGCAAAAATCCTTGATTATTAAATTGTCATCCAAATGCCTTGTACCTTGGACTGAGTTCAAGCATAGAGAATGCTTGATGTTGAGAGCGTGGCAGATATCTGATACGGTTTAATCTAAGTAACTTGTTGGGTGACCTGGTGGTTTGTTGAATAGGTGCTAGAACACATGGAACCTTTTATCTCCAGGTGTGTAAATTTTCTCAGAATGATTACCAGTATTTAACTGATTTTTATCTGATGGATGCTTCATGGCCCGTGTGGAATTAATGACAGTCCAGTTTCATATGTTGGTGCATTTGGCAAGTCTTAGCAGACCAGTCCAGTCCCATTGGCCTTTGAGAGGTGGAGCAATGTAGGAATCCTTGTATTGCTGCTATTGCCACTGAACTTGTTCTTGGGCTGAAGAATAGTTTGGTCTCCAGGGATTGCCGGTCCAAACCCTTCACTAAAATTCAAATGATTAAACTGTAAAAGGAAGACCATGTTCAGTCTTGTGGCTGGTGTGCAACTCCCCCTGCCTTTTTGATGATTGTGACTAAAACTACTGTGTCCTTATTGCATTACTGCTGTCTGCATCATATGATGTGAAGCAGCACATGGCTATAATTGAATATGCTGTATTTGCAACTTTCTCTCTAACATGAGATGATGTTATTTATTTCTGTCTTGACCAGTGCTTTTGATGATTTATCATAGCTAATTAATTCAAAGAAGTAATAAAACACTTCCAACTTAATTGATCAATTACTATTCATTTTTCTTACATATTTGTAATAAAACAAATACTTACACAGATGTCTGTTAAAGAAAAAGAATTTTGTGTTTGTATTTCATCTTCCCTCTAAATTTATATGAAAGCCGTAAAGGCTAACAAGACTCTCTTTGCAAAGAAGTGCTTTAATGCCCAATCTCATGCAACAAGAGCAGTGCCATAATGAGACAGAAGTAGAACATTTTAAAGACACAGGCACACTTCAATGCATTTGAGAGTTTAAAGCCAGCTGCTTTGTCTCGCATGACATTACTGGATGAGCAAGAAATTGTTAAAAATATTGGTTATGGTGCAGATGTGTTTATGAGGGAAGGGTTCCTGGGTGTGGGAGGATTTTATTTCCTAAATCTTTTCAGATGTCTAAACTTCACATTTTATTCTTGATATTTATTAACAAGTGAACAAGTGAAGCACAGGCAGTCTAGCTGGTGAGCTGGAGCAGATGGTGGTGTGCATACCCAGAGGTAATGAATCAACAGGGTCACGTTACCCCAGTGGCCACGCCACTGTCCTGCTCATAACCACCTCTCTGCAGGATGCTGCAGTGGTAATCAGTTAAACATATTCCCTGGCATGGGTATGTCCTGTAGCATGACTTCTTCATGTTGGATCCCTCCCCTTCTCCAGTGGAACCGTTTTGTGTTTAGAATCTGCCATGGGAAGGGGTATAGGATTTGGCTGTTGATGTGGACAGCCACTTAACAGCGAGACACCTGCAAGGGTCAGTAGAATAAAATTGTTATATAAATGTCCTTAACAAATCATGACTTTGCTTATCTGTAATGAATACATTGGTGGTCTGCAGACCTCTTAGCTTGTACTGAAGTTCTTCACTAAAATACAAACCATTTTACAAAAACAAATGACCAAATTACATTGAAGTACCAGTGACACTTGCTGGAATGCGTTCTTTTGTTATATGTTCAAAAACTACCAAGTATTATAAGCTAATGTCAGTAGGGTATGATGAGTTTGTAAGGCAGTCTCTACCATGCTCAGCTGAAGTATTCACCCATCTGGCAGGTGTTGGGACCTGAGGGACAGAAGAATTTCTTAGACTGCATTAATTTAGGTTATAAAGCACTGAACTATTTAACCCCTTGCTGTGTATATTCTGTTTTGAAGCGGGGGGGGGGGGGCGTTCTCATTTGCTTTTTTTACAATCTTGTTTTTCACTACAGTCTTTCATAGCACGCTACAAAATGAGATGCAACCTAAAATAGGAATTCTGATTTTTTTTTTTTTCCTAAAGAGAATTTAGTTAAATCTGTCTTCAACTAAAAATTCAACTGCTGTTTCATCCTCAAAGAGAAGCTCATGCAAACTACTCCACAGGGTGCATCTTCTAGTGCACAAGGCATCTGACTAGATCTTGGTCAATATAGAACATCATGAGGTGGCTGTGGAAAGCTGCTGGGATTGTATGTGTATTGTAATCTATTCATTTGTAATTGAAGCAATTGCAGTGTTTGAGGGGGTGTGGTTCAAGAAATCTGCCATTAAACCTAAATTATATTTTCAGGCCAATTTCTGAACTCGACTGAATGTAAGATATGTACATTCCAGAGGGTTTGCAAACCTGAGATCTCTTCTGTTTATCCATCACGGTGTCCTGGTCAGGTGATCTTAATAAAATATACAGACAAGCAAGAGTTACGGTTTTCAGGGACTGTTAGGATCTTCTTTTTAATGCTCAGCCGATTGATATACATGGGGATAACTTATTTTTTATTTTGGATAGTGGTTTTTCAATGTTTTCCATATTCACAGAAATATTTTCTTGATTGAATGTCTCTAAATAATGTCTGTTCCCAGATAATTTGTCAAAACTTTGATTTATAAAATAAACACCTTCTTAAAATAAGGAACCCAGTCAATGTTTCTGTATGTTGAAGTGTGAGCAGTCACATGACTCTACTAATGGCCTGATTCAAGAAACACTTTTAACCATCACAAGGTTAAAAATTACTGTGAGCACAGAAACTTGGTCTCTGCTCAGACTCCTGTCACTCTCAGCATCATTGCAAATGCACTGCTGCTAGCAGCAGTGGAAAAATTTTAGGAAATTTTCATAGTGCAGGTAAGATTTAGGAAGGGAAATTAGACTTTCTCAGCAAATCCAGTGCCTTGATTAGAATCCTGATCCCACATCAGTATAGTCCATGAATGTAGAAGCAGGCTCTAGGTGAGAAGTAGTGCTTTGAGCCCATTCCAGATCTTAACCTACAGAGCTCGGAAACATTGTAGGCTTAACTTCAATAGCCCTGCACCAGCAGCATTTAGATGAGATGATGCTTATTTTCCAGCTATTGGTCTTTGCACATCTAAACGCAACATACTTACATAACTGCTGTTTCTTACAATTCTTTCCACTGAAAGTCCAGGTTTCTTTGCACAGAACTGAAACCAGAGCAGAATGTGTCCTCAGGCTTAGTGAGATAGCATTGGAAAAGCTAAAGATGAAACCTGTGTCCTGGGTTGTTCCCTGACAATGTAGGACTGTTCTCTGTGATGCATTTTCTAGTTCCTAATCCTGGCCAGACAATCTTAATAAAATATACAGACAAGCAAGAGTCACTGCTTTCAGGGACTGCTAGGATCTTCTTTTTAATGGTCAGCTGATTGATGTATTCAGGATTAAGACTGCCTTATCCAGACTGATTTTTAAATGTTCCAAGCAGGGACATTTCCACTGCTTCCCTTGGAAAGTACCATGGTTTAATAAGATATTACTGCAAGGAAGTTTTTCCTGGAATTTAGCCTAAATTTCTCCTTTTCAAATATCTTCCCATTGTTCTTGCTGGCATTCCCTTTTGCCACCATAAATAAATCCACCCCCTCTTTGAAGTTTAGATCCATCACATATTTGTAGATTATTGTGTGCCCATTCCCAGCTGACCTAACGTTAATAGGAGCTGTTTGGCAAGCATGCAGAGATGAAAATACAGCCCAGTGGGTTTAAAATAAACATATTTCAGTTTACTACTAGAGGTGGAGTTTGAAAAACATTGTTCTCATTAATGACTCCACATGCTGCATCTCAGCTTGCCTTGGCGATTTCCCCATTTTGGGCCTGCTGCTTCCACAAAGGGAGTTCAGGTCTAATACTTGCAATTTATGAATGCGAAGGGGAACAGTCGATCCTTTCTGCACCTAATTTAGTAACAAGTTCATGCTTTCAACAGCAGTGTTTCTCTCTGCTACTGGGTATTGAAAGCCCTGCCAGGGAGGGAAAACTCAGGCCCCTGCAAAAGTTGAGCACGGTCTAAAAGGTAGACAGAAGGCAGCTGCTACAGCGATCCCGAAATGTGCGGCCATGGAGTGAGTGACCTCCCGGTTTGCACAACTTGACAGTCCTGGGTTTTTCCCAAAGTGTGTGTTTGTGTGTGTGTGTGTGTGTGTGTGTGTGTGTGTGTGTGTGTGTGTGTGTGTGTTATGCTCAAGGTGTTAGTATGCGAGTCAAAGTTAGGTCCTGTGTCTGTCAGTTGTGCCCAATGTGGGTGTGTTAGTATGTGTCAAAGTTATGCTGTGTGTGTAAGACAGTCATGCCCTGTGTAAGTCATGAGGGGGTGCATGTGTGTAATGCCCTGTGTGTGTATTAGTAATACCCTGTGTTAGCCATGCTCAAGGTGTTAGTATGTGTGTCAGTTATGTCCTGTGTCTGTCAGTTGCGTGTGTGTTAGTACACATGTGAAAGTTATGCACAGAGTATGGGGGGAGTCACGCTGGGGGGGTGTATTAGTGTGTGTATAATGCCCTGTGTATGTATTAGTTGGGTCGGGGGGGGGTGCGCGTGCAAGTCATGCCCTGTGTAAGTCACGGAGGGTATGTGTGTGATGTCCTTTATGTGTGTATATTGGTTGTACTAATACTATATATATGTGGGGTGGGTGTGCACGTGTTAGTCATGCTCAAGGTGCTAGTGTGTGTGTGACAGTTATGTCCTGACTGTCAGTTGGGGGGGGAGGGTGTGCGCGCGCGCATCAATCATACCGGGGGGGTGATGCCCCGCGTGTGTAGGTATGACTATACGTGTACGTAGGTGTGTGACAGTCAGGCCGTGTCTACGTCACTCTGGGGGTGCGCGCCTCCCCCACCCCCTTGTGCCTACTTACAAACTTGTCGGACGGGGTCGTTCCCCCCCCCGCCGCCACGGTGGACGTCACATCCGGGGGCGGGGCGGGGCCGGGGCAAGATGGCGAACGTGCAGCTGGAGTTCGCGGCGGGCGCGGGCGAGGCTGACCCGCAGAGCCGCCCGCTGCTCGTGCTGGGGCAGCTGCACAACCTGCACCGCCTGCCCTGGGCCCAGCTGCGCGGCAAGCTCCAGCCGCGGGTCAGCGAGGAGGTGAGGCCGGGGCAGCGGCAGCCTTAGGCCCGGGGCCGCGGAGCGACAGGTCCGGCCTGCGGGAGCGGGGCGGGGAGCAGCCCGCGCGCCCCCTCGGGCCGGGCTTGGCCTCGCCGCGACCCCAAAATGGCTGTTGGCCCAAGGAGCTGTCGTGGCAGCAGGGCCCCCTCGGGGGCTGCGGGTGTAAATCGGGCTCGGCCTCTTCCCTGCCCTACTCTTCCGCCTTCCCGCAAAGGGTGCAACCTCCCGTGTGGCCTTTCACCCCCGTGTGGCCCCTGCTTTGGGGCGCGGAGACCCGGGCCTGTTTCCGAGCTGTTCGTTGACCCGAGGCCACCAGCCTGCCCCTAAGGCCTGGATTAGGCTCCCTCCGGGGTCGGTGCAAGCACCTACTCTGGACTCTTTCAAGAAACATTTGGACATTTATCTTGCTGGGATCTTTTGCCCCCAGCTGACTTCCTGCCCTAGGGGCTGGGGGCTGGACTCGATCAGCCAAGGTCCCTTCCAGCACTAACGTCTACAAAACCTGTTCGAGCACGGAGCTTGTGGCCACCAGGTGCTGCCAAAGCCGACAGCTTGGCCCGGTTTAAAAAGGGAGCAGATAAATCCTTGGAGGAAGGGAGCATCCGCTGCTATAGAGCACGAGAGTGAGGGGCATGGCCTCGAAACTAAAACTCGTCGGGCACGTGCTGGAGGCTGCGAGTGAGGGACGGTGCAGGGGGCAGAACCCTGGTCGGACGCAGTTCGCCCCCCCTTCAGCATCCGCTCTGCCTCTCGTGTCACAGAGCGACCGACCGATGATCTGATGCAATCCATGGCAGTTCTTATTTTCTTAATTCCCTTTTCTTTTTTAAACTTAGAGAAAAATCACAAACACTTTGTGTGACAGTTTTTAGCTTGCTCATGCACTTGGCAGCACGGTAACAGACCCTTTCTCTTGTAAAGGACTGGCACTTTCCTTCTACTTCATTAACTGGCTGTGTGAAAGGACTGCAAGTTTGGTGCTAATAAATCAGACCAGCTTTTTATTTTAAATTGTTTTAATTAAAAGCGGCTTTGAAGCAGCCCTCATGCAAATAAGCCTGTCTTCATGTTTGAATTTGGGATCAAACGTAACTCATAGAGCCTGAGGAAAGGGAGCAGAGATGCGTTTGTGAAGGAAAGTAGTTAATCTCCCTGATTAACAAAGAGATGTCCCATGTTTAGAAACCAAATGCCTTTGCCTACCTGGGCCTACTGGATCTAAAGCTTTTTGACACCAAAGCGTTATTACTACGGGTGCGTGGAACTGATAGAAAAGTGCATTACAAATTTCAGTTTTCAATTTCTTTCTCTTTCCTCAGATATGGCAAGCTGCCTTAAACACGCTGAATCCCAACCCTACTGACAGCTGTCCTCTCTACCTGAATTATGCCACGGTGGCTGCTCTACCTTCCAGGGTTAGCAGACACAATAGCCCCTCCGCAGCTCAGTTCATCACCCGCCTGGTTCGCAACTGTCTTCCAGGAGGCGTCAACAGATGTATTGTTGTAAGTGGCATTTGGGAAGTGCGTTTGATGAAAAGCCAAGGGAGGACTGTCCGTGTATTTGAGAGAATGTGATTTGTAGAGAGACCGTGGTCTGTACTTTAAAATTTTAGCAATGTTTGTTAGGCTAGGGGTATTTTTTTTCTTTCTTTTCTGACATGGTTATAGCGGTAAAAATCGTAGTAGGAACACGGTTATCTTGTTTTACAGGAAATTAAGCCAAAGCTATTGAACCAATATAACTCTTAGTATAGGAAGTGATACAGCTTTCCAGTGTAGACAAGGGCTAGTCTGTGCACAGTTTGAGCACCAGTTTAACTACATTGGTTCTGAATTTAGTTAAACATGTGTGTTTTAACTAACTGTTAAATTTGTGTGTTAGATATGTGCCTCTAAAACACATATCTAGATGTATTATTTATGATTTCTCTTTAGCAGACTTTAGCTGGATCCATATGGGATTATGGGGACACTCTTCATTCAGGAGAAGTGTCCACACACAGAGAACCAGTATAGCAGCTTCTTCCTGACTAGGATTTAAGCTATAATATTAGCACCTTGCTCATATCTTTAAGGAATACAACCATCAGCTTGTCACTGACAGCGACTTTAGGATTTGTTGAAGGACATGTGCCTTGTCTACATTAGGCTTTTAAAATTATGTTAATTAACGGGACCTAATCTTAACACCTTGCCTGGACAAAGGCTTAGTTAACTAAGGCATCTTCTGTGAGTAGATAAAGTCTGGATTTTTAATTTGACAAAAATCTCTTACAGTCCAGTTTGAATTTCAGGTTTGGGGTTTTTTCCTCTGAACAGTTGTCAATAATCAGATTTCTCTCCAGGTAGACTGTATGGGCTATCTACAGCATGCCTCATTTGAAAAATTAGTTTGGATACCAGTTGCAATTGTTAAGCCTCTCTATATCACAGAAGATGATCTCATTAGGAGCTGGAAGGGACCTCACATGTTTTGAAAGGTACCAATACAAGTGTAACTGCATCAGTGCTACATGAAGCAGTTGAACCAGTCACAGTCCATATGGAAACCATGCCTACACTCTCTTCCCTTTCTCTCCATGGCACTCCCAGCTAAGATAACAGATGCCTTTACATCCAGTTCCAAATAACTCTGTTCCAGCTCTAGCACTTGATGACCATGTGTTTTCTTGCTTGTATTTCAGATGGTCTGTGAGCGATCTGAGGTCTTTGCCTCAGCTTGTGCTCTAGCCAGGGCTTTCCCACTCTTTACCCATCGATCCAGCATCTCTAGACGCACTGAGAAGAAAACAGTAACTGTGGAGTTTTTCCTGGTTGGGCAGAACAATGGGCCAATAGAAGTGGCAACACTTAAAGTAAGTTCCTAGTTTTCCCCTTGATCAGCAACTTCCTTTGTTCCACCTGTAGGGCAACCTTGGTTCTTGCAGAACTGTTGCACAGTGGTATGACTTACCATCTGGTGCAGTAGGTATTTCAGACGCCAAAGATAAGTGATCCCAGACCACTTAATATAGTTTAGGTACCTATGAGTCTGACATACCCCTGAAGATCATGTTCAGAGATCAGATACTCATTGTACAAGGCAGGGTAAAAATGTGTCTTTCAATGATTTCACTTTCAAAATATTTAATGGTCAAATAATCTAATATTGCACCTAGTCAGGCAGATGAATTTATTTCCAAAAGGAACTCGGGGGGAATTTGGCCTTAATAGGGTCCAAATTCTGTCCTTGACACTGCACATATGTATCATTGAAGAAACTGGGAACTGCATGTTCTGGAATCAGAATTTGGCCTTTCATATTTTTATCTGATGTCATGTACCTGCTCCCTTTTATTCCCCTGGTAATATTTGTAGCTAGAAATGAAATACTGGGGAAATAATCCAAATCTGAAAGAGCCCAGAGTCTGTTACGCAACATTAATTTATTTTTATAAAGTTAAATTGTAAAGTCATCTGAGTTAGTCATCTTTGAGTCGGAGAGAAACATAGTGATGCACTTGGACCTGTGAGTTGTGGTTACTGGGGGGACATGAACCCCTTATCAACTGGGTGTTCAAAGTGTAATAGATCATTAGAATTCAAAGTTCTTCCTGAACAGTTCTTTTAAGCCTTGCTGTTACAAACATTAAGACAGTCTCCTATTATGTGCTTTGGGTTTTAATATTTTAATACAGATTGAACCTAACCCAACTGAATCAAGAACTAGGGGAGGTTGAAAGATCCCACAGGTATGGTTTAGGCTGTAATAGGGCTGAAGAGGCAGATTGACAACGGAGAAACTGTCCCTGAGTGACATTCCTTCCAGTTAGAAATGACAGCATAAAAGGGGTGACTGTATATATTTGAAGTGTCTTAAGTTCAAGGCGTCTCCATAGAGTTATGTTGCAGAACCCAACAATCAGTTTCTTGCCCTCAAACCAAAAAATAAGCAATTAGTGTTAAAAATGGACTCTGTTGGGTAGGCAGGCCTCATGCCACTTAAGGCTTTGGGATTGAAAACCAACAACTAGGCTAAAATTCTGCCCTGTCCTTCCCCTAAGGTCAGTGTCAATCCCACTGACTTCACTGAGGGCTAGAATTTCACCCCTTAAATTCAACCCAGACAGCTGGTGGTGATTCCAGAGCATGGATGTCACATGCTTTCCCTGGGAGGCACTGCTCACTGGGCAGACTGCCACATTCTGCACTACACCTGCACTGCCCGTATCATTTTCATTTGGGGTCTGTCAGGGGTTTACCATCTTCTGAGTCTACCTTTAGTCAGGCTCTCTTAGTGCCCCTTGCAGCCACTGTCAGGCACCACTTCTTTATGAGGAGCCTGGCTTCCTTGACTCTGGGCACTGGCCCTGTGAGAGTTGTATGCTTTCTTTTTCTCTGTGACCCCACAAGCCAGTCTGAACTGAGTTTATGAGTCCATTAAAGGGAATCATTGCAGCATGAAGGGATCTCAGGCAAGCAGGCCTCTGTTCCAAAACAAACCAGCATTTTTAAGTCAGTTGGACCATGTGGCAGTTTTCCCCGAAATCCACCTTTACTCTGTGCTTTTGTGTGTCTTCCCTCATGCTAGACTACAAGGTCATACAAATAGCAGTTTCCTCACTGCTCATCTTTCTATTCCAGGCCCTTTGGTTCCCAGTTATTAAAAGTTAATGTCTCATCAGTGCAGCTTCTATTGTCATCTTCCCCAAAGGTCTTCTTCCTTCAGTCATTAGTTATAACCATCTTACAGTAGACATTTCACAGCAGTTCAGTCTCAATCTCTGTTTATCCGGGTCTGACTTCACTTAGTCAGAGGCAGAAATTAACCCCAGTGTGTTACAACATACAGGAAGAAGGGGAGACAGGCATGTACGTAGCACCTAAAAATCCAACATTTGCCAGAGGCCACATTTATCACAAAAGAAAGCATTATCCATTGAAGCCATTAATTCTGCCACATGTAAACACTAGTCTCCCTTCCTATGGAATAGCTAACCTCCACAGGCTCCCAGCTTAAACAGCCCATAGTTTATCTGATTCAGACAGTCTGAATCAGCTTCATGTCTCCCCCATGATATTCATGGGCTTAAGTTGTACTGTGTGGTTACAGTAAGAAAGATCATCGAACTGCTCCAGCAAAGTACTCTGAGAAGGAATTTGGTTTCCTTAGAAATTGAAGCACCATAAAAATAAGGGACACATAAGAAATGTATGAAAGCTGGTTCTGTGGTCTGGCATCTCTTTGTATTGTGCAGCTGCTGCAGTTGCAGATTAAAGCACTTTGAGGGAATCCACATCTTGTACCTTTAGATTCCACCCTTTTTCTGTACAGAAACCACACCATTTGTCTGTTCCTCCCACCCTGTTCTATTTCCAGTGTTTGGCGAGTGCTACGGAAGGAGTGAGGCTGGCTGCTCGGATTGTAGACACCCCTTGCAGTGAGATGAACACGGATAACTTCTTGGAGGTTGGTACTTGCACCTTTCAGTAGAGCACCTTGTTTGCAAGTCTCTCTTTCTCAATGTAATAATCAAGGATAAATTTTGGCTTATTAGCTAAATCGTAGGCAGTGTCAGCAGTGATGGACATTCCAAGAAGCTGTTTGAGGCTCATCTGTCTTTTGTTAAGACAGGGAACCAATATCAGAATTGCTGTCTGAGCCCCTGGTTTGTTCTGTGATCTTTTACAGGGAGGTCAATACTTGGGATTATCTTACTGAAGTCCTGATCTTCATTGGATGCTCTCAGTTCATATTAATTTCTTTTTCATCTGATTTCTGCAGATGAGGCCCTCAGCCATTTTGCATTACAGTGTCCAGTCTGTGAAAAGGGGAAAACTACTCTCTTACCATGACCACATGTATCTAAAACTGGAGTGTGAAAATTGCTGTGTGTTCAAATATAGAGACCTGAAAAGCTGTTCAGAGCATGTACTTTCATCCTGTATTTCATTGTGGTCCAGTGCAGGTGACCAGCTGCCTTTCCTGCTTAAAAGCATCTGTCCCCTAGCAGAGTTTAAGAGCCAGACTCAGATGGCCTGGTGCTGTAAATCAGAGGGCTCTCCATGGAAGTCAGTGGAATTCACCATAGAAAGATCAGTGTTAAGACCATAGTCTTAAAAGCTTTATGATTTTACTCCCGCAGAAATTTGCACATGAGCATGTCTTTAACTATACGGAGACATGAACACGGTGTAGTGAATATCGATTTACTTTATCTTTTTTATGATGAACCTTAAAGGAAATCAAAAAAGTTGGCAAGGATCTTGGGATTGTTCCAACCATTATCCGTGATGAAGAGTTGAAAGAGAGAGGATTTGGAGGTATGCCTTGCTCAGAGTGCACCCTACAGCAGTTCTTCCTAAACTTTTCCTCAACGTGACCCCATTTATGACCCCACTTCCTCAGCATGGCCCCTCAGTCCCCACCTACAGCTCCCTGCTCCCTTCAGCAACGCCCAAGCCCTGGCTGCCACCTGCAGGAGGCAGCAGCTGCTATGTCCGAAGCAAAGTGCAGAGCCCAGTTTCTCCTCCCTTCCCCTCCCCTCTTCCTTGTGGGCACTGCCAGAGCAGAGCCTGTGGTGGGGGGTGAAGGCTGTGAGCTGCAGCCTTGGATCTCCCCACCCTGCTGCCTTCCACCTGGGTGCTCCACTGCCCTGTGGGCAGGACCCAGTGTGGGGGAGAGGGAGTGCCATGCTGTGCTGCTGTGGCTGCCAAGCTGAGTCGCCCCATGCTCACCCGGCACCAATTTAGGCACAGCTCCGCCACCACTGCTGCTGCCATGCCTCACCTTGGCAACCATGATGGTACAGCTCTCCCTCCCACAATGGGTCCCACCCACTGGGCTGCAGAGGCATCTCCTGCCCAGAGCTGGTCCAGTCCAGTTGCAGCCCTGGACCCTGCTGTGGGCACAGAAATCTCAGGCATTTATCATGACCCCATCTGCTAATGTGACTCCATTTGGGGTTGCAGCCTGCAGTTTGGGAAGCACTGCCTTACAGTTTATTGCAGTGTGGTACCAACTCTTACAATTTTTTGTTTATGCAAATTGGGAGCAATTTTACAGCCTTGAAATTCCCGAGGGGGTCTGAACAGGGACGGGACAATGAATCAGACATCTTCTGCTATGTTTCACCACCAAATGGCGTTTTTAATCTTTCTTTACCAGGCATCTACGGAGTTGGCAAAGCAGCTGTGCATCCCCCTGCATTAGCAGTTCTCAGCCACACCCCAGAAGGTGCTACACAGACCATTGCATGGGTTGGCAAAGGTATTGTGTATGACACTGGAGGCCTGAGCATTAAGGGGAAGGTATGTAAAGGAGAGGAGATCTGGCATTTCACTGTAATGAGATTTAATTGAATATAAGAGTTTCATCAGAAAAGGGATGTAGAGGGTTTTTAGAGTTAAGCCCTGTGTCTCAAGGTGAAGGGCAAATTAATTTCTGGGAACATGTTGCTAAGCGGGTATTAGCTAGTCATTACTTCTAAAGTATTTTGCCTTAATCTCTGCACATAGGGTTTAATCCTGCCCAAATCAGTGGAAAGATTTCCATTGGCATCAACCCATTTTTTTTTTTTTTAAATGAAGTAGCAGAAGAAGTTTAAAGTTCTCTAGCCCCAAGGCAAGTTCTAGTAAAAGGCAGGTGAAAATAATGCCAGGAAACTTAACAATCTTCAAAATATGAAGTTTGGCTCATCCATATCCCAGTCGCATTGTGTAAGTTTCACAGCAGAAAACCATGAGCTACACATTTTAAACACTTTAGTGGCAGCGTTGCTACCTTATTCATCCTGAAAGCGCGAGGTGCAGAGCTCAGCTGATGTCTTAGAAAAGTGATTTAATTCAGTATGGACCCTCACAGCTCAAACAGCCTTTGTGTGTGTGACGTGGAGTATATTGGAGATGAGTGTTCAAGAGACGAAGGTTGCATCAGAGTGTGAGTGTTAAAAGGAAATAAAACCGAATCTTGTTTTGAATCTTTCGATCTGTTTTTGTTCAAATAGACTACTATGCCTGGCATGAAACGAGACTGTGGTGGAGCAGCTGCTATTTTGGGTGCCTTCAAAGCCACTGTAAAGCAGGTGAGTAAACTGTTAGTCCATGTGAGTTAGATCAGTGCTGCTGAGGAGAGGCAGTCTTGCCCAGGGTATGCTACCTCAGTTCTAATTGACTGTCAGTGGCCTTTCAGAAAAGTGGGGAAGATGTTGATTAAACACTGGGAATTAATGTTTGTTACATGGTCTCAACACAGGGCTTTGCTTGAGCACAGTCCTTAAGCAAAGATGTTTTTCTGGATTGTGGCCTATATTGTGACTGTATTTTCTTATCCTGAGACCTTCATTGATTTCAGTCTTTGTGCCAGCATTACACAGCACCGCTCCAGCATTGCTTTTCTTTCTGCCTGGTGGATGGGTAGTGAATTGGCTATCGTGGGTGAGGGATTTTTGTAGTTCCTCTGTATTTAGCAAACAGAGATTTTTGTTATGAGTACTGGGAAAATAGACTTCATGTACCTGTCAGTGTCCTGAATCCCAACCTAGTTCTCATAACATTTGGTGGGGAAACAGCAAAGCAGCAGATTATGATCCTGGCTATTGATTTGTTGCTGTGGCCAGAAGGTAAAAGGAGGCCTTGCATAAAACCAAACCTTGGAGTATTGTGAACTACTCTCCAAACAAACAAAAAAAAAGCATGCGGTTCCAGAGAAATCTAGTTCTCACCATAAATCCAGCCTTGCTGACGAAGCAGCTCCTGCCTCCCAGCAGTGTCCAAGGTTCAAAGAACATTCACTTCTGTGGATTAATGTATAGTCTGTCAGAAAGCTGGTCCAGGAGATGGTCAGATGCCAGATTCCCATGTCCCAACAGCTTATTATGACTCAAGCTCTGTGCCTTGGTGATAACAGCCATATTGGAAGTGAAAGGGTTGTAACCTGTGGAGCATTATCTATGTAACTTGCAGCTGGAAGTAGATTTGAACGGAGTGGGGGCAGGATGTCACAAACCAAGTATGTAGCAAGGAATTCTACTGTTTTCTGTCATCTGCCCCAGTGTGAGGTTAATTTATGGTTCCTCACTGCTGTCCATTTTTATGGTAGTTTTAATTAACTTCACTCAGTCTTTGTTTAGCCCTTTGGACTTTAGAGGGTGAACTAATTCAGCAGGTCCTGGTTTCTTTAGCAGAAGGGATTTAGCAGAAGATTCCTAATGAACCTGACCTCTGGTAAAACTTCACTACTGCTGACTGAAATTCCTGAGTGGAAATATAAATTCTCCTCCTTGCTTCCTCTCTCTCTAAACAGAAGGCTCCTTGTGAGTCCATACAGCTTCATTATAACAAACCCTCATGGGACTGAGACAGAAACTCATTGGAAGAGGATATTTGCTACAATAGGTTTAGTCAATTTGCTTCGTCACAGCAATGCAAAATTGGTTCCTGCTGTTGGGATTGTTGAGGGTGGGGAAGGCAGTTGTTATAATGATGTGATGCTGTATTTGATGGTACTTTAGCATATATAATATAACCAAATATGTATTAAAACCAGAAGGAAGAGGGATTTAAGAAAAAGAGAGAGAAGCAGGGAGCAGAAAAATAGACATTATTTCCCAGCTCTCCAAAAAGTGCTACAGGGCTCATAGCAAAATAGGAAGGTAGCAGTGGTAACCACTCTCCTTTTGGTTGTGGGTCTGCTTAAATGTGGGGAACCACTGGGCATTCCTTCTTTTCTCAGACCGGTGATCTAGGTAGTTCAGTATCTTGTCTCTTGCATTAACTGATCTCAGAGCTTGAGGCTTGGGAGACCTTGGGACAGGCAGTTACAGAATAGGAGGGGATGTGTGAAGTGTATGCACATTCTGTGTCATGATTGCCTTCTTCAGCACCTTCCAGCCAATTTCTCAGTAGCAGGCTTTCTAAAAGGCTGTGGAATTAGAGTGCCGTCTAGGAAGAGACTACTAATATAGTTCAGGCTCTGCTCAGTGGGTCAGTGGCTTTCTTAGTTGCCTCTTCAGATGGCTTACAGCTCACCAGAGACTTGAGATCAACTTTTATGGTTTACGTTCTCCTCCTGTGCTAATGCTTCCCCCAAGATTCCAGGACATGATAGGGAGAGGAGCAAATTAGGAAATGACCCCAAATTGTACTAATCAATGTTATTTGAGGTTAAATAAATGTAATGGAAAAGAATAGGAAAATAAGGATCAGAAAACAAGTTAGTCCATGAATATGTAGCATACTGACACAAGTCTTTGTAATTATGTTGAACGCATTTGTTGTCTGAGAGAGTTGGATCTTTCATTTGTGGCTATAGATGATTAAGGGGTTAGAAATGTTAGCCTAGATGTTCTCAGTCTCTGCATTTTGAGCCTGCGTTAGGGTTGGTTCCACAGTTGAATGTCTTTGGTGGTATGCTGATGAAAATCCACACTGCTATAGTTTAGACAGGAATATTCTGATTCAAGTTGTACTCAGCAGGGACCTGATCTAAAGACCATCGCAATCAACTGAAAAGATACCTTTTGAATTCTGTGGGCTTTGGATCAGGTCTCTGTTGTCCTTAGTAGAGCCTGTTAAATATGCACAAATGATTTCATTTCAAGAATAGCATTACAGATGCACATGTACTGGGGAGAGACAGTGTTTCAATTCTGATATACCTTGCCAGAGAGAACAAGATTGCATTACTGACTCGTTCAGCTGGCCAAAGGTGTTTTGGCTTTCCTACTGTGCCCGGTTTCTGACGCATGGCAGCTTCTAGGTATGTGCTGCTTCTGCTAGGCTTCTTACTCTCTTTCCACTGAAAACTCAGAAGCTATCATTTTATTTATCCTTTAAGCTATTTTCATAGCTCTAGGTCTCAGCTTCAGGTTAGAAACTGCTGCTCATAGATTTACCATATCATAATATATGTTCTTTTTATTGCTTCCAAGTCATATTTCCTCACTGGTGTCAATCCCAATGAACTCTTTTATGTTATATTGACTTGTGTTTCTCTCCTGTTTTTGTTGCAGGGCTTTAAAGACAATCTTCATGCTGTTTTCTGCTTGGCTGAGAATTCTGTTGGACCAAATGCAACAAGACCTGATGACATCCATGTCCTTTACTCGGGAAAGTAAGATTGCATCTATCCCTTTTACAGAATTGTTTAGGAGTGCCTTGTCTTTCTCATTAATTTAAATTGCTTCATAATCGAACCATTCAGACAAATCATGTAGGAACCCATTTACTTAGATTGAAAGTTCTTCAGAGCAAGACTAGGTTTTTGTCCTTTTTTTAAGAGCTTGAATCAGTGGAGTCCTTTTCCATGGCAAGGCTTTTTAGGAACTAATTCAGTACAAATAACAAACACCATTAATATAAATACCCGGTATGGTCATTCTCAGCTGATGTTGCTTTGCGATTTCTCACAGTTTTCCCTGAAAACAGGGACATTTCCACTCAAGGCTTAAAAGTATTTTATCTTATTTGTAGGGGGGAGGGCAGAATGGACTGGAAAGCTTCACAAGCATCTGAGAAATTAGATGGTTTATCTGAGTACAAAGTCAAATGTGAAATGTTCTGCCTTCTTTCTAGAACTGTGGAAATCAACAACACTGATGCAGAGGGCAGGCTGGTGTTGGCTGATGGAGTAGCCTATGCATGCAAAGACCTTGGAGCTGATATCATCCTAGATATGGCCACTCTCACTGGAGCTCAGGTACTTGTACACCAAACAGCAGAGCTTGTGGAAGAACAACTTTCTGATAGTCTGTGTAGCATGAGATCCTATATGCTATCCCTGCAGGTTAGCAGGGGAATACTTCCAGTTACAATCACAGGTCTTCACAAAGTGAACTAAAGACACAATTCAGTTAGCTTTAGCAATGGTAGGTTGTGGCCCAGTACATAGGCCAGCCACTGAAGGATGTAAAGTGTACTCCTCCAGCATGTACCATTATAGCTCCATTACTCAAGTAAGATGCCCGTGCTCTTGGGCTTCGTATAGCATATACAATTGACTCAGAAGTGATGTATCTTCATATGCATTTGAAACTGATATATATATATATATAGTCAAGTAATATTCATAGTTTGCAATTTTGTAGCTTTATCCCTAGATGACTTACAACCCGTAATTAAAACACTGTTTTCAGTTTGCCAAGTCTGGTTCCATTCCTGGTGAAGCCTCAGCAAAGAACAACTTTAAAGGTGGTGAAGATGACGGCATCTATAATTCAGCCTAGGGAACTTGAACTTGAGCCTTTTTCCTAGGCTTGAGAGTATTTTTAAATGATTGAAAAGCTGAGGTATTAGTAGTATTGTGAGTATTAGACTTGCCTTTCCATAAGATGAGCGGGAGAACTTAGTGCAACTATAATAGGCTGAGCACAGATATTTGTGAACTGCTGTTGCCTTGCAATTGTGCTAGATAGATTTGTAGACCAGGCCTTCTGCAGGTGTAAATCAGCCAGGCCTCTGGAGTTAATGGAGGTGTACTCATTTCCCCTAACAGAAGGCATGTGTGAGGGTCTACAGGTAGATACTTGGCCGTGTCCTGATTTACACAGGTTGTTACATCATTGAAAGTGCATGTAACCCACTGTATGTCATATTAATACAAGAGAAGAAATCATACTGGAGTATCCTCTTTTGCATATCATTATTTCATAAAAGATGATAGGGGTGGGCAGCTGATCCTGTGATCACACCTTGTTAGCTGGGGAATTTTAATATATAGAAGAGAAACAAAATGGGTTTCCAGGAGCCTCTTTGCCCAAATCAATGTAAAAGAGCCCTTCTAAAAATTTGCTGCGTTTGTCAGCCAGTTACCTGTTTGGAGAACTCTGAAACTCATTGGCTTCCAAGCCCTGGTTTAAATCCAGGACCTAATAGCAGACACCAGGGGAATGAATCTTTCCAGCAGGTGTGGTTCCAGCTTTCAAAATGACCACATTACTTGTGACTGACCCAAATAGGGGGGTGGTTGTATGCATGAGAGAGCATTCATGGCTGGGTTAACCAATAAACAAAGAAAAAAGGAAATTACATGGTTATTGATAGCTGGGCCTAGTCGTGCAACCTAGTAAGTATGAAGGAGAGAGCAAAAGATTGGAGACTGAACTATACTATTGGTACTGGATCGTGTCTTATTCCCCACTAGGGAATTGCCACAGGGAAATACCATGCTGCCATCCTTACCAACAGTGAAGAATGGGAAAGGGCATGTGTTAAAGCTGGCAGGAACTGTGGAGACCTGGTCCATCCCCTTGTGTACTGCCCTGAGCTCCATTTTAGTGAATTTACCTCTGCTGTAGCCGACATGAAGAACTCTGTGGCGGTAGGCTTATTTATGTGTTATTTTATTTTAGTTCCTTATGTAATAAGCATTTTTCTGGGCCTGACTCTGCATGGATAAAGGCTTCTCAGATGTGCTTTGACCCTTTAGATGCATGGTTAAAGGCAAGGCAGGAAACTTGCCTAATACTGACTTGCAAACAGCTCCTCATCTCTAGCTATAGTGACTGTACTGACTTCACAGTACATCCTATTTCACAAGGGCCAAAGTGAGAATGGGGATAGAAGTGGCCTAACAAGGTTTTCTGCATTACATTTTTGGCTGTCTCCCCCTCCCAGGCATGAGTACTCTGCTGTCATTCTTCACAGTGAGGTCTGGCTTTGTGAATTGTTTTCCATGGCGCTCAGTAATGTGAAGTCATTGTTATGAGTTGTTCTTGAGTGAAACAGTTCATTCTTAAAAACAGTATCTTACAAAATCAAATCTTTACTCTTTGTGCAGGACAGGGATAATACTCCAAGCTCCTGTGCTGGACTTTTTATTGCTTCTCACATTGGCTTTGATTGGCCTGGAATATGGGTCCATATAGATATTGCTGCACCTGTTCATGCGGTAAGTGTGCTTATTTGTCCTTCAAGGTGCTTGCTTCTAAGGAGAAAAACCTCTCGCCTGAAGATATCCTGATTGCAGCTCCTGACTGCAGTGTAGGTCTAAGCCATAGAGTGGAGAGGGGAGCTGGGTATCCAGATGTAGATAATTTTCAAGGATGAGCTTGTTCCTTTGTTGAAGATCATTCTAAGGGCATCCCTGCTTTATGCATTTTTGTTTTTGGAGACTAAACTGGGGTTTCTGTGTTTGCAATATCCATACTTTTAGATTCCTGCACTTTAAAATACCACTGGGGTTCTTTGTTTTCTCCTTTGTGTGGGGGATTTTCTGTTATCAGAGCCACCAGAAATACCTGTGCGCAAGAATACTGCTTGCTTTTCCAGAGTTCTCTCGCCAAATGCTGCACATTACAATCTGAGCTGTATCAAGGATGAGATTTTTTTCAAAAGCAACTCAGAGTTAGGCTCTCAAATCCCCTGTATCTTAGTAAGAGTTGAACATCTAACTCCACTATGTGCTTTTGAAAATCCCACCCCAAGGTTTCTTGGACTACCTTGCAGCTGAGCATTCTCTTTGCTGCTTGTAATCTGCTTGAAAGAGTGCAGATGAGCCTGGTACAAAAGTGATATTAAAATCTGAAGTGCAACAACTTGTTTCTAGGGGGAACGTGCTACCGGCTATGGAGTTGCCTTACTGCTGTCTCTGTTTGGTGGGGCATCTGAAGACCCTCTGCTGAACATGGTGTCTCCCTTGGGATGCAACGGAGACTCTCCAAACGAAGACATGGAGAGAGATTCTAAAAGACGACGCCTGGTATAATGCTCCCTAAGGCCTCAGTGACGGGGTGCACATGTTACCTCACTTTGCACTGATTCATTCTGAAGCAATGAAAATATTACACATCAGAAATTGCCATTTTTTTTTACTGTCTTGATGAGATTTACTACTCATTTCTGAGAAAGCAGCCTATTCCTTTTGTTTTTTAAATTATTGGTGCACACAGTAACTGAACAGTACTGACCCTGCCAGCTCCAGGCTCCACTAGCTTTATCCAGGAATAGAGGAATATCCTCCTCAGCACATCACAAAACTTTACTGAGTGCATTAATGCATGAGAACCTCCTCAGAGTGTGAAGAAGCAGCTGAAGCTCTTACTTACAAAACCTTCTGATTTATTTACCTGAGGTTTTGTCTGTCAGACGTTCTTGCAGGCTCCACTGCTTCTCAGAACACAAGGTGAGGAAGAAGAAACCACTGTAGGTTTGACCTAGTCAGCTGCAACAGCTTAGCAGCAGAAAGTTTAATGACTGAATGCCTTCTATTTCAGTAAGGTGCCGTTCCTGCATGTTTAAATGTTAAAAATCTACAAAAAAAGCAGGCCAGAACATCTCTTCATATAGGTCTCTCGCTTTCAGATAACGGAACATATTAATGTTAAACAAAAAATACTTGGATTTTATTGAATAAAATAGGTTTACAGAGTAATGTGGCTGACTGCCACTTAATAAATTAATTATTAAAGCAGCTTGCATATCCCAGCCTGGATTTTCATGACGTTATTTGCATTTCTGAAAATACTGGGGACAGGAAAGCAAGAGCATGACTGTGCATTGGATATTCCCAAGCCCAGCTTTAATACAGCCCAGAAGCAGGCACCAAAGGTCTTGGTGGTTTTGCAGTGTGGGGGGCACTTCCACTCTTAAGAAGAAAGGACCACATTTATTTCACTGAGTGCATGCAGCAGAGATCAGATTGTGCTAGCTACTGTGCAAACATATACTAAGAGGCAGTTCCTACCTTGAGTAACTCATGGATAAAGACTGAAATTGGAAAGAGAGGCATGAGAAGTTGGTAGTAGAAATATCAAGTCTAACTGGACCTACAGTGCCTCTTCAGAGCTGCTTTTTTTGGGGCTGTCTGAAGATTTTTATCTGCATGGTGGCCAGAAACTGGGCCAACCTAGTGGTATGAGTGAATAGAGGTTGAACCCTTAGTAAAATTAATGGTAGGCTTTCTGATTACAGTCAGGCCAGTGATCTCAAGTTTATACTGTTTGCTGAAGGAGAGAGAGGAAGAACCTGATTTGGAAATATGCTGTGGGAGAGAAGACACTTGCATCTCCCTTTTGTGAATGTTATTTTAACCTATACATTGCTTGAGAAGCAAATAATTTGCCTCCTAAGCCTGGTCTTCACAAAGGTATTGGCCTCTTCATTTTCAGTTTGATTCCTTGGTCCACTTAATCATGGTTTCTGGAGATCTGTACAAAAAGATGAGCTTGGCAAAGAGTTGTTCTTCTAGCTCCAGTTCCCCAATCTCCCGCACCAGGAAAATGTCTGTGCAGAGTTTCAGGATGCGGTCCACATTAGGCAGCTCTTCAAACATTATGGAACGGGAGATGCCGGAAAAGTACTCACGAATAAGCTTCCCAATGACAAAGACAACAGACATGTACAGGCCAACGACCCTGGAAAAAGAGGAGAGACCATGAAAATCCTTTCCCTTCCTCCTAGTAAGAATCATTCCACACTATTCAACTGGACTACATGCTGTCATTCAGTGCCCCAAATGCCAGTTGATCTCAGTGAGAGTGAATAACTCCCAGATATCCCAGCAAAATAAAACAACTCACCACATAGAGAGAAAGCAAAGGGATGTGCTTTTGGAGTACAGCCTTGCCCTTACCCATATCCTTCCAGGAATCCCAGGCTAGCAGGACTGACTTTGTCATTAAAGATGATGAGCTCCATATTCTTGCTGCAAGCATTGTTAAGACAGGTTGGGATCTGCTCTTGAATAATCCACCACTCAGTTGCTTTGCTTGAAGACAAATTACTGGGCAGCTGGTGTAGTTTGATGGTTACGTTTCGGAAGAAAGCCATTTTCTCTACGTCTTTCGGCTTATGAGAGTGAACTGTTTCACAAATGCAAAGGTAAAAGAGGAAGAGCTTTTTCATTTTATGTCTAACACCTCTCACTACTTTCTTGTCTCAGATATAAGGCTCTTTCCCTTGTCTTGCTGCTGCTGCCTAGATGGGATTCTGCTTTCTGAAGCAGCACATCGTATCTGTGCTTATGCAGTTTTGAGCATGTAAAAAATAATGGTCTCTAATTCATGAGCATGGATTTGCTGAGGTCTTCCCTTTCTGTCAGTTCAGTGTGGATGCTACATGAAATGCAGAAGTCTATATCAGACAGGGCTCCTTTCTTGTATCCCAGACTGGGCAGAGCTTTAGGTTTCCACCAAGAACCCACCGCCCCCACGCTCAACTGTTTTCATGCTGTTACTTACCAACTTGCAGCCGATGGGCAGTTTTAGCTTCTACTCCAGCATTAGCCCTGAAGTATCTTGGTATGAGGCCTGGAAGCAGTCTAGAAAAAAGAGAATCCAAAAGCTGCCTCTGAATTGCCAAGTTCCTCAATCTTACAAATTGATCCTTAGGTTTATCACCACTTAGAAATAAAACTGAACCAAATGGAAAGGGAAGCCAAGCAGCAGCTCCTAGCCACAGTTGTTAATGACAGTTGCTCTATCAAGCTCTCAAAGAGCAAATCAGAGAAACTACCTTACGGTACATTCTTGGTCCCCATTGCTGTGTTATGTGAGCTGCTTACAACATCCTTAAATGCTACAGCAGTTCTGTTTTCCCCCATTTTACAGAGGGAGAGCTGAGACTCCAATCATCAATAGTAGCAGGCACCTAGAGCTCACATCTCTTTTCTAGTAATTACACAAAGTGGAAGAGCCATGAGCCCCACAGCTGCAAGACCACTCCATAGCCAGTACCACCCTTCCCAGCAAACTATTCCCTCTCATTAAGTTATGCCCTTGTTAGCTGCATTAGGGAGGCCCAGAAACAAACAGGTGCTAGAAATCACATTCCTTCTCCAAACCATAGAGATGGTTCCTCCAGGTACGTGGGCAGGGAAGGGTTGGAAAACAGCTGCTCCTGTTGTATCTACTCTGTTACTAGAAGGGTTACATGGATTATAAACCCATGCTTGTCAGCCCCAGCATGTTTTAGCAGAAGAGGAAAGTAAACAAGCTAATGTGTTAGGATTGAGAACAGCAGCCATGCTCCCTCCTTGTCCAAAAACAGGAAGCAGTCCCGAGGAGAGTGAGGGGCATATAGAGAATGACACTTCCTTGCAGCAGCCAGATGAGCTTCATCTATGGTGTGCACCAACCCTCATTTTTGCGTGAGCACGTTTTGAAATTGTGTTCCAAACAGAAGCAAATACTAACATGGGCTCCTTCCTGACCCCTTTCAGCATCTGAACAATCTGCTCTCTTATCTCCTTCTCTTCATACCGCACTGCGTATTGCCCAGATGCCTCCACGTTCTTCACGAGAGATGCATTCCTGGAGAAAAGAAGAGCAAGTGAGGTATAGTTCAGAGCAGTGCACAGAAGTGGTCCAAGATAGAGGGCACTGTAAGCTTCTCCCTCCAGTGATGGTCCATGGGTCCTATTCTGGAGGTCCCTATTGACTGCAACATATTTAATGGCTGAGAGAGCCTTCCCACTGGCTTGGGCACTCTACAAGGCAGCTCTGGGATGTCTTACTAGGGCTCTTGCAAGCCTTAGTGAAAGTCATTATTGGAGGCAGTGTTGGGAAGATGGCAGGGAATAATCTCACCAGCTCTGAGGTAAGCACAGGACTGAGTCCTGAATATCTGTTAAGGGTTTGGAGATCCCTAAGGGAAAGGAGCCATTGTTGGTTGCTTTTTGGTAGCTCTTCAACACTCCAGTCATGGACGAGGGTCCTTGTGCTTCCTGCTATACACAGTCCCTGCCCCAAAGAGGCAAAAGATGATGCGAGAGCATGGGAGAAGACAACCTTGGTAATCAATGGTCTCAGCACAGCTTGGTCTATTTTAACTAATTAAAATGTTGGCTGGGTAATTAAAGGAGTGAATGGAAACTGACTCCAGACTCTGAGGAAAAGTAGCTTGAAAAGGCAAAAGGAAACTGATTTTAATTGCATCCTTTAAGTCATGTTGGCTGTGAGGCGGTTGTTACCTTTGAACTGTCCAGCATAAGTGGACGTAGATAGCGGTTGACTTGGAGAGCTCTTCTATCATGATTTCCCGGCTCGCTGGACTGATGTGCCACAGCAGACTGGCATTGCTCTTTATTTTAGCAGTGACAATGTCCTCTGGGTTATAATTCACTATAAATTGCATGGCGGCCTTGGGCAGGGAGGAACAGAAAGGGTAAGACACTGAGACTGGAAACAGTTCAACAGGCCCCTATCCACACAGGCTTTACAATGTATTTAAACCTTAACTGTAGCCAAAATGCAGAATCTAACCAGATTAGGTTGGTGCTGAGGGCAGGGTGAGGCGAATACTCGAAAACCAGAATCTAGCCTCATAGCTAAGCTCCCAGATTTCTGCTTGGTACAAAGTAGGCATGGGGTGGGGTTATCCAGAAAACAGCTTGGAACTAGATGCTACGGACCCATACCAGCTTCTACAGAGGTGATGCCAAGCAGCTTGACAGCAGCATAAGATTAGCATAGTAATGTGAAGAGGAACCTTGCCAACTCACATTGCCTGATCAGGCCCATCTCCTGTCCTTTGCCAGGAGCACAGTCCCTGGCAGCAGCACAGATGTGCTCACAGGGAGTTTGCTTCCAACAGAGAAGTCCTCTGCTGCGTATTTGCAGCTGGTTCAGTTTGTTTGAGCCACCTGATAAGCACAAAAAGGGCTGCAACTGGGTGTGAGAATCTAGCCAGCTGAGTTGTGTAGGAGCAAGATGGAGACCATTAATTTGTGCAAACAGTGTTAGAAAACCATTTAACTTGCAATTGGTCGTAACACTGCAATGGAAGTGCGCAATGCTGGATGGATTGGTTTAGGATCAGCCCAGCAGTGCCTCCCACAAGGAGAGGTGCTGAGAGGGAGGACTATAACTCAGCTGCCTACAGGCAGAAAGGAGGCTGCCTGGGGGATTGTTAGGCTCTGGGCCCAGCACGCCCAGTCTGGAGAGGCTTTCCGGGGACATGTTGCTGTGGCTACAAATTGCTAGCGTTCCTCCTGAAGCAAAGCCCTGCTGGAACACCCCACCAGCCTATTCCATGATTTGCAGGTGTTGTTGAAATCCCTCTGTCATCAAGACGTTGGTTGAATATCTTCCCTTTCCAGGCAGATGATGTAGCCACCCAAAGCACTGCGACCCAGGTGAAGAAATCTTCCTGGGCAGGGTGGGAGGAAACACGTGTTCTCCGTATTCAATGAGCTGCTTGGGTGCCACTTACCGGGTGAAAGGCGTACTGAGTGGTCAGGTCCGTATATGCTGCTTGAGTGAAAGGGATCAGATTCCTCTGCTGGGCACTCATGGTGAACAATGGCTAGGAGAGAGTGAGAGGGTGAATGGCAGATATTTATGGGGCTCTCTGTGCCGCTGGGGACCCCTCCACATCCAAGACCGTATCTCCCAATACCAGGTATGGAGCAGGAACCTAATAAGATTCATCACCTTCCCCTCCTTCACCTTTTCTTTTTATTGCCCTTCCTTTCCTTTTGACATCTCCCATTTCCCCTGTCTTCACATGGTAGCACTTCCAACTGCTGCTAGTAATTCTCCACTCAGGTGACCCCTAATCTAAAACCTCTTGGCTACTGTGTGCACAACACTTCTGTAAGAGCCATACTTTACCTCATAACCACCAATCGTAATTTTGACCGAGATATCCAGGGGCTGATTGACTACTCCTGCTACTGCTTTAACAAGTGACATAAGCAGCAGTGGAAACCACAAAATGAAGATCAGGATGAAGATAAGGCAGCTCCCCATGCCATATTTCACAACCATTTTCTTCTTCTGCCCTGCAGGTTGAGGGTATCTCTGCAAAGAAAGAAATATAATGAATTGGTTATGATGTAATTAAAACTGCAAGAAAATTAGGACAGCACAGGGAAAGGGGAGGAGAAAGCTGGCAAACATTTGAGAACATTTGAAAAATAACCTGGTGGTTTTGCATGTACCTTTGTCAGCCACATGTGATGGGGTGACAACTGGGGTGAAGCTTCTGCTGGAGTAAAGCCTTAAAAAGCCAAAAAACTACACTTGATCTGGGCCAAGAGGCCGAGAAGCGATTAAGAAGTAGCACAGTACCTAAAGGGAGGAGGTCCTGGACTGTAGCAGCTGAAGACTTGGTAGGAAAGAGATATCTCAGCTGTTCCTAATGAAATAATGGCCCATAAAGACAACCCTGCATGGGTCAGAATGATAACCTATAACCTAGCAATTTTCTTCCGTCTTCACCTTGTGTGATTTTGATGTAGGCAGCATTAAATATTTGTTCTTAACCTTCAGTTAGTAATGCTTTTAATGGAGTCTTTTTTTTTTTTTAAATCAGGTCAGGCCAGCAAGTAATTTATAGATTTCTCTGCAAATAAGTACAGGAGTAGCTTCTGATAACACAGGAGCCCCCACAAGTATTGGCCTCAGACTCAGTGCTGCCACAGAACTGATACTGCAAGTAGTTTCCACACTTGAAAGGAAACCAAATTCCCACTTGTGGTGTCTGTGAGCTAAATCTAGAAGGGTACTTGGGTATGCTGTCACCAGTTTCACCCAGGGGTATTCTCAGAGCACACTGGGCCTTGCTGGGGATGATACTCTGCAGCATGTCATTGCAGCCAAGAGCCTGCTGGTGAGGGGATCCTGTTTTCAGCTCTCCACCCTGCTTTATTTGGAGCAGGGGCTTGAATTGGCATCTTCTTCCTTCTAGGCAAGTGTCCTAGCCCCTGGACATCTCGGTTAACACCAGGGAGCTCTTTTATTCTTGAATGATCTGTCCCAAATGACCTAACTGCAGGACAAAGTTCATAGCTGAGAATCCCAGGCAGAGAAAGCTGCCTCCCGGCAGCATGAAGTTCAGCACCTAACAAGTCTCTCCAAAGAGCAGGGTGGCACTTTCTGCTGGCTGAGTTAGGCAGGCAGCTCCTTACCCAGCTTGTGGTTTCTGGGGATCCAGTGTCTAGAGGCCTAATTCTCTCTTTTTAGGAAGTGCACCTCTGTATTGCCTTCTGTATGCATTGTATGTTTCTGGCCCTAACTGGCAGCTGAAGTTTCCACTAGGTGGCAGGACATGGAAAAGTTAGGCATTGCAAGTTAGTAATGTAACGGCTAGAGACTGAAGAGGCTACGATCTCTGAGTTGGAGCCCAAATCCCCTCTCCCAGCCAGGCTGCATAGATGGGTGATAATTGCTACTGCCTCATTTGCCTACACAGCAACTCACTAAAAAGCTGTTACTTGCAGTGCTGCCGTGCAGGGAAGGGCCTGCTCAGGTGCAAAACTCTCCCCCTCTCTCTCCACGAGTGTGAAGGAAGCAGATGTCTTTCTCCCAGACCCAGCACAGGCCTCAGACATGTCTGCTTTAGAGCCTGTCACCAAGAAGGGACAGCAAAAATGGAACCACTCACCTTCTCAGACTCGTGCAAGCATTTCATAATAAAAATATTTGCATACAAATCCTCCACACATATCCAATTGGAAAGGCTGAGCGTGGTGTCAGTCCAAACCCAGTCCATGATTGCTCTCAGCTCTATCAGGAAAGGCACCATTCTGAACCTGCCGGTTAAACCAAGAAAGAACGTTAGCCACCTTTTGGACGGATGCCTGTACAAATACCAGGGGCTGAAGTCCTAGCAGACAACTTACTGAACCTGGAAAAAATCATCCTTGGCTTCAGTGGACTTTGCCTTTATCTTTCCATGGAAAAACTGTTTCCTTTCCAATGCAGATGTGTAGCTCTATGTTCTGAGGAAGCAGAGGGTGCCTGGTGATTGCAGCAAGAAACCCTCCTGCTTCCAGGTAGTTAGTGGTTAGTTCCTGCCTGATGCAAAGGAAAAACATCTCCCCCTGGGCAGATTATTCCATAACTGTCTATTAGGAGTAACCCAAGTCCTCTGCTACTGGCCTCATCCAGAGGCAGGACACTGGACTGGATGACACATTCAGCTGATCCCATCTGGCAAGTCCTATGTTCCCAGTTGCCCAACTAGGAAGACTTCCAGTTTGGAAGACAACTGTTACAGATCAAATTTCCAAAGGGTCTTCAGCCCTGGCCTCCTCCTGTCTGTGTGTGAAAGTGCCTGTGTGAGTACTTCTTGGGTGCTAGTATCTATGCCAAAAACTATCCTTGTAACTAATTATGCTTATTAAAGAGGTACCTAGCAGCCATGCAGAACTGGGGACATTGTGCACTGCTGTAGAAACCCAGAGCAACCAGCAGTCCCTGACACAAAATGCAGAGTTTACTTACAGATCATTTACTGATCCAAGTGGGCACACGTGTGCAAATTCTGTTACCTTAGTGCACAAATGACTGTTTCTGTGCCATTCAGTCTGCACAGGGTGGGGGGGACTCAAAGTTTGCAGGAAACAATGTTTGTCCCTTAAGTTTCCTTGCAGAGCCTCTTCATTTGTACAACACGCACAGAGAGCCCATCTGAGAAACATCTTTTTTCCAGTCTTTTTACAGTTTTTACAATATTTAAGTGTGTGTGTGTGTGTGTGTGTGTGTGTGTGTGTGTTTTTAAAAAAGCAGTGAGTACATAAAATTCATCCTAAACATTGCCAAACTGGCCAATGGGTTTTTAATATCACTACCACAAGGCTGTGTTTCAACATATTTCCTGTTTGGAACCATTCCAGTGGCAATTCCAGGAGTGGAATATATTTAGTCTATATTTACTTAGTCTATTTAACTTTCTTTTGGTATCTTTGGCTCATCTCACAACCATGCTATTTTAGGATGATTTATACAGTATTTACATTAAATTTTGCTAATATTTCTTTGCCTCTTGAAACTGGATTATAGTATTTATGTCCCCATGACCAATGTTGGAAGCATAAGCAGCTATTCCAGGCAATCAGGGAGGATCTATCAGAGGGGAGACTGCCAGGAAGTGAGATGACTCGTCTGAAATGTTCCTTGAGGGATTATGTAGGATAGTAGCAATCAGAGAAGGGCAGCTGCAGCAGTAATTAATGTGGGTTGTTTTCAAAAGTGAAACAATGGCATTTACACTGTACTCTTGTTTCCTGCAAAGTCTAAACTTGGGGTTTGAGCTTAACTTCTGACACGCTTCCCATAAATTACACATGCCCTGAAAAAAGAAGTTAGCATGTGCAGACTAAATGCTGGTTCAGTAAGGATTGTGCCACTGACTTTAACATGAGTTGGACTTGGTCCACAATATTTTGTCTCTGTTGCTAAAGGGGAATATCACCTCCATGCTTACCCCTGGAAGAGGAAGAGGTTTATGCAGTTGTAGCTCTTGGTTAGAAAGTTGCCTAGGACCTGCTTGGGATATCCACATTTGATCTGATATGCTGACAAACCAAAGTAAATGCACTTGACTAAGTACCAAAGCTGGGCCACGTGGTTTTTGTTAAACCTCCTGCAAGTGAACAGAACACAAATTTCATTGCACTTTGTACATGGCACTTTCTACAATATTATTTTAACTTTCTTGTTACAGTGACCCCCTCAGACTGGGTTTGAACTTGGCAAACATGAGATTCAAAGCAAGGTCTACAAAGCAGTTTCTTCCCCCAGTCTGAAATAGTAAAGGCCCATATCTGAAGGGAGTGTAGTTACCAAATGAACCTACTTCAAAGTAGGTTACATCCAAAGTTGGGAGACTGCTTCTGCCTGCCCAAACTTTCCCTTGCCATACCAAAAGTCTGCCAATGTCTCCCTTTCCAAGGACAGCATTTTCAGTCATACTTGTTGAGCATGCAGATGAAATGTGTGTCTGGTCATTTGCACAATCAAAATAGCCATACAACTGGAAGATACAGTCTGGACACAGAATTGCATTCTAGTGTTTTCTTTGGCCAAAGTGAACTACGTTCTCTTTATCGGGACTGCTGCAGAAAATGAAGTTGTCTACATCTGTTTGCTACTGATTTCCAAGTCCACCCACCTTAGCTTAAGTGCCAAGAACATAAATTTAGCATCTGCTGATAGTGCATAGAAATGTCAGACTTCAAAGCCATCATTGCTGTTGTTTGTTTTCTCACTGAATGCAATGACTGATCATAAGGGAGAAATATTTTCACATGATGTACAGTTGTACCTGTCAGTAACTCCTGGCAGGATGAAGAACATCCAAAAGTGAATGCCAAAGACCAGGACAACCTGGAACACACACTTCTCAAACATGGCTTTCCTCAAGTAAATGGCTCGGTCTGCTATCATCATGCCAAACTGGAGCAAGAGCATCACCAGAAAGGCTTGAGGGACCTGATCTTCTGACAGTGATTCGGTTATGTCAGCAGCTGCCGAGTATTTCTGCAATTAATCATAAGGATTATTGTAACAACCAAACAGTGCTAAACTAATAAGGCTCAGGGCTCGCCCGCTGTTTTATATATCCGCTAAGCAGGGGGAAAATCTCCACTCATGGGCATGATCCCTAATCAGGCAAGTAGACCACTGGAAGCAAAGGGTTTGTATCTGTCAATAAGACCGGATATGGTATCACAACTGGTATCATTTTCTGGTTTTGAAAGACCAGATTCTTCTCCCTCTGCCTATAAGCAAATCCCCCACTTTGGAAGGATCACATAGAAAATCATTTTGGAGGCACAGATTGCAAGAGGTTACAGGTGCCTCATGGAGGATCTTTAAGAACAGATATTTTTAAACATTTTTTTTTTATTTCTATTTTTTTATAGAAAAATGGGCACCCACCATAGAGCCAGATCCAGCCACAGGTAGCCTCTAAAAATCAAACGCCTCTTATTTTTGGAAATGGTCAGATCCAGCTTTCAAATCTCCAGCTTGAGCCAGGTCTGATCTGGAGCTTAATTCAAACCAATATAACAGCATCAGCCCAGACTCAGCTGTGCTTGGGGTTTTCCCATTTTTCCCTATTCATTATTACTAAGAATGTTTTGCATGATGCCCGGATCTTTCCTTCTTAACAGCTTCACCTTGGATTACTGATGCCTGCAATCAGAATCGCCTTTCTGACACAGAGCAGTTTCTTCCAGGCAGATGGAGGAAACCCAAGCAAATCCTAAAGCTCGTGTGTGAATCTGAGGCTTGATTACCCACTGAAATCCCTGAGTCTGTGACTTAAAACTGAACATCTCAGCAGGCAAATAACAACACTGAGCAAAGAGCAAAAATGGGGCCAGGTTTCAGCTCCATGAGCCTGTATCGGTCACTCTGGGGCCTTGTCACAAGTTCTACGCTTATATGCTTTCTGGATCTCAGACAGGCTCCTTGTTCAATAAGGACGCAATCCTGAGTGCGTCTCAGGACAGTAAATGTCGTCAGCTCTCACTGACATATACAGAGGTAAGATGCTGATCACTTTGAAAGAGATTGACCCCTTCTCTTTTGATGGGTTGTCATCTCTGGTCTTTGCATTGAAGAAATCTTCTCTCCTCATTTTATAAAAGCAAACCAATGGCTAGAGAAAGGGGGGAAATGAAACCAGCAGTGAGTGCATGAAAAATGAATTCCTGGCAAAGCAATGGCAGCCCCACAGCTGTGTTCCAGTCTCATCTACTCCTACACTGCCTCCTCCTCCATTGCCCCCACTAGTGACTGTTATCTTCGTGAGTTAGCCTGTCTTGCCTTTGTGAATAGTCCCTTTGGAGACTCCTTGCTCAATTTTAAGGATGAATCAAGAAGCAAGTACACCAGGAAAGAGCAGCTGTAATTCAGGGGAAATTCTGATGGTTTCCCTGGTGGTAAAGAGAGGAGTCCAGCGCAGAGACTGGACTGTCTTTAGGCACCTGTACACATTGTGGTTCTCCCTAACTCTTAATTCCCAGACTTGCACAGACAGGTCCTCTAAAGTTTCCTGGAGTATCCAATTATGGAAGGACCTTGCCGACTAGTTACCACAGTCCTCAAGGAAAAAAAAATCAAAACCATTTTCCTTTGCAGTCTGCTTTAAGAAATAAGAAAGGAAAGAAGAGGTGCATTTGTGCTTACGCCAAAAGCCCCGTATCCAAAGATAATGATTATAAAATTGATTGCATCCACAAGGAACATCAGTGCATAAACATCACAGACAGGGCTGTACTCTGGGTGAATAATGTTGTAGAAGAACTGCCTGATCGGCCGATAGATTTGTAGGGCACTAGGAGTAAAAAGTAATACACACAATTTTAGTGAATAATTACTACAAAACTTTTAAAAAATAATTAGATCAATATAGTCACCTCACATCTTAAACAGAAGATCCATAAAAACTGAAATCATCAGAATTCTTAAACTGAAAAGCAACATTTCATTTTATTAATAGATACTACCAGTAATGTTCCAGTTACGTTTTAATTGCCAGTTTCTTTATCTTCATGAAGTGTTGTTTCAGGGTCTTCTTGGCAAGTTTTTTGTTCCTGCTGGGCTTCTTTCTGAAAAGATTCCATCTCTTCCAGGCTTCCTTTTGAGGCTTGCCTACCAAGAGGAAGATGAATCAAGACCCATTAGTTTCATAATGACATTAGTATTCCTTTGCCAGAAAGGTTAACGATTCTTGTTCATTTTTTTTTGTTCCAAAAATGCATTAATTCAGCCATAAAGGTTCCCTTCTAGGATGTTACTAAAACAAAAATCCCCTATGTATACAGTTTTGGGGCCCATAATACACAATATTCAGTAGGAATTATTTAGAATTTCAGCACCCAAGTGATGGGTGCATCAGAAAAAGATCGACAGTGGGCACATATACACAAGACACTGGCTGCGCATGGCTGACTATTACTGTGCAGTAGCACATCACAGCACTAACAGTGCTAATACGCTACTGCACAGTACTATTAGGTTACTGTGCAGTAGCATCACTTAAGCATTTGCCAGCACTATTGCACAGTAACTCGTGATTACTATGCATGCATTTATTTACTTGCTTAGTGGTTACTGCAAGTACATGTATGAGCAGTAGCATTTCATGTAGATGCACCCAGTACGGGTAAGAATAGAGACTCCAACCACTGAAAGCCCAGCTTCTCTGTTTGTAGGTATATCCAGAGAAAGATGAACAACTGAAATGATGGTCCCACATGTATTTTCTTTATCTTAATGTTAAAGCAAATGCCTTCCCCCATATAAAAGTAGCTCTGTGTGGGTCCAGCTACCTTCATTAGATGAGCCTGTCTGGCGTCTCCTAAAAGCAGTCTTGGAGAGGTGGTGATGTCTGAAGAGATGCCATGTCCCTGATTCAGCCTCACTTTCCTCTAGGTCAACTCTGCTCTGCTTTTTCTTTTGCCTCTGTGTCAGTATTGTTTTCTTGAGATCAGGCACATCAGTGCCTGTGGCATCCCATAGTCCATGGCACTAAAGAGCGTATTTTAAGAAAAATAAAATAGTCTGGAACCTTGTGCCTTCAGTACAATATCTTTAAGTCACAGGAATCACAAATCACTCTCCAGAGGAAGGAAGAAGCAGAAACATAAAGGGGTGGAGAGAGAGTTAATACTTGAGAATAAGGGAGGCTTCCTAGTGACCAAAAACCCAACTTCAACCCACAATGCAACTTTCCTAAAATTTAGAAGTAAAACTCCTACTGACTTCAATGGAGTTGGGATTTCCCACCCCTCCAGGACTCAAATCTTATTACTTCGTATGAACATCTCCCTTTAAAAAGATTTGTCAGCAGGTAACCTGTGACAGGAGAAGTAAGCACTTGCTTCTTTAAATCTGGAATTTCATTTACTCATTCTGAATTAAGGACAGAAGTTAAACTTGGTTCCAAACCCAGACTTGGACTCTTAAGTCCATACATCTTAAAGCCCAGAAGTGAGTTTTGAATTTATGCCAGGACTGAAGAAAAGGCGCACTCAGAAAAGTTTAATTTCTACTGAAAACAATGGGCACAGCTATAAAGAACTGGATCATTTCTTTTCCGATCAAGAGAGATTTACCTTCAGGATAGACTTGTGAAAGAACAAAGCAAGCAGTTGCACGAGATCAAAATGCACATAGCCATCCTTCTTCTCTATCCCAACAATATTTGGCAGTGCAAATGGCTCTTCTCCATGGAGGGCGCAATACAACTTGCTGCTCCAGGGAAAGAATCCAAACTGAGAAAAATATTTAATAGCGACTGTTATCTGGAGGGAACAAAAACGTACAAAACGAATTAGAAGGTCTGACCTCGAAGAGCAACAGCTGGCCTCCAAAATTCTCAGAAAGAGCTTTTTACATCTTCCAAGTATAGGGAAAGACTCCAGCAAACATTCCTGCTGGCTTAACTTCTAGAGAATAAGCCTTGTTCTGGGACTCTGGAAAGATATCGTCTCATTTTACCCCATTTATTTCCATCCCATTATCAGCACTTCGAATGAGAATTTATTGAACTTTAATATAAAAAACAGCCCCTGCTTGAAGCAAGTCACTCATCTGTGGTACAGGGAGCTTCCATACCTGTGTATAAATGATGGCTATAGTCCAGAAGAATTTAGTAGGCCTTGGAATGGATAACATAGCCCACATAAATACAAGGATAGGCAGAACCAAAGTAAGGATTGAAGCAGAGACCATGTGGTTCAGAATGATCACAAAATAACAAAGCATTTCTGACTTGGACACCGTGGCGCTGTACAAAGCAAAGCCCAGTTTTAGAAGTCGGGGGAGACGCTCATAAAATTTGTCCGACTGCTCCAGCTCATTGTCGTGAAACGTCCTGCACCAAAGAATGAAAAATATAAAATCAGATTAACTGTATTTCCTAATAAGCTCTTGGCTACCACACAGTATTTATAAATCTGACTTAAATAAGTCAGAGCAGATATGGTATAATGAGATCTCTTCAAAACTTTACATGTAAGCTGTTATACTTTCATTAGCTACACCTTGAATGAAAGCTTTCACTTGTCTAAGCCATATACAAGGATAAAGGGTGTGACTCTAAAGAGTTTCTAACTCCCAGCTCTGCTCTCAAATACTGGAAACTCTCATACAACTCTGAACCTTATTTCATGAACACAGACTTTTTTTACCCTCTGACTTCAGTGGAGTTAGGAAAATGTGGAAGCATATTTTTCCTTATTGCATGAACACAGAATTGTTTTACCCTCGGATTGACTTCAGTGGGGTTCGATTTATTCCACACTCTGAATGGGGTTAGGAAGTGTACCTGCTGAGCCATTTTGACAAAAATGCATGTGTACTTACACACCTAGATCTCAAGCAAAATCCAGAGCAACTACTTGAGATACTGAGCACTTCTGAATCTCATTAACCTGAGGATCTTGTCCTTAATATACCCATACAATCAGCATGAGCACATGACAGTCACACTGCTTGTACCAGCACTGCATACAAGCTGCATGTGCAGAGTTCTTAACACCCTTGGAGTGGAGCTGGCTTAAATGTGAGAGAGTGATATTAAAAAAGATTTCCATCTTGCAATGTTCAAACAACACCTATTTTTCTTTCTTTCCAAATGTTGGTGATTTTACTGACATTTTAAATTTTGTGTGCTAAAAATGTGGCTCTTGTTAAGTATTGTTATTTTTTAGTTTAGAAAAAATAAGGATTTTGAAAGCAGTTTTCATAAACATTTCAGTAAAAGAAAACCTGTGAAAACAAGGGATTTCTGAAAGCTTTCACTTCTGAAAAAAGAAACAAAACCTTCCCTCCCAACCTCCCCAATGTGGCTTCTAATGTGAAAACTATTTCCCCAGCTCTACCACAGAAGATCACTATTAACATAAGGAGAAAATATAAACCACAGAGCCAGATTCCAGGGTGTAAATTGGCTTAACTTCACTATGAACAGTGCTGTCATCATTGATACCAGCTGAGGATCTCCCTCAAGGGCCCTCTTTAGTCCTAAATCAAATAAGTCAAAAAATTGGGCACAATTAAGCTGTCAAGTTGTTTAAGACTAATCATCTTGCTATGGACACATGGGTATCATTGCAGCTGGGTTTATATTTAAGTCTCTCTTGCCTGTTCAGGAGCAGATCACTGGCAGTCATAACAGGAACTTCATTTAACAGCCCGCCTGCTGCTATGGTCTTCTGAATGGACGGGGAAGTAACACAATCTTCTGTTTCTAATGAACAGCTCCCCAGATTGGCAAGCACCATACAGGAAGCAGGACTAGTAGTTGTTTCTGGCTCAGTGCCTTTGATGCTATCTTCATCTTCTTCTTTCTCTCCTGATTCATCTCCATTTGTTTCTTCAGTAGCTTCCTCAAGTTCCCTAGATCCAAAGTGCATTTTTTTCAAAGTGCGGCTGAGACAGTAAGTTAAGCTTTTGGTAGACAATGAAAAACTCTTATTAAGTGAGACTGATATAATGTCCTGTGGACATGCCAGAATAACAAGGGCATACTCTCCAGAACTTTAGGATTGAGTGCGATTTCCAGCATCCAAGTTTTCTCGTTGTGACAGGTTTTGGAATGGCTTCACTCTAGCACATTACTTTACACAGACGGTAAAGGACTGGGTTGTTCTTATAGGCTAGGGACAGAAGCTGCACATAAAAAGGTTTAAGTGATCAGAAACTGGTTTAATCCTGTAATAGAACAGAAGTTCAGTGCACATAAACCAGTCTCAAAATGGCCCAAACTGGTTTAAGATAAACCTGGTTGAATATAGTATCAGACTTAACTAATTTGGGTCAAACCAGTTGATGAAACTTCTGTCCCAGACCCCTTCCTGGTTCAAATTAAATCACAGTCCCCCAGCATCCCAGCATGCTTTGCCCTGGGCTGGGCTGGGCTTTTGGCTCCAGAGAGCAGGGCTGGCCCTGGCCCTCTGCTCCCTAGCTGCAGCAATGAGGACTGGCTAACAAAGGGGTGTGGAGTAAACCCAACTGGGGATGCAGCCCAGTCTGCAGGGGAGGACTGCCCATCCCCCAGGCAAACCCTGGCAGGAGTCTAAGGCCAGGGAAGGGAGGTTAAATCCCCTTCCCCGGCTCATATTTACTGCTGGCTGCAACTGTGGAGTACAAATCCCAGAGGCACCTGAAAGCAGGAAGAAGAAGTAATGAGCAACCCTGCAAAGTTCTGCTGTTGTGAGTCTGGACTGCAAATCCCAGAGACCTTGGGGGGCAGCACAAAGAAGAAATGAACACAGAGCCAGAGAGCCATGCTTTAGCGCCCCCCAGCTTCTAGCCTGAGCCACTGCAGGCATGTGGCTGCATTTCTTGAATCAAACATCAATGCTCCCAGACAGCGTGCTGCACCGGCTTGATGCAACAGCTGCAGAGGCAGAGGCAGGCACACCCAGAGAAGCCACAGGAGAACTTGCAGCCACCCGGCTATGCCTGCCTCTCCCCAGCTGATCTGAATCAGCACCGAATCTTCTAAAGTAAATTCGACCGAATCAATTTGGGACAGTGATCCAAATCTCCAAATTGAATCGCTGTCCTTAGAATTAGCCGAATCCGAATAGAATACTTCCCTATTCACACAGGCCTAATGGAGACCTGGTCTGTCATAAACCCCCTGTTTGACTTACTCTTGTTTTACAGATGGGAAACTAAGCATAACAGCAATTCCTTATTTTTCTGAATGACCACATTAAAGATTAAAGGATTCTCAGCTGCTGAAATAATAGGGGCTGCACTAGTCCTGATGTAAGAAAATCATCAAATGTTGCTTGGCTATGAGTTTTCTAACTAAATGTGTGCACCACTCTAGGGAAAATATGTAGTAATGATGACATTGCTGATTTTTACCCACCTGGATGCCATGCTTTCATAAGGTTGTTGGATGTCCTCTCTGGGCATCTGCTGGTACTTAGATAATGTGTTTTCATCACTGTGGTCCTCCTTTGCAGTTTCCATTTTATTTCCTTCACAAGCACTCCTTTGTACTTTCTGGCTCTTCAGGTTATAATATTGGAGAACAGTGTCTGCTGAGGCCTCTTTCCCCTTAAAAGTTAATAGAGAATTAATTAAATGGTAGAAATGCTGTCATGATGTCTGTCAATGCAAATTATCATAGGAAAATAGTACTTCTGGATTCCCATGAGCAACGCCTCCTCTAAAACAGGTGGATGGTTTGGGTTTCATTGGGGTGGAGGGAGCTTGTGTTCTTCTCCTGCAAGTCAGAGAGTCCTTCAGGCCCTTTGATCACTTTAAAATGCTGCTGTGATGTAAATAATGCTCAAAACTTATTAGTACTGACATCAAGTCTCTCAAAAGGAAGAAAAAATGGTTTTCAAAACCCAGCCAAATACAGAAAGGTTGGCCAACATATGAACATTAGTAAACCACATTGCCAGTAGCTGCTATAAAATATAAATCATTACTGAGCAGAATTTGGTAGAATATTTCTGGGAAAAGAAGGATTTTGAGACTGAGCTCCATATTTCCAGTTTGATACAGTGTAATAAATTCAGACATCCTATTGACACTAAAACATAAATACTGTGTGAAATGGTAGTGCTCTTACCCTATTCATTTCTCGCCATAGCATGCACCTTTCAATTCGGAGTACTTTTGTTATGTCCAGGTTATCTTTACACAAGGAATTCACTGCCTCTGTAGTATCATCTAACAAAACTTGAACAAGGACCCAAGCAAGCTTGACTATGTTGATTACTCTTTGGATGATGTCTTCTGTCAAAAAGGAAAAAAAATCATGTGTGCTTACCCACTGCAAACCGCTCCGTGTGAGTTATTCCATCTCACGCAGCTCCCATGCTCTGTCTGAGAAATACTCAGCCCAGACACAAAGGGTTGAAACTATCAGTTTTGGTTGTCCTTACAGCCCTCCAAATAGGATAAATGGCTTCTGGGTTATTTCTGTAAAACAGACCAACTCACCTGGCTCATCTAAAGGCTCTTCAGTGATTGATCGCTCCGTTTCCTCTTCAAAGGATGCCCCTTTCATGTCTTCTATTTCATATATGAACATAAACAGAATGACACAGGGATAAGCTTTGCCTACACCTCTTTCCAGCTACTCAGAAGTTAGGAGCCCAGTCCAATTCCCCAGTGAAGTCAATGGGATTCTGACTTTATGTGAGGGTCACCTAATTGGGTATCTAGAAACTATAAATGAATACACGTGTGAAGGGCACCATTAAAGGGAATTATTGCAAGAGATAAGGATTTCCTCTTTACCCAATCTGTAGGGTGTGCTGAGGGCAGTGAGCATGGGTGTCACTGTTCCCTGGCCCACCCATCTTTTATGTTATAGCCTCTCTCATTCAAATGGTCCTTTTTGGTCTAATGTGTCTGGAGGTGTCTGCAAATGTTTCTTATTACCTCCAAGTTGCTCTTTCTTCCTCTGCTCCCTGATTTCATCTTGTTCTCTTGTTCTTAGTGCTGATTTGGCGTTAGTCATCCAGGCTTCATGTGCGAGCTGCATGAAAAAGTGCCATTATTCCCTGGTTTAGAAGCCTAACATGTCCACGCAGCTCATCAACCTAAGTTGGATGTCATTTAATTTACTGAGTTATACTAGGAACTCCTTTAACTTGCTAGTGACTGCATCTACACAAGATGCTCACTGAGCAGTAGTTTGTTACTACTGAGCAGTAGCTCATTAATACTGTGCGGTAACATGGTGTGGCACAAAGCATGAGGTGATGCTACTGCACAGGAGTAACAAGCTACTGATCATCAGTAGTAATGAGCTACTGTGCAGTCAGCATCACCAAGAAGCTATTCGGGGACCCTATTGCACAGTAACTCTGGTTACTACACAGTCATTTAGTACTTGTGTTCACAAATACTAAATGACTGTGCAGTAACAACTGCATAGTCAGCATCTCATGTAGATGTGGCCACTGTGGATCAAATGAGCTGCTGTTCCCTCCTCCTCACTTCCATTCATTTAGACTCCAACCTCAGTGGCAGTTTGCAGACCCATTAGGCTCCTTTATAAACTCAGATAACACCCATTTAGTAACAACAGCAATTGCTTCCATGGAAAAGCAACACTGGGAAAATATTTGGTAGCTTCAGTGCGGTTGTATGTATAACAATACCTAGCTCTTTTTACCTGATGCACTTTACCAAGGAAGTAAACTTCATTGTGTCCATGTTACAGATGAGAAAACTAAACCAGAGGTCAGTCAAGCAACATATCCAAAGTTATCCAGCAAGCCGGGGCATAGCTAGAAACAGCACTTTAGCCTCCTCAGTCCTAGTCTAGTGCTCTAACAGCTAGGCCATGCAGTTGAATATTTTCAAAAATAAGCCCTAAACCTGGAATGCTGTTTTTCTCTTTGATTCTTCCTCTTCTCTCTGTTCTCTCTGCTGGTCCCCTTCTTCCTCTTCGTCTTCACTGTCTGTCTCAAAGAGGCAGTAGCTCCCAGCCTGAATCACTGAAATCAGTTCCAGAAGAAAAGATGTCTGAGGTTTTTTTTTTTCAAAGCTATTAACATGTTAGGTGCACATCTTTCTTTGAAATTAATAGAGGTTGTGTATTTAAATCAATTGCATGGTTTTCAAAATCCTAGACTATTTGTTTAATGTATGTTTTGATAGGATAAGCATCCTAGAAAATACTAACCATAGGTAAATTGGGCATATTTTTCTCATTACTAATACTTTTTTATTCCTTTTTATTAGTATTTTTTTTACCCTTAATGGACTTTAAAGTAGCACTTAGGCTATAAATAGAAACAACTGGAAAGCAAACCACCTTTGGATAGCACTGACATTAGTCATAGAGAAGTAGGGCTAGAAGGGATCTCCAGAGATCATCTAGTCCAACCCCCTACCTATAGAAGGATCATTCCTATCCAGACCATCTCATACAACCATAATCTAAACTCTTCATGAGACTACCTACCCTCAACCCTGATACAACATAGACCTAACACCCTAACCTGCCAAAGGTAAAATTCCTCCCTGACCCCAAATATGGTGATTGGTCTGACCTCAAACGGGGGGGGCAAGGCCCTCTAGCCAGGACCCTCGGACTTTAGTCCCAGTAGGAGAATTGGCAAACCCCAGGTGAAGTCCCCTCTTTAGGTGTAGCCAAGACCCAATGCCTCTGGGGAGGTTTAAAAAAACCCTGACACATATAGTGGGGGGAAAAAAGGTGGGGGGCAGAAGCAACCAGCAAAGCCCAGAAGTATGAAAAATACTCATGGCAGAAATTAGGTATAGCTACACCTAGATCATCACTGACCAATGGCTATCCAACTTTTTTTTTTTTTTAACACCTCCAGTGATGGAGCATCCACAATTTCCCTAGGCAGTCTATTCCACTGGCTCTCTGTTCTCACAGTGAAGAAGTTTTTCCAGGTATCCAATCTACATGTACTTTTCTGCAACTTCAGGCCATTGAGCTATATGTTCCTCTCCACAGCAAAAGAGAAATGTTGCTTTCCCTCTGCTTCATGGTATTTCTTCAAAGATTTGAAGACTACCATGTCACCTGTTAAGCACCTTTTCTGCAAACAGAACATGTCTTGCTCCTTCAGCCTCTCCTCATCTGACTTGCCTTCCAAGCCCTTGATCATCTTTGTTGCCCACCTCTGGACCCTCTCAAACTTCTCTATGTCCTCTTTAAAATGTGGAGCCCAGAACTGCTCACAGTGCTCCAAATGAGGCCTAACCATTGCTGAGTAGAGACGCACTATCACGTCTCATGTCTTGCACCTAATGTTTCTATTGATGCAGCTCAAAACCACATTTGCCTTTTGTGCAGCTGCATCACACTGCAGATTCATCTCGAGTCTGTGGTCTACCAAGACTCCCAAGTCCTTTTCTACAGAGCTGCCATGCAACCAGGTGTCCCCCATTTTGTATCTGTGTTTTTGATTATTCCTTCTGAGGGGTAGCATTTGCACCTTGCATTTGTTCTCATTGATTTTCATCCTGTTAGATCTAGCCAAACTTTCCAATCTGTCAAGATCCTTCTGAATTGTACTTGCCCCCTCCAATGTGTTTGCGATCCTTCACAGTTTCATTTGGCTAGGAAAGTGTGAGGGACCCAGTGAAAAATGCTATGCTCTTTGCTAAAATGCACATACATGATCTTTCCTAAATTGGAACAGCTGTTAAGACAGCTACTGAAGAGCAGCTTAGTTGCAGTAAAACTTTTAAATAATGTAATTCTTAGGCATCCCCTAATAATTCTATAATGATGATTATCCCTTAGGATAATGCCTGGTTTTTCCAGTTTCCTGCCAGCTTGCTATGTGCACTGGCAAAGGGACTGCTGCTGTAGTTCCCCTTCTGCAAGAATGAAATCTATTGTGCAGTACAGCAGCTGCAGTTGTTTGCTTGCCAGTAACAAAGAAGGGCCAGAGTTACACCTGGGATACACTGGTGTAATTGAGAGCGGGTTATGGCTCTAGGTCTAGGCTGCTCCAACTCCATTTATGTAAAAGTCTATGGAATTTTTCCATTAGATCCCGTACTCCCATCTGAGAGCTGACATGACTCCACCCAACCATGCTTTGGCAGGTTCCTGTTATGTGCAATCTAGGTAGCTGTGTGCAGACCCCCTGTCCAGCAGGATACGCACCTCGGAGGGTTTTAACACAGGGAGAGAACCTACCTGAGGTGTGGGTGACCCAGGGTTGCCACCACTTCTTGTCCTCGTTTTCCTCCTTCTGTCTGCCCTCTGCAAAGACGATTGTAAAATTTGCTGGGTAAGATGGGCAAACAGATATTCATTTTCCTTTTAGCTTAAAAGAAGTGTTTCTCAATGCAGCAGGCTACACACATGGGGAATTCAGTGGGGCTTGTGGTATGGTCAGGTCAGACTTCTGTATCCTTTGAGCCATGGAAGGGTTCTCCGTATCAGCTGTGAATTGTCAGCAAGGTGACAAGATCCAGTGCATGGGATGGAAGTCTATGGCCCAGAAACCCAGCATGAGGGGTGGCAACAGCAGAAGATAACAGAAAGAAGGTGCATTGCAGCCCAGTGACTTAAAACCAGTGACTCTCAGCCTGTTGGGCCTTGTGGTAAGCCTTGGTGAGACCAATGACACATGTTTTGGCTGAGGGTCATTTTGTCCTTCAGGAATTTTTTTACTGTAGAAAACACAGCAGAGAACAGAGGATGGACCATTCATCTCCCTTTCTGTGCTGGACTACTAAATGTGACAAGTTTACCATCACCTGTATCTAGTAGCTCCTGATCTTCTACTGAGGGTTTCACAGTTGTTTTTTCTGGTCTTGGGATCCTTTCCTTCAGTCTGTCCCCTTTTTTCTGCTTGGATCTGATCAGTTCCATTCTAAGGGTTTAAAACAGGACAAAGGCAGGAGTACAGTAATCATAGCATTTAAGACACGCATTATTGGTTTCACTTCAAATCAGACTTTAAATCATTATCCTCCCAGGATCCTATCATATGAGCTCCAGTTTCATTATTATCATCCGAAATATATCTATAATAGAAATGGTCAGAACATGGAGATTTTCCCTTGAAAAGTCTTGACTTTCCATCAACACCTCCACCAAAAAAAGCCCCCTGAAAAATGAAAGCCAAAGAATAAAAACATTTGGTTAAAAAGATGGCCAAAAAAATCTGTTTTTCAGACAAAAATGTTGTGGTTTTGGTCTTTTAAAGAAAATAAAGGAATTTTTTTTTGAGGGAACAGGTTCTTTTACATATTTTGGTTCTGTTTAAAGCTCAAGTTTTCATCAAAAAAAATCTTAATGGAAATATTGTCCATAAAATCAGCCTTAATTAGTAGTACCAGATCATAAATATGAAAAGAGCTTGATCAAAGACATGGAACTGGGTGCGACTCTGAGGAGTTTCTGGCTCTCAGTTCTGCTCCCCGATACTGGAAACTCTCGTGGTCACTCACACAGCTCTGAACCTTATTTCATTTCAGAGAGCACAGACTTATTTTACATCTGTCTAAAATTACTGCTGATATAGAATGCTCTTTTGTCTTCATTAGGCTTAAATTAATATAAGTACATTAATATTTTATCGGGTTGATTCAAAACCCATTGAAGTTGATGGGAATCTACACAGGAACACCAGTAGGAATTGGCTTAATCTTTGAATGCAGACTTCCAGGAATACTCCTTTGACATTTCAAATACAACATATGGGAGAATAGCAGAAACTTCCATGCCCTTGGCCAGCAGAAGCTAACCTTTTCCACAGCTGGCCACCTCCATATGAACACATGCAAGTTAGTAAGTCAGGAAATAATAAAAAGGAAACTATTCATCTAAATACACATACTTTTGCTGATGTTGTTGTTGTTGCTTGTACTAAACTCCGCTTACTTTGGATCTGGCTCATATTTGGAAGCTATTCATTCCAAGATTTAATAATTCAAAACAGGAAGCAGCTTTGATTAGATGCATGCAATACTATAGACAAACCCCAAACAGAACCAACATTTGTCTTCTAGACAGCATTTTACATTGTGTCAATATGTTTGGCTTTATGTCGGAGAGTTTTGCAAGGAAACATCTGTGAGATTCTGAAGCAGATAATGTGAAACATTTGATCAATCTTCACTCATCTGATAACTAATTAAGGAGGTTTAATTCAGTTTGCCATGAAAAGTGGATCTTGTTATTCCAGCACAGACACTAGCTGATGACCTTCTGGCCCGCTGTCTGCCTGTATACCTCTTCAGTGATCTTATGGCAAGCAGGGACTTGACATGGGCAAGTACAATCATGTTCATCTCCGTCCTGGGGACTCCAAGACTATAGGCTCACATTTGGTATATCCTTTCAGATTTTAAGGGAAGCTTTAATACTTCTTTAGGTTGTATTTCTCATTGTCAGCAGATGGGTTCTAAATAAGCCTGGTCTTATAGCTGCACTAAAGTAGCTGCAGTAATGACGATCCTTCCATAGATGTAATGTGCTAGTGTAAACCACAACCTGCAGCAGTGCAGGTTGCCCTGGTTTTGAATCGAGACAAATTGCACAGTGCTAACCCCAGTTTTTACCCAGTATGTCTTTCATATGTCTACGCTATGTGTTTTCCTTAGTGGACCTTCACCACTAGCTAAGCCCCTAATATAGACAAGGTCTAACACTAATTCTGCTTGAATGTCATCATTGAACAATTGCTCTTATTGTCTACAGCAGTAAAAAAGCTAAAATCCTGTGGGACAGACCAGATAGATGTCCTCTGGTGTGATGATATGGTACCATAGGCTGTGTAACAATTTCTTGGCCAACCATGGACTAGAGTCAATACCTTTCTGGTCTTGCAGTCTAAAAGAGAATCTAAAATGCCTCGTGCCATCTCTGTTAAGATTTCCAAGTCATATAGAAGAATGAGGGGAAGGAGTTGAGAGCTGTTACAGTGTTTGGGTACTGAGTCCATTATTCAAATCCCTGTCTCCTCCCAGCCCTCCCTCCTGTTTGAATCTGTTATGACCATTATATCATCACCTTCATTTTTGCTTTTAGCAGTATTCCCACTCTTCCTCCCAATGGGAGGACAGGATCTGAGTCGCTAAGGGTAGAACATGGCAGATGGGAAATCAAAGAGGATGGAAAATAAAGTGTCCTGAAGATAGACATAGGCAGACAAGATTCTTTGGGTGAATATGATATCTTTTCTATGATATCTATGAGACCAACTTAAAAGATAGCATATTCACCCAAAGAATCTTGTCTGCCTATGTCCTGAGACCAACACGGCTACAACCTATACCCCTGAAGATAGACATGGTGAAGTGAAAGATTAAACTTCTCGGTTTTCTACTTGGATACCCAATGCAGTGTAATTTAAAATGAACACAAACTTACTGTTTTCTCATGACCTGTACTGATTCTTCTTCTTGCTCCAGTCTGAACAACACCAATTTTTTCAGCTTTGCTTCAAATAGCTCTGCTCCTCTGCATGCATGAAATAAACCAGGCAATACTTAAATCACTTTGCTGAGCAGCATATTGCTGCCTTTACACCACTAGAAAGGGGGAGACCCTGTTAAACACAACTAGGTAACCCATTCATTGTCAACCTGGTATATTGCACTACTGCCCAGAGCTCATTGGTGAACTAAGAGCATTCAAAACAATTTGCTCTTCTGGATTCCCAAAACACAGTATTAGGTGTACTCAGAAGGTCCAAGTAAGAAGCCAATGTCCTGCCAAACTGGCCAAGTCAGGGTAAATCACTCGGCAGGAACAGTTGGAAAGGGAGGACTTTAGAGATGCTAAATACTATTTATTGTAGGGAGGTCCTTTGTAAATGCACAAACAGACAAGTGGATAAGATAGAAATCAATGGTTAAGGAAAGAGACTGTAGGAAATAGAGAGGGGCATGAGGCTGGGATCAGGGTCGTAGAATAGAAAAGGCAGCGAACACTCTTCACCAAAAGAGGCTTCTCTGTGGTGTCACAGGAACTTGCCAAGATCCAGAGTTGCTTATCATTTATTCTATGTGACATTTCTTACAATTCATCAGACATTTCTTTTACTGCCACTTCCTGATGGTGCACAAATCTAACCACTAAGCTGGAGGCTGCACTTGCCAAACTGTTCCATTTTCCAGAACTACAGCAGCATTTTATGATTTTTCAAAAAGATCTCCAGATTCTTCACTTCTTCCTTACCCTTGTATGAGGTGGGACTGCAGCAGTTAAGAATGAAAGCCAGGTTTTAACCTGGACACCCTCCTCCCTTTGTGCCTCACTGCTCAGCCTGCTAGGGCTGCTTGTTGCAATGGCGTCTCTAACAATTAAAGCATCTGTTCCTTAAGCCAAGGACCCTCTCTACCTCCCACTCTCAAAACTTTCACCAAGACCTTGCCAAGATTTCTGTCTCACTTTGAGTTTGCCTGCATACCATCACCTAGGGTGGTACATGTGAATATGTCAGATTGTAAATTCTTGCACCAGGCCCCATGACCTATTTGCTTTTATAGCACTAAGTGCATTGCTCACACTTAGCAAATGTTTGTCTGGCTGGAAGCCTTGTGTTTTGAACATAATGTCTAGGAGACACCCCTGCCGCCCCCTCCCCCCCGCATCAGCCTCCCAAGAAATCCACATCCCAGAGAAAGAACAGTACTTAATATAGAGAGAGGAGATCCAGAGCTACTCTCTGTCACTGTTGGGTTTCAATGCCTTATGCCCAGCATCCTTCAGGTGTACCTGAAAGCTAAGATGTTGGCAGCCTTCAGATCTGCCACGACATAAAGATAGTAGTAGCTTGTAAAGACTCTTCGCTGGACCAACAAGAAAGTCAAGCTTATTGCATCCCAGAATATCCCTCCTTTATTTTCAGGCAGCTCACATGTCTCATCCTCAGGAATCTCTGCACAGAAGAAAGCATCACATCATCTGCACAAATGCTCAGTACTTCCTCTGAGACAGCACAGCAGGAAAACCGACAGAAACGTGTTAGCACTTGGCAACATATGGACCATAACTAACGCCCAAATTCTGCTCCAGGTGGCATCAAAGAGGACCAATGGCTGGGGAGGGAAGACTGGGGTTTCAGGTTCAGCTTTTCTTTTACTGTCGGTGGGCATGTTTACACATGCATTTTAATGTGAATTAGCCTATTTTAATGCACATTAAAGTGTCACTAAAACCATGCTATTTACTAAATGCACATTAAAATAGGCTAACATACATTAAGCATCACCTAAAAACCACAGGCTTCTATACGCGTCCTTTGAGAGTGTGTGTGGGTGGGGGGAAAGCCTGCTTTAATTAATCTGCTGATTAAAGTGTCCAGAGTGTCTCTCATATCGGCGTCCCCATGCTTCAGAATGGTGGTGGGAGCACTTTATCTAAAGCTCATTTGTCGAGCTTTAGAAAAGCGCCCCTGCCACCATTTTCAAGTGCAGGGACACTGATACACAAGATGCAAGGGACTTCTAAGGTGCAGCAATTATCATGCTCCAGCAGATTTGATTAATCAAGTGCTTTCTAACACGCTGTAATTACGGTGCATCAGAGTATCCTCCCTGCTCATGTATAGCCACCCTATGCTTGTTAGTTAAGACAAGCTAATGTGCATTTTCCTAATACCTCACAATGGAGGGCACCTATACATGAGTGTAAAGTCTGCTCTGATGCACTGGAACCCCAGTGTGTTGGAGCAGACTAGATTAATCGAGTCTGCTGGACCATGGCAACTGCTGTGCTCCAGCAGTCTCTTGCATCTTGCTTTAGTTCAAGTGCCCCCACTGCCATTTTGAAGTGTAGGGATGCTGATACAGGAAATGCATCAGCGCTTTAATTAAAGCAGCTTTTGGCACATATAAGAGTGCCCACAGGTACGAGATTCAATGTGCATTAACTAAAGTGTATTGATGCATGTGTAGATATGCTCAATAATGGCTGTCATCCAAAACTCACTGAAGTCTAATTGCCTTTGGAGCAAATGCTTTGTAACCTATTATACAATTCACTTGGAGGTTGCTTTTAAAATGGAAAGCATCACTGCTGGACTGTTTTGTCTCCTATACATATGAATCAGGGAATGGCATACAGTGAATACTTAGGAGCATTATAATTAATTTAGACATTTCTCTGGAGCACCTAGGATTTGCTTGGCTATAATCAGTTCACCAGAACAGACGGTCCATAAGTTTGTTCCAGTATCTTTAAGAGCAATGTGGAAAAATCCAGAGGGGAGCAACAGAATAATTAGAGGTTTAGAAAATGTGGTGTGTCACCGGCAGGGTCCTACAGGAGGGCCGTGATCTCCTGAAGGCCTTCCGCCCGCGCCAAGTCCGGCCCAAGGCACCCCCAATTCTTACCTGCCTCGTCTTTGATCTTAATAGAGGCATTTTGGGAGGCTGTAGGGGTTGGAGGAGGCCTCACGTGCCAGAGGGGGCGCAGTACTCTTACAGGCACCAGTGGGCTCAGAATCCTCATAGGGGCCCGTGGGGAGCGGGGCCCTAGCGCCAGGGTCCGACCAGCAAGCGGCCGAGCTAAACCGCCTGAGGGAAAGAGTAGAAGGGCTATCCCGAAGGTATGATGCGGGAGCACTCCCCATACCAAGACCGGTACAACAGAGCGAGGTAAAGGAAGGAAAGGTGGTAGCCAGGCAAGGCAGTAAGGAGGTCAGGGCGAGCAACATAAATAGCGACCCACGCTACCCTAACTGCATTAAAATGGGAGGACAGTTAGGGTGAGTAGAAGGGCCTAGGCTGAAAAGTGGGGGCCAAGACCCCAAAAAGCTTAAGGGGGAAGGAGAGGCACACCATAATCCCCGCTTTAAGGACAGGACAGCTAGGCCTGCACAACAGCTGAGGTCTGATCGAGTGCGGGCTACAGGCCTAGTTAAGGAGGCTGGTAGGCTCTCAGCAACAAGGGTAACCCGATCGGAGGAAGGACAGAAGGGTGGGAAAAGGCCCTATGTGTACGTTAATAATCTCTCAGGGCAGATTAAGTGGTGGACCCTGAGGAGAATAATTGAGGCCAGAGTCGGGGGAGTAGCCTTCGTAAAGGTGTATACAGGACCTGGTGGAAGAGCTACTGGCCAGGGAAAAATAGAGTTTTGGAGGGTGGAGGATGCCCGACGTGCACTGAGGATGCAGTGGGAGCTTTGGGGTAAGCTTATGGACCGGCAGGAAGCCAAAGAAAGGAGGGATTCATTCCAGGGAACCCAAAGGAAAGGAGACCAGGGACACAGATGGGAGAGAAGGGGCAAGACTCCCCAAGGAGCAGAAAGCAGCTCTCCCAGGGAGAGAGAGGAGGCTTTGCCTCCACAGTGCTGAGGCGGCGAAGGACAGAAAGAAGCCTGTGTAGCACCCTACCAGGGATGGCTAGCGTGGGGGGACTACCTGCGGCGGGGTAACTCCCGGAGAATCCCACGTGGTACACCCTGGGTAAAAGGCGAGGAGGAGGCGCCTTAAAACCTCCGCCACCTACATACGAGGCACTGAGCGTGAGAAGAAAGGCTGCAAAGTGCTGCCAAGTCCAGCGAAGTTTAAAGAATGAAGATCCACCTTGGTGAGTCTGATCTTTGCGGGGGGAGGTTGTTGCGGAGCACCTCGCTGCCCCGCTCCTAGAGAGGAGTCTGGCCTTAAGGGCACTGATGAGAGCCCCCATGGAGGGGGCGGTGCGGCTGGACGTGGGGCGCACCCGCTGCTCCCTGACGGGCACTTGTATAGATCGCAGCAAGGCACTGGACGTGGCTGCCCTGCTCCCAGAGAAGGGCCAAGCCCAGCAGAGATAATGAGCGCAGCTGCGACTTGCCAGGGCAACAAAAGGGAGGCAGCTGGTCCAAAGGGGCTGGGCCTGGCTCTTATAAAGCTCAGAGCCGAGGCCAGGCTGGCAGTTCCCTGCTGGCAGCCGGACGGGCAGGAGCTCCGAGAGGTAAAGCGTGAGCGCAGCCCGCCAGAGCTCCAGAGGCCGGAGCAATGATGCTCAGTTGTAGCCAGGGGGCTTATGCGATTATGGCTAGTCGCCTTATGTTCAGCGACAGCCGGCAGGCTTGTGTTGTGTTGTGTTGTGTTGATTGCATTATACCGGTGGTCTGGGCGAGGCTGTAGGGGTTGGAGGAGGCCACATATGCGCCAGAGGGGCTGCAGGATTCTCAGGGGAGACCCCAGCACCGGGAGGGCGCTATGTCCTCATAAAGGGACCCCCAGCCGTGCGGGGATCCCGGTGCCCGTGGGGGTGCAGTATTCTTACTGCACGGGGCGTGGGGCCCTAGCGCCAGGGAGGCGCAGTCTAGCACCAGCGAGGGACGCAACTTGCAGAGTGCATAGCCCCAGCCCACGTGGGGCATTACTGAGGAGCCCAAGAGAGGGTGGCATTGTTAGGGGCCCAGCGGGGGCATAGACAGTTCCCGAGTGGGGGGAAGTATTGAGGAGTGCGGGACAGGCGCAGCGAGCTCCGGCAGAGGCTGGGTGCTGCAGTAGCCCTCTGGGTAGGATGAGGTGCTGCGGTTACTCCCGGAGAGCAAAGGGGGCTAATGGCGTGGTTGGGCCCGGAGAACGGAGGGTAGCAGCGTGGTTGGCCGGACAGTCGGAGGCTCGAGAAGAAGCAACCAGTGGGTTGCGTGCGGGGGAGTACAGACCCCACGGTGAGAATTGGGTCCACAAGGGGCGATCAAATGGAGACGGCCCGGAGTGGGCGAGCACGTGGAGAAGCAACCGGTGGGTTGCGTGCGGGGGTATAGACCCCGCAGTAAGACATCGAACACATTGAGAGGCCCAAGGGAACGGGTGTATATTTGACTGACAAATGTCCAGGACATCCGCAAGGCTTGGAGTGTGGTATTAGGGGCTGGTAGGAGCCACGTTTGGCCCTAAGGCCAGGGTGCCTGGAGGGCACCCATCATACGGGGAGGCACCCAGTGGGTCCGGGAGATCACAGGGATGAAGGTCCCGGTACGCCGCGCCCAAGGCAGTATAAGACAGCCTCCCAACATACCTCTATTAAGATCAAAGACATGGCGGGCGAGAATTGAGGGTGCCTTGGACCGGACTTGGCATGGGCAGAGGGACTTCAGGAGATCGCGGCCCTCCTGTAGGAACCTGCCGGTGACATGGGGCATAAGGCAAGGTTGGAAAAAATGGGACTGTTTAATCTAGGAAAGAGAAGCCTGAAAGACAATTTGAAAGAAGTTCTTCAAATACAAAAAGTGGTATTATAGAAAGGATGGTGAGGGATTGTTCTCGTTTCCATTGGGGGAATGAACAAGAAGTAATGGGCTTAAACTGCAACAAGAGGTAGGACTTCCTAACCATGGTGGTGGTTAAATCCTGGGGGAAATTACAGGGAGGTTGGGGAAATCACTGGAAGTTTTAAAATTCTGGCTAGACAACCATTGGCCTGGCTTATTTGGATAAAGGTTACTATACGCTGAGTGAGACTAGGTGATCTGTCAAAGTTCCTTTCAGCAGTATTTTTCTATATGAGTTACAATGACACGTCATACACAAGTGTGACTGAACTTCAGTCGCGTTTGTGCGTTCTGCCTGCACTGCTAGGAACATGGTGCTTTTTGGTTCTATAGGAAAAGTGGACTATATTTTTCCTTGTTCCTCAGTAACAAAACATTTGCCTAAATCTACAGTCACACAAGGCCTCTTCTCTCCCTTCCAGCTTGTTCATGTTTACTTTCCACTTACCCAAGTCATACCCCGGTACAGGACAAAACATGCCAAAGGTATGTATTAGCCAGCAGTGGTTTCTCAGTAACTTCTCAAGATAGGCACATGCACCAATCTGTTGATAGAAAGGAAACAGTGAAAAACCTTAGCAGCACTGAGCTTCAATGTATTTATTTACCTAAGCACTCAGCTTCAGCTACATCTGCTATTTGGATCCAACTGGGGTAGTGATTGAGTTAAAGAAGACTTTGTTTTTAATGCATCTTATTTAGCTGGGAAAAATAATTCTCATGTATCCCAACCCCTTTCTTCCATAGGAGGAAGCAGGCAGGGAGGAGGAATGGTCTGAAATTACAGATATCGGTGCTTTGCTCTGTTTGCACTGGTAGAGGTCTCCATGTGGAAACAGCAATTGCATCACGCCACTGATGTAATATTTACTAATGTGCCATCACTTGCACTGCTGCTCATCTTAGCCCTGATAGTGTCCCTTTTAACAATCGGCATTCTACAGGGACAGATCTTTCATTAAATTTGGATAATAATTTATTTTTATGGTACATAAGGCATTACATTGAACCAGAAAAACAGGTCACTGCCCACAGAAAATAGATAGTTTGTGCCCAGGATGTCACAATCCCACCAGCTGGTCACATATATACATTTTTTTTTTATATATATATATATATATATATATATATATATATATATATATATATAATGGCTTTA